>CM072803.1:67123626-68373626 GCA_037013495.1 Hippophae tibetana | reverse complement strand
AATTTCTCCAATATAATTATCAATCAGTTACATGATCAATTGAATCTAACCTAGCATGCATTTTTCTTTCAAGTAAACTACACACCATATAATATTAAACTAATCATACTCTTTTGTCAATTAAATTGCATATTAATTATTAAGTTCATCAATTATGGTCACATACATAAGAATTATACATCTCTGCTTAAAAATATGCATATTATTCAATTAAGATAAATAATTAAATAATTCTCTTAAATCTATTTAATTGCCTCCATAGATCAATTGTTGGCCAAATAATTCATAACATAAAAATTAAATAATATAATATAATTAAATTGAAATCAAAATTGGGATAACATATTAGATCATTATATGTTAAAAATTGGGTTCATCAGACCGCTAAATTAATAAATTAACTAAACATAATTTTGTTCATAAAACTCATATTTTTCATAAAGAAATATATAAAAATTGATAAAGAAAGGGGAAGAAGAAATATAATCAATCTTTTTAATTGTAGTACCAATTTTCTCTTAAATATCCACAAAAATTGTATCTCCTTTTGAATTGTTATGTATCTTTCTCTTTTCTTGGCTCCAAAATGTGATTAAAAAATATGTTAATTTTAGCTTCTTAGGATTTTGGGGCAATTAGTGAGTTAAATTGAGCTCATGTAGAAACTGGATGGTCTAATCATTTTTAGATCAAGGATTGAGATGGAAAAAGGGAAAATTACACATACAACAGGTTGGTTTTATAGTGTATATGCTTGGTTAAGCATTGTGGTTGTTGACGAGTGAGCCAACATCATCGGTTATAATTTTATTTTGGATGCGGGTATTTATCAAAATTAATTGGTAATTTTTAAATTAAAAAATGAAAGTTTTGGCACCTCGACGAGGTCCTCGACAAAGGCCACACTAGACGCTTGGGAAATGTCTATAAATACCTCTCTCATTGTGTTTTTTATCTTAAAAAATTATAGTAATGTTCTTTCAAATTGACATCTCATTTTTATATTTCTAGATCATTATTACCTTGATTGTTGTTCAATGGATTTGTGACTGAGTGAGAAAAACTGTGCTCTAAGTGGTATAGTGTTTATGAGTGGACTTTTTGCGTGAGTCATATGTCGACTGGTAGTTGCCTTTATGCAACTTTTTCTTATGTGAAAAGCTTATGTGGCTGTGAGCCTTGTGTCGATTGGTAGTTACCTTTGTGCAACTTTTTCAAGTGTGAGAACTACACTATAAGAGTAAGTTGTGCTAAATTGATTGAGTTCTCATATCAATGTTACCAAATCGTTGGTTGTGTACGGTACATGGTTGATTGTGTGTGATACATGGTTAATTGTGTATCCTATGTAAAAAAAATTGTGATTTATGGTTGAAAGTAGTTTCCATAGTGGTTGTTGGGTGTTTGTGATTAAGGGTGGTCATCACGTTTGATTTTTCACTTCACATTATTATTCTAAGGTGGCTGATTGCACTATATTAAGTGGTGTTGACTTTGGAGAAAATTCAGGTTCATGTGTCTAACCAAGTCGTTGGAAAGGCAACAAGATAAGGCAATAATAGGTATTTTGGGCAGAGGTCTTAGATGATAGAAGTAATTGTGGTTTTATATCTATTAAGGTTGTAATTTTTTTATTGCTTAGTGGATTTGTTTGCTATCGAGTGATTGTCATAATCAATCTGAAGATATTATCACATAAGTAGGGATTCTATGTGATTTTAACTCGTTATATATGTTGTTATGTATAATTGGATTGTAATGTTAGTATAATCTAGTTTCTATCATGTATGTTCAAACATACTAAATCTAGATTATGTTTAGAAAGCTTATTTATTTTGTGTAGTTTCATGCTTTTTTCCTTTACTTTGTAGCATGCCTTTAGCTTTCTATTTATTACTTTTGGTATATTAAATTAATCTGTATGCTTCTTGATTAATTTATATTGCTTCTACTTGTTATTTATATGTAAGTTTGATGTGAGTCTCTAAGGAGGAAAATCTCTTAACTTTGGTTGTGTACTAGGTGTTGGACTCTTTAATTAGTTGGTTATGTTTTTTAATTACATATTGTAAGAGTAAAATTATCATTTATCAAATATGTTCTCACATATATGGTCTTGAAGTGATTGGAAATCCTTTATAGTTGTTTAGTATGTATGGCTATTCGCTATGTTTATGCATGATACTATCACAATTTGTTCTTTCTTATTACTGGTTTTTCAGTTATGTGTTTAATTAAGCATATTATTTCATATTTTGCTATGTTATTTTCTTAATTCATATTTGTGAGCTTGCTTAGCCGAATTGGTATATAGCTCATGAAAAGATTCCATGGATTGACGTGTTCACCCCACCTTAGTCCCGGTTACCTACTTGAGTTGGAAGAACTATTGACCTTCGTACAATTATTCCTACGTATAAAATTGTCAAATTTACATAAATAATGATATAAACGTGCGTAATCAAATCTATTAGTGTTTGTCAAATATCCATATCAACCTCTAACTAGTTTACAATATAAAAACTAAAAACTAAAAATATATAAACAAAACTAAAATAACCTAAATCATTTTTGTATATTTATATGGTTGCATTAAGCATATACATCAAACCTTTAAATCTCTAGGTTGACCAAGTGAGAGAGTTTAAGTTTCGTGAGGGCTTTTAGTGATATTACTCATAAACATCTCATAAAGTAAAATTAAAATTAAAAAGAAAAAAAAAGTAAAAACAAGCAACAAATAACAGAATAAAAATGAAAATTAACAAAATAAAAAATAAAATTAACAAAATTTTTCATGCTTTAATTTCTTTTCAGTTTATAATTAAAATCTCAAGTATATGTTAAATCAATATCCAAAGATTCATAGTTATTGTTCAAATCAGTACTCATTATAAAAAACTAGTTCTTTACAATAATTCATGACATATTTAAGAAATCAATCAAATAGTACAAAGAATCATTCATTCTCTTTAAATTAATTAAAATCATGATAATTTTGCAAAAAAATTTAAAAATTGACCGAAATATCTCTAAACAACTAAATAAACTAAATAAATACAAACACATATTTAATAAAGAAGAAATAGAATAGAAAAATTACCTATTTTGTCTTAGCTCATTGTGCTCAAGTAGTGATGTGGTCATTTAATAGTGCATTCATCATCTAATTCAGTTATATTACATAGATAAAATATTATGTACTTCTCGTAAATCACATATTAATAAACATTATGAAAATAACACTCCTAAATAAAATAAACATTGTTTACATTAATAGGAAATAAAATAAAACAAAATACAATAACTCTATAATAAAAAAAGAAAAAGAAAAACCAAAAATACATGAAAATAAAATACAAGAAAATAAATCCATAATAAATTTAGAGCTCAATCTTCCATGTCGTCCAGTCCTCCCTTGTAACCATATGAGGGCTCAGGTTTTCTAAAAATGAAATTGTATCTTTGATTCTCGGGTGCTCTTAATTGACTATGATTAGTTATGAAATAAGAGTGAGAGTTAAGCTTTGCATCTCTATGATATGTTGTATGGATTCATTATGAAATTGGTTTCACCCACTTTTATATTCTACATTGGACATAATTCTTGCCATAATTTACATCTTCTCTTAATTGACAAACTTCATATTTTATGAAATATTTTGAAGAACAAGTGACCTTTTGGGTGCCTTTCATTTTTAAGGTGAGATTTGTCTGTATGTTGGAGTTAATAATTCATTTAATTGTAGCAAAACTTTACCCTTTGGAAATTTCACTCATGTTTTAACATATCAATCTGTAACGATTTGGGGGAAGAAATAACTCAAACAATGATTGTTTACAAACAATCTTATTCGCTAGTTAATAATTGCCCCAATATTCGTGCTCATTGTGAATGTTATTACAAAGAGTAATATAGCCCGCTTTCTATCTATTTAAATGTTTGTCTTTGAAACCTTTGTATTTTCCATTGGAATATTCCCATTTAGTAACCTTCACATGTAAGGTTTCTATTACCTCTATATAATCCACATTGTCTAGATAAGTTTCATACTTACCTTGACCCACATGCATTAAACAAAATAAGCATTGATATTAGATGGGCCAAACAAGACTTGTACACTCCAAAATGTTACCCTATTATTAACAAAGTGAGGTACATTAACATAAAATTCTCGAATAATGGACTCAACAGTGGCATCTAGGTTCTTAATGAACCAACTCCTTCCAAATACTCCTATTTTGTCAATAATCCCTCAAAATTTTGATCTTGTTTTAACTCAAATTTCATTCTACTATAATTTTTTTGTTAATTTCAATGGCCTTTTTAGACCTTAATTTAGCCGTGGACTAAAAACAATTTCTTTGTTATATTCTACGTGGATTTATTTTTCCTTTTAAGTAATACCTTTGTTTCATTTTAGGTCCATTAAATTAAATTCTTAAGATTAGAGTTCCCACAAAATTTTAGAAATTTAAGAAACATAATTCTAGAAATTAATCCAAAAGTTTCCATTCATCTCTTAGACCAATTTAGGTTTTGGTACTCTTAAATCCAAAATTTCATAAACAAATCAAAAATAGAAAAAATATAATACAAGTAATTTATTCTATAATATTGTTCACTTACTTGTCCCATTGTTAAAGAAGATGAAGATTTGTAAACATCCCTTTTAAACGATGAACACTTAAAGAGATTTGAAGAAATCATTCAAGAAATGGCTAAAAATCAATTAAGAATGAAGTGTGTCAAGAAATATGAAGGATTTCAGGACAAAGATATGATTTTGGGGGGGATTTAGTGTTTTTGGGAGAGAGAAAATCAAGGTTTGTGAGGAAGAAGAGAAAAACAGGATTGAAAGATGTAGAGTTGGGTTTTTATTGTAAAATTTTAACGTAGGCTACGACGCAAGTTATTACATGTTGCGACAAGAACATTTTTTTTCTATTCTAAATATTCAAAGACTAGTGTGCCATGGTGTAAATTCTTATTCTTCACTCCCCGTAATTTTTTAAAGGAACATCTATTTTCTATAAAATCAATATAAAAATGAAAAATGAACTAAAAAAAAGAAATATTCTTAATATATTAAGATATTAATGCTACTATTATTATTATTTATAAATAAGGTAATACTAAGTAATAAATAAAAACTAAGTATTAAATAAAAAAATAAAAACAATTATAACTATCCAACAAAAATAATAAATAAATAAAAATGAAACAAAAAATATTAATCACTTACCTGCCATCTAGAGCTTAGTTTATCATCTTAGCAAAATGTTGCTTAGGGGACTTTCATTTTTAATAAACTCAATGTCTGCTCTTTATTAATTTCATTTATCAATTTGACTTGACAATTGCTATCTTGCTTGCTTTTGCTAGTGTTTAGTCATTTGCTTCGCTTATATCTCCACCTGTTTCAAGGATTCTACCAGCGGGTCTAACCTTTGATTATTTTTGGTTTGGTTATCCTTACTTGAATTGAATAAAAGCATTCAAGTTATCCTCTAAGATTGGTTCCCTAGGAGGATTTCATAGCACTTATTGAGGGTGGTAATGTTGGCTCTGTTGGTTTGAGTAACGAACAAAGGGAAGATTGTTTGTTCTCCAAGAGAAATTATGATGATTTCTCCACCATATAAGTGTTTGCATTGGGTCATACCTAGGTCTAGGTTGGTATCCCTACATTACATTCACCTGCTCAAGTTCTTCAAAATATTTTCTTTGATAAAGACAAGTATCAACATTATGCCCTAAATTACTACACACTCCATATTCTCTTTGTTTGAAGTGTTTTGTTTAACGAGAAGCGTTACTTACTTGGTCAGTTGTGTAAGTTGCATAAATACTTCAATACTGGAGTCTAATTCATAAACTTTGGCTTTTCTCACTCTTACGCTCTTTTAATGATGAATTAAAATTTGTGTCAACCCATCATAGAAAAATTGGTTCTGCAAATGCAATGAGTAGCTATGGTAAAGGCTTTGAGTGAGAAAAAAATTGAACCTATCCTAAGCCTTATGAAATGCTTCACCTTCCATTTGAGATAAAGAAGCAATCTTTGCTTTCAAATTGGAAATCTTTTGATGGAAATAAATTTTTCCCATAAATTTATTATAAACCTCCTTCTAGGCCATCAGGTAATCAGGAGGGAGAGACATTAGTCAAGCCTTGGCTCTATCTTTGAGAGTGTAAGGAAAACACCTAATTTTAAGCTCATCTTTATCAAGTCCACTAAGAGGGAAATTTTAGACTATAGAGTAAAAGTCTCTAATGAAAACTAAAGTGTCTTCATTAGACAATCCATATAAAGATGGTAGCATCGAATAATGAACGTGTTTCAATTCATAATTATATTCGTCATCTAGTTGAATAGAATCAATAGTTGTGCCAATGATTGTCCTTTCATATTCATTCTTAGTAACTTCCCTAGGTATAGAATTATCCTCTATTTCTACTTATTATACTATAGGGTCTAGAAGTGGCTCTAAAGTAGGCCCTATAAAAGGTTAATGGACTTCAGTACCCAACCTTTTCAAGAGTTCTTTATATCTATTTATGTTGTCTATGAAAAGTTCAAGTAGATTTTGAAAGGATCTCTTACATCGTATAAACTAACGAAAACAACAAATAAAATCACGTGTCAAATAATAAATAACAAAAATATAGTATCATATACAAGAAAATAGATAAATAATTAAAATAAATAAACAATTAAAAATAAGAGTAAAAGAAAACAAAACAAAAATATGCAAGAAATAAAAGTTAGTGCACAAAAATACTAAACAAAAAGAAAATAAAAATAATAATTAAGTTTAGTAGATAATTAAATAAAAAATAAAATAAATAAGAAATAAATATTAATACACAAAAATACTATAAAAAGAAATTAAGTTAGTTAGTAAATAAATAACTAATAATAAGTTAACAAAAGAAAGAAGTTAAAATAAAAACTAAAATATTTTTAAATTTTAATTATTTTTATTTTTAAGGCCCCCACAAATATTCACAAAAATCACAAAATATTTATAATTTTTTTAAAGAATTTTAATAATAAAAATTTAAAATGGTAAACAATGACGTCAAAAAACTTGATATTCAAATTATATAAATTTATAAAAAACTCGTAAGTGCATGAATCACTTGTAATAAGGATTAAGTATACTCCCAATGCTAGTCTAAACATTCTATCATAATTTATGGACTTTGAAAAATCTAATATAATGATAAAATAATAAAATAAATAAAGATAGTTTTGATTCAAACAAATAAAGTTAGATATACAATTAACAATAGGTGGATAATTTATGAAAAAACTAACTAGTTAATCATGCTTGAAAGATATAAATTTAGGTTATTAATTTTTTCCTTTTATGTATAAAAAAGTCTTCACGTAGGGATCAATTTCTTTGTTAATCAAATCAATTAATATCTTGAAACAAATATAGTTAACTAATAGATTAAATTATGTTTTATTTCTAAAGAAATATCAAACCATTTAAATCATACCTTAGGCAGATTTACAATTTACAAATTACAATTTTTATTTAAGGTATCAAAATTAGATCTAGATGGTATTTATGAAACCTAATTCTTATATTTTAAATTTATCATGAAAAATATATTGCCAATATATTAATTAATAATAAATTTTATAACGAATCTTAAATTAAAAAATAACCTCAATTTATTTTATAAAAATGTTCACCTAAATTAATCTTCAAAAACATGACAAAAAAACTAATTTTTTATAGTTAAAATTAGTAAGACGATCGTAAAATTAATAAATGATTAGTAGATTAATTTCAACAAATTTAATAAATATAAAAGAGTTACCGAAAAAATAACAATATAGACTAAATCTATAATACTAATTAAAGATAAACGGTGTGTCTAGCTCTATAATTGTGATATTGGTCTTCAAAGTAATCCCTAATTTCTAGTCATTTTTTGTTATTTCTTGATTTGAAAAATCTCTCTCCTAGTACCTCTTTATTATTATGAATCTAACTTGTTTGTAAAAGCTATAAAATTGAGTGTTGTTCTTCATGAGTTGATAAATTTATATATTTGAAGCTAAAAATAACTAAAATATAACATGAAATACCCGTTATTTTGAACATATAAATTTTCATAAATAATGATATAAACATGTATATTCAAATCTATTTATCACATTTAAGTACAATAAAATTACATAATATTAATGTTTTTCAAGCACTTATCAATGGTTGTTTCAGTAGAAGTGATGGGTTTGGTAAAGTGGAAGACAAGATCAATATGTGTTATTCCACTCTATTAACATGGAATTTGAATGTTATGGGCGATGTTCAAAGAAGATTAGGAAAGATAAAGGAGATAGGAAAACTTCAAAATTGAATTCTCAAGTAATTGACATGGAGAAAGTTAGGAATTTGAAAAATGAGATAAATTCCCTCCTAGAATGGAATGAATTATGTGGAAACAATTATCAAGATAGGACTAGCTCAAACTTAAGGATCATAATTCAAGATTTTTTCATGAAAAGGATAGTCAAGGGAAGAAAAGAAATAAAGGTAATGGCTTGTTTGATAAGCGTGACAATTGGGTGACATCAAGTGAAGATATTCAGAATATCTTTCCAAGATTTTATTCACAACTATTTTTTAGTGATGGTATTACAAATGCCCAACATTTTGATTCATACCTCCTATCCAAAGTTGATGATGAGATGAACGAGTTGTTGCTTAGAACTTTTACTAAGCTTGATATTGAGAATGCATTTTCCAATATACACACAACTAAGGCTCCTTGGCCTGATGGAATGCATGGACTTTTTATCAAGAGTTTTGGAGCATATTGGGTGATGATGTTTCTCAAGAATCAAGAATTCCTTAAGGTATTAAATGAAAGGTAAGGATTTGTTTCAACTCAACAAAACTTTGATTTCTCTAATCCCCAAAGTCAATGAGCCAAAGCAGATGAGTGATTTCAAACGTATAAGCTTATGCAACATTTTATATAAACTGGTGGCAAAATGTATAACCAAAAGAATGAAACCTATTCTTCCTGCTATCATTTCAGAGAGTTAAAATGCTTTTGTTTCAGATAGATTGATTTCAAACAATACAATGTCGACTTTTGAAATGCTTTATTTAATCAAAAGAATTATCATGGGAAAGAAAGGAAGAGTTGCTATAAAATTAGACCTATGCAAAGCATATGATAAAGTATAGTAGGTGTTCTTAGAATATATTCTAACCATTTTAGGCCTTTTTTAGAGATGGAGGGATCTAATTATGAATTGTGTGAAGTCAATTTCTTACTCAGTTTTGGTTAATGGAGTTAAAGTATAATCATTTCAACCACACAAAGGATTGAGGCAAGGGGTTCATATGTCTTTTTACCTATTCATCATTTGTGATGAGGTTTTGACTGGTTTACTTAAGGAGGCTAAAAGTAATGGTGTACTAAAAGGTGTGGCTATTGCATGGAACAACCCAAGAATGTCCCATTTGTTTTTTTGCTAATGATAGTTTTGTCTTTTTGGAGCTATCTAAGGAAAGCTGTGAAGCCTCAAGTAGGTATTTTCCTTGTATGAACAAGCCTCAGAGCAGAAAGTGAATATTATGAAGTTTGAAATGTATTATAGTCCTAACACTTTTGAAGCTTGTAAGGCGATCTCCTAAAAGATATTGGCCATACTTACTATGAACTATCATGAACATTACCTTAGGCTACTTGTTATGATTGGGAAGAATAAGAGGAGATTATTTGGGCAATTAAAAGACAAGGTGTGGAGAAAATTGAAGAGTTGGAAGGAAAAATCACTCTCTAAGGCTAGAAAGGTGGGGATCAATCATTTTTAAGTCTGATTCACAACGAGTTGTTTCATTGATTTTGAACAAAGATGAAATTTTTGCCCCTGAGGGTGATATCATAGAAGAGATTTGAAAATGTGTGAAGATATAAATTTTTCTTTTTGGTTTAAACCTAGGGAGTACAATCTAGTTGCTGTTACAGTTACTAGTTTGACTCATGCAAATTTTGAGTGTTTAAACTTATGATGTTCTTTATATGTTTAAATGTTTTTTACTTTTTATCTAAAAAGGTTAGTACTTTTAAACTTAAAAATACTTCTTACTTTTTCTCATATATATGTTACTTATTTTTATATTGATTTATGAAACATTGATCAATAATACATCATTATTAAAAACAAATTTTATATTTTATATTTATAAAATTAATAATTATCTTCACAATCTATTTAAAATATTATAATACAAATGTTCTATTATAAATAAAAATAATTTTTTATTCAATTAATAAGTATAATTTTTTTATGTAAAACTTACCTCTTGATGACTAGTAATAAGTAATATAAATAAGGTAAATTAAAACATTTACTCTTATTATCTTATATTAAACCATTTAGTTAGGTCAATAAAAGGAAAAGAAAAAAAGTTTATGTTTTCACATGTTAAAAATTAAGATAGACTCCTATTTTTAAATTTTAGATTTTTCATTAATCCATAATTAGTAACAAAGGTAGCATCATCATTCAATCCCATTATCTTATATTTATGCTAGCAATATGAAAAGAAAACGTTAATATGAAATAGTGGTTCTTTCATATCCCATTATCTTAATGGCATTTCTTTCATTAAATGTTGGCTTTTTTCGAGTATCATGTATTTTATATGGAAACTAGTACTAATAAAGACTTCTACAAATTCTAAACCTTAGTTATTTGTTTTATTGGACAGATGAAAATATTATCATTAATGGTAAATCATGAAGATCAATTTCAATGTTCTGTTAAGTAAAATAATTTTTTTATGATTAATTTAATTTTTTTACATATAAGAAAAAACAAATAAAGGCATGTAATCTAATAATTTTTAAGAACAATAATGAATTATAATTAATAAAAATGACAGGTAATGTTGTTGGAGGATAAAGATGTATAATTAATCATTAATTTTGGAGGATATTTTAAATTTTTATGGAATGACAAGTAATGCTCTGTAAAGGTAAAAAAAAATTAACACCATAAAATTAAGAGTAACTTGAACTTTTCATTTAAAAAGTGCAAACATACTCTTTTAGAATAGGTATAAGAAAGATAATTTCATCTCATTTTAAGAAAACTTCTAAACACAAAGCCCAGGTTCTCACACTAATAAAACATGCATGTCAAAGAAACTAATTTAAGTATGGTCGGATTACATATTATAATTTACTCGTGTTAAAAGTTTCATTTTTAATCCCTTTACATACATATTTTTTTTTATATAACGTAAAATACATATAGTTTATAGATTAAAAAATGTGGTGTATATGTGTTTTCATAATGTATAAAACTTATATTTATTTAAAGGAGTTAAAAGTAAAATCAATTGAGTAACTTATTCATGTACAATTCGAATGATTTTAACCTCTCATGTTGTTTTTATAGTGTTTTATATAAGTGGAAGATTCAATTGAGATTTTTTATGATTTTGATGGTGTTCTAAAATTTAGAGGTATTTAATTAAGATTTTTAAAAATTCTATAAAAGTTTAAGTGTATTAAGTTATATTTTAATTAAATGTAAAAAAAAAGTTAATAACATTCCCTCTTACACTCCCATCCACTCCAATTTATTTGAACCACACGTATCTTTTGATTTTAATATTATATTTTTCTTTAAATGAGTAATAGATATTATGAAATTTAGAACACATTTGTCATTCAAATGCATAGAAGAGTAAATGAGTGATTGTATGGAATAATGTTACTAGCATTTTTCATTATTGTGTATTTATTATTTATTAAAATAACAAAATTATTTATTTATTTTAAGAATATTTTTACAAAATTTTAACATTATTTTTTTTATTTTGTTATAATAAAAGCACATTAAAAAATTAAAATATATTTTTTACATTATCTTTTTGGATCAATAATGATTATTAATTGATAATTAACACCATTTTATATTTATCAAAACTTTAATTATTCTCCCGTGAAATTGCATGTCTCCAAATCTAGTATATATATAAAAAAAAAAATGGGGATCTTTAGTAATCAACCAAACTCGGCTCTCCTTTTTTTTTTCTTTTCTTTTTAGTTTTTAACTCAATAAATATCAAAATATTCATATAATAAATACATTTTTAAGTTTTCTTTTAAAAAAACTATTTATTAATTTTTTTACACCAATAAATATCAAAATATGCATATAATAAATACATTTTTATGAATAATTATTTTGTATAATATAATTTTTTTATTACATTAAGGGTAACAATTTATACGATTCATAATTACTCATTTAATATATTCAATTAATTCACTCATGAGTATATCATATTTTTAGTTTTTAATATCAATAAATACTAAAAATATTCATATAATAAATACATTTTTATACTTTTAATACCAAAAATATTCATATAATAAATTCATTTTTGTGTTTCTTCTTTTTTTTTTTTTTTTTACGTTTTTTAGTTTTTTTACACCAATAATTGCCAATGTGCATATCATATTTTATTGAAATAATAATTTTTATGTCAAGATCATATCATATCTTATATTAATTAAAAAATAATAGTCAATTAATGTAAATTATTTTTAAGTAAAAAATATTTATTAAGTTCAATTGAATCATGTTTATTATTCATGTATAATTAATTTCTTAGATAGTAAAAACATTAATTGAATAAGTTTATATATTTTTTTATATTTAACTTATTTATTAAATAAAGTAATGTAATCATTGTTAATATCTTGTAAGTGAGTCATGTTTATATTGTATTTGGATTTTATTATTTATAAAATAGTTACTATTATATATTTATTTATCATTAAAGTAAAATTTAATTAATTATTTATTTTAATAATATGTATGACAAACCAATTTATAAAACAATTTAAAATTAATTTTTTAACTATAATAGTATTTAAAGAATTACGTTTTTTTATAAAATAAAGAATTTAGAATAATAATAATAATAATTTAATAATTAATATTAATATATATATTTATCAAATCTTAACTATCATCCACAACTCTCAATTATTTATAAAATACTATTCAATTTAGTTAGAAGGTACCAATGAATTAAATTTATATATCTAAAAAAATCTAGTTAAAATTGAGGTGATTTTGGTATAAATGTATGAACATGTTACCATGCCTCAAAAAAATAATAGTGTCAAATGAGCAACTCAACAGTTCAATTAAATAAGTTAAAACATCTAGCTTATTTAACTCATTAGTTCAAATCTTACATAAGCTCACAAGTAGTCCGAGATTTGATATAAAAATGTATTTATCAATAGATAATTACTATAATTTAATACAAAAAATACATTTTTTTAATTATTTTATAAAAAAATCAAACTATAATATTAATACTAAATTTTATTTAAAAAAATTATAAATATTTATTATTTTATTTTTTAAAAATCTTGCTCAACAAACTCATTTAAAAGTCAACTAACCTAAATTAAGCTCACATACATTTGGATAAACTAATAACTTAACTTGGGTTGCCCTTACTTATGTGTTTATAAGTGAGACACAAATTTAGACCTTGTACATGCCAAAGATCAAGATTCCTTCATTTAATACGATATCAAAAACCACTAGCTAATAAAATATACACGTGAATAAATTTAATTTAAAATATTATAATTAATCATAATATAATATAATTAATTTAAACGATAAATAAATTTAATTTAAAATACATAGACTTCATTAAATATTCATTTATTTTTTTGGTGTCTTACATTTATGAGATTTTACTTCTCAATTTTGTGACATTATTAACTTAAAAAAGTCAAAAATGCATAAAACAAAAAATCTAAAATCAAATGATAATGAAAATCAAAGTGGATAGTTAAAAATATGTGCAATGATTAATCTCATACTATGATATATATAACTACAAACAATAAAAATGACATTTAATAATTTTTGCAACTTTAAATTTTATTAATTAAATGAAGTTTTATTCATTGCTCAAAAAATTTTAATTTCGCATTTATTAAAATAACTATATACTTGGAGGTATGATTGCAAAATATATTTTAAACTAAAACATAAAAGAGAGAATTACTTTAACACATAAGGTTTGTCTCAAGAACAAACTAGAAAGTGTTACCATTTAGACTATTTTCTTAAATGAATAATTATCCATTAAAAATTACTCCATTTATCTAATAATTACTAAAGGAATAATTTAGTTTATTCTTTTATCATAAAATAATTTTGGTATTAACAAACTAAATAAATATAATTTAAAGGTCATAAAATTAATCATCAATTATTTTTAAAATAATAAACTTTTTGTTGGCTGTTTTGTTCGAAAAATTATTCGATAACCACACCACTAGTCGTCCCTTCTTTGTTGTCCATGTCTCTCTTCATCATATGAAAAATGTTAAAAATCCATGTGAATGAACTAACGCTCAATAAGAAAATTCGTATACAATATGTACCATGATAGATGTATAGGGAAACCATGCAATTGTTTATCTTATATCATTATACAAATGTCTTATTTTAAGTTGATTATTTATTCATTTATTGTTTCTATTGATAGAATTCATTTTCATTTTTTCCATAATAGTAACCTTGTGTGATACTTATTCTATCGGTTACTAGTGAACCATGATTTTCAAAACTTGTTTTAACATCCTTAGTAGTATTTCACTTAGGGCATGGCACGAGTATGGACCAACTAAGTCGTCATATGCACATTATTGATAATGAAAGAATCTATCATTTCATGTAGCCACGTAGAGAACCTGACTACATAAGATAATTCATTTTTTTAATATTGGTGCATATGTTGGTCTCTATGTCCTTTACCCACTTATACTTAATTTTGAATTGCTCATTCTTAGAATTTGGTAAAAATGCATAAGACACCTAGGAAATAATACTTTGAGAAAAGAGAGGGAGGAGATTTGGAATGGAGTGAAGATGATGGTTTATTCGTACCTCTTTTATAAAAATATTCTGCTCATTGTCACCCTTTCAATGCCCTTCATCGACGATAGATGGTGAGTTCTTGATACACATTTTTTTAAGAACATGTGTTTCATTTAAAAAAATTCATGCAATATGATATTTAATCAAATTTAAAGACAATAATATCCTTGAGAAAAGTAAAGGAAGTTAGGAATTTTATAATTACTTTATCATTTTGTTTGTCAATAATATATATATATTATTACCTCAATGCATTAAATTTAAAATTATGAGAATAAAATGTAAAAATATTAAAATCTTTAAAATATTGAACAGTCTTATAAATTATAAAAACAATTAAAAAGAGATTTTTTTTATAAATTTCTAATAACATTTTATAGATTAATTTTTTTAAAATATACTAATTTAAAATATATTTAAGAACATTTTAATTTTCTCTTTTAATTCTTTAATGATAAACAACTATTATAATATTAACGAGTCTTTTGACTTTCTTTGTAATAGTTAATTCATTAATTCTTTCACATATGATTAAATATTCCACAAAAATAAAATATTTTAAGAGTTTTTGGTTTTTTCTTTATAATTTAAAAAAATGAATTAAAATTTAACATATATTTAGAAGATTTTTTTTATTTTTTAATTCCATAATAATATGCAATTATTATAATAATCATAGGTCTTTTGATTTTTTGATTTTAAATTTTCACTAAGATAGAATTCATAAATTTTAAACTCACATAAAATTAATTCTTTAAGGAATATTTTGATTTTCTCTTTTAATTCCTCTATTAAATGTAATTAATACATATAATCAATTATTTTTAGATTAGATATAATTTAAAAATTAAATTATAATCAGATTATATTATGTGAAGAAATACATCAAACTTGAAGTAGATGTTTTTTAGGTATACTAATTCAGTACATATTTAGTAGAATTTTAATTTTCTTTTTTAATTTCTTATTAATAAAAAATTATCATAATGTTCATGAGTGTTATGATTTTCAATTTTCAATTTTATTAACTCTTTCACATATAATCTAGTACTTCATAAAAATAAAATATTTTAAAGATCTTTTAATTTTTCTTTTATAATTTAGAAAATAAATAAATTTAACTTATATTTAGGAGAATTTTGATTTTCTCTTTTAATTCCATAATAATATACAATTATTATAATGATCATGAGCCTTTTAATTTTTTATATCACATAAAATTAATTATTTTATGAGTCTTTTGATTTTTGATTTTCATTTTGATATTAAAGATAATTAATACATATAATCAATTATTTGTATACTATATATAATTTAAAAAATAAATTATCTAAAATTAAATTATAGTTATATTATGTTATATGAGAAAATATATTGATATTTACAATAGATGTTTTTAATTATACTAATTTAGTACATATTTAATAGAATTTTGTTTTTCTCTTTTAATTTCATAATAATAGAAAATTATTATAATATTCATTAGTCTTTTGATTTTCTTTGGAATTGATTATCCCATTCACATAAAATTAAATATTTTATTAATCTTTTGATTTTTCCTTTTTCTTTTTATACTAAAAGATAATTATTAATACATATAATTAATTATTTTTACACTAATATAATTTTAGAAAGTAAATAAAAACTTAACACACATTAATGAAACTTTTGATTTTCTCTTTTAGTTCTATAGTAATAGATAATTATTATATTGATCATGAGTATTTTGATTTTTTCTTTTTAATTTTTCAATAATAGAATTTATAAATTTTAAATTTATTCTTATGTAATTTTAAATTTTCCAACTAAAATATAATCGATACATATAATCAATTATTTTTTACACTAATATAATTTAGAAAATAACTTAACTAAAATTAAATTATAATTAGATTATGCTATATTTGAAAATACATAGATAGTACACCTCACCAATCAAAATATGATATTCATTTATAGGGTTAAGATGATCATTTTCAAATGAAAATACATATTTACTTTTTTATAATAATTATAAAATAAGAAAGAAGAAGAAGAAAAAGTAAAACAATAGCTTGATTTAGAATAAGTACCTTACTTGAGGGGTTTGGTATACTAAATGTGTTAATGTTAATATATTTTTATTATTTATGTCTTATGTTATTAAAAAGTTATGTTTTAGTATCATAATTAAAGTACTGGTATCCTTTTTAATCATTTTGAATAATATTTTTTTTTGTTAAAGCATGCTATATAGGTCTTATGTGGTAAATTTTACAATTGTTGGAATTTAAGAAAGAAAACAATTATCAAAAATGATTGAACTCTAACAACAATCTTCTAAAATTTTCCTAGCTTAAAGCCATACATTGAAGTTTAATTCTTATCGAAAGAATTAACTTCTAATTGTGACTAAATATTTGAGATCAAGCCTAGAATTTGTGAAATGTTTAACAATTATCAATCCTAATATCGACGGAGGATGTAATATCGTGGGCAACATGGTTGGAGATGCAAAAGATGATTCTAATAGTATTTTTGAAATTTTCACAATACCTTATAAAATGTCACATAGGACCATATGACATATTTTGACAAAAAAAGAGAAAATTGTTCAAAATGATTAACAGGGGACCAATACTTGAACTAGACTACTAAAATAAAACATTTTAATAAAAGTAATAATGTTTGATACGATACAATAATACAATATGTACACGACAAGATACATATAAAAACTTTAATTCGAATTGATTAATAAATTTTTATATCATTAAATGTTTTATTATTTTTTACTATTATAAATAATATGAAAATATGTATCAACTAGTATATAAAAATATTATGATTAATATTGAATATGATATAATAATATAACACTACTAAAATCAATCAATTGTCACCTATATTTTTTAATAACATATGATAATACTAATGCATGAGTACTCTTTATTACCAAACCTTTGGTTTAGATATAGAAGGGCCTTAATGGTCCAATAATTTTTTAAAAATGAATGTTGTAGTGCTATAGCTTAAATATAGTATTTTATTTTCATAAATTTGAAAAAAAATATGTATTTTAATCATAAAAATTATGCATTTTAATTATAAAAGGGTTTGCTTTAAATTTAATTTATATAAAATTTTAAGATTAAAATAATTTTTTGGTTTAAGTAGAGGACTAAAACGTTGTAATTAAAACAAGACTAATTTAACACGCTCATTTACAAAAAAAAAAAAAAAAAAAAAAAAAAACTACGTGAACTCCCGTGCCCTCATCCTTTAAGTTGCGTGTGCTTGATGACTCATATCCGTTAGGCCAAGCTCTAGACTAAGACCTTTTTGGCCTATTTTTGGTGTTAGCTGTCTTCTTTAGCTTTTCTTAACCAACCACAGCGAGCGGGTTGCTTGTTCCTACCATAATCACCACCTTTTCTTTGTTTCTGTTCATCTTGTTTTCTCTATCGCTCTCTCGATCTGTATTTGATTCTTCCGTAAGCTTCCTGATAGTTTCTACATTTCAGGTAAAAGTATAATCTCAGTATTTTCTCATGACGCGAATTTGTTCCTTGTTCGTTTGTATCATTGATTTAGAATTTTAGTTGCACAATGTGTTTGTGTCCTGATCAATCAGTGAACGAATTCATAGATATATGATTTTTCCTCTATTTTATTGTTTTTTCTTTTCGTTGTAAATGCTTTCATGCCGTGTTGTGAAATTGCTGTGTATAGAGCATATGATTAAAATGTTGAAAACAGTTCCATATTTTCTTATTGTTCGAGCACCAAGAAATCTTTGCTTGCGGAACGCCAACGAGGTGGATTTTCTTAATTTTGTTTCCTTTTTCCCTTCTATGTCTCTAGTATGGAGTATGAATATGATAAAAAGAAAGATAAAATAAAGAGACTTGTTCCGTAGTGAGGAATCAATTGAAAGTAAGTTTATCAGAAAGGGTGAATTTAAATAGGATTAAATATGTAGGTTAGTGTTGACCTCAGAAAATTACAATAATGGTGGTAGATCTGTTGGATTTGGTGGTAGGCTCTCATGCTGTTGTTTTCAGAAATATTGGTAAAGGCCATGGTCAGTAATGTGGTATGGCGACATTTTGGAAATTTTATTGTGTGTGCTTAGCACTCCTCAACTAGAAAATAGTATCTCGACCACGGATGTATATATATATAAGCTGATCCCCATGCAGTGGAGCCACATTTTGTTTGACTTAATTTGAGAATTGATTACGTTGAAGCTAGAGTTAGCATAAGCATAATTAAACATTAAGCTCTTGATCAGATTTAATTAGATTGTTCTGGAGATGCTGCTTGCATTGAAAAGACATAAATCTGAAAAGATAAAGCTGCTGGGCTTATCGAGTATTTTTAGAAAAATAGAAGCATAGATAAAGCAGTCAGCAGATTGGTTAACGATTTAAAATATGTCCATCCTATGCTGAATTAATATCTCTTAGGAACTGTGTCTATAACCACTTTATATTTTAATCTAGCGAGTGAGAACTTAGGATCCTTTTTCTGTTAAGTGAACACTTTTTTTGTCTGGACTTATCTTTTCTTTTGCTGGGCGGTAGAATATGCTGGGAAAAATGTTGTGGGGATCTTTTTGCTTTTGTGAAATGTAGTGTTTAATTCTCTAGGTTATAAAGTGTCTCACTTAGTCATTTTTCTTATAAAAAAGAAGCTAGTTAATTTTTTTGATATTTATAGTGAATATTTTATTATTAATTTTAATAATAAAATAATATTCAAAAAATTCAACTGTTCTTCCTTAACACTTTTTTACAAGCCACCTTTTGTAACTTAGAGGAATAAGTGATACTTATTGTCTAAACAAAGTGATCAATTTAACTCTCCACTATATATTCATTAGGAAATTTCTAGGAAGCATAAAGAGACTAAATTTGCATATGTCCACCTCTCTCTATTTGGGTACATGGTTCCTCTTATTTTATCTACCTTTTTTTCTTGAAAGTTTAGTTGTCTTCTTTTTTCATTTCTATCCCTCCCTATCTTTGGGAAGGTAATATTTTTCAAAAGGGGTTCTATGTTTCATAGATTCCCTCATTATTGAAAAGAGGTAGTTTATTCTCCTTTCTTGTAAGAAGTACACCATGAGTCCCCAAGTTTTTTTTTTTTGGGTTCCACCAATCCTTGGTATGTGGTACCTGGTGCCAATGATTGAAAACCATTAATAACAGCTAAAGTGGACCAGTCATTAGTCTCTTAGCTCTTAAAAGATACAGTTTATTCCCCTTTCTTTTGAGGAGTACACCATTAGTTCCCTAGTTATTTAAAAGGTAAACAAAAGTTCAATGTGCATCTATTATTTGGGAATGTTCACTTATTCTGGCACGCATTTGTCACATGCAGGGGCAATTAATGTCCTTTACAAATTTTCCCTTGCGAGTCCTATTTTTTGCAGGTTCCATTGATATATTTTGACTCACTTTCTTTTAGTACATCATTAGTCCCTTTTATTTTATTTTTAATTTTTTCTTTTGATGGTTAACCGAGCATTAAGCTAGCAAAGATAATCATTTTTTGTAAGTATTCATCCGAACAGAAAAAGAAAAAGAAAAGAAATCCTTTTTTCAATTTGCTTATATCCTGCAGTTACCAAATAACGAGTAAGAGGTTGAACTGTTTTTTAAATGCGCTGATGAGGTTGCCAAATGAAATTTTTGTCCTCTTTAAATCATGTGCATTGCGCATGGGAAAATTGACCAGTAATTTTTGGTGACATCAACTACATTCAACTTATTTTTTTTTTAAATAAAACAAAGAGACTAATGTTATACTGTTTGTTACTAATTTGTATCTTCTGATAAAACAAATTTTAAAAGTGACTAATGATGCACTCCTAATTAACAAAGGGTAGAAATTCCCCTCTCTTTTTTCAAACAAAGGGACCATTTTCCCTTCCGGAAATTATATAAGAAGAAAAGGGATAAAGTGTTTTGATATTGATAGGTGCAGAATCATGAATTTTTGGTAAATTTCTTCAATTTGCAAGACCATTTAATTCCATGGTTCGCTGAATGGCCCTCATGGAAAACAAGTAAACAACTAATCTAATCTCTAACATATTGTTACCATTATACAGTACACTCTTCAAAATATTTATTCTTAAATGAAGTGAAAGGGGGAATTCAGGGAGTAAGAGAGTACATATCTCCAAGCTACCAACTAAAAAGCCTCCTATCAAACATATTGCATGAGGAAGTTGCTGTAATGTTTCTTTCTGAAGAAGCAACTATGGTAATCAAATCTTACCAAGACCAGGCTGGGAGTCTGCTAAAGGAATATGTACTAGCAGACTATTTGATCCCATATACTTCTATTGTTGGTGGTATTTTGGCTTGCAAACTGGTATGTTATGCAATAAGCACTACTATTACTTGCTCCTGTTGAAATCGATAATCATTCATTAATTTGATAAGTTGTTTCTTCTTTTATTGGAAAGCCAGCTGTTATAATGAATTTTCTTTCCTAACTTCTCCTTCACTGTTTAGGTCTATGACATTGCTCAGTTCATCAGTTCTGTGCACTTTAAGAGCTATTGTAGCCTTTCCAAGATTCAATGCATTGAGTGGGGTAACAGGTTATTTGACTTGTCCCCAGTCACTGTTCAATTCTATTTTAACTTTTCTTTTTCTGAAAGTACTTGTATATTTTCATGCATCTCTGCAGGGCTATATCGACAGTTCATGCCATTTTCATCTCAGCCATGTCATTGTATCTTGTTTTTTTGTCAGATATATTTTCTGATGACCATGTTGCTGGTCTTGTTACATTTCAAAGTTCTCCATTTTCTATGTTCACGTTGGGGGTAAGGATGCTTAAAATGTATAATTTTCCCTTGGCTTGGCCATTTCCCCAATAGGAATTCATTAAGTTGTTTTTTGGATCTTGAAGGATTTTTCAGGTTGTTTCAACTCTCTTATCTTCTCTTCTATGCGAGATATTTTTTTTTTTTTTTTTTGCAATGACTAATGTTTAATAGCAAACTTTCTAGTTTCCTCCACACCAGGAAACATTCTTTCTCAAGAAGAAATGCAGTAGCTTAGAGTTAGGTACATGAATATATTACTCTTTGAGGAACATAGAATTAGATGTTATGTTTCAACTTGGAATAAGGTGTCATATACAATATCAAAGCTATTTGATGATATTATATTATCTTGGTACAACTGTGTTTTGACTCTTCTTAACATGCATCAATAACTGCAAGAATGTGAAATTACATAATAACTTTGAACATAATACTTTGGCAATGCATGATGGTTTCAAACCGACATGCCTTTTTCCAGGATGTGTTTTTTTTAAATTTTTTTTATTTTGAATTTGAGTGAGTATTGGACCCAAGTAGTTTCTTTCTTCCTGCACAATCTTAAAGTCTCTATTCAGTATTCCCAGTGAATTGCAGCTAAAGGAATGTATTTCTGTACTAATTCTCATTCCCCTAAAGGAATAGGAAGTTGTATATGAGCTCTTTAAATCCATTTATGAATAGGATGGGTTAAGGTATTCTATTTCTACATGTGTGGTTGTTTTTTAGGCCATAGATAGATAAGTCAATATGATCGCAAATTCTAGGAACTATGGGGGTTAAGGTATTCTATATGTGTAGATTTTAGACCACTAAAGTATCAGTATCTATTATTAATTATGCACGTTATGGTTTTGGTCAAATCTTAGTGCATGAAAGTAAATTACTGGGAGGTACTTTACTGTTGTAGATACCATCATTTAGTTAAAAGAACAAAGACAATAAAGTGAATTTTTCCTTGAAACTTGCAAAAGATTCAAAAGAATGATATATCTTTAACCTGGTATAGTTCATCAACATTGATGCTCATGTTATTATAGCTGTCAACTTTTTATGAATTCACACAACTTAAATAGGTAAAGAGCCAAAATGGTGCTCTAGTGATTAGTGTAAATGTAGCGATGTGAACTTGATAAAAAGATAAAATGATGGTCTAGCTGAATCATTTCTAAAGTATACGTGATTCTTAACTAAATACTTGGAAAGCTAACATGTAGTCTTCTCCAGCAACTGTGTCTATAAAGAAAATACATGAAGAGGTTGGTATATAATGAACGGGAGAGTTAAATGTGGTTTGTTCATTTGCTGTAATAATGAAATGCTATCTTTATCAAGTTTTAATAGTTCAAGTGCTTGTGTTTCTTATTAAAAAAAAATTAAGTTCAAGTGACTTGCAGATGCTGCAAATGTATCATGATTAGAGGACCTGATTTGGGTGGTTAGGGGAAATAAAAATGTTGTCCCACCTAGCAATGCATCCCAACAAGGTAGGCCTGTCATGTCAATAACCACACTGCACTGAGTGGGACCGAGTCTGTTCAATCTTAGAGTGTGGCAGCTGCTGGCATACTCCACCTATGCTGGAGATAAACCTAAACTTGTTATTTAACAGGAACAAGTGGCTCTTTGTTGTCCAGCTTATATTCTCATGGAATGATTAAATTTGCCACCATTACTTCTGATCCTCTAAGAGAAGCCCTAAAGTTTCAATAGTTTAACACATGGAATGCAGTGCAGTTTCTGATTATATGATCATGTTGCCACCGACTACTCCCCTGCTTTCCTGCTACTTTCTTCCTGTTCTACATTTAAATTTGCTTCTAATCATAGATCCATAATTATATCCCAAATTGTATACTAAAGACTGTATTAGCTTTTTGGCGAGTGATGCATAGGTGTTAATGTATCTCCTTTTGTCCATAAATTGTTCTAGGAAATTATCTCTTCTTTTCACTACTGGGTTTTTGGGGTGAGTACATTTTCGTTAACCAAGAGCAAAAAAATATCCTTTAGTAATTACTCAATCTTGAAAAAATGATGGTACCTGAAAATGCTACCCTTTTTCATGTGCTTTACCTGATAAGGATTTCTTACGTTTAACTTGACAGGTTTCACTTGGTTATTTTCTTTCTGACATTGGGATGATCTGTTGGTTCTATCCTTTTTTAGGTGGAATGGAGTATGTAAGTGTATTTTTTTTTCCAGTCTTAATTGAACCCGACATTTTTACTCGTTGCAACAAAAACTAGTTGATTGAAATGAATGAGCGACGAGATTTTCCGTCAGATTGGTTTGTTGGTTTGAGTATTCAATTTGTCGTAAGTGTTGAGGATCTGAATAAGCTAGAAATTGATATAGTAATAGATTAACACTTCAGGTAATTCATCATCTAGTTTCTGCAGCAGCAATAGCATATGCTATCATGAGTGGAGAGGGGCAACTGTATACTTACATGGTTTTGATCTCTGAGACAACTACCCCTGGCATCAACTTGAGATGGTAATCTCCTATTATTGCTAAATGACTCTTGTGAGTTGTGACATGCTAAAAGTTCGTCAGTTTTTTATGCATATAAATTTGTTTGTGAAGGTATCTTGATACAGCTGGTTTGAAGCGGTCTAGAGTGTATGTCTTGAATGGGGTTGTGATATTCATTTCTTGGTTGGTAAGTTGGATATATTATGTGAACCTTGAGATATACCATGCTTTTATCTGTACATAATCGTGGATTTGATTTCACTTAATTCTTAGAGATGATTGTACTGATTAATATGCAGGTTGCCAGAATACTCCTGTTCATTTACCTCTTTTATCATGTCTACTTGCACTATGATGAGGTAACACAAATACCTGCATTGAATTTCACTTGGTTTCAAACTTTCGAGGATGGCATAATTTGCTTGTTCTATTTATACACTATATATCCCCATATCTATGAATATTGTGCACATCAATGCACATATTATGTTCTATACATCTATTTATAGGAGAACATGTGCATGTATAACGTTCTCAAATGACGAGGATTTGCTATCCTTCCATCACAAATTGAATGAACATTGCACTTCTAGTGAAGGGAGAAAAAAGTTTCCAAAACGGTGTTCTTTACACATTGGGTGATTATAAAAGGAAAGTAAAACATGAGTAACTTACTTTCTCGATTGGGCTGATCGAAAAACAATTATAGGATGTGTTTGCCTTGAACTTTGTAATTGTAACTATTGTTGACTTGTGTGATTGATAGCTTATTTTAATTATTTCTCCCCCCACCCCACCCCACCCCACAGGTATGATATCTTAGTGATATCCATATTATCACTTTGGTATCCATTCTCTTTAAAGAGTGTCCTTTTAGTACCCAAGTATCTTCTTTGGTACCCTTTTTGTCAAAATGTTACACTAATTTTATTTTTTGATCCACAAAAAAAGTCATGTGCATAACACGTCTTTAATAATGAGGGATAGTTTTGGGTTATATATATATATTAAAAACTAAAAAAAAATTTGATAGAGATATATGGCTTATTTTAATTTCATGGAAATGTTTTTTTATATGCAGAAAAAGTTCAAAAAGAAGAGGAAAAAAAAAACCGTAACTTACTAAAACAGCACCCTTTAATAATATGAGTAATATGAGAGAGAATGGGTACCAAAATGATACCACTAAGGTATCAGACCCCCAGCCCACCCCATCCCATTTTATGCACAAACCATTACTTGGCAACTTGCAAAAGATTGACTAGCTATTATTATATTTGAAAACAGGTTAGACAATTGCATGCCTTTGGGCAATTCCTGGTGTTCGTGGTGCCAGCAGTGCTAATTATCATGAACTTGATGTGGTTCCGAAAGATCTGTAGAGGATTGAAGAAGACATTGACAAAGAGGCAATGAAAGAGATATATAATAGAAAAGGGTAATAGTTTCTGAGGTATCTGCATCAATCCATTGGCTCTCTTCCTCTGTCCCATCCCGCCTCTACCCACCATAACAAATCGTTCTAGACCTTCTTCTGACCTTTTGAATTGGTATGTACTTGGTATTAAGGGTTATAGGATCTAATGTGAATATGAAATGTGTAAAGTGTTATTTTCTAATGATATAGTGCAGTATCTTTGTGCATTTGGGTGCATGGAAGACGAGTGATAACGGTTTGAAAATTTTTGCATTTTTTTTTCCATTAGGAAAACAAATTTTGACGTGTTTGTAGTGTTGTCTAGTTGGGTAAGACAATGGCTAGATAGTCTAGTCGTAGGTGGGTCGATAACTTCACAATGAGTTGGGCTTTAGCTGCACGTACAAAATGGGTGATGATACTCCTTTGCCCATTTTTTGAGGATACCCACTTTCATCTTCAACCATCTCTATAAAACAGCGCATGCTTTTCAAGCCCGATATTAATTAGGCCAAGTGCTGCTCAAGTAGATCCCTTTAATTTGTAGTGCTGTAAGAGCATGTTGACCTTGTTTCGTTTGCTTCTGAAATAGTTATTTATTTTCTTTTCCTCCTTTTCTTCTGAAACACTTCTTGTAAATCCTGTATGTTGGGTTTTTAATTATTATTATTGTAAATCCTGAATTTAGCATAATTTATGAAGGTAAATTTGAATTTATCGGTTTCCAGGTTGGATGAAGTCAGCCTAACTCATGTTCTAACGACATTGAGCATCGTGGCAAATGCTTATACTTAGATGTGCAATTGTACGATTGAAAAGTGGGGCATATCATAAAAAAAGAAGAAACAATGGTATTTTTTTTAATAACATCTACACATATACACTAGCGGGTTCAAAGTCAATCTCGTACGGTGCTCACATGAAAAGTCATGTTTTAGTTAAAAGTGATATAGTATAATTTTTAATAAGGGGGAATATTGTGTGAGCATTAGTTTTTTTTGGCTAATGTTTGAGCATTAGTTTAGTATGTCAAGATATGGTCCAAACTTAAAAAAAGGGGGTAATTATCAATGACCTTTATTAAGGTTGTTCGAATGTCATTGGATTCTGTGATGATTTAATTTGGTTCGATTACCTCCATTCTGCATTATAGTGCATTATAGTAGGCTCAAAGTATTCTCTTTTAATATTATTTTTCTTGCTAAATGTTGGTTCTTTTTAGATTTTTCTCACATTAGAGTGTTTTGTGCATGTGTGTTTTTTTTGTGAACTTGATATAAAGCAGAGTTGGACTAAATAAAGATCACGGTTTTCATTGATATTTGGAGAAGTCATTGATAATTACTAGATAAATGAACTGCTCGGCCAAAACTCAACTAAAGAAGTTCAAGAAAGAGTACAACAATTGGTTAATAATTGCAAGTGTTTAGCGGAAGATATCTAGAGTCCAATTTATATTAATCAAGTTAGGGAACATACGAATATATGCAAGTATAGTAAGTTAAAGGTGGCTTAGATCGTTAAGTCCAAGTTTATATGATTATTGGTTGGAAGAGAGTAGTGGACGGCGTAGTTATGAGTTGAAGTAGATGGAGATATAGTGAGATGATTATCAGTTGAATTAGGACACATTCCTCTATATTCTCGTGCATCTTTGGTTAAGGAAAAAAATTCACAGTATTCGTTTAGCTCATCACTGATCTCTTCTTTAGCATGACTACTTTTAAGCAATGATGTGGATGTAGATGTGGATGTGAGTGACCACCTATCCTGCAAAGACAACACAAGGATCTGACCAATAAATTAGTGACATAACAATTGATATGTAATTATGTTAGTCACCTCTCTTCTCTCAGAGGTTACTACACAACTTAGCTGATAAGGATAGAATAATGTTTCTGTTTATATAATTTGTCTAACAACAATTATATCAAACATTATGTTTCATTATATTTAAAAGGTATTTATGTGATAATATATATATATATATATCCAAAAAAGTTAAGGGTATTTAATCTTAAAAAAAATTTAGTATTATTTTTACTCTTTTTTTTTCTTTCTTTCTCGTTCTTTTTCCTTGGGTTTATGTTTTAACATTTAGAATTTAAAATTTAGAACATAGTGTTTAGAGTTTGAGATTTATGATTTAGTGTTTAGAGTTTAAGATTTAGGGTTTTGTGTTTAATAATTAGGGATTAGAGTTTGTTATTTAAGATTTTGGAGTTTAGTAGAAAAAAAGAATGAGACAAGAATTTTATGTAAATAGATAGATGTGGGATAAACAGAGAAGAGAGAATGAAAAGAGAAAAAATAATAGGTGAAATAGAAAAAAGACGAAAGAAATAAATAAATTAATTAAAATACCTAAATTGTTTTTGATTATTTTGTGTATAAAAATTATTTTTGATTAAATAAGTATATTTTTAAAAATATGAATACTTTTAAGGTACAATTCTTAAACAATAATAAATATCAAAATAATAAAATATGTATTATAATAATTAGAAAATAATCCAGCACATTTAGACAAAACTGAAATTAAAGAATTCAGGGGTGCTTTTTAAGAATTGGACTGAAAGTTGCTTTTTTCTTTTTTTCTTTTTTAAGGATGGGTGTGCTTTTTAAGAATTAGACTGAAAGTGTACCAAACTTGCTCATACATTTACATAATTCATGTGCATTATGTAACTAACTTTATATATATATATATATATATATATAAGTTAAGTTAAGAATATTTATAATAGTCAAGTTAAAAAATAAGACTTTGAGGCTTGAAACATTGTTGATAACTATTTTGGAACATTAATACAACACAACATATGTCATTCTTATGATAACTTTTTTTAATCTCATATCTCATTCAAAATTCAAAGAAAATAAAATATTTATGCATTATAAGAAACACCTAACACCATGTGTTTAATTAATATAAAACAAATAAAATACCAATTACCCACTTGACCCATATAGTTGCTTCTATGACTTGAAATATATATTAGTGTTTCAAAGAGTTTTAATCGGATTTTTATTAGATAAAGTTTACATTTCAACGGAGTGTATTAATATTATATTTGAAATACCCTTCTTCAAAACAATGCATGAGTGATGAGTCTATGATTTTTGGTGGCATTATACGGAGAAAATATGTTCATTCTTAAATAGGACAAAGCGATTCTGCTTTTTTATTATAAAGCTATAAAATCTTAATGCTGATATCATTGCAACCCGGTCTTGCTTGAATGTTAACGTTTTAATTATATTATTATAATTACCCTATGATACATACATAAATAATTTAATAATTTTCTTAATTTTATTTTTAAACATTCTTTAAAAATATTTATTTATTTTCTTTCTATGTTCATGTACGAATAATAATAGTAATATCATGCAATTAAATATTATTATTATTTTTATTATATAAGAAAAAGAACAAAAATATACCTGATTCTCAGAGCTGATTTCTTGTTCCTTTTGCAAAAGACTTACTGTGTCTTGATCAGAATATGTTGTTTGATGATCAAAATCACTTTTCACAGACATTAACTCCCTTCCTTGAATATTTATCCTTGAATAAAGTTCACATTAGGAAACCTATTTTAATTAGTATAATCTAAAAGACTAAGTAACATCGATACATATTTAATGATAATATTACTTTTTGAAATAACATTACACAACTAATGTAAAATATGAATCTAACCCTTAATATTATGTTTGCTAAGATCAATAAAATAAATATCTTTTGAGGTAATCATATTTGCTTTAGTAGATATACTTGCTCTTGAACCCATTTGGATCGCATCAAGACAATAGAAGCACGTAGATTAGTAATGACATCAAATGTATTGCACATCAATATTGAATTGGATTCATCACTTCATATTTAAAAAGTATTCTCTAGTCATAGAAGGATCTTTTCTCATTTTAACCGTTTAATTAATATTTTGGAAGAAATTAAGTTTGATTTTTTTTCTATATATTCTCATTTGATTTGAGAATGTCAGGATCTTTGATAGGGAAAGGCTTTACAATGAAATATAGTTGCCACTGCTCTAATGATAGTATTGTTGCCAAAAAGAATTTACATTGATTTCGATATTTCAAAATAAAAATAAAAAATAAGAGAGAGAGAGAGAGAGATTTATATATATGACGAGGCAGGCATACCTTTTAGGGGAGAAAATGGAAAAAACTGATCTAAGATCTTCAAAATGCAAGTGCTTCCTTGAATCAATTACGAAATCCTTGCATTTGTCATCAGGCTTAAGGCTTCTGTACATCTGACAAATACACATAATGTGTGCCCATGCATGTATAGAGATATTTAATTTAGTACTCATTAGTTAATACGTTGAAATTAATGAAGTAAGAAATACATTATCTTATATATCCTATGACATGATTTAAATCAACTTCTATTTTATACACTATAGTATTGATTGATTATAAGCTCTATATCATTTTGTAATAATTAATTTAAATTCTAGTCATACAAAATGCATTTGAAACCATATGTATAATGTTATTATAATTGTATTTTAAGTCTCACATGCATGTTATTGTACCTGATTCAATGGGTTCTAAATTGATATAAATGTTGTACATAAAGTATTTTTATATCTAGTTTTATTATGTATACATATAACATACTTATATATACGTTATATATAATTAATATTCTATTTTATGGTTAATATAATTAATATTTAATTACTATCTGCAAAATGTTATTTAAGGCAAGAATCAACATATTGAGGTAATATTTTAAATTAGACGTACAGCCAGAGGATATAGGAGATTATATGTGTGTATATAGTAATTATTTCATATTGCAGGAAAGAAATTAAGATCATATATAGTACCTGAAGATGGCTCTTGACCTGAGAAATTTTTAGCCCTTTTACACTCATCGTCTGCAAAATGTGCTTCGGAGTAGCTTCTATTAAAACAATATTATAATTAATTTATTACTTGTAATATACATATATTTATTTACCGTTTAATCTAAAAATATATATTATATGCATATAGCTAATTTTCTTGACAAATTTAATCATGAAAATTCACAGAAAATTAGCTCCCATATGCAGGAATTTTTTTAGATTAATATTTATTTAAAATAGTTTGAATATATGATTTGAAACTAGCAACTTGAATCTTACTGAGAGAGGAAATACCATATATAAAAATTATACAAGGCTTAACCTTAAATGTTTTTATATACAGGTATATTTTAAGGAGAAAATATATAAATTTAATAAAGATAAATACTTGAGTTTGCTTCATGATCTGCAGGGGCAGTTCCTGGTGATATTAATAGAAATCACAAGAATCTCCCAACAAATATAAATAGAAATTAATGAATTGGGGAATATCAATATATATATAATAATAATAATTGAAATTAACATACTGTATTTCCCACCGAGGCTTTGAACAGCTTCGACAAAGTGTTGGTGAAGTTGAAGTGTCCAACGAAGTCTTGGATATTCGGATTTCTGGTAAGATCTCACTCCTTTTAATGATCTCTCAGACGAGTACTCTCTCATTTCTCTCTCTTTCTCTCTCTAATAAATGTTATGAAATTTGATATAATCAATTTCGATAAAGCAATTTTGAGAAGATCAGAGACATATACATATACGTATATATATATATATATATATAAAGATCGTAGACCAGCCAGATTATTCTGCATAGAAAAACTTGCCAGAGTACTAATTCGTAATTAGAATAATACGAATCGAAATATATTTAATTCATTTATTTTATTTGTATTTATTAATGATAGTAAGAAATTAGAATAAAAATATTAATTTATTTAAATAATTTTTAAAAATACATATAAAAAATATTAAAATAAGTGATATTTTTATAATTCTTTCTTGTAAATTTTATTAATAAAGAAAATCACTACCAAGTATAAAAGAAGGAAAAATCAATAGAAATGAATCCTAAATTTGTAAGTTCCTTATCACTTTTCCACCATATTTTTAAGAAATAAATATTTGAATGGAAAACTTTCTCTTTCTACTCATTTCATTTTCTTATTAATAAACTTACTCTAAATATCTTCATTATTATCTCGATATATCTCACTTAAAATTAAATTAATTTTTTATTAATTTCTATGATAATACCAAATTTAATAACAAATTTTTTTGTTTAATATAAGTTCTACCTTACTTAATAATGATTTTATTTATAACAATTAATAAAAATAAACATATTATATCCTAAAGGAAAATATACTTTCTTTTTTGGCTTGTTGTCGTTGAGTTAAGGTGTGAAAGTATTTCTCTTTAAATACGAATAATGTGTTTTGAGGTGTGAAGTGAGAGAGAGAGAGAGAGAGAATTTCATACATAAGGTTTTAAATAAGAATGAGAGGGGTAAAGATTTTATCATCTTAACATCTAGTTATTTTTTCATAGGATCTCCTATACAATATCATCACCATAATAGAATTTAACCACCAAGTTCAAGATGTATTGGTGTGATTCCTCTATCCCTAGGAAACTAGAATATCATACCACGAACAAAGAAAGACATGAGAGAAAATTATATTAGTTAGTGATTGTGAGGCTTCAATTCTTGATTGGAAGAGACACCAAAGGTTTTTGCTCTTTCATATAAATAGAGGGATAAGGCAAAACCTTTAGTTTTTCATGTTGTAAAAGATTTGAACAATGAAAATAGATGACTAAGTGCCTCATTGAATTGATCGGGTCATGTACGAACAAGGTTCAAATCTATCGATATGTTAGGATGCATGCCTTAGTTGCATACATCATTGCACTTCCAATTGATACCAATCATAATGATAAACGATTGGTCTCGTGTGACCTTTTTCTTCAATTCTTAAAACTTTTATCGCGCTACCCTTGTAGGGGAAGAAAATCCATTGGTTTGCTTGAATATGCTACCAAAATTTGTGGAAAAGTCAAAATATTAGAGCACCCATCTTAAGTTGGACTTATTACTTAGATGCTTTTAATAGTTATCTGCTACACACTTGGCTACCCTACATTTATCGTGGACATGATAACTGGTACACTAGATATCCGTCATTCTCAATCATCTCATGCTAAGAAAAGGTCATCTCAATACTCTAACACTCACACTGGATATGAACGAAACTGTCTCAAGACATTCTAACTCAGCTCATGTAATGTTTTAATGTGCAAACAACCCAATCATTGGAGCATACTATAATTCCTTAAAAATCTCAATAGTTAAGATATTATAACTTAATAAATTGTACAGTAAATACTACCACAAAAAGTGGTATTTAAGTCAATTTTTGGAAAAAACTCAACTTATAATGAATTTAAAGTCGGTTTGGTGTAGAACCAACACTATCCACGTAGTTCATAGCGTCGATTGACACGTAGAACCGACGGTACATCCACGTGTAGCATCAATTCGACACGTCAACCGATACTACGAATTATGTGGATAGTGTTGGTTGACACGTAGAACTGACGCTACACACGTGGATAAATTATTTTCTCTTCTTTCTTCCCCAAACAGAAACTATTCCAAGTGCTGTATAACTCTCAAAAACCCAAAACTTCCTCACTTTTCCTCCACTCTTTTTCATTTTCCGGCCACCTACGACCATCAATTCCAATGTCGTTTAGTGGATTTTCTTCTTCTCTAACTTACATTTTAGATCCCTTATTTTTTGAGCAAAATATCATTTTTTCTTTATTTCCTTCATTTTGTCACTTCATTTATTCTTGTAAGTATTTCTATTAATCCTACGCACTTATTATTCATTTTTTTATATTATGTGTTATTATTTATGTGTATAAATTTTTGTATTATATATGTAGATTTTGTATTATAGCATCAAGAGAAGAATATGATGATCTTGAATAACATATGACAACACCATGGTAATTTTTTTACTATTAATTAATATTTAATTTTTCAATTATTTGTATTATATAAACTATTTATTAAACAGATTTTTATTTTTTTTCTATTATTATGTAGTGATCGAATATAGGTTTTAATTTGAATATAATAAAAAATGAATAAATTTTGTAAAAAAAAAAATTAAAAGTTTAAATTCGGTTCACCGCGTGAACCGAACCGACTTTACATTTACAATTGGTTATAAAGGTACATTTTGTAGTGAAATTAATAATATTAATTCCATTATATATATATATATATATATATTTACTTACTATTTTGTCTACATATCTCAGAGCAATTTATATTTATTTTTTAATTTTTTATTTTGGATTAATGTGTAAAGTTTGTTAAAAATACTTTGTACACACCATTTCTACCTTAATTATTAAAATTCAAATATTTTAATGCACGGTAATTCTAATGTACAATATATGTATCACGTACATATTCTATAAATTTCAGCCATTACATTTTTTCAAGTTAATATCAATTATAAAAATTCAATTTAGTAAATCTTTTTAAATTTAATAACTACCTAACAATGCATGGTGGGTAATAATGAATGTAACATACATTTGTATACCATGCAATTTTCATTTAAAACATTATTGTTTGAAAAAATAATCAGAGAATGAGGAATAATATTACTTAACGAATAAGCTTAATTTTATACCCTTTCATTGGGGGAAAGAAATTAAATCCATTTCCTTACGGATTCCAATCACAACTCAAGTGTTTTGTTATTTTTTTTTTTTTTTCATTTTTAATTAACATTACACGCATATAGATTAACACGCTTTAATAATCCTAAAAAAAAACATATATAATTATACTACAATATATATGACATGATAAATGATTATAATATATTACTCAAAATAAAACATTATTTATTTATATCTCAAACTTTAAAATAAGATGGTATTAAATAACGTGTGATGTGATTTTTTATTCTAATACACATTTTACCGATCTACCTTTTTTTAAATATAAATTTATATTTATAAAAATACATTAAACTATCAACAATTTTTTACAAATTATATGTACTGCAATAACAAAAAATAAAAAAAATAAAAAATTATGCGTTCTTCTTAGCTCTTTGATTCAGTGTATACTATAAATATTACACTACTGTGATACAAAATTTATAGTCATGAGTAATAAAGAGGAAATTAAAGATAAAATATACAAGAAATTAACGTTGTATTGGTACTCGCTAATTATTTGTGATGTAAAAGGTATGTAATTTTTCTTCAAAAAAGAAAAAAAAACCACCCAAGAATTAAAAAAAAAATTATATTTTTTATATCATCAATAATTACAAAATTATTAATTTTTTTTACCAAAATGATATTTTAAGTAATTCAAACATATGATTTAAAACTAAAATTAAAAATTAAGAAATCGAAATATATAATGTATAGGGATGTTTAGACACTAATTATTAGTATAATAATTTAGCATTTAATTAAGAATAGTTTAGATTAAATGGATAAAAAGTCAAGAGCAAACCCCATTGGAAAACCTCGATATATAGATGAGGCTCTAAAAGCAGTTCAAGAGTCCATATCATGATGATCAAGTCACCCAATAATATTATTTATATAAAAATAATATTGAACTTTAATATATACATAATCAATATATTGTTTTAAGTTTATTTTATTTCCATATATTTTAATTTAAAATTTTCAAATTATTTATAAATTTAATCAAAATCATCAAATTTATAATACCAATTACATAATTTAATGTAAAAAATTTCAACATGTGCATAGTTTTATAGGTTAATTTTAGCACCTTTACATTAAATTTTATAAATGATACTATTTTTTTTAACCAAAAATAATTAGGGAATAAAAAATCAAATTAATAATAAATCTTATAATTATACTATTTAAAATTTATATGTAATTAATATATCTTTAAGTTACATAATCCATTATTATTTTCGCTTAGAATATAATTTTGAAAAAACTCTTTACTAATTTAAAGAATAATTTGAATCTAATTTGATCAACTTAGATATTTTAGTTGGGAGAATTTTGATATAAAATTAAATAAATTAAAGTATTAAATTGATTACTTAATCTAATTAATAAATATTTTTTAATACATACCTAAATTGAAATTAATATTAATTAATAATATTTTAAAAAAAATTTAACAGCACTATAACCCCTCTTAGCTGCCACTCTGAATGTCATAATTTAATTGGCTCCTATTATTAAATAATTTTATTCTATCTCTTTAATTTTATATTTAATCAATAATTAAATGTTATAAATCCTAATTTTGGATGTTATTTGACAACTTAAGAATATGCTTTTCACATTAAATTCTTTTTGTTTTAAATTATAATGATATTAATTTAGTTTAAATTTGGGACTTTTTATAAAAAAAAATAACGATATTTAATTTAGTTTAAATTTAAGACTTAAAATACAGAGTGAATTTAGCTGTTAGCTAAATTTCTAAGTAAAACCATTGTAAATTTCCAATTAAAATTACAAAATTAAAACACATATACACACGTAAATGAGTTGCAACACTACAATATAACGTACGTAATAATAACATTTCAAAGTCTTATTTATGAAAATATAGAAAAACAATATAACATAGAAAGACTAATCCTCGTTATTTGCCCTCCGGGTCCGTTAGTTCTCATGAAATTGAGACGACGAAGACTTACTACCTCAGCCAAATTAACAAATATGGAATATTTTTCTTAAAATTAAATAATACTTTAACGTGTATATGTTGGAAAGGAATATAGTGTCATATTCATAAAATTGGAAATGTTAGCATAAAATATCTTATATTAATAAAAAACAATATCATGATAGATTTTTTTTACTCGTTTATTAATCTCTTAATTATATGATTTTTATGAATTTTTACGTGATATCATAACTTTAATCGATCAACGATATAAAAAATATTATTGGTGAAATTTTTTGCAAAAAAAGGAAAAATAAAAAAAAGTATAAATATATAGTTTGAATTTACGTACAATCCCCTTAATAGCTTTTACCAGTAAGATCGATCTTAAAAGTAGTATAAAGGAGTCCTAACCATCATCAAATCAGACTAAACCATATACTCTTAGGTCGATCATCAAAGAGTTTTTTTTTTTTTTTTAAGAAAAGAAAAAGGAGGAGGAAACGGGAAACCCTTTCTCTTAAAGACATGACTTTTGGATAATAAAGACGCAAAATAGAAAATTAAGCAATCAAAGTCAATATTTACCTTTAAAGTTAGCTGTATAAATTAAAGAATTAAGCGAAAATTAACCACTTCTTTCTCCAATCAACATCTATATCAATAAAAGACGGTGCCTACCTTTGGACCCCAATATGTGTATTATAAATATCTTTCGATCTTTTTCTTTATGCTACCGTGTTCAACACTACACTTTCTCCAAATTCAATATCCAAGAAAAAGGAACACCCAAACCCTAGTTCAGTTGCTAGGTATTTTGTATCAAAATTAGAATGTGTATAATAATTTTGAAACACTTCAATGCATCCGCGTATTTGGAAAAAAACTCTCTTCCCAAATTAGGTGATACCTAACTTTTTAATTCTAGAAAATATTTTTAGTACAATAATTACAAAAAAAACACTATCAATATATTTTTTGTACAATCATGTGTTTTATTGTAAAATAAAATTATATTATACATAATAAAAATTATACAATTATGTAACATTTATGTAAAAATTTAATAACAACCGTTGGTATGATTCTAAATTATAATCGATACTTTACTTAACCAATCTTGAAATTTTAATTTTAAAATTATATGTTTTGACTTTTTCTTTCATCTTGAACTAAAAAAAAATTTAAATTTTTTTAAGATAACTACGTAAAACAAATTAAATACTATTATATATATATATATATATATTATTTTGTTAAAATATTTATCATAAATATTTATTTGATTATATTATGCAGGTTGTTATAAAAAAATGTACAAAATAATTATAATATAATTATACTTAAATATCAAGCATATCCTTAATTTAATGACTTTGAGCTGGATTTTAACTATGTTAATATTTTTTTAATATGTTGGTTAATGAAATATTCAATTTTAATCATTAATCAAAAGGTTTTCCTAATCGACAAAATGTGAGTTTAATGATTCAATGTATTCTGAGGGAAAGTTACAAAGATAATCTTCAATATTTAGCTAAATGACATTAATGATGATGTAGAAGCCACTATTAATCTTGATTACATACATTGCTAAGTTAGCCAGCTATCTAAAAGCTCAGTCAAATGGAATCTCTAAAAGCTCTTATTCTTGTTTTTTGTTTTTAGCATTTCATTCTCACGTACATGATTGGTCTTTCGATGACTTCTTTACCACTTCTTTTATGCAAAGTAAAAGAATTTAAAGGGGATTTATTTATAAGTGAAATTGACCTGTCATACTTTTCCCGTTTCATTATATTGACATTAATATACCGCATGGATGATAAATGATTAAAAATGAGAGCATTATTATATATATATATGAAAAGTGTTCACTTTTTTCACGTATTTGGTGTTTATTCGTGGCACATATATATTAAAATATTGAAAGTGATACAAGTAAATAATCAAGGACAGTCATAAATATACATTGAGAGAGGTTAAAGGATAATTTTTTTTATATATAAAATAGAGAATTATATTTAAATATTTAAGAGTAAAAAATATGTCATAATATAGATATAATAAGAAGCTAAGAATTAGGATGAACTCTTTTCAATTAAATGATAGCATTAACATATTATAACTTATAACAAAAACCATCTAACATAAATAAAAATATAAAAAATATAATAATTTAATAAGTAATAATATCATATAGTATAAGTGTTAAAAACTAAAACTAAAAAGAACATATTAAAATATAAAGAATAAGCTTGAGATTATATTTAATAATACATATTGTTAAAAAATAAAAGATTAACAAATACAAATATCTTTTTGTCTTGGTGCATCCTTTTTCTTGAACAAGTGAAATAATTTGTTTTTGTAGTAGTAATAAAAATGAATGAAAAAATATTAAAATTTTTATATTAAATTTTTTTAATAAAACCAAAAATTAGTAAAATAAATGTGAAATAATATAATATTAGATAAAATTAAAATCTAGAATTAAATAAAATAGTAGAAACTTTGTCGATATGAATGAAAAACCTCAAAAGCTTTAGTTTTATGTTTCTCCTTATGCTTTTATTTATATTTTTATAATATTTAAAACTAGTATTTTATTACCATAGAATAACCATTCATAGAAATGTCTTTATTATAGACATTTTGATATTTATTTGTATAAAAAAACAAAAAAAATGTATTTATTATATAGATATGTTGATATTTATCAATGTAAAAAACTAACAAAAGAAAAAAGAAAAAAACATGTGGTTGTTCGTCAAATATTATAGCTTTTTATATATAAAGATATCATAATTGAATTGATCGTATACTCATTAAATATATAATCATTAATTAATGAATTATAATACTTAATGTAATAAAAATAATTATATTATACAAAAATATCTATTTATAAAAAATATATTTATTATACGAACATTTTAATATTTATTAGTATAAAAAAACTAACAAAAAAATATAAAAAATATATTTATTATATAAATAATTTGATATTTATTAATATAAAAAATTAATTAAAAAAAACGTACGCGATGGTCTGATAAAGATTGCGTCTTTATATACGTAAAGATAAAGATTTATGACATCCAAGTTTAGTACATGTACCAAAACCTTCTCGACCAAAAGCAGGAAACTTCGCTCGTAGACAATCAGAAAATACTACTTGTTTTTCTTATTTTTAAATATTAACTGTTTGAGGTTTCTATAGAAAAGATATTAACTGTTTATTTTTAAGTAATGCATGCGTGCTGTTACTACTAAAATATCTTGATAGATGGTGTTTTTTAAATACCTTTAATTAATAAATATAGCGCTTCACGATACGCCTTTGATGTGGGTGCTGCTAAAAAATTATAGGATATGGTGATCTTGATACGCACCTTCTTTCAGCGTATACATAAAACTTTACAAGCATCTAAATAGATGTTTTCAACCTTAGACAGTAAGGTATTACATTCTAAGGAAAAAGGTTTAAAAAACATTATGAAAGTTGTACTGCACCAGTTTCCTTTTATGTAGCTCAAGAAGAATCACACCAGGCATTAGATTCAATGGTTCCACTAAATCTGTATAGAGCTCTCTTGATAATTCATGGCAATTAGACCATATTCACTTATATGAAGTCAGGCTAATTACTTCAATTACAAACCAAAAATATATAAAATCTGATGAATTACAAGAGTTTTACCGTGAAGAAACCTGAGTAGGCTTCGATCATGTTGATATTGTTAGACCAAAAGCTTTGATCATGTTGTGTGTTTGCATTACAATTGGTTTGTAATTGTTAATTTTATGACACTATGGTAAATGGGAGTATTAAGGAGACAATTATTTATGATGTATGCTTATGTATATTCATTGTATTTATGTGACATTAATACATTATTAATTGTGTATTGGACTTTGGGCTTTTTAAGTGTGTTGGGTTCTTGTTATAGATTGAATTTTTGCACCCATTTCTCACACTGAAATATGAAAGAACTCAGGGTTAGTTTGGTCATTTCACAGCTTGAATATATATACCCTTTTCTAGGGTTTTTTGAAGGCAGCTCATTTATTCTTATTCCTTTGTTCTCTCATCGTCTCTCTTCTTCTTCTACATTTCTCTGATTGTCTTTGTGTATTCTGGTTTGTTGTTTCTATTTATTAATGTTTGAGAGTTGTTTACTTGAAATTCTTTGAGGCTTTGTTTCGTTTGATTTCATGTTAGGTTTTAACCATATAATGTTTTATTGGTTTTTTTCTTTACAAACATTGTTTTATAAAGGACATGAGTATTATCGTTCTCAGTGGATTAAGTTGTATAATTTAGACGTCGAACGAATTTATCTCGTGCATTTGTTCGTTTCTTGAAATTTTCAATTCTTTCTAATTTTAATCTTTGATTCAATCTTACCCTAAATCCATACAAAGAATCTTTTATACCAAATTGTGAGTGTGAAATCGTAACAATAATACTTACCAATTTACCTCAATTTGGTTTTGTCGTAAGTGGTAATATTTGATGATATAAACTCTCTAAAAATTGATCATTCATTATTAAAATTGAAGTCCTTGGAAATGAAAGCCCAAGAAGACTTCCATTGAGTAGTTTGTAAGCTGAAAAGCTCATGCTCTGCATTTGCATACTATGTCAATATTATTGACCTCGTTAACTGAGCATCATGCATATTAAAAGTTTAAATTTAATGTATACACGTTTTTTTCTTAGTGTATTGGTTGACACCAGTTGTATCTTAAGTTTTTTAACATTTTTCCTTAAGTTAAAATATATATTAATTATTTCTAACTTTTTAAGTAAGTTCGAGAACTGTGAAAAACTCAAGGATTTGGTATAGATATCTGTTAGTTGTTCTGATGTAGCGATATGATAAATCTTGATCATTCCAGCTTGAATCTTTTCTCTCACTAGATGGCAATTGATCTCTATGTGTTTAGTTTGTTCATTAAACATTTGATTTGATGTAATGTGAAGGGTTGCTTGATTGTCGCAATATAACATGGTCGGTTGGGAGTGTTTGATACCTAAATCATCCAAAATGTATCGTAATCAGATTATTTTGCATCAGGCTGCTGCCATAGAAAGTATTCTACTTCTGCACTCAATCGTGAGACCGTATTTTATTTCTTAATCTTCCAAGAAATTAGTGAGTTTTCAAGAAACATATAATATCCCGTGGTTGATCGTCGTGTGTTTGTGCATCTAGCCTAATCTATGTCACATAAAGCATTTAATTGTAATGAACTAGTTGCTAAGAAAAAGAGACCTTCTCCTGGTGTGTTCTTGACATATCGTAACACTTGTTGAGCTGCTTCCAAATGTAGTTGTCGTGGTTTGTCCATATATTAACTGAGATTGTGCATAGCATACACTAAGTCGAGTCGTGTGATGGTCAAATATATTAATCTCTCAACAATTCTTTGATAGAATGTGGGGTTACTGATGAATTCCCTTTCAACCTTACTGAGAGATAAATTCTGTTCCATAAGTGAATTGGCAGATTGCTTGGAAATTTCTAGAGATTATAATAGGATTAATTTGAAATTATTTTTGTGAATCGAAATTAGTTTTGAAAAGAAACAAAATTTGGAAGGAAATGTTTTTTCTGTAGGAGTTGCTTTTTCAGAAAACTACTTCTTGAGTTCTGATACCATGTAAGAGATTATTTTATTGTATGTATAAATGAATGTTTACAATCTAATTTATATAAGAGAAAAGAAAAAAATATAATAATTGAAATAGACATAATTATTAAAAACATGTTCTTAGATAGCTTGTTGCTCCCCACCATTTCATTGTTGTTGTTTCTAGTTGGATCTTGGGTTCTTTAACATGAATATTTTTCGTCTTTAACTTAGATTAAATGTATAAACTTTTTAAAAAATAAGATGCTTCTATCGAATATCTAAAAACTGCATTAGACTAGAACAAGAGTGTGTATGCAGTCATACACAAAAAAGCAGAATAAGATGCAGAGTAGCAATCTGATTTATTATACCAAAAACCTCAATAACATAACATCAACATTTTGCTTTCAAACTTCAGCTTGTTAGAGATTTATCCAAATAGATAGTAGCCAGACATAAGATCTAACAAATATATGTAAATACAAGTTAAATTAAGCTATGCCCAAAACATAATCAAACAGTTTAATTCTATAATTTAAGACGCAAACATATTTGATATTTCAATTGGGTAAATCACAATATAGAGAGCAAATCGTGGTAGGTGCTAAATATATGAAACAGAGAACATTAACCAAGAAAACGTACAAGCAAACAACACAAGGGTGATAGGGAGGGATGGAAAAAAGGCCAAGCGGATGGCAAGAAAGCACGATGACAACAGTACGAAAACAATATTGTGATGGTGTGAGGATAACAACAACCAGTGAAGATCGAGAGGGTTTGTGAGGATATCTTTGACATCAATGGTACCTGAATAAAAGGATTTGAGGGATTTGAGTGGTGAGAAGTAATAAAAGGATAAAAGGATATCTCAGTAATAGAAGAGACAAATGGGATGTTTGGTTAGTATAATAAAAAAAGTAATAAAAATGATTACGAAATTGAATGTAAAAAAGAAAATTAGTATTGTATTATTTTGTTTAATCGTTAGAATTAAATAAAAAATTATTATTATAATTTTTAGTTTACGATTAGAAATAAAATAATTATATTATACATTATTTTAATATTTATATCCGTGAAACATTTAAATAGACTATATTATCAAAAATTATTATTTTTAAATAATTATTACTTAATTTAATATTTCTCTCAAAAATAAAAATAAAAATGCGGTAAAGGAAAGAATATTAGCAAAAAGGGATTGGCGGAAATATTTTTACGGAAGTAGCCGGAAAGAATTACCAAACATTTTTATTCGTTAATTGTATCAAACATGATAATTGCTTAAATTAATTCCAATTTTGAAGGCAATTAAAATGCCCTTTATACATCTATTTAGACGATCTTTATATTTTTTACATTAGCTAATTATAAGAGGCGTAGCTATTATTTTGAAGCCTTTAAAATATGTTGATACCGTTTCTTGTTAATTACGATACCACGTTAATAATCAAAAATTAGAGTTTATCCCTTACACTTGGCTTATGATAATAGAAATCTTATATTTTATTTATCAGTATTCACTACATCATACTTGATTAGTAGTAAGTGGAGTTTTGGAATGATATATGTATTATTTACCATTAAAAATAAAATAAATAAAAATAAAAGATCAATAAGATAGAAAAAAAATATTAATTTACTAATAATATTTTTTTATTAATTGTTAAACTCTAATCCTAAATCATAAATATTAAATCTTGAATTCTAAAAATTAAATCAATTAGTAAGGAATTAATAGATCTTTGAAGATAAAAATATATAAAAAAGTTAAAATAAAAAAGTGATTAAAATTATTAAAATTGATCTAAAAAATTAAAATGTTATGTAAAAATAAAATAACTAGATTGTATTAATTTAAAGTAAAGTTATTAGTATATTTATTTTATAAAAATAAAATGAGTCTAATTATACTTTTTTTCTTACAAAGAATATATGGTTTATATAACTCACTCTACTAACACATATAAATAATCCTATTACATAATCATATATATTTGTATATATGTGTTTTTTTCTAACCTAATTTTAAGTTTTTCTGTCTCCTAGCTTATCATTGAGAACGAACGTTTTCTTCTTGGAACTATCCGCCGAATTTCTTGAAATATAACACCTTTGTTTTATTTGGTAAAATATGCCATACTTAGTTTTTGTTAAAGTTAGGTTTCATTTTAGTAGTTAATTTAGTATAAGGATTGCTACGAATAATACCTATTATTCAACGAATTTGTTTTTCTATTTTTCATTTGTACTCTAAGCCTTACCACGAAAATAGGAGTGGTAGACATAGGCAATTAGGTTTTCGTTCTTGTAAACCTTTAAAAGCAAATCTAGTTTTTCAATTATCACACTATTACAAAATGTGGTATTTAAGTTGATATTTAAAGTCAATTTTTTGAAAAAAAATCGACTTATACTGAATTTAAAGTTGATTTGGTAAAAAATCGACACTACATGTAGTATCGATTGACATGTAGAACCAACACTACACACGTGGATAACATCAGTTGACGTGTAGAACCGACGTTATCGACGTGTGTAGCGTTGGTTTTACACGTCAACCGACGCTACATTCTACGTGCACTACTACAAAAAGGGATATTTAAGTCGTTTTTTAACCGATTTTAAACCAATTTAAAGTATGAAGTCGGTTCAACGCATGAACCGACTTTACATGTATTTTTTTTCTCATTTTTCACTCTACTAACTTGTATTTAATATAGCATAAAAACTAAAATATAAATAATAATACAAATAATTGAAAAATTAAATATAATTAATTAATTGATAATTAAATTTATTAAAAAAACAAATAATGTATATACAATACATATATATATATATATATGTATATTATTTTTATTTGTAATTTAAGTTAACTATATATATATGTATTGCATATACATTTTTTTGTAATAAATTTAATTATTAAGTAAGTAGAGTGAAAAATGAGAACAAAAATAAAAAAAATCATATTTTAGAGTTGGTTCAGCGAACCGACTTTAATAGTTTGTTTTGGAGTAGTGTCAACATGTTTTTTATCATCTTTTATAACATATTTCACATTTCCTATCAGAGCTTTCTCACAAGGCCTGATCATTACTTGAAGAAGCTACAACCTTCTGATTGTGTGAATTTTTCAAATGGCAGCTGAATGTAGTTTTATTCAACCAACAATCCCAAGGTTCGATGGACACTACGATCACTAAAGCATACTCATGGAAAATTTCCTATGTTCAAAGGAATTTTGGGGCTTGATTGAAACTAGGGTTCTTGTAGTAGCTAAATGCATTGAACCCATTGAAGGATAGAAGAAGGTAATTGAAGATCTAAGATTGAAAGATTTGAAGGCTACAAATTACCTGTTTCAGACGATTGATCGCTCCTTATGAAAGTAGAAGAATCTATGAATGGGTAATTCGCTCGTACTCTTACCATAGCCAACAAAATGCAAATTCATAGAGAGAAAATGGGAGATATTATTATCATTAAGAAGATCCTGCATTCCATAAACCCTAACTTTGACTATGTTGTTTGCTCCATTAAGGAATCACACAATTTAGACATCATGTCTATTGATGAGCTACAAAGTAGTCTACTTATCCATGAACAATTCATGAATAAACATGTTGTGGAGGAGCAAGCTCTGATGGTTGTTCATCGTGATCAATCTGAAGGACAGAGAAGAGGTCATATAGGCTATAGAGGACGGAGGAGAGGAGGAAGAGGCAGATCAACCTTTGATAAGTCCTATGTTGAATGTTATCACTGTTATAATCTTGGAGATTTTCAGTAAGAATGCCTATAGGAGAAACAGACAAGAGCCAATTATGTACAAACTAGTGAAAAGGTCTTACTGATGGCCTATAGGAGAAACAGACAATAGCCAATTATGTACAAACCAGTGAAGAGGTCTTACTGATGGCCTATGTGGATATATAGAAACCAAGAATGAAGAAACATGGTTTCTTGACTCAAGATGCATCAACCACATGTGTGATAAGAAGGAGTTGTTCTCTAATCTTGATGAAAACTTTACGGAATAATTCAAAATGGGAAACAACTCTCAAATGGATGTAATGTGGAAATAGAGCATACAAATGATAGTAAATAGGTTCACACAAGTAGTGACTAAGGTATTCTATGTCCCAGATCTGAAGAAAAATTTGTTGAGCATTGGCCAATTGTAGGAGAAAGGAATAGACATTGTCATCAAACGTGAAAAAAAGTTGTTTCATCTTGAGAAGGAACTTATCATGGGCATTCAAATGTCCAAAAACATAATATTTGTTGTGATAGGACAAACTAAACCTGTGAAAATGCAACCTACATAGCAAACATGCTTCAATTCACTTATAGAAGATCCAACTTGAGTCTAGCATTATCGTTATGGACATCTAAGCTACAACAGTTTGAAACTTCTTCAACAGAAAGGAATGGTGAGTGGACTGCCACCCATCAAAGATTTTGCAATGTTATGTGAGAATTACATGGTGGGAAAGCATCATAGAGATTAGTTTTAAAAAAAAAAGCACTTGGAGAGCTTTTCAAATTCTTCGACTTATACATGTTGACATTTGTGAACCAATCATTCCCACCTCCAATAGCAAGAAAAGGTTCTTGCTCAAATTTATTGATGATTTCAGTTAAAAGACTTGGGTGTTCTTTCTAGTTGAAAAAATAGAAGCTCTAAATTTTTGTAAAGTTTATAAGAATCTTATTGAAAAAGAAACAGATGTGTGCATTAAGCGTCTTCATACAAACATGGGTGACGAGTTTACATCAATAGATTTTTCAAAGTTTTTCAATGAAAATGGAATTCATAGGTAGTTGATAGCAGCATACATACCATAGTAAAATAGTGTTGTAGAAAGGAAAAATAGAATGATCATGAATTTAGTTAGAAGTATGTTGTCAGAAAAGAGGATTCCCAAAACCTTCTTGACTGGAGTAGTATATTGGACTATTCATGTTCTAAATAGAAGTCCAACACTTTCAGTGAGACTCATGACTCCTGAAGAGGCATGAAGTGGATCAAAACCTTTCGTGGATCATTTTAGGGTATTTAGGTGTGTTTCATATGCCCATATCCCATACAGTAAGAGAACCAAGTTTGAAGACAAGAGTCTATGTTGTGTTTTACTAGGAATTAGCAAGGAATCTAAGGCATATAGATTTTATGATCCAATCTCAAAAAGGATCCTAAGAAGCAAGACATGGTATTTGAGGAGGATAAAAGCTTAGACTGGGATTAGAAACATAAGAAGAAGATTCTAGTTGATCTAGAATAGGGAGAGGATGAAAATACAGTTATAGAAGCTAACTCAGATGAAAACAACTTAAAAGATATTACTATTCTTAGGAAACTTTAGTAGAGGGAGTGGAACATGATGTTTCATATGACTCCTCTGAACATTATTTTATTAGAAACTAATTTTTAAAACTTAAAAAAATAAAAATTAATTTTTTGTGTTTTTATATTTTAAGGAAGCAAAATTAAAATAACTAAATTTAAATAGCAATAATTAATTAAATTAAATTTGGTAACTAAAAAGATATATGAGAAAATATCTAGAAATACTTAATCTCCTAATTTTCTAAATATGCGAATCGCTAAAATCCTCCCAATATAATTATCAATTAATTACACTATCAATTGAATCTAAACTAGTATGTATTACTCTCTCAAATAAACTACAAACCATATAGTAATTAATTTAATCAAACTCTCATGCCAATTAAATTGCATATTACTCATTAAGTTCATCAATTATGGATCACATATATAAAAATCATACATCTTTGCCTAGAAACTATACATGTTATTTAATCAAGACAAACAAATAAATAATTCTCTCAAATCTATTTAATTGCCTCTATAGTTAAATTGTTAGCCAAACAATTAATAGCATACAAATAAGATTAAATAATATAATTAAATTAAATTAAATTTATAATTGGGGTAAAATATTAAATCATCATATGGTGAAAATTGAGTTTATAAGATACCTAGATTAATAAATTAACTACACATAATTTGCTCATAAAGCTCATATTTTTCACAAAGAAAGACACAAAAATTGATAAAGAAAAGAGTAGAAGAAGAAATACAATTAATCTCTTGAATTGTAGTGTTAATCTTCTCTTGAATCTCCACCAAAATTATGTTCCTTCTTGAATTTTTCTCTCTTTTTAGCTCCAAAAATTGACCAAAATTATGTTAATGAGGCCACTTAGGGTTTATGGAGTGATTATGGGCTTAAATATTGCTTAGATACAATCTGGACCATCAGATTAGCTTCAGATCAAAGGCTACGATCAAAACAAGCAAAATTGACAATTTTAGCCAATCATAGCGCGACACATAGTAGGGGAAATTCACTAGGAAAATTAGGGAGTGACATGTGGCATAAGTGATCGGTTATAGTCAGTGCTCGCTGAGTCAACGACACGTGGTGCGATGTGATTTGCAAAAATGGATGGTGTGGCACACGGGTGGAACGTCTAGAGCCATGGTGCAGCGACATGTGGCGATGCGGTTTGAACAAGCCCAAACTTGGATTGAACATCGTGCTGACACGTGGTACACATTTTGTCCTCCCCACACGTGACATAACATGATTTTCTCTTCGTGCTTGCATGGTGTCCACATGGCTTGCCCAATTAGCTCCTCTGCTTGCGTGGTATGCCACGTCTCAGCTTCTAATTGGTCATGCGTTATAAATTCATAAAAAAATTCCAAAAATTATATTTTCACCCATTTTCATTAAAAAGTTTATATTTTAATATTTTTTACCCAATAAAAATACTATTTATTGGATAAAACAAGTAAATATTAAGTAAAAAAGTGCACTAATAACTATTTTCATAGAGTCATCACACCTCCAAACTTAACTCTTTGCTTGTCCTAAAGTAAAGCCAAGTATAACTAAATAAAATAACTTGGGTAGTACATTCATAAATATATTTCTATTAGTACATGCATATTTCATGAAAACTATCCATCTCTAAAGTTGTACAATACAAGGATATGCAAGGTTTTGGAAAAATTGATTCGTGTGTGTGTGCTGCACATGATATCATCCAATGCACTCATGAAATCAACCTATATGAGCATGCTAATCAATTCAATCTTAGAACAAGATTAATAAGGACTTTACATGGCTGAAATGTAAGGCTTAGGTGACAGGTCAATAAATGAAGACATTTTAGGCTCTTTCCACACCTTAGCTTCTTCTTTTTTTCATCATGCACTTTTTAACTGCAATTGAGCTTTAACTTGGTATTTCAGTGCATCCTCTTTTAACACTCTTTTCATATTCTTTTGTTTAACATCTCTTTTCTATCTCTCTCTCTCTCTCTCTCTCTCTCTCTCTATTGTAACTTCACAACACCCCTAACTTATTTTCAATTCTATTTTCTTTTTCTTTAGAGAGATAATTGTGTTATGAAATTTTATTCTTTTTTATAGGGTGTATTACATTTCACCTTACTCTATAGCATAACACATGATTGCATTTTTTTTTCTTTTCATACAAGTTAAAGGTGAAAGGATAAAGATAATGTTTATTATTTAGGCATTAAATGTGGCTTAAAGATATGAATGGTTCTTTATTAGGCTCAAATGGGTGACTAAAGATATTAACAATGATTAGCTTAAAATGCTTAATCGATTGAAATAAGGCCTAAATCATTTCTCTTACTAAATACTATTTAGGATTTCGCCTCAAAGAATGATTAAATATATTCTAAAACTTTGTAGATCTAATTGACTCGCATAACTCACTACAAATTTTCTCTTAATAAGCACACCAAAATCAATCATGAACATTTGCATAAAAGTTGAATCAATTCAATCAAAACTAGCAAGTATATCACATAATTAATGTAAATATCTTAACAAATATGTTACATTCCTTATCCTAGTCATGAAAACCAATTTTTATCATTGAGTTAATATGTTTCATATCAAGCATGCATGCATTTAGTTTCCATATATTTATCAATTTATACCCAAGTTATGATTAAAAACGGTTAAAAATTAAAAAAAATTCCCTAAACATTTAAAATGCATACTAAATACTAATGTAGAGAATGAAGTTCCATCCTCCAAACTTAAATTACACATTGTCTCTAATGAGCACGTATAAATATGAAAAGGTAAAAGAAAAGAAAACTCCATTAATCATGGCACACCACATCTATCATTGAAATGCTCATTCTTGTTGCATCATTGCTCTCTACATTTATTCACCTACAAAACAAATACAATAAAAATATAAGTAAAATAACGTTGGGTTGCCTCCCAAAAGTCATCACGTTTAATGTCCTTGAATATATGGTCATATCAAGTCCTAAGGCACATCCCTTTGTATCCATTTACATTTGAGTTTGCTTGGAAACAGTTTGAGTCTTAATATGTCCAATGATACCTTATGCTCTGGTTCATAAACACGGTGCTCAATTCTCTTCTCATGCCATATTCTTGTTTTCTTTTTGAACTTTTTGGCATTCTTATAAGAACTCAATTGTAAATCATCCAATTTATGTATTTCCAACATCTTTTTCACATCTCCATTATACTCTTTCAGTTTCATACTTGATTAGGGATAGGAGGGTAGAAGTGTGGGGTCTAAACTTAGTAACTCTTCAATTGATGGTTTGATTTTAGATCCTATCTCAAAATTTTCCATAATTTCCTTTGATACATACATGAGAGATGCGTCCTCCAAAAAGTTCAAACAATCTACAATATCAACCTTCGATGCCATTCTTTCAAAGTTATAATAGGTTGAGTTATTTTCAGGTGATTTTATGTCCTTGTTTACAACATCGTGTGTTAAAGTATTACGTTTGGGCGACTCAACAGAGTCATTTAATCTATTCCCACAATCAGTAACATTTATCCTTAAACATTCATTAGCATTATCAATATCAAGGGGTTCAAATTCTTTAAAAACTTTAAATATTACTTGTTCATCTTGCACTCTCATTTTAAGTTCACCTTTTTGTACATCAATGAGTGCCCTTTCGATTGCTAAGAATGGACAACCAAGTATGATAGGAATGTCACGGTCCTATTCCATGTCTAGCATAATGAAGTTCTCCAGAAATATGAATTTGTCTACTTTTACTAACAAATCTTCTACCACACCCGAAGGTCTCTTAATCGATCTATCTGCCATTTGTAGTGTTACCAAAGTGGGTTTTGCTTTACCAACCCCCAATATCTTGAATATTGATAATGACATGAGGTTAATGCTAGAACCCAAGTCATATAGTGCCTTGCCAAAACGGATGTTCCCAATAGTGCAAGGGATGTTAAAACTACCTAGATATTTCAATTTTTATGGTAGTTTTCTATCAAGAATGGCACTACAACCTTTAGTCAAGGTTATTGATTCATGATCTTCAAGCCTCCTTTTCTTTGATATTATATCCTTCATGAATTTGGCATAAGATGAAATTTTTTCAAGTGTCTCTACAAATGGTATGTTTATGTGTAGTTTCTTGAAGACTTCTAGAAATTTTGAAAACTACATATCTGACTTTTGCTTTTGCAGTCTTTGAGGGAAAGGAATAGTGGGTTTGTAGAGGTTGCTCTTTTTTGGCTGAATTATTTCCCTTCCATTACTCTCTTTATCCATTAATTTTTCCTCTTCATCCTCCTTTTTAGTTTTATAGTCCTCTTTATCCTTTTTAATTTTCCTGTTTCTCCTCATCCTTTTCTGTCTTATTTTATTGTTCTAAAGTTTTACCACTCCTCAAGTCTATGGCGTTGCATTGGTCCTTACCTTCTCTTCTTGGGTTTACAATTGTGTCACTTGGAAGGTTACCTTGAGGCCTTTGACTTATAGCCTGGGCAAGTTACCCTATTTAGCTTTCCAAATTTTGAATTGAAGCCTCTTGAGTTGACACTATTGTATTATCTAATTGGATGAATTCTTTCATCATCCCTATTAAAACACTTGTATTGTCCTCAGTAGGTGGTTTCTTCTCTTGGGCTTGTGATTACTGTGGTTGTTAAAAACCAGGTGGTGGAAATGATTGATGGTTGAATTGATTACCACCTTGAATGTTGTTATTACTCCAAGAGAAATTTGCATGTTGTCTCCATCTTGGGTTATATGTGTTCGAGTATGGATTATTGTTTCGATTCACATTACCTATATAACAAATGAATTCAAGATTATTTGGACAATTATCAAACAAATGAGCTCCTCCACAAAACACACATGACACTCATGAATTTTGGACTTGGTTTATACTCGCTGACGAGTTTTGTACCTTCAAAAGATTAACCAAAGATGAAACTTGAGTTGTAAGTGTTGTGATATCATTTGCCTCATACATTTCGGTTACTTTTCTTGTGATTGTCATTCTGTCCATTAGCCATTGATAATTATTACTAGCCATTTTCTCAAGTAAATCATAAGCTTGATTGTAAGATTTGGCTAGCAATGCTCCATTAGTAGATGCATCAACAATAGTTCTTGTGTGAGCATTGAGACCATTATAAAAAGTCTCCAATTGAATCCAAGAAGGAATATCATGATGAAGAAACTTCCTTAGCAATTCCTTGAATCTTTCCCATGCTTCATATAGAGATTCTCCTTCGTGTTGTTGGTAGGAAGTAATATCATTCCTAAGCTTCGCATTATTTATTGGTGGAAGGTATTTCATCAAGAATTTCTCCACCAAACCATTCCAAGTTGTAATGGAATCAGGTGGCAAATAGCTTAGCCAAGCTCGAGCATGGTCTTGCAAAGAGTAAAGGAATAATCTAAGCCAAAAATACATCATATGTCATACTATTGAACTTAAATGAATTTACAACTTCAATAAAAAATATGAGATGAAGATGAGGATCCTCTGTTGACAATCCGCTGAATTGTCTAACTATTTGTAGCATTTGAAACATCACTGACTTTAGTTCAAACTGATTAGCTTGAATATTTGGTCTTGCAATACTTGGATTCAGCCCTTCCAACATAGGTATTGCATATTCATTCATAGCTCTATCTCTATCATCCATCAAAAGCATTTGATTGTTCAAGTTTAGCTCATTGTTGTTTATTAATTTCTAATGGATTAGCCATTTTTACACTTGGGTGACTTTTTGTTTTCTAATTAATCTCAAAGTACGCTCAATTTCAAGATCTAAAGGTAAGATTTTTCCCTCACAAACTCTGCTCATGCAATAGATTCAACTATGTTTCTACAATATTAAAAGAGATATCTAAATAAAAACTATAACACATTGTATTTTCATAGATAATTTTTATTGAGAACATAACGTATTGTTATATTCTTTAGGGGTGGAGTACTTATGATTTTTGAAATTTAATATACTTTAAAAAAAATTCAATTCTTAATATGTTATGTTGAAAAAAAAAGGATATCATTTATTGAAATTTGATTTTTATATTAAAATATTATGTTATATTCTAACAAAGGGGTAAACAATATTTTAAATAACATATTAAGTTTAAGCCAACTTAGTTAGTAAGTGAGTTTTTATTTAAAATAAATTATGTTGATTAAAAAAAAAAGACTTACAGTAGATGGAATTTTGAGTTGAAATATATGGTAAAACCTTTTCAATTAGCTTTATTAGATATTAATTGTAAAAACAAAGATCCTTGAAATTTTTATTATTTGAAAATCTATTTGTAATTTAATTTTTTTCTTCTTAAACATATTTAGAACATAAAATATATAGATATTAAAAAAATAGATATTTTATGGAGTAGAAAAAATTAAAAAAAATCCCATTTTATTTAATATAAATTAAAAATAATAACAATAATATATACCAAAATCTAAACTACTTATTATATATAATAATAATATATTTTGATTATCATAAACTTAAATAGTAAATAAAGATTATTAAATAGATTTTATTGTTTTTTAAAGGACAAAAATTAATTTTTAAGTGTCGAAAATTCTATCTACGAAAGAAAAACAAATTTTTAATTTTTATAAAGATAATATCTATAAAAATCGTTTTTCTTGTGATAAGCTCCATAAAAATTAAGATTTTGTTAAAAAATATAACAAATAAGATTTAATAAATCAAAGAATAATTTTCTATATATATACCAACCACATGCTAGTGTTACTCTTCATTGATAAACATTAAATAAAAAGAAATGGAAAGAAAGCGTTACGAAAATGATGAAGCAACACATTATGATTGTTTTTTTCTTGTTCATGTTTATTACAACTTTTACACAATCTCTAGCACAAATGTTTCCTTTTCCTTTTCCTCACCCTCCACCAACCCCAAGTGCTCCTACAACACCTTTTCCTCCTCTCTTTTTCCCTCATCCTCCATCAATCCCAAATGCCCCTTTAACATCATTTCCTCATAATCCTTTTCCTCACCCTCCAGCAACACCAGATGCCCCTACAAAACCCTTTCTTTTTTTCCCTCATCCTCCAATAGCCCCAAGTTCCCTAACAACACAAGTTGTCCCTACGAAACCTTTTCCTTCCTTTTTTTCCCTCATCCTCCAACAACCTCAAGTGCCCCTACAACACCAGGTGCCCTTACAAAACCATTTCCTCCCTTTTTGTCCCTCATCCTCTAACAACCCCAAGTGCCTCTGCAACACCAAGTATCCCCACAAAACCCTTTCCTCATTTTTTCTTCCCTCATCCTCCAACAACCCTTAGACTACCCTTTCCTCATAGTCCTTTTCCTCACACTCTAGCAACCCTAAGTTCCCCTACAAGACCATTTCCTCTTTTTTCTTCCCTCATCCTCCAACAACCCCTGATGCCCCTACAACAACCTTTTCCCCTATGTTTTCCCCTACGACTCAAGTAGTAACCAAACCTCCAAGTACTCCAAAATCACCTATTGTAGATATCGAAAAATGTTATGCGACAATAGGAAAGGTTAATTCGGTTTGTTTGGGTGAGCTTTATCAGTTGTTTACAGCAGGAAAAGTTTCATGCTGGAGAAGGAAAAAACTGCTGCTAGCTGCTGCCTTTTCTACTGCTCTCTAGCTGTTGCAGCTCTGATTTCTCTTTACTGAATACACTCTCAAAAAACCCTAAATGGGTTTATTAATGAAGCAATGAAATGAAACATTTTCCCTTCTTACTCCATGGGCTTTTAAGCCACATGAGCTTTACTTGAGCTCCTCTAAATAAGATAGAAATCCAACAAATCTCCTTTTTTTCCCGATTAGATGGATGGATCTACCATCCCAGCAATTGAAAAAGAAACTTCAAGTTTTTCTATTGACACTTATTTTGTCAGCATGTTAGATCCATTCTCATCAGTATGGATTTTCTCAAGTTCAAGCAACTTATTGTTAAGAGTATCCCTTATCCAATGATACCTCACATCAATATGGTGTGATCTTGAGTGAAACATCGAGTTCTTTGGTATGTGAATAGAACTCTAATTATAGAAAAATAACACATATTTCTACTACTTGAAACCAAGTTTTATCAAGAAATGTTTGATCCACAACAACTCCTTACAAGCTTCTGTTACTGCAATAAACTCCACCTCTGTTGTAGAAAGTGCAACACACTTTTGCAATCTTGACTGCCAAGAAAATGTTCCACCAAAGAAAGTAATTAGATAACCTAAAGTAGACTTACGAGAATCTTCATCTCTTGCTAAATCTAAATCAGTGTATCCAAATAACACTTGTTTTTCACTTCCAAAGCTAAGTGTTAACTTGGAAGTACCTCAAAGATATCTCATAATTCACTTTATTGCATCACAATGATTTCTTCCTGGATTCAAAAGAAAAAGAATTACAACTCCAACTACATTAGCTATGTCTGTCCTAGTACATACCATTGCATACATTAAGCTTACTACTGATGAGGCATATGGAACCTTTTCCATATCTTCCTTCTATTTATCTTTTGAAGGGCTTTGACTCGACCTCAACTTAAAGTGATTAAATAAAGGATAAGAAACCACTTTAGTTTTATCCATATGAAACCTTTCAAGTACCTTGTTGATGTACCGTTCCTATGAAATGTACAACTTATTTCTTTTCCTATCTCGAAAAATTCGAATACCATGAATTTATTTTGGTGGCCCCAAGTTCTTCATGGCAAAGAACTTACTCAACTACTTCCTCAAATTATCAATCCTTGAAGAATTTCTACTAACAATCAACATGTCATCAACATAGAACAATAAAATGATAAAATCATCATCAGATAATTAATGCACAAAAATACAATGATCAGAAGTAGTCTTCTTATAACCATGCTCCCTCATAACTGACTCAAACTTATTATACCATTGTCTAGGTGTTTGCTTCAACCCGTTGAGGCTTTTCTTTAATTGACATACATAATCCTTTTTTCTGTTAACCTCAAAACCCTCTGGCTACTCCATATAAATCTCTTCCTCTAACTCATCATGAAGAAAGGAAGTTTTCACATCCATTTTCTCAATTTATAAATCCAAGCTTGCTGCTAGACCTAGAATAACACGTATGGAAGACATATTCACAACATGAGAGAAAATATCATCAAAATCAATACCTTTTCTCTAACTGAATCATTTGACGACCAGTCTAGCTTTGTATCATGGTTGTGAATCGTGTTCTTCTTGCTTCACCATGTAGACCCACTTGTTCTTCAAAGCTCTCTTACCCTTAGGCAACTTTACCAGCTCAAACTTATGATTGTCATACAATGACTGCATATCATCCTTCATAGCACCAACATAGTGTGTGATGTTTCCATATTCCATCGCTTTTGTATAAAATTGAGGTCCTCCATCATCTGTCAATAACACATACTTATCTGTAAACTACTATATGGAAAGACGTCAGTTTCTAGTAGATTTCTTGAGTGGAATTTCTGGTTCTGGCAACTGATTAGTAGTCTGGTGATCTATTTCAGCTTGCATATCTACATCATCTGAACCCTGTTGGCCATCTTGAACATTTTGTTCCATCTGTACTGATAAAGGAACCGGATCTAGGTCAATCAAATCATCGCTATATTGATGGCCTCTTTTTTCTATCTTTTCAACATCTTGTATAGTTTGATCTTCTACAAACACAACATCATGACTCCTTACCATTTTCTTCTCAACTGGATCATAAAATCTATAGCTAAATTCATCTAGACCTTAACCAAAAAATATACAATCTCGTGTCTTTACATCAAACTTAGATTTCTCATCTTTTGGTATATGTACAAATGCCTTGCAACCAAAATGCGAAGATGATCATAAGAAACATCTTTTCTAGTCTAAACTCTATTTGGTACATCAAACTGAAGAGGAACACATGGTATGAGATTAAGATCCTGTACAACTGTATTCAAAGCCTAACCCCAGAAAAGATCTTGGCAATTTAGCATGCGAAAGAAGACATCTTACTCTTTCAAATAATTTCTTATTCATTCTCTGAGCCAACCAATTTAACTGAGGTGTCTTAGGAGGTGTATTTTGATGTCGAATGCCCTAATGCCTACAATAATCATCAAAAGAACCTGAATACTCTCCCCTATTATCTGTTCTGATGCACCACAATTTCTTCCCAGCTTGTCTTTCAACTAAGGCTTGAAATTGTTTAAACATATCTCATACTTGATCTTTGCTCTTCAAAGTATACACCCATAAATTTCTTGAACAATCATCTATGAAGGTCACAAAATAATTGGCACCACCCAAAGTTTTTGTCTTTATAGGACCACATACATCTGAATGTGCCAAATCAAGTATATATTGTTTTCTTGAAGGGGGAACTCTTGAAAGAAACTTTATTTTGCTTCTCTTCCAAACAATAGTACATCTTATCAAACAAACATCGTTCATTCTAGAAAGAATATTCTTTTTAGTCAATATTCCCAGGCCTTTCTCACTCATGTGAGCAAGTCTCTTATGCCAAAATTCTGTTGTAAGCTCATCTGTCACAGTATTGATAACGCATTTGAAGAGTCTTGCCTGCAGTATATACAAACTAGAATGCTTGTTCCCACGAGCAACAACCATATCACCTTTAGTAAGTTTCCATTGACCATTACTAAAGGTATTGCAATATCTTTCATCATCAAATTTACCTGCAGAGATCAAGTTCAAACGAATTTTAGGAATATGCTTTACCCCTCTAAGAAGTAGCCTCGTGCCATTATTCATCTCCAATATCAATGACTTTAACCAAGCCATCATTACCTAACTTCACTGTCCCAAAGTCACTTGTTGTATAGGATGTAAAGAAGTCCTCTCAAGACTTAGTATGAATGAAGTCTCCACTATCAATAATGCAACTGATCTCGTGACATGCAACATTGACAACATCTTCATTATAAACAATAAGAAAGTCTTCTGAACTAACAGTGGCAACTCGATCATTTTCCTTGCCAACATCACCTTCTTGTTCTCTATCTTTCTTCTTTTTATCCCGCTTCAACTGTCTATAATAATGACACTCAACATTAGAAAACCTATTAGGCTTGCTTCTTCCTTTTTCTTTGCTCTTTAAACCTCTGCTTTTACTCCTCCCTCTTATTTTTGTAACCAAAATCTTTGGACCAAACACCATGCTAAGCACCAACACCAAGATCTAGGCACCAATACCAAGTACCAGGCTAAGCACCAATACCAAGCATGTATTTCTCCACTAATATGATTCAAAACATTATCATCAACCCACTACCTTATATACCCACAGACTTGTCGATGTAATAAAGTCCATTCTTCTTCAGATAACTTTTCTGGCTTCTCAGAGGCAAACACCGGTAAATGAAATTATTTGACATAAAGGAGATCTTCCATTTTCCCTTTCCAAGTGTGATAATTATAATCATTCAAGGTAATCATTCTACTCAAATTTTCTTCTATTATTCATCACAAGAAATTCAACAATAATAACCACAACTCTAATACCACTTTATTAGGATAATTACAATTTCAATACGAATTTAATCAAGCTCTAAACAACGAAATTAAACATATTCTCCTTATTTGTGTGAATCTTTTAGGAAACAAATAAATAGAGCTCAAAATGGAAAACATGCACAAAATCAACACAAGTAATTTACATGGAAAAACCTTCTCGGTGTAGGAAGAAAACAACTACGGCACTCCTTTCCAAAAATTTCACTATCAAAAAACAATTGTAAAACAGTTCTCTCTAGATAAAACTAGAGACAAACAATCAACAACATCATCAAGAATACGCTTCTTGAAATTAATAATTATTTCAAGAAAAATGAAGAGATCTAACCCAATTTTGTAGTCACTGTTCACGGCCTAGAATTTCCCAAACCAGTTAGCCAAATCTAAATCTCACCATACAGATTAAAGAGTCTTGAGTCGTGAACCTTCTTGCAAAATTTCATCTCAATCAGACCAAAAACAACCTTCCATCGGAGCACTTGATAAAAGCTTGTTGGAGAAGGAAAAAACTGCTACTGTCTAGCCGTTGCAGCTCTAATTTCTTTTTAATTAATACACTCTTAACAAACCCTAAATGAATTTATTAATGAAATAATGAAATGACACATTTATCCTTTCTTACTCAATGGATTTTTAAACCATATGGACTTTACTTTGGCTATTCTAAATAAGAGAGAAACCCAACACTAATGGTGCTCTTTCTAATTATCAATATCGGTGGCAAATTGTGGAGAATGCATACTGCTCTAAGTCCCCGTCAAGAACTTAAAGTAGTACTACGAACGAGTTATTAGTGCAGAAATAGGATTACCAGTTCATATATTATTATAAATGAGGATGTTAAATAACATGAGGTTTTATAAGCTTAACCTTAATAATTATATTTTGTTGCCTCTCTTATTTAGAAGTCTCGTGTAGTATCTCTAAATGAAAAAAAACAATTATTCTTATATGTCTATTATTTTAATACTTTTACTTTTACGTACTTTTTTCAATTACTTAATGAATAAAAAGACTAATTAATCTCATAAAACCGCCATATGTTAAGATTTGCTAGTAAAAGAAAAAAAAATATAAGGTTGTTTGCTCTCTAAAACCTACTTATATATGTCTCTAATAATTAATGTTTAGTTTTTCATTGTCATGTATATTTGGTTTTGTTTCTTCTTAATTAGGATGGAATGATATTAACTCATATATGTTAAACATGTGGGACTTATTTTTATATTAAATTAGACATTATTATCATTACTATTAAAAATAAGTATAAATTATCATTACTATTATTATTAAAGTTCTAAAATTATTTTCAACTTTTTCCCTTTTATATTGATTCCATATGTTTCTCAAATCAAAAATCTAATTTCCAATAAGGTATATAATTGAATATATTGAAAATATATTTATTAATTTTAATTACAATGAATGATAATACAAGTATAAATATAGAAAAATACGAATTTGCTTTTTAGGAAAAGTGCCTTTAAGAAAAGTATATTAGTTGCATACAACTAATATACATCTGATAAAGTATATTAGTTGTACACAACTAATATACCACTAATAATGATTTATTAACACTCCCTCTCAAGTTGGCGCATAGATATCGATCATGCCCAACTTACTTAGTGAACTGTATAATGCCTTCTTGGAAACTCCTTTGGTAAGCATATCTGCAAGTTGCTCTTCAGTGAGAACAAAAGGAAAACTAATCAGTTTGGCATCTAGATTTTCTTTTATAAAGTGACGATCAACCTCTACATGCTTAGTGCGATCATGTTGTACTGGATTTTGTGATATAACAATGGCTACTCGATTGTCGCAATATAATTGCATAGTATTTTTGAGTTCGAAACCCAAATCAAATAACAAAGTTCTTATCCATAGTAATTCACAAACTCCATGAGCTATACCTCTATACTTGGCCTCAGCACTAGATCGCGCCACCACTTTCTGTTTCTTACTTTTCCATGTAACCAAATTTCCTCCCACAAAAGTGAAATAACCCGATGTTGACTTTCTATATGTAATACTTCATGCCCAATCTGCATCTGTGAAGCCATAAACTTCAAGAGGATTCTTGTGTTTAGAGAACATTACTCCCCTTCCTGGAGCCGATTTTAAATACCTTAAAATTCTCAAAACAACATTCATGTGGTTCTCACTTGGGTTATGCATGAACTGATTCACCACACTTACTGCATATGCAACATCTGGTCTAGTATGAGCCAAGTAAATCAAACACCCAACCAATCTCTGATAGCGAGCTCAATCAGTTGGTAACTGATCTGGATACTCTGCCAAACAATGGTTTTGCTCAATAGGAGCGTCAATAGGTTTGTAATCCAACATACCTGTCTCTGTTAACAGATCAATAATGTACTTCCTCTGAAACAGATATATTCCTTCTCTTCCCCAAGCTACCTCAATTCCTAAGAAGTACTTTAGTTCACCTAAGTCCTTCATCTCGAATTCAGAGGCTAACTGTCTTTGTAATTTATCGATCTCAACAGTATCATCACCAGTGATTACCATATCATCAACATAAATGATTAGGGTTGTTACCTTACCTCGTTGATGTTTGAGAAATAGAGTGTGGTTTGAATTACTCTGTCTATAACCAACCTTTTGCATGAACTATGAAAACCTTCCAAACCAGGCTCTAGGGGATTGCTTAAGACCATACAAAGACTTCCTCAATTTGCATACAAAATTACCAGGAGAATCAACTACATACCTAGGTGGAAGACTCATGTACACCTCATCGGCTAATTCTCCATGAAGAAATGCATTCTTGACATCAAACTGCCTAAATGGCCAGTTTAGATTAGTGGCAAGTGAGAGCAAAACCCGAATAGTGTTCATTTTAGCAACATGAGCAAAAGTCTCATCGTAGTCTAGACCATACATTTGAGTAAACTCTTTTGCTACAAGACGAGCTTTATACCGATTTATAGATCCATCACCATTATGTTTTACAGTAAACACTCATCGACAACCAACTGCCTTTTTTTCTTATGGTGGTGGCACCAGTTGCCAAGTATCGTTCTTCTGTAACGCCTCTATCTCTTCAGCCATTGCCTTTCTCCATATTGGATCTCTCAATGCATCTTGCACTTTGTTAGGTACTGATACACCAGATATTTGATTCACAAATGATTCATATGACTTAGATAATCTTTTAGTGGACATGTAATTGGCTATTAGGTATTTTGATTTTGCATGAATATTTGGTTCATACCTTTTGGCTGGTTAACCTCGAGTAGACCTTTTTGGTAACACATACTGTCCAACATTAGACTCAATGCTATTAGTATTAGTGGGTGTACATACCTCAGATGAGTGACCTTCAGTACCAGGGAGTTGTTGATCAGGGGTAGGAGTAATGCTTGAGGGAATAGTTATGTCTTCCACTTCATTTGCTGTAAGCGAATTTGGTGCTTGAATACTTGGAACATCTACTTCTACAATGACTGGTGATTCTTCTAATGCCTCTCCCTCACCATGATACAGTTCTTCGAAATATGTATTCTCCCCTTGACGAGCAGTATCAGGTGAGGAAAAATAACTCATGTCCTCAAAGAAGGTAACATTCATAGTGACATAATACTTTCTGGTCGGTAGATGGAAGCACTTGTACCCTTTCTGATAACTTCCATAACCAAAAAACACACATTTAATTGCCTAGGCATCTAATTTAGACCTTTGATTTTTAGGAACATGCACAAAAGCAACACAACCAAATACATGGGTAGAAAGATTATGGAAGGATGATAAGGAGACGTAAGATGCGAGAATTTGGAATGAGATTTTTCCATCAAGGACACTAGACAAGAGACGATTGATGAGATGGGCGGAAGCTTGTACAGAATCACCCCAAAGTTATTTTGGCAAAAAAGCACTAAATAAGAGTGCACGAGCCATATCAAGTAAATGACGATTTTTTCTTTCAGACACTCCATTTTGTTTCGGTGTTTACGGACAAATAGTTTGGTGAATAATCCCACATGTTTTGAAAAAAATCTTGAAAAACATGATTAACATATTCCCCCCATTGTGAGAACAGAGGATCTGAATGATGCCATTGTATTGTGTTTGAACGAAAGTATGAAAATTTTGAAAAACTGAAAAGATTTCATCTATTGTTCTAAGAAGAGAAATCCACGATAACCTTGTATAGTCATCGATAAACGAAAAAAAATATCTCATACCCGATATAGTGGGCTCTTTAGATGGTCCCCAAACATCAGAATGAATTAATTCAAAAGGAATAGTACTTTTATTAGAAATACTAAGAGAATAAGTAATACGATGGCTCTTGGCCAAAACACAAGTCTCACAATGTAAAACAGTCTCACTAACACAAATAAATAAAGTGAGCATGGTTTTTTTTCATAAGACTAAAATACGGATGCCCTAAGCGGCGATGCCACAACCAAATTTCACTTAGCTTATCGGGACTAGAATTCAATGCAGTGCGTTCTCGTGCTCCTAGTTTCTCCCCTCCGTAGTTCTAATCTAAACGGAACAATCTGCCCCTCAAATACCCTCGACCAATTATTTCCCCGTTAAGAAGATCTTGAAAAATCACATACATAGGATAAAAGGTTACAGAACATTTAGACTCAATATTCAACTGTGGGACAGATATTAAGTGACAAGATAAGTCAGGTACATATAAAACATTATGGAGCTATAAAGATGGAGTGATATGAACTAACCCCTTTCCTAAGACAGGAAAGGCCTCACCATTAGCATTCATAACATAAGACAATGGTGGTGAAGATAACTCATTAAAATAAGATTTATCATAAGTCATATGATTAGATGCACCAGAATCAATAATCCAAGTATTAGACCCAACAGAGTGAGAAACATTTAAGGTCATACCAATCTTACCACGACCAACTATTGAAGCTGTAGGGATACCTCCACATTCCATAGGATGATCCTGTCCATAGTACTCTGGTTCTTGGATAATTTGCATTGCATCTGCCTTTGCTTTAGAATGATGATGTTTTCGTTTTACTCCATAGTTTGGTTTCAAGTGTGGATATAGTTTCCAACAAGTCTCATGAAGATGCCCCTTTTCATTGCAATAAGAGCAGTGAGAATGATGACGATTGGTAAAGCCTGGTGGAGGTTCATGCTGATGAAGTGGAATTGAATTTTGCTTCTGGAGGAAAGGTGCATTTGATTTGGCTTGAATGGCTAGACTTGATACCTCAACTCGTGCCTAGTGAAGACTTTCTTGCTGAGATTCGTCTTTACGGATGTATGTAAACGCGGTAGTTAAGCTTGGAGGGTCTGACATTCAAAGCAATTCGCATTTAGCACTATTATGTTTTGTATCAAGGCCTCTTAAAAAGGCATGTACTCGTTCAAGCTCTTTGTCCTGGTACCACAGGAGGTCTTCTTGATTTTTAATTTTGCACGGGCATTTTTGGTCAATTTTAGCCCATACATTTTTCAGTTTGGTAAAAAATAGAGATACTGGTTGCCCATTTTACTGCATGCCAGCAACTTTGCACATGAATTCATGAACTTGAATAAAGTCAGACTCATTTGTATAAAGATCGCTTAAGGTATTCCATATGGCCTCAGCAGTTTCACATTCCTCCACCATTTGTAATATATTATCAGTGATGGCTCTAAATAGAATTGACATTACAAATCCATCATCATCTTCCCACCTAGTATAGGCTTCTATATCATCTTGACTAGGAGCCCTGATTGATCCAGATACATGTCCGATCTTATGCATCCCACAAAGATAAACAGACATAACTTTTTTTCATGTTCCAAAATTTGTACCATTAAGTTTGGTACCCCTAAAAGAACCAATTTCTGAACTCTTAAGAGAAACTTCAAATTTTGGAACTTCATTAATTCTAGAAACTTGATGTTGTCTCGAATCTTCCATTGAAATAATAATCAAATATATTGTGCAACGGAATAAAGATTTTTTTTCCTACTTTGATACAAAATTGAATATACTGAAAATATATTTATTAATCTTAATTACAATGAATGATAATACAAGTATAAATACAGAAAAATAAAAATCTACTTTTTAGGAAAAATACTTTTTAGGAAAAATACTTTTAAGAAAAGTATATTAGTTGCATACAACTAATATATAGTTGATAAAGTATATTAGTTGTACACAACTAATATATCACTAATAATGATTTATTAACATATATTTGATATTTGACAACAAAATAATGTCATTCTCAATTAAAAATAACATTGATAATTTGTAAGTGAACTCTTATATATACATTAGCTGCATTACATTGTTTAATTATTTCTTCAAATATAATATTTTCAGCTTAATTTATTCGTAATATTTTAACATAATATTATTATTTCTATTATTCAATATAGACTCGAATATTTAAAAATTGTTTAAATATAAAAGTTACTATTTTTTGAAACAATTATTTTACGTTTTTTAATAATCTCTTTGATTGAAATTACATTAATCTTATCACTTGACTCATGAGTGCTTAAAAAGCACTAAAATTACTATGTTTTTATGCACATTAATTGATTAAAATATATATATATTTATATGTTTTATCATATATTTATATAAATTTGTCTTTTTCGGAATCACGGGTATTTTTATTATTTTTTCAGGTATTTTCGCTTAAAAACGTAACTTAAAGACTCAAAGAGGAATACTGGAAGCAATACATCACAAATATATTAATAAATAAATGAGGAAAGGTCAACAAATATCGAAAAATTGGACAAAATGAGTCAAAAAGGTCAAAAAGGAGGAAATCGTGCTGCGCAGCTGCCCAGTCCCGCGCGCACGCCCACGCCAATGCCCACACATGCACGTGCCCACACCCGTGCGCACCCCTGCGTGCCCAGCTGCCCTCCGCGTGCGCCGCTGCCCATTTCGCCCCATTTTCACGTGCAGCCGTTCTCATGACGTCATGATGGCGTCATCAATGACCTCAGCAATTGTACTCCGCGTTTTCACAATTTTTTAACATTTTTTCACTCACTTTTTCTCCCCATCCTCACCTATAAATACCCCCCTTCTCTTCACTTCTAAACAGACCTCAAAACACACTTCTCTCTTCTTTCTTTCTCTCCATTTCTTAGTTTTTAGTTTTTTTTAGTTTTTAGTTAATTTCTCTTAGTTTTAGAGTTCTTCCCTTTTTGGGAAGAACTAGTTATGTTTTTGTAATTTATTTTCTTTTCGATTCAATAAATGGGAGTGCAAATTCCCCTTGGAGGTTTTCCAACAACGGGAATAGCATCGAAGTTCTGTAAGGATTTTATTTTCTTTGCAGTTATTTTTATGTTTTATTCTTACATGTTATATTTAATTTATCTGTGATTAAATTTAACTGTGCTAGCTGTTAGTAAACATGATGTAATAATAACGTTGTTATGCTTGCAAAATATTAAATAGGTAAAAATCTCTAAAATGAATTGATTTTATTTTTATTCAAGATTTTATATTAAGAATGTTAGAGAGAAATATATTATTTTTTAATTACAAACTTAAATCTAAAAATTAGATTCTAAGGTTTAGTTATCCGGTCTAATTTAGAGTAGTGCTCTTTTATTTGTTGGTACAATCGCCCGGTAGTTAGAGTGAAGCTCTATTTCAAAAGTTTTTATAAGAATTATTATCTGAAAATGTATTGACAACATGTTTTTAGTAGTGGTTTTAAAACTTGAAAGTTAGTACTCGGATAACTAAATTCTTAGGTTTAATTTGGATACCTTGAATAAAGTTTAAACTGTCTAACCCTACCAAAGGTGACATTTAAATGGTTCATTTTCAATCTCTTAGAAAAAAGAATTAATTTAATTAACCAAATTAGTTATCAATCTCACCCATAGGTGTTAATTGATTTGTTTAGTTAACAAAGAATATCTAACTCCACCAAAGGTGGTATTCATACAAAAAAGGGATAATCAATAAATATCAATTCATATCTTTAATAACCTAAATAATATGAGCAAGTATAATTAACTTAGTTATTATATCCATAAATACTCCATTATTATAAAAGATAAAATTTTCATAAATATTTATTGAATCTATGTTTATTTTTATGTATGTAGATTAAAACACAAAACCCAAAATATCGTGACAGGATGTTTAGGATTTAATTTCGTTTTTCAAAAGTTTGAATAATAAATTAAAAAACCACATACATTCCTTCCTTAGATCGACCTTGGGAGTATACTTATCATTTTCTTCGAAATGATTCGTGCACTTGCGAGAATTTTATAAATATTAAAACCAAAATATTGACAAGAATCGGTGATGCCGATTTTCGTTAATCATTGAACTTTTTATTTATTGAAATATTATAAGTAGTACTCAAATTAAAGAGTACTTAAATAATCTCTTTGGAGTTTAAAATAGTCAGTGAGGGAGTTTTTATTCAAAATAGATTGTATTGATTGAAAGAAGAAAAAAGAAAGAGACATAGATTAGATGATTTTCTGAAATAAAAAATTAGAATAAATTGGATGAAATTTATTTTCAAACTTTCGAATTAGCTTATTGGATGTTAATCGTAAAAAACTAAAATCCGTGAATTTTTTATTGTTTTGAAATCTATTTAATTTTTGTAATTTATATTTTTTCTTTTATTTAATTTTTAATTGTTTTAGTCCACAATTAAATTTTAATATGTTAAATATTTTAAATATATTTAGAACGCAAAATATATAACAACTTATGAAAAAATTGATATTTTTATGAAGTGGAAAACAAAAGTAAAAACAATTCCCAGTTTATTAAATATAAATTAAATATATACTAAAATTTAAACTATGTATTATATAATATAAAGAAGAGCTTTTGAGGTAATTTTGTACATGCTTTTAGGCATAACTTATAGCGAATATTCATGTAGAGAAATATGTCGACTTGTTTGATTAAAGAAAACTCTGGCTGAATCATATTTGACATATGTGATTACACTTTTTATGACCATTTCTCTTTCGATGCCCTAGCATTAGTATCCAGTTTGGATGGATTTCTTGAAAATAACTACTCGCTTGGTAAATAAGTATTTTTCATAACGTTTGTGACCGTTATGAAAAACAAAAAAATGATTGTCAATAAAATTGGTAGAAAATCACATGATCGTCGTGAAAAATATATCTTATGATAATATATTTTTTAATGACCATCATTGTAAACTAACAACGACTATCATGAAAAATATATTCTATGATAGTTATTTTTAAATGGTAATTACTGTAAACTAAAAATGACCTTCATTAAAAATATATTCTATAACGATCATTTTTTTAATTAACAATAATAGTCATAAAATATATATTCTATGAATGTCATTTTTTAATGACCATCATTGTGAACACACACATTCTTTTTAATGATAATATTTTTTAAAATATGTTACTTTCATATTTGGTTTATAATATTTGTCAACTATTATAAATATCAATGAAAAATATTAGGATGATAATACAAATTATAAAATATCAATCACTAATATTAATTAACCTATAATCTCAATAAATTTTATAGCAAATGACATCAAAAGGTAGTAAATTTATATAAAATTTCGAAATATCTTTATAGTTTTTAACTTGTAAATTTTCAAAACATCAATAGGTTCATTATATTTATCCACAATATGACATGAAAAGTAGTAAATTTATATAAAATTTTAAAGCATTTTTATAGTTTCTAAGTAAATTTTCAAAACATCAATGATTCAATATGTTTATCCACTATATTATATGCTAAAGTTAATAACTAAATTACAATCTAAATAGCTTTTTTTTGCATAGTAAAATTTGTTCTTCTACTACAAACATTATGTTCAAAGCAAAGTATCGAAATTTAGAATATATTAAAACATAGATATTCAATTATACTTAAACAACGATATTTGACAATGTCCCACATGAATAACATGATATAATAACCACATTCATAACCATTTTAGGCTCTATTCATAATGGAATTTTAAAAATAGTACAACTAAATAAATAAAACTATAATTTATAATAATGAGTAATTAATATTTTTGTTGTGAAATATGAAATTAGATATGTTCATGTATACATTAGACTTAACCCAAACTTTTTAAATAATATAAATTTTTTCAAGTTCAATTAACGATTATATACACCTTGATTTTATTGACTTGTAAAGTCGATAAAGTATCTTTTTGAATCATGGCATCTCATATGTTATGAGTCCTATAATAATTGTTATCAAATAATAGTATAAATAATTAAAAAAGAAAGAAAAAATAAACAAACAAACATAAATATATAGTTCATAATCTTACCCCCGTAAAATTCTTAAAAAATCAATTGGTACAATTTGATTTTCTTTTCTTATTATTGAATCTATTCAATCAATTGTTCCATTACATGGATTTATCAATGCTAACATTGAATGAGCACTACATATATGAAAAAGTGTAATTATTTTTAGTAAAGTTTGAAGTATATATAAGAATATAAATTGTCTAACACAATTATCCTCTCCAATATAGACAAACTAGTAAGGTATCATTATCCCTACCCATGGTTCTCCTAGCAAGCATTTGAACTTGGTGATCTTCACTTACCATTTTGGCTCCATAAATTGATACATGATAAAACTTTTGGATTATTCCTTTGTCATGAATTCATACAATTTACTAGCAAGAAATAATTATACAATATCCTAGCATGAAATAATTATAACAAATCAAACACTCATTTAATATATAAACATGTGGAACGATAATAATATTAATTAAATAGTACATTCATACTTAATATACATTTGAATGACATTAGCTCCAACCTAATATTCCTCCTAAATTGGAATAATATCCTCTACCTCCACATCAATTTCATCAAAATCATGCCCTAATACTTCTTGAGTAATTGCAATTGGATTGTAGCTCCCTCAATAAGCATTGTCTTTAAAGATACCCAATTGCATATGAAGTATTTTCTTTTTATTTATTTATCAAATCGGCATGTTTCCTTAGCTATTTTGATTTACCTTTTGGTTTCAACTTTCACTTGCCTTTGGCTTTCACCCTTGGAGGTTGACATTTAGCCTACAAAAAGGCACAGATATATATATAGACATATTATTTATTCACCTAAGCATTGTATTTATATTCCTCATTAAAATTCTTATAACAACTAAGCATGAACCACTACTAAAAAGCATACATATGGTCTCGATTCTTATTCATGATTGTAGGTCTATGACTACGATTATAAGAACCAATGTCTAAGTAAAAGAGATCATAGACATACCTTATGGTCTCAGTTTTTAAATAATCGAGGTCATAGGGTTACTCTATGGCCATAAATTTAAATAAAAATACAATTATTAATTATAATATTAAAAATTAATATAAATTACAATAAATTTATTAATTAAAATATTAAAAATCATATTATATTAAAATTAAAAATGTAATTACATTTGAGAGTTTATACACTAAAACATAATAAAACCTTACTAGCTAATTCTAATATTTACAATGACTGAAGAATAATATTATTGTTACAAACTAACTTCTTACTATTACAATCATTTATAAATATACTTCTTCAAATCAAGTCTATAATGACTTCGGCAATAGTGTAGAGGAAAATACCATAGGCGATGTTAATAGTAGCTAGTGCGCTAGTGTGCTGATACGCTGGTGCGGTTGTGCATTAGTGCACTAGTGTGCTGGTTCACTAGTGTGTTGATCCTCTTTGTCCCACATCTATGGTATGTGGAAACAAATACCAAAGTAAAAATCATATGTGATGATAAAATCAAATCATCGTAGCTATATACAACCCCTATAGGAACTGCATATTTATATAAACCAAATAAGCAAAGTTGAAGAAAATAACATCAGTATGCCTAACAAGTTTTAAACTAAATAAAGGACATACAAAAGAAAGTTTATCTACAAGGATCTCATATTTTCAACAAAATCAATAACTATATAGACGTGGAAATATATAAAGTGAAGAAAACACAAAGATATCCTTCAACACCTGTATAATAACACCAGTTATTATAAATATCATTTTCTACCTTTTCCTCTCTTCTATCCTCCTACTTTTCGTTACGTGGTATGGTCAATATTTTATCCCGGTTACAAGATAGGCAAACAAAATATTAAGTAAAATACATCACCTAAGTTACACTATAATTCAACAATAGAGCAGTTTAATATGTAATTGATGACTATATGAAAGTAGAGTCTGTAGCGCACTTTTTATTTAATATTTACTTGTTTTATTTAATAAATAGTATTTTTATGCCCAAAAAAATAAAATATAATTTTTTTAAGTGAAAAGGGGAGAAAATAAAAAAAAATTGGAATTTTTCAAGATTTTTAACGCAAGACCAATTAGGAGCTACCACGTGGCATACCACGCAAGTAGAGAAGTTGACTAGGCAAGCCATGTGGATTCCACGCAAGCACGGAGAGCGAATCACGTTACGTCACATGTGAGGAGGACGAAACACACACCACGTGTCAACACAGCGTTCAATCTGAGTTCAAAAATTGGTCAACACATCACGCCTTATGTCGTTGCGCCATTGCTCCACGCATTCCACCTGTGTGCCACACCATCTGTTTCCATGAATCACGTCATGTCACGTGTTGCAGACTCAGCAAGTGTTGATTCTAACTGGTCTTCCCTGTCACACGTCGCTCCCTGATTCGCCATATGAATTTCTAATGTCACGTGTCACGCTGTGATTTGATAGAACTGCCATTTTTGCTTGTTTTGATTGTAGCCCTTAATCTGAAGCTGGTCTTACAATCCAAATCACACCTGAGCTTTATTTAAGAGAATTATTTAATTGTTTATCTTGATTAAATAACATGCATAGTTTCTAGGCATAGATGTATGATTCTTATGTATGTGATCCATAATTGAACTTAATGAGTAGTATGTAATTTAATTGACATGAGAGTGTGATTAAATTAATTACTATATGGTGTGTAGTTTACTTGAGAAAAAATGCATGCTAAGCTAGATTCAATTGATCATGTAATTAATTGATAATTATATTGGGAGAATTTTAGCGATTCACATGTTTAGAAAATTAAGGGATTAAGTATTCCTACATATTTTCTCATATATATTTTAAATCACAAAATTTGATTTAATTAATTATTGCCATTTACTTTTAGTTATTTTAATTTTGCTTCCTTAGAATATAAAAACACCAAAACAAAATTGATTTTTATTATTTTTTTGTTTTAAAAATTAGTTTCTAATAAAATAATCTCTGTGGGAATGATTTATACTTATCATTATATTACTTGTTACGATACATATATTTGTGTATTCATTGCACACACAATTTGTATAACCATTAGTAATACATGTATATTTAATCACAATTAAAACCATTCAAAAGGCTTACATACTTATTGGTTTAAATTTTGAAAGATAAAAATTGAAACAAAGCAAACATGAGAAAATACAAAGCACCAAGCACTAGTAATTAGCATATAAATCAAAGAGAAACTAGCCTTTTGGCAATGGAAATTTGGATCATAAGCTTAGTGGAATAGAATATGAAGAATTGAAAAGTTTGCAGCACCAAGCACCAACCCCAGCACCAAGCACTAGGCCAAGCACTAAGCATCAATAATAATACCAATACCAATACCAACACCAATACCAATACCAACACCAACACCAACACCAACATCAAGCACCAAGCACCAGGCCAAGAACCAATACCATGCACCAAGCACCAGGCCAATAACTAGCACCAGCATCAGTACTAGTATTAGTACCAGGACAAGCACCAAGCACCAGGCCAAGCATCATCATCAGCATCAGTACCAAGCACAAGCACAAACAGCAACATCGGGTATCAGCACTAACACCAATACCAACACTAGCACCAACACCAACACTAAGAACCAACACCAACACCAGTACCAAGCACCAACACCAACACCAACACCAACACCAACACCAGTACCAAGCACTAACACCAACACCAGTACCAACATCAGGCCAAGCACTAGTACCAACACCAAGCACCAGTACCATCACTAAACACTAGGCACCAATACCAATACTAAGAACGAAGCCAAGTACTAGGCTAAGTACCAACACCAAGATCCAGTCACCAACAAAAAGTACTAGGCCAACCACCAACACCAATACCAAGCACTAGGCCAACCACCAACACCATCCAAGCACTAATACCAACACCAAGCACCAGGACAAGCATAAACACAAGCACCAACACCACCACCAGTACCAAAAAAAAGTACTACGCTTCAGTACCAAGCACCAGGCCAAGCATTGGCAATTAGCATATAAATCAAAGTGAAACTGACCTCTCGACAATGGTAATTTGGACCAAGAAGCTAAATGGAATATAATGTGAAGATTTGAAGATTTTAACAGTACCAGGCTAAGCTCCAACACTAGCACCAAGCACCAGGCCAAACATTATCAATTAGCATATTACCAAAAAACAATCCTGATGTAGAAGCCTGAAAGTAAAAAAAAGGAAAGAAATTAATACAACAATATAACTAGAAATTGCCGAACCACTACTCCTAATTGAATTCTAAAATGTATCAGGTGTTGCACATAGATAATTGAAAGAAATTTCAACCAAAGAAGTAAAGACTACGAAGATATTTATTATACAACTATATTCCTTACCGAATGCCTGGAAAGTAGGAACAACCCTAGCATGAGAACACCAATAGAATGGAGCTTGTTAATTAAAAAGGGAAAGGATCTGAAGATGTTGACCTCCTTCTAATACATCCAAAAGCAAAGAACAACCATCGCGTCGATAATCCTGAACAACGTTTTCGTCATGACCCTTGTATGTGCCTCAAACCACTTGAACCTCATTGTCCTTGCCAATTGGTAGAGATCAGTTGAGATAGGCACACTCATCAACCTTAGGGTTGCTCTAGGATGGCTCTAAAAAGACTGGAGATCGCTAATAGCTAGGGTTAACGATGAGCAAAGAAAAGAAATTAATAATGGGAAAAAATATTTGCGTAAGGTAGTATATTATATATTAATAGCTGGCCAAGAGTGAAAAAAGAGAGAGGGGAAAAAGGAAAAAAAAGGAAAATGAAAAAAATGAGGGAAAATGAAAAACAAATGAGGGAAAAAGAAAAAAAATACAAAAATTTGGTGTTTGATGTAATTAAAAAAAAAGAAAAATTTGATAACGTATGTCTATGGCCTTGTTTTTTAAATAACCGAGGCCATAGGGTTTTGACCTTGAGTTTTAAAAAATTGAAGCTAAATTTTTGAGACTGTATTTATGTATTGTAGTAGTGTACTCACTACATGAATACTTCTTTTGGCTTATCCTTTACTTTCTCTTTTGATTTTATTATTGGATTTTCCTTAGGGTTTACTATAGGAAGTTGTGATTTAACCTACAAAAAATACACATATACTTATACATACTAACATATTGTCAACTTAGTATTGAATTAAAATTCCTACAACTATCAAGCAAGTACTCATTAAATGAATACTTGAAATTACCCCATCTTTTAGCTTATCCTTTGCTTTCTCTTTTGATTTTGTTATTGAATTTTCCTTAGGATAGGAAGTTGAGATTTAACCTACAAAAAATACACATATATTTATGCATGCCATCATATTGTCAAATTAGTATTGAATTTAAATTCTTCATTAAAATTCCTATAACTACCAAGCAAGTACTCACTGGATGGATACTTAATATTATCGCCTCTTTTAGCTTATCCTTTGCTTTCTCTTTTAATATCAAAAGTAAAAATAATTTTTAACTACATAGAATTAATAATTAAAAATTATCGTTTGAGTAAAACGTGCAATTAAAAGTGAAATTTTTCTAAATTAAAATATACAATCTAAAAATATATATTCTTTTAATAATTTATTTTATTTTTTATTAGTTATTATTAATTTGAAAAGCTTTAGAGGAAACTATTTATGGAAAGAGTTATGCAGAGAGTTTAATTAATATGTTAATATGAGTAAATTGATGCTAAGGTGATATGAAATCCAATTGATATGTGAAGAATGCTTTTTTAATGTGATTTTCTCTTCTTCTAATTTTCCCTTTTACTGATACAATAATAATTACCCTATGTAAATATTTGATAGAAAAAAGATAACATAAAATTAAGAAATTGTAGAGAAATAAATATAAACACATACTGGATATGGCAATATGAAATGAAGTATTAAACATACCATAATGGAGGACGCGCGCTAAAATAACTTGTATACTGTAATATTATTAAAAAGTTGGTTAACAACGGAGGATGAGGTAGCAGCACGCAAAGCAGGGTGCGGAAATGGACGACGGTGGACGGCGAACAACGGTAGGAAAGTGATGACGGCAACGAGCGAAGGCTAGGTTAATGACTGGCTGGGATCGTACGGCTGACGAACAAAATCGTACGCGTATACGGGCGAGGTCTGAAGGCTTCTACGGACGAATGAGCTGGCTCTTTAGCTAGGCTTTACGTATGAGATTTTGATTTTTTTTTTTAATATTAAGCCTTTTTGTTTTAATTCTTGCTTTGAGAGGGAAATTTTTTTCATTTATTCTGTTAAATATTTTTTACTATAGTCGTTCTACTCTTTTTATGACGGTCGTGTTAGAACAACCGTGGTAAAAAATAATTTTAAAACCTTTTATGACGTTAATTTTAATAAGTAAAAATAAATTTACAATTATAATTTTACCATGGTCAGATTTAAAAAAAATTGATAGTAGTTAAATGCCTTTTTTTTTTTTTTTTTTTTGCTTAATGTCTATAGTTGATATTATAACCTCTAAAGGTTGCAGTATTTATACTTCTATTTGGTGGTGTAATGTTCCATCATTTACACGTTCTTTTATTTTTTTTCATATTTCAACAACTTTCTTAAATATAGTTTTTGATGAATTGTTTGTATTCTATATTTTTTCTTATTTTTAATAAAATTGATAGGAAATGAACTCTATGGTGATCTTGATGCTACTGAGTTGCTAATATAGGTAGAATGTCCTAATACATCTCCTTATTTCTTTCTCCTACAACCTTCTTTAAAAAAAATATTTATTTTGATTATTATAAATTTAAACCTTTTTATATTGTAGCAAATAATGATTACTTGATAGATTTTCTATTGTCTTAGGAACAAAAATTAATTTTTAAGTGTCTAAAATTATATCTACGAAGGAGAAGAAATCTTTCCTCTCTTTTTTACCCTCATCCTCCAGCAACCCCAGGTGACCATTTCCCCCTATTTTTTCCCTACGACTCCATTTAAGTGCTTTAACATCACCAGTTGTGTTTGTGTTTCATTTATGTTTTGTATGAATTTAATATTCAACTCTTATTATATATATTTCTTATACTAAAAATATTAAAGCTTTTATTATAGTTATTTGATTTATTGATATGGCTTAAACTTTTGTTTTGTTACATTGTGGTGAGAAAAGTGATATTACTTTCTTTTTCCTCTTATTATTTTATAGACTAAATCATTTATTTTTTTAATTTCTTGTTTTAGTTTGTTACCTTCCTTTCTTCTTCTTCTTTTTTTACTTTTTTTTTAGATTCTATGAACTTATCCTTCATATATTACTTTTTCTTCTTGATACAAGAGTATTTTCTTTAACATCTAAGTTTTATTTTTTAAGTAGTTCAAATTCTATTAATATTTCTTATTTTATTATTTGTCCAATTTTTTATAAAATTTAATCTATTTTTATAAATTTATTGTGTCCATATGTTGAATTAAGACTTTTCATTAGTGAATATCCTACATTGTAATGTACTAAAAATATATAATTTTCTTCTTTCATTAAACCTTCTCGTCCAAGCTCATAAGCTAAAATTAATACTTTGTTTAAATTTTTTATTATTAATATTAATAACAAACTTAAGATATATATGCTATGAATTTTAACTTTTGATATTTTAAATTTTCATATATCATTCTTAATAAAACATCTTTTTGATTTATTATTATGTTATCTAGTAATGCTAGATTTATTGATGTATCAATTTATTTTCTAAAACGTATTTTTATTAATATTTATATTCTTCCTAAATGAATTTATACAATTTTTCTTTTATTTTTTGATAGTTTTTTCATAATAATTTATTTGTCAATTAATAGTATGTTATAACTAACTTTTGCATCTTTGAAAGTAATACTCATTTCTTTTTTATTATTATTTCTTAATTTTCTGTTATGTTTGACATTTTAAGGATAATGTGAAAATAAAATTGTTTTTAAATTTATGTATGACACATATTTAAAAATAGTTTACTCATAAGACATACAAATTCTTGTCATATTTTGTAACGCTTACGAAAAATATAAGGTATGTATTCAATAATGGATGATAGATGTAAGTAGAATTTACCACTCTCGGCTTTTATTGGAATATACATCTCTTATTTCTCTATCTTTTCACCGTGGTTCACCTACATGCAAGGTTTTTGCTATATTTGTGTAGTTGAATACTCTTTATATTATTTTTATAAATGTTAATTGTCATTCTTTGTTATTTAACGCAAGTTTTATCGTTTAAAATCATAGATTCGAACACATTAAATATCGTTTTTATCTTAAAAAAGTTTTGTTAAAAACATTATAACCATGAGCCATTAGATTTTCTTTTATTACCTATTTTTGTTTTTTTTAATTTTGATATTCTAGACCCATAAGCATAGGCCATTAATTTCTTAACTTTCAGAGAATGACCTAAATACCATATTAAAAAAAATATTCATTTTTCTTAAACTATCAATTATAAAACTCATATTTTAATTTTACATTAAGTGACACTTTACCAAATTACCCCAACACATCACATAACAGCCCACATGTTGTAATTGACTTCGACTATTCACACACCTATCTCTATTAATATATCTCTATTACAAGACTTCCATTGCAATTGACCATCTCTATATTCATAACCAGATCAATTAAAAAATTCAGTAGATAACAGTTACAAAATCAACTCAAAAAATCAAAACCAGATTTGTTAAAAATCTAATAGCATAGCACCAATCAACATCAATGCAAATTTAAATCACAAACTTCATTATTAAACCAGAAACTGAGTTTTTAAATTAACTCGGATATTGAAGGAAGAGACTTAACAACAATGCAAACTAAGATTGATAAAATTCTGTAAGTAAGTGTTTTGTCCATCACTCAATTTTCTGTAAATCTATATTATGTTTCTTAATTCTATGAAAACTATTATTTCATTTCTATAAATTTCGATTTTGAATTTTTCTCCATCACTCGACTCTATATATAACTATTTATGCTTCTAAATTTTTTGAAATTTCTTTCATCTGTATACATCTGATTTTAAACAAGTGTTAAATAGAGATATATATATATATATATATAAAAACATTATGCTAAGTAACAAAATAAGATATAATCATGATTTATATGAAAATTATTATTTAATTTTTTCTTCAAACTATATGATAAAACAAAATGATATAAAAATAAATCCATATGAACTTACTTAAAATGTTGAGATAATATACTGATTCATTAGTTTTTAAATAAATCAAAGTTTTTAACGAAACAAAGTATTATGATACAATATGATGTAACATGTTATATTATGAATATCATATAATGTAGCATGTTACATTTTTATTGTGTTTGTTACATTCTTTGTCTTTTCTTGTTTATGTGTATCTTTTTGGTATTTTTAACCTAATATTATAAATATAATGTAACTTTTAATATTCATTAAATAGGTGATACAAATATTAGAATAATTCTTATTCATAATGGGCAACGAATATGTCACGAAAGAGGAGAAAAATATATGGATGTTATTACAAAGGGCATATACATAAAAAAAAATATGACTTTAGTGGAATTAAGGAAAGAAATATGTGATGTATTACATCCAGGTGGAGATATTAACATCAATATGAAATGTATGGACATTCATATAGCCCTAAGCTTAATAGATAATAGAGATATGGAGTACTTCGTTAATAAAAATGTTGGATAACATAATGAAGAGTACAACAAATTGTATATAACTCATACAATCCAACAAGATGTCTAAAAAGAGATTAATCTACCTTCAAATTATGATTATGTAATAACAAGCTTAGATAGTGAGAATGACCCTATGACAAAGTCTAATACCAAGGAAGAGTTATTCAATGAGAGGGTTTTCGATAATAAAGAAGCTCTTAAACTATATATGTCTCAATATTAGCAATAACTAAGAGGTTTTACTACAAGATTAGCAACTCCAACAAGACAAGCATTAGAATGAAGTACAAAGATAAAAATTGTCATTAGAAACTTACAGTAAATAAGATTGGACAATCAGATGCATTCAAGGTAACTACTTACAATAAAGATCATTCATGTTCACAAATATTTAAGGATTAAAGATGCCACAACAAGTATGTAACTAAAAACATTAAAGACTTCTACCAAAATTTAGGTAGACAATTGAGACCAAAAGAAATAATAGGTGACATTAAAGGAAAAAACGAGTCACAATCACTTACAAAATGGAGATCATGGGAAAGAAGGAAACAATAAAACAAGTATGTAGGAGATTCCAAAGATTCATACAGCAAATCGCATGGATTCTTCTATATGTTAGAAAAGGCAAACCCAAATTCATACACTAAGATAAAAACGAATATCGAATCCAACTTCAGGTATGGATTCATGGCAATTGACGCATGCATAAATGGATTCATCAATTACATGCGACTAGTAGTATTTGATATGACATTCATTAAATAAAAAGGATGAGGGGTATTAATTGTAGCAAATACAAAAGATGGAAACAATCAGGTAATGATGCTTGACTAGTATATATGTTGCCTACTTAATCATATTTAGTAAAAACTACCTACATGTAACATGTTACATTTGTACAATACTCTTAATGTAACATGTTACATAATATATTACTAATTAAGTATACAATGTAATGAAAATTTACTTCGAAAGCAAATGGAGAAACAACAAAAGCATGGAAATAGTTTTTAAAAGACTAAAGCTACTTATTAGAGAAATGAAAATTTTAGTTATAGTATCATATCAAAATTCAGTAATAAAATCAACAGTTATAGGGTATATGACCACAAAGCACATTATTACTATTGTTACTACCACATGAAATAAAATCTTATAACCTACTATCACAACAAAATAGCAAATATCTATTTTAAACTAGTTGCTTACACCTACAATGAAGAGGAGTTTAATAAGAATATATACATGCTTAATGAAGCTTCCAAAGCAATGATAAAATACCTAATCAAGAAAAACTACTCATCTTGGGCAAGATTCAAGTGTCCAACTCCAATTACAAGGTATAACTTCATGACTTCAAACAATGTTGATTCAACGCTAAGGAAAACTCAAGATATTCTTATCACACACTTATTATGAGAAATACTAGATATAATCCAATATTGGTTTGCAAAAAGAAGAAAAGCTACTTCAGATATGGGAATACTAACAAATTAGGTGCAAGATAAGATTAAAAAAGAAAGATCAAGATAAAATAGAAGAAATTAATAGATATAAATAGTCAAGTTGTACAAGTAAAGAAGAAGTTTGAAAGTTACATTGTAAACATGGAGCACAAGACTTGTACTTGTGGTAAATTTCCAAGCAATGAAAATCCCTTGTGCAAACGCAATTACAACATACAATGAGAGGAAGTTGTCCATGGAAGAAATGTTTTCAATTTTCTATCATACCTCTTACTTGAAGTTAGCATATAAAGCTCCAATCTATCCAATTGAACAATAAATCAAATGGAATCAACCCAAAAGTGTGAGGGATGTCCTAATGATGTCACCAATTATTAAAAAAATGATGACACATAGAAGAGAAAAAAAGAAAGAAAGAACAAGAAAAACTAGGATACCATAACTTGGTGATTTTAAAAGGACTCAAGAAAGAAATAAAGAAGAAGGGGAAGGAAACCACAACACAATAATAAATTCATATCTCTTTACATTTTATAAAATACATATTTAGTTCATATATAAATTTCAATATATATTCTTGACAATTGAAATGATTGAACCTATAAATTATATACATTAATATGATTTTACATTTTTGAATAAATATTGTATTAATGTCATCATCAATTAATATTTTTAATCTTTTTTGTTATTAACTATAACATTTTTTAACACAAACTATGTTTGTTTTAAGAATTGTTTTTCATACATAATGTAACATGTTACATTGATCTTATAATTTAATGTAACATGTTACATAATATAGAATTATATTATCATACATAACACAATATGTTACATAATATACAACAATATTATCATACATACAACATGTTACATAGATATTACAATACAATGTAACATATTACATGATATGATCAACATACACTAACTTGAACAATCTTTAATACATACGCAATAAAAGGTGTCAAATAGAAACATTACATTAAAATCAATATATCAAAAACAAACTACATCCATCAAATTATTACAAACATAAATAACATCGAACTTACATCCTCATTTGTTTATTTCTCCAAAAATCCATAAATAAAAACTACAATACTCCGACTACAAAAAAAATTCAATGTTTGTCCTACCTCCTAATATGCAGGTTCTAACATTCCATTATCACAAAAAAATTGTATACAGTATCTATTTATATTTTTAAAAACACTAACGAAGTTCATCACATCCAACATCCATCCTTTTGGGAGAAACTCCACCAATTTCAACAACCAAACCCCACAGTCATAACTGTAAAATAAAAATACAAGAAAACAATACATCATGTTGGATAAAAATAAAATTATGAAAAAAAGTATCAACAAAATAAATTAAAAAGAATCAATACACATTGCCCAACTTTGGTACAACTTCTACCACAAAAATAAGCCACAAAGTGTATGGATCAGATTGACAATTCTCACCACACTCATGATATTACAAAAAATACAACAAAATGGTTATCATAATCATCATATGATTACGTTTTTCTTTCAAATTAGATGTGTCTAAAGAATCATACAGCTTGATGAAACGTCTTCCAAACATATAACATCTTAGACTTAATGATTACCATCTTTATTGATTAGTATATACAATACCCTCAAATCCTTCAATCAATTGGTCAATGTTCAATTAAATTTAATAATATTGTTACAAATTAAATCAAATAATTATCGACATATAAACGTATATTTTTGAGTTACCGCGACTAGCGGTAACCAATTTCATATTACCTACACAAAATAATACGTAAATAAAAAATAAAGCACTATTAAATATGATGAATATTTCATATTATAAAGTTCGTAGCAAGTTAGAACATAATCTGTAACATATTATATTATTTTTGTTATACTATGTAACATGTTACATTGTTGTTGAATTACTATATAACATATTATATCATTTTTGAACTATCTTGTAACATGTTACATCATATCTAAACTAGTATGTAATATGTTACAATGTTGCTAATATGCTATGTAACATGTTACATTGTAACTGAATTAAAATATAACATATTACATAACATCAAAAATTATACAAGAAAAAATACAAAACTTACATTGAAAAAAGTCTCCAAAATTGAATAACTTTTAAACCCAAAAGTGTCGAGATAACGAGATCGTCAAGCACGTATATCATACAACATACTATGAGAATGCTATAAAAAACATCAATCACATACAAATATTAAAGTATATGATATAAAACAAATCATGATTATTAAATTCAAATAATAATGAATTTTAATACTTATAATGCCATAAAACAATCCCTAACCCTTTTGAAAGGAGTAATGAAATTCTCCTTTTCAATAGTCAAATTTCAATATTAGATTTTAATAGGATCACTAAGTAAATAAAAGAACTATGTCAAAAAATATAAATAAAATATATAAATATAATGAAAAAGAAAAGGATAAAAATGCATATAGAGATTTCTACCTAAACTACTCATGAAATGCTTATGTCAATCCTTGGGCAAAGGTTGGTAAGGGCTGCTTGTATGCTCGAATATCTCGTCATTCTCACAAATATTAGTAAACATATATGCATTGTTGACACAAGATGTCGATTCCTCATGTTTAAGGAAAGGCTTCCCTTGTATTCTTCCATAAGTAACCGATACACCCTTCTTAGGATGAAAAACATAAGGACTAGAAATAGCTCTTGATGGTTTAGTTGATATCCTATCCCAATTTAACATAAAAGTAAATATAGATTTGGAACATGAAATATAAAGATAAAATCTTGTCTTAGATCTAGAATGGTGCATATTGAATTAACTAATCAATTATATCATTATCAAAATTTGGATCGCAAGAAGGAGAACGTGAAGTCTTCAATATAATTTGCGAAGCTTCTAAATCAAGGTCAAGATCAAAATAAGGTATGTTTACATCATCAAAATTAGATGGCATATCACCAAGGCTAATATTTTTAGGTTAAATTGATGTAATACAAACCCTAGTGGGAGGCTTGTATGATTTAGAAGTATATTGTGTGTACAAAAACAAAGAAAATCAAAAGCAATCAATGATAAAATGTAACTAATATAACAACTAAAAATAATAATATCAGACAAAAATTTATAACTTAAAGATTGAGAAAACCTCGACGAAATCATTATAAGATATACATGAAGTCTATCAAATGTTGCTTCATACTCATTGAACCTCTCATCAAGATAATTTTTTGTTGATTAAACTTGGAGTCAATATATGAAGTAAGTTTCTTATAAAAAGCATCAAAGTCAATATTCAATAACTTCAATGCTTTATCTAAGCCCTCTTCCCGACACTTCTTATTCTCTAATAACTTCTCTATTAATAAAACATCATCAATAGGTTCATATTGGGAACCTCCAGCTTGACTTTGGGACAAACCCACCATATCATAATAAATTACTTCGACATGAGACAACAAAGATTTGAAACAATGTGCATCCTCAACTACTAGTATTGTATTCATGCAAATCTACCAAAACTACAAGACATAATAAGCAATATTATCAAAATAAAATAACTATAACATTAAACATACTAATTCAAAAGCTATGTAATAAATTACACTATATATGACATATTATATAGGCTCTTACATACAATGTAACATGTTATGTAACATATTAAATTATACGAGACATGTTATGTAGCATTTTATATTCATATTTTTTCCTAATGTAACATATTACATCATATGTTAACAAACAATATAATATGTTACTAAACATACAAAAAATGATGTAACAAATTACATCTAATTGAAAATAATAAAAACAAGTAGTTTAATACATAAAACACTCTAATAAAAATACAACAATCTGAAAATAAAACATTATCGCATAAGTTTTATCAAAAATGGCCCTGACTTAAGCCAATTTTGACTTGATAATAGCAAACCACCTCAGCATGGTTGGAAATTGATCTTTCAAGCAAATAGCTAACTCATTCTCAATATCTAGAATGACATCATACATCAAAACTTGGAACATTAAACTAAGACTATATATATGAAAATAGATTATATCATCCTTATTTTACTTTTTCTTAGTTTTTTCTATTTTTAGATTCATCCTCAAATCCACATTACGTATGTACACGTAGGTGGCGTTTGGTTCACTAGAATGGAATGGAATTAGAATTGATTCCTTCCAATTTTATGTTTGGTTATACTAAAAAGTGGGAATGGAATGGAATCAATTCCAAAAAGAGAATGAATAAGGATTCCTTCTCTCCCCCTTAGGAATCTTGATTTCATTCTCATCTGAAATTTTTTGTTTCAATTTTACCCTAATCCCAAATATAATCCTAAATCTTAAACCCTAAACCCTAAACCCTAAACTCTAAACCCTAAAAATTAATACCCAAAATATTAAACCTTAAACCCTAAACCCTATTTAGAAAATAACAATTTTAACCAAAACCTTAACCCACAAATATAATCCTAAACCCTAAATCCTAAGTAATATACCTTATACCCTAAACCTTAAACCTTAAACTCTAAATCCTAAACTCTACTTAGAAAAGAATGATTTTAACCTTAACCCATAAATATAGCCCTAAACACTAAACATTATACCATATATTCTAACCTTATATCCTAAACTCTATTTAGAAAAAGAATATTTTTAACCTTAAACCTTAACCCATAAATATAACCCTAAACACTAAACATTATACCCTATATTCTATACCTTATATCCTAAACTCTAAACCCTAAATCTTAAAACCCTAAATCCTCTTTAGAAAATAATAATTTTAATCTTAAACTCACAAATATAACCCTAAATCCTAAATCTTAAATCTTATACCCTAAACCCTAAATCCTAAATCTTAAATCCTAAACCCTTAAATCTCAAACCTATAACCTCAAAACCCTAAACACTCTTTAGAAAAATAATAATTTTAATAATATATTTTATTTTTAAGTAATAATTATTTAGACAAAATAATGATTTCAATAATGTATTTATCTAACGAAAAAATAATAATTAAATGATATTATTTAAACATTTCTGAATATAAGGGTATTAATGTAATATACAATGTTTTTTATTCCATTCCAGTTGTAAACCAAATACTATAATATTGATTCCTTCTTTGATTTCAATGATCAAACCAAACAATATTGTTTCATTTCTATTTCATTTCATTCTCATTCTCATTACCATTCCAATTCCATTCTGTAAAATAAACACCACCGTAGTTTTTGTTTAAGCTATGAAAAAGTATGTTAAACATCATGTTACCCCAAGGATAAGAATCAAACTTATCACAATTAACAACCAATAGCAACACTTTTCTACATACAAATAAATTTTTTAGTTTACCAAATAAATCGCACTCTAAGAAGTATATCAAACAAATCATAATAGCGTCTTCTTCAGCAACCTCAATAAACTCAAAATCATAAGTAATAGCTTACTTCCCTTTAGGAGCCTTAATACTCAAACAAACCTTCTTTAATTTCATACCATCCTTCTTCTTACGAGTAGTAGCATAGTGATGATTAGACATCAATACAATCTACCGAAAACTCTAGATATTTAATGGTACAAAACTTACTGAAATACTTTATAATAAATGAAGTTTAATCCTTGTCATTATTAACAGACTCAATTTTATTTAGCAACTTTAAATCGATAAAAATCTAAAATTAAATGTGAGAGAACCTCAACACCTTCCAACTTATACAAAACCAATCTCTCTCATAGATTTAGAAGGGAAACATTTCCTTAATAATAACAAGTGGACTAATTGCCCACTAAATGTTTAGTAAATTATAAAAATTCCTTAAGCATGACTCTTGAAATTTAATTTTCTTAGCCTTGTTAATTAGCACTCTTTGACGAGTCATAATCATCTGTGATGTGGCATTACAACCACAACAAACATTAACTTCATCTTCCCTACCAAGCAGGTTAGGGAAGGACATATTGTCTCCAAGGTATGACACCTAAAAATGAGAAAAAAATAATTTAAGATATACATCTAATACTAGAAAATATGTAATAAACTATAACATAGTTCAAAATGAACAGAAAAACAAATACAATGTAACTTATTATATTAAATAAATACAACAATGTGACCACGTACAAGAAATAAAAAAACAATTGAAACATGTACATAAAAAAATAAAGATTATAAACTCTTTTATAATTCCAAAAAAAACATAATACCGAACTAAACAATGAAACTTATTACATTAACATTCTACTTCAATGTAACAATGTACATTCTAAACATATCTATAAAACCATCCCAAATAATATAAAACCAAAAAAAACATTTAAAAAAGAAAAACACAATGTAACTTATGACATTAAAATTTAAATACAATTTCATAATGTACATTCAAGTCACGTACAATTTACAAGTGAACAAAAATTAAACATATTAGTAAAATAAATTAAAACAAGAAATTGAACATCATCCTCCACAAATGGATGAGTCCTCTTGGATTCATTTAGTGAAGTAGTATAACTCCTTTCCTTTTAGACATTCTACAAAAAATCATATTCAAAAAATTCATATCAAATGCAACATAAAAATCCTAAAAAAGATATCAAAATGCAAAGAAGAGCCAAAACTTTCAAAACATCAATCTAATGTACAAGAAAAAGATAACAAAAACAAAAAATAACATGATACACTCAAAAATAACAAAATCTAACTAAAAAATTGATAAAATACTAGAGGACAAAAAACAAAGAGAGAGAGAGGGAACAAAACTTACCTCCTTGTGTTTAACCTTCAAAGTACACAACTGAGAACACACAACCACAAAATATCAAATCAAAAAAATGAAAAATAAATAATATATATGAAACACAAGCTAAGTTATAGAAAACATAGATGAGTGAATGAGTTTTTAAAAACTCGCTTCAATAAGTCACGAGAACATAACTATAGAAAATCAAATGCAAAAAATATACTAGATGCATGATGAATGAATCAACAGAATTAAACAAAAAAATTAACAATATGTGAAGAAAATGAGTGAAATAGTATCTGTTAGAGATAGAAAAATAACCAAAACAACATACTAGTAGCGCATTAAAGAACTCAAGAAAATGCACAAAAAATCTCTAAACAATAGAGTAAAATTAGTACGTAAATGAGGAAGCACAAACAACAATAGAGGAGAGATATAGAGAGAGAAATTTGAAAAATGAGATACCAATTACGTGAATGAAGGATTTCAAATCACCATGCCAATATCAAAAGGGCAAAATTGTAATTACCCCACCCCAAAATGACGTAAACTCGCGATAAATGTAAAAAAAAAATATACTGTCTGATTTTAGTTCTATTAGAAGGCATTTTCACCTTAAGTTTCCTATAAAAAATTTCAAATAAACCAACTTATTCACCTAACACATCCATTTTGATTTTCTATTTTTATAATATCAAAAATATCTATTAGTAAGGAACTTTGAACCGCATTGAGATTTGGTGAACACCTAGTAAACTCTTCATAAACCTACTACTAAACTTCTATAAAAAAGTAAACATTTTAAAAAATCAAATAAAAGTTAAAATAAAAAGTGAAAAGTTATAACAATGAAATTATTTATAATTTTCCTTTCATTTATGGTCTAGGAATATATTTATATTAATCATGTCATATAATACTTTGTGTATTTTGCATATTGCAAGGAGGGTACGTAGAAATAATACAGAATATAGTAGATTTTTGAAAAAAATAACAAAAATAATATCTTTTAAACTTGTAACCATCAAAATAACACTTTTTAATTGGCTTATATACTTTTATTATTAAAAAATTCAAATCATTATTTCATATTTACCATTATTTAAGTTAAACGACGATCATTTATATCTTTTAATTGAACCATGTTCAATATTATTAAGGTATTATTTTTATTGTTATAACTTTTAATAATATTATGTATATAACTTTTCTATATTTTTTTCATAGATATTATTCATTATTCTTAGAATATATGAGATGTACTCTTCAATAAGCATATTATATTTTTTTAATTGGCATTTGTGTTTTTTGAAAAATTAAATGTATTAAATTTGTATTATATTAACCTATCATATCACATCATCACTTCGTTTGAGTCGTTTGAGAGTCATAAATGATACCTTACTCTATTTATAGATTATATGATTTTTTGTTTATGCAAAACTGAGATTTTATTGGTTTGCAATTGATCTCAAATTATTTTCTAAATAAGTTATTCTGTCTTACAATAGGTGAAGAGTCAGAGTGGTCTACTTTTTAAGTTAAATATGATGTTTAGTATCTTAATTTATAAAATATGATTTTAATTCTTTTTGTTTATAAAAAGTATATTATTAAATTTATTTATTTGTGAAAAGTGTGTTAAATAATAACAAAGTTAACTTTTTATTCAATTTTTCGTTAAATATAACGTAATAATATATTTGTAACATACATATTTATATTTTTCGATATGTATATACATAAAAATTAATATTTAATTAAAAATTACTCAATATTTTTAAGAAAATTTTTCTTTCAATTAAACAAAATTTTCATTGTCTAATATTCAAAATCATTCAATAGATAATAAAAATTTTATTTAAATTTGAATGAAAGAATTTCTTAAAATTTTGAGTAATATTTTTAATTAATTTTTTTTCATTAGATATATGTTTATCTTACATATGCTATTCTATTATATTTAACATAAAATTAAATTAAAATTTAATTTTATCTTTATTTAACACATTTTTATAAAGCCAAATAGATTTAAAATATATTTTTAAAACAAAAGTAGTAAATAATTCTTAAATAAAAAACTTAAATAACACTTATAATACTAGAAAATGGGATGATCTAAGTCCCAATTAATCCTAAATTTGACCATGTCAATGGTGAGAGAGTTTTATTTATAACTTTTCCCATGCAAGAAATATTCTTTTATAATATAAACAACATGTATTTAACACATTTTTAAAAATTTGCAAAATAAAAAAAAATTAATAACATGATGGACATAAAAAGAAAATAAGATAATAAGTAATTCATATCTTGTGACCGTGAGTACACATTTCCTCATTATGTGCTATGAATTTTTGATGTCTAAAGACTATAATGGAAAATGGATACATCATTTATTTATACTAGACCTTAAACATTTTTCATAATATAAATTTTATTTGGTTGATAAGAATTGTTTAATGATGATTTTTTATTCTAATACCAATTAAAAAAAATCAAATCAAATAAATAAAGATGTAAAAGTTATATTTCATAATATAAATTTTATTGAAAGCTATAGGATGTCAGAGCTTTTCACCCTAGAAATTACCATTTTATTTTAAACATAATGGAACGATGATATTCATTGTAGAAAATTTTGAAATAAAATAAAACAAATATATAAATAAGATAAGTTTTGAATTAAAAAAAAGAATTATAAAAAAGGAAGAAGAGATACTTATATAAAAAATCTTCAAAGAAGTTTTCAATTCAATTGTTCCAAACCTCATTTTATTAATTCAAAGTTATATTTATTAAGTTTTAAAATGTCATTAAGTCTAAAGAATTTCTAAACTTATACAGAGTTTTCAACTTTTCCTCTTATAATTTGAAATAAACTTCCTAATAAATAATTTAAAATCAATTTTGATAAGATAATTATCAATTCACATCTAATAACTAGTGCATGCATTAGAGTTTGGACACGTCATGTTGAAGATTATCGGAGAAAATCACATTTTGAAAATTCATTTGAAGAAGATGAAGCCAGTATGTTATTATTTTCCTTGTAATTGACAATTGAAAACAATTTCAAAACTTTTTACTTGAAAAGAGACAACAAAAATATCATTAAGGCTTTAATATATAAAGATTTTGTTATCTCTTATTAGGTGTATAATTAAATTACTCAAACAAAATCATTTTGAATAAGTTCAATATTATTTATGCTTCTTAGATACCCAAAGACTTAAATAATGATGTTCATTTTGTAACTTAATTGGGTATTTCATAACTCTGTGGAGGATTGAATTCTTATTTATGTTTTACCAACAATTGTATGCTATTATTTGTAATGAATATTAAGTTGTTAAATAAATGTATTAACTTTTAAAAGAAAAAAAGAATTTAAAAGATATGTTTCTATAATATTTGTTATTGTTTTGCATGAACTTAATTAATAGAGAAACTAAGTAAAGATTATTAAAGAGTTTAAATAGTTGATTTTATCATTTAAAAAATTAAGAATTATTTTTTTAAATAATAAAATAAGTCAAAATTTTCATTTTTTTATTGTTAGTTAATAATATGTAAATTATTATTTTATATGTATTTAATATTTTTTTTATTCAAATGATGTTTCGTCTCTTTCAAATTTTTGACTTAAAGACGAAAGATGACTGAATCTTATTGCTAAACCACTAGGTCAATCACATTAGATTACGTCAATCATTTTAATCTTTTTATTTAATATATAGAGCTAACAATAATATTCATTAACTTTATACAACAATAATGATACTAAAATATAATTATTTATTATTAAAAAAATAGTATTTTGAAAGCAATTAAAAATTATGTTATGACCAAGGTTTAAATTTTCAATAACGATCCAAATATCAAAATTTAATTTTTTTAAAAATGTAAAAGATAATGTCAATGAAAACTTTGAAATATTTTGAGAAAATTATAAAAATTCTGTCAAAATCATATAATTTGTTTATAAAATTTTATAAAATATCAAAATAATTAATTACTTATATTTTTAAGAAAATTATAAAAATTCTATCAAAATTATATAATTTGTTTATAAAATTTTATAAAATATAAAAATAATTAATTATTTATATTTTTAAACTAGTTTCTTATTTGATACATATATTTATATAAGCTATGGTATTCATTTTAATCATAAGTCAATTAATTAATCACATTATCTAAGAATTATTAGTTAAAATTTAAACTAATTTAGATTGTAATTGTAGTATTATTATAAATTGATAAACTTTAAAGATATATAATAAAATTTAAATTATGAAAAAATAAAAACTATTGGTGAAACTAGTGAAATAAATGTATAAATATAAAATATAAAATATAATTTCAAATTAAAATAAATAATAATTTTATTGAAGTTTAAAAAAACTATAAATAGTTAAATTAAAAAAATTAAAAAATTATTATGAAACAATATTTTGTTGATATTTATCATATTACTAACAATTTCACGACAATATTTATAATATCTACAATATTTTGACAAAAAAAATATATTTTTAACATTTTCTCAACAATGATATTTTATGGATATTTTTGATATTTTCTCCATATTTTAATTAAAAAATATAAATATTACGTTTTAATGTCTAGATATGCAAAAAATCAACAATAGCGTGACAATATCAATAATTAGTTAATTTTTCGATCCTTTGTTGTGATAATATTGTCATCCTGATAACTTAAATACATAATAATATTTTTAAATTAATATCTTAATAAATTTTTATTTGACTAAATTATTTAAAAAAAATAAAATAAGTGTAGTGAAAAATCGGGGATCCATCAAGCCGGGGGCGGAACGAGCCACCCTGTTCATATATCTAATCTGCTTTAGTATACTATTGGAGCCCAACTCATTTGATATCAAAATTTATTGCTCGAGCTATCTCAGCTATAGAAATTTTCAGGAAAGCACAGAGAGAGCATATGGGATTTATATGTTTCTTCAAATGCTACGAAAAGAATTTTACAATGACTTATGTTATCAACAAACATTTCAAACTCATCTTCTTACCAACTCAGCCATTTTTGAGGGACCCATAAGCGCTCTGCTGTAGGCTACAGGAAGTGATAAGAATTTCTTAGCTTTTCCTACATATGCTCTCTTTGTGAAGTTATCATAATCGTTTGCTTCAATAGCATCCAATATCTGACGATATAGCAACAAGGAAGCCCATACCGGCCATCTACTAGCAGAATTTAATTCTGTAACACCCTTCTCTGCCTCATCAAAGAACATCCTAGCTCTCTTTATTTGGCCCTTCATGAAACTCCTCCACTTGTCGGTGACTTTCCCTCGAAATATGTCGTCATCTGATAGGCCAGCCTGTGTGAGTTCATCTTGTGGGAGATATACTCTTCCTCTCCTTGCACTGTCACATTCATCTCTACAATGTGAGCTTCTAAATAGGCTATTTACGCCACAATTAGCACATTCTCAAAGATATGTCTGAAAATGTCCCAAACTCAGTGTACAGAGCCTCTATATAGTTGTACATATCTTGTACAAAGTCTATACATAGTAAAGAACATGATTTTGGACAATTTTTGCCCAAATTTAAAAGACCAGCGGTTTTGGGGACTCAATATTGTATATGGGTATGAAAACAGCTTATTGTCAAGATCTAAACATCCCATTAAAAATAAGCCAATTCAAATTTTACAGAAACTAAAGGGAACTGTTTCTTTAAACCATGCTCTCATGGAATGTTTGTAGGAGACGTTAATGATCAAAGCATTATATAAAGTATAAGAACTTACTCTTCTCCAACATCTCTAAGTATGTTAGTAAGCTGATTTGCTATCCCAAGTGCAAGCGCAGCATTGTATACGCTCTCCGTTGTAGCCTTTGATTCAGGAGCTATTCCCATAACTGGAACACTCATAAGTCCCACAGTGCCAGCAACATAATAGCAGTAAAGGTATAGTTCATCAAAGCTCTTGTATCTTGATTTTTTCAAGTCCATCCTCATGCCGTCTATCATGTCTTTGAAGGGCTGTCCAAGGCGAAAAACAGTATATATTGTGACTCAGTCCACTTCTAATAATGCATATACTTTAGACAAATTGCAAGTGGAGTAACTATGAATGAATCTAGGCATGTAGAATTTACTTGTATATCAACAGGGTACTTCGAGACTGTATGCGATAGAGCAGCATCATACATATCATATGGTCGACCTTGGAAAAGATCAGTCAATCTTTCTTCCCATCTATCAAGAGCCTTTGGAGTGATGTGTGAAGCGTTAGGTCCATCCACTAGCTCATCTGTTCTTCTACACCATACTGCAGATAGAAGAGTTCTTCAATTTATCTTTCGAAGTGATTGTGCAATTTAAATACCAATATTTGACTGTAAAGCATCCTAGTAACCTTACTGAAATCAAATTCCACACGCTTCATAACTTAAAACAAATGCTATGTTTGTTTATAATTTTTTGTTCCCTCCCTTTTTTTAATTTTGAAACAACTACAATATGATACAATACATGTAAAGGAAGAAGAAAGAATTTCTATGAAACAAGCTCGAACTCTTTAGCATTATAATAGATTACTCTAAACAAGTATACAAAAGTATGTGCCATAGGAAAATCTATATCAGATTAGAAGCAGTTCATATCGGTATTTGCTCCATAGACTTGACATTACATCTAGTTCTAGCAGTTCAAGAAACGTTAACACAAACATAAAACTAAGCAAAATAAAAGCATTACAAATTTTGAAAGTAGTCATATTTCAAATATACCTTATTTCCGAATAAAGAAACATTTGTTCTTTCCCATGTGTAGGATGGCTTACGTGCTTGGAACATTTATACTGAACTAAAATACGGTGATGTACGGCGAAGTGGCAAAAGGGAATTTGATTGGCTGAACTAGAGATATGGGTATTGGATATTAGTCCTTAATTTAAGGAATAAAACAAGAATATTAATTCAAGGAATAAAACAAGGACATTAATTCAAGGAATAAAACAAAGAGTTTAATTCAAGGAATAAAACAATGAGTTTAATTCAATGAATAAAACAAGGAGCTTAATTCAAGAAATAAATCAAAGAATGCTTAATTTAAAGAGTAATTGAAGGAGTAAAATTTCCTTATAAATAGCTATACAATTGTAATGAAAATATGAAGAAAATAATACAAACAAGAGAACTCTTTTGTGTAGAATTATTTCTTGTTTTTTCTACATGGTATCAGAGCATGAAAATTAACATGCTTCTGCTTTATTATTATCTTAGCATCTTCAATCTTTGAAATGACTGAAGACAAGCCGTTAGGATCAGAAGCTGAAAGTTCATCGGTGTTTCCCTTAATGAATATGCATGAGGTGGATGTCAACCCAAATCAAAGATTACGCTCAATCTTGTTGAATGAGTTTAATTATTTGCCTTAGGGTTCATAAATGGAAGCATCGAAGTACCTGATGTTTCCTCACAAACCTATGAATCCTGGCTTAGTAAGGATCAGCTGGTTATGTCATGGTTCCTAAATTCCATAGAACGTAAATGAGCTGAAATATTCAATTACTCTGAATCTGCATACCAACTATGTGAGACGGTCAAGGAAATGAATGGCAGTCAAAACAATGTTGCACGAGTTTTTTCAATTAAAGGATATCTCAAATCTGTAACAAGATGGCAAGCCTTTTATACAACTCTTAGGAAGCATGAAAAGCATGTGGAATGAGTTGAAAATATATCGTCCTCATACAACCGATGTAACTCTGCTACGAAAGAGAGAGGAAGAAAATAAGATATTTCAACTTCTGTCCGTCTCGATTCAACGTATGAAGATATCCGATGCCACATACTCATGAATACTAAACTTCCTTCCTTCACCAATGTATGTGCTACAATTCAACGTGAAGAAGTAAGGAGGAAAGTATGAACAAGGGTACAATGGCTAGTGCACCTGAGCCAAGAGCCTATCTAACCAACGAGAGGAAGTACAAAGGGAAGCATCCAAACTTGAAGTGTCAACACTGCAACTATACGGGTCATGTTAAGGACACATGTTGGATTCTACGTCCAGAATTAAAACCTGATTTTATAAAGGATAAGGGTTTACAGAAAGTGAATCGTACTGCACACCGTGCAAATCATGCTTTTACCTCTACCTCTACCTCTAATGGGTCTAATCCATTCAAGAACTTCACAGCGAATCCAGCTGAACTCATGAATGAGGTTATATTATATCTTCAAAGCAAGACAAAAGGAGCTAGAATTGACTGTGTGGATAACATAGAAGAAGGAAACTCGATAGCATTGCTAGGCAAGTTTGTGAGTTTTTTGGCAGATACAAAACTCATACCACAAGAGAACATGCAAGTTATCATAAAAGCCTTTAAAACTGCTCTTAAAATAAATGTGTTGCATGATTTTTGGGTTGTAGATTCAGGTGTCACAGATCATATGAAAAACCATGTGTCAAAGTCTCATAAGTTTGAAAAATTAGCAAATCCTTCTCAAGTTTCAATTGCAAATGGTGAGAATGTAAAGGTTTTAGGAAAGGAAAAAATAAAATTAATGTCAGATGAAATTGAGTCGACGGTTTTATATGTACCTTCATTTCCCTTCCAACTTCTATCTGTAGGAAAAATCACAAATACCTTGAATTGTTTAACCATTTTTTCTCCTCACAATGTCATTTTTCAAGATTGTGCCACCAAAAAGATGATTGGTGAAGGGTTTTACTTAGATGGTCTCTATTACATATCCAAGAGCAATCCCAGAGGGTTTCAAGCCAAGTTTAACCCTATCCAAGATAATCAATTGTGACATCAACGTTTAGCTCACCCTTCTCCACCAATTTTGTCAACTTTATTTCCAAACTTAGGAAATGATGCAATTGTATGTGAAACTTGTCACTTTCCTAAGGCCATTAGATTGCCTTTTAATTCTTCCTTGTCTAGGGCTAGTAAGTGTTTTGAACTAGTTCATTCAGATGTATGGGGACCAATTAATGAATCTTTTGATGGTTATAAGTATTTTGTGATTTTTGTTGATGATTTCTCTCGAGTCATATGGTTATATCTTTTAAAGTCTAAGAATGAAGTTATGGAAGTATTTAAGGACTTTCATAACCTTGTTAAAAATCACTTCTCCTCTAAAATTCAAACTTTAAGCTCTAACAATGGCACTGAATACATGCCCCATATCATGAAACAATATTTGAGCATTCATGGCATTATGCATCAAACAAGTTAGGTTGGTACACCTCAACAAAATGGTGTAGTTGAACGCAAAAAACGGGACTTACTTGAAAAAATTAAAGCATTAATGCTATAAATGAATGTACCAAAGAGATTCTGGTCTCAAGGGGTTATGACAGTTGCTTACATCATCAATAGATTACCCAGCCGAGTCTTGGATTTCAAGTCTCCCCTAGAGGTCATGAAAAAAAGAAAAATTAACCTCTCACACCTTAGAATCTTTGGTTGCATCTGTTTTGTACATATTCAATCTCATCATCGAGATAAATTGGATCCTAGAGCTGTTAAATGTATTTTTCTTGGTTATTCATCTACACAAAAGAGATATAAGTGTTATAATCCCCAACTTAGGAGATTAATTGTGTCTAAAGATGTTCGATTTTATGAAACTAACCATTTTTTCAACAACTCACATGAAATCACAAGTCAAGGGGATGACATCTTAGATGTGTTTCTATTACCAAGAATCGAACTTGAGGCTCCACAACAACAAGATCCCAGTCATGTCAACATTAATGCATCTCTCACTGAAAGTAACAATGAAGGGTCTCGTCTTAATGGTACACTGCATGAAGATGATGATAATCAAGATGATGATAATCAAGATGATCCTCACAATATGGTACAAGATGTGAACAAGTGTTATATAACTCCTCCTGTTCCACGACGTAATCCACTGCGTGTTAGGCAACCTCCCACAAGACTTCAAGACTTTGTCACCTACAAACCCACACATCCCATCTCAAATTATGTGTCATATAAGAGAGTGAAACCAACCCATGCCGCATTCCTCAGCACTATATCGAGTTACAGTAAGCCTCAAAACTTTCATGAGGCCAATAGCCAAGAGGTGTGGAAGGAAGCCATGCAAGAAGAACTTAAAGCCTTAGATCAACACAATACATAGAGCATCACCAAACTTCCAAAAGGCAAGAAAGTCGTGGGTTGCAAATGGATCTATAAGCTCAAATTCAAGTCAGATGGATCAATTGAGAGGTATAAAGCAAGATTGGTGGCTCGGGGATTCACTCAAACATTCAAGGTGGATTACAAAGAAACATTTGCACCTGTTGCAAAAATGAACACAGTAAGAGTGCTATTGTTCGTGGTTATAAATAAGAGGTGATCCATTTACCAAATGGATGTGAAGAATGCATTCTTGCATGGTGATCTCAAAGAAGAAGTCTATATGAAATTGTCACCCGGGTATCCTCAAAGCAATGAACTGGATTTAGTATGCAAATTACACAAATCCATTTATGGTTTGAAATAATCCCCACGAGCTTGGTATGTCAAGCTAAGCTCAGTTATCACTAGTGTTGGTTTCAAAAGCAGCAATGTCGATTCCTCACTATTTGTTCGCACAAGAGCTATGGGTAAATTGGTTATACTGATTTATGTAGATGATCTGATAATTACAGATGATAATGCTGGCAAGATTTTCAACCTCAAACAGTCCCTCAGACAAAGGTTTGCAATTAAAGACCTTAGGATATTGAAGTACTTTCTTGGTATAGAAATGGCAACCTCGCACAAGGGACTCTTTCTTAACCAATGAAAATATGTCCTAGATTTGCTCAAGGAAGCTAACATGAGCGATGTTAAACCAGCCATTACCCCAACAAGCTCAAACCTAGCTTGAAGGGCACGCCACTCACGGATATAAGTTATTACCAGCGATTGGTTGGTAAGTTGATCTACCTAACAATCACCAGACCTGACATCACATATTCTGTAAGTATTGTGAGCCAATTCATACACTCCCCGACACTTGAGCATTTGACCCTTGTTAAAAGGATCTTACGCTACTTAAAAGGATCAGTGGGTCGTGGTATCATCATGAAGAAGAATGACAACACACAAATCATGGGGTATTGTGATACTGATTGGGCAGGGAATGCAATCGATCGCAAGTCCACCACTGGCTACTGTACATTTGTCGGTGGAAACTTGGTCACATGGAAGAGTAAGAAGCAAACTATCATCGCCAGATCAAGTGTCGAAGCTGAGTATCGTGCAATGGCTTCAATTGCGTGTGAGTTGATATGGCTTAAAGGTCTTCTGTGTGATTTAGGTGTTCCTATAACTCTTCCTACGTCCTTATTTTGTGACAATCAGGCAGCCATGCATATAGCATCAAACCCAATGTTTCACGAGAAGACGAAACACATTGAAGTTGATTGTCATTACGTTCGTGAACAAGTTCAATCACAGATGATTCAGAAAAATTATACAAGAAGTTTCAACCAACTGGCTGACATCTTCACCAAGCCCTTGGCTTCTCATCAATTTCAACGACTTTTGTCCAAATTTGGATCCATAGACCTTCTGGATCCAGCTTGAGTGAAAGTATTGGATATTATTCCTTAATTTAAGGAATAAAACAATAAGATTAATTCAAGGAATAAAACAAGGACATTAATTCAAGGAATAAAACAAGGAGCTTAATTCGAGGAATAAATCAAAGAATGCTTAATTTAAAGAGTAATTGAAGGAGTAAAATTTTCTTATAAATAGCTATACAATTGTAATGAAAATATGAAGAAAATAATACAAACTAGAGAACTCTTTTGTGTAGAGTTATTTCTTGTTTTTTCTACAATGGGACATCCAAATTGAATTGTGACTGAACAGATAACAAATACACTTCAAATCTACCAGAAACTAAATGGACTTTGAATCAGGTAGAAGTGGCAAGGTCTTTTGGTTAAAAACCTAGACAGACTAAATTTGAAATTCAAAATTAAAAGAATGATTGTACAAACCATAAATTGCCCAAACAGCTCTTCGTCTTTCTGGTGTCATGAGTAATGTACCTGAGGATTAAATGAAGAAGCACAATCAAACAGTGTCTTGATGTGTAACATATTAAAAATCCATATAAATTGCTTTCAAGAGTCTTATTATGAATGTTTGCTTTTAAATTCGGCAACTATAAATGAACGACACTTTGACCCAAAAAAAAGAACTTTATAAAAAGATATATCACAACTAATTTGGCACAATCTTATTTGTCCAATCAAACTCTCCCACATCATTTGAAATCTATCACAAATTTGTGATATTTAAACTATTCTTTATATAAATAACAATTTGACCAAAAGAAAAAGTTTGTATGAAAAACAGATAACCCTAGACACCATCTCAAGGAATCAAGGATGTCTTCGAATTAGAGCAATTCATATATGACCATATACTGATACACATATAGTTCAAAATCTTCCTCCCTCATCTCTAGTTTCCAAGATAAAAAATCAAAAACTACCTAAAAAACTTACTTCTTAAAGAAAAAATGTTCAACTTTCTAAATTCTAACCTTGTAATTTGGAATATTTAACATCATAATATTTCAACAAGGCCAAAAAAAAGAGCGAAAGAACAAAGACATAACCTAACACTAGAAAACGCCAAAGATAAAATCTAATCAAACTCTAACAGTATAAGAAAAGAAAAAACTTCAAAATCTAATCCCTAATTAGTTGCAAAAGTTGGTAAAAGGCAAACCTCAAAATTACCAGATTAACATTAGATGTGACCCACTGTTCATACATGCATTTGTTGATATAACACTAACCGGATAAGAAAAGAAAAAACAAGAACCACCCAAAACTATGGAAAGAGATAAAATCGAGGTAAAAGAGCAAGTACCCAAGTAAAATGTCTTAGCATACTCAGCACAGACCTCTCCACATCGATCATAAGCTTCATTCAAGATATCCCAATCGATCATACCATCAGTTTCAATGGGTTTTTGCAATTCTGAACTTCTCTGTTTGTATCTCCTTTGTTCTTTAACCAGAGCCGCTTGCTTTAGCACTACATCATAGACTATTTCCTCTGAAGATCTCGATGGGCTAGCAACTACACCTGAATAAGCTAAAACCCCACTTGGCAAACACAGCTTAGAGAGCAATTTGGACCCCTTTTTTGTGCCATTTCTAGGCAAGAAACTTAGCAGAGAGCTGACATTTTCTTGGGGACTAGCCACCCAAAGAAGAACACCAGACATTTCAAGAACAGAGAAATTACTTGTACAATTTTCTTTGAAAAAAATTATATTTTCTCTGCTCTGAAACTTTGTAAATGGAGTGGAGTCGCTTATGACTATATGTCAGAGTTTTAAAGGAGGATGTGGCTCACAAAAAAGTGTGACTTGGTTGGCATATGGGTGACCAGTAGTTTATTTTTTATTTTATTTTTGTTATCTTCGGCTATTATCGTTAAGTCTTAAGCTCTTCATTACGAAGCACTTTAGGTATAATGTGATGTTTCCTATGGTTGAGATTGGGATGGAGAGTTAAAATTAATATTATTTAATTTTGTACATATTTTCCTATGAATTTAAGTTTTTAAAAAATAAATTAATTATATTTTTATGTATTTATTACTTATTTATAAATATTAATTATATTTATTATATAGATAAAATATTTATAATTTAATAATTAAAATTATTATAAATTTTAGACATAGAAATCAATTGAATACCATACAGTGTTCAGAAAAACCAAGAAGATGAAATAATACTCTTTAATATTATTACTATTGAATTAAGCTATCAAAATAATAAATAAGTATATTTTTATACACCTTATCATAAATTATATTATATATTACAATTTTTTTAAAAATAATTTTTTTTGAATAATACTGACAAAATTTAAATAATATGAATAAAAATAAATATAAATTTAATTAAGAATATACTTGTTAAAGTAAGTGCCAAAAATAGCCAAATTCAAAGAATATGCTCTACCAGTACATTCTAAGTTTCTTAAACATGTGGACAAAGTTTGCCATGCTAATACCATTATTGCTTATTTTCAATCTTCACTAATTTTCAATTCTTAGTGACCCAGTAGTGGAGTTTTTATGGCAAAAAGTTTTAAAATTATTTGAAAAAATAAAAATAAATAATATTTTTTAAATTTATAATAATAAAAATAATATCTTAATAAAATTAAACTGTATTTAATCAAACACGATTTAAAATTAAATACATTTAAATTATCGTAAATTAATTTAAATAGTATTCAATTTAACAGAAATTAAAATAAAATTACATAATAATTTAAAAAAAAATAAAAATAAGATAAATATAATTATAAATTTTAAAAATATTATTTTTCTTGAAAAATTAATGAAATTTAAATAATTTAGAAATAATAATGTCTTCCTAGGCCAATTAGGACAAAATTCTTCAAGATCCTACTTTCGTAGTAGATGCTTGAGAATGCAACTTTCAGTATCATGTGTTCGTATGATCTGGCTTTTAATTTTTCAAATTTATTTTATTTTTATACTTTTTTCATGACTAGGACGAATACGATTGATTCATAATAGAAAAAATCTATAATCGTTTTACTAGCATTTCTCATTTTTATTGGTTTATTTCATTAAATGATCATATTCATAACTTGCTGCCCACAAAAAGAGGCTAAATTTTAGTGAATAGCTATTACCCGTGAATATCGTTTACATTCCCTACTTATTGATTACAGAAGAAAAAAATAATAACAAATTTAATATATCTTAAAACTCACCTCAATAAAAATATCTTATTATTAATTTATATTTCTTTAACTTTCAAAAAAAAAATTAAATTTTAAAAGTATTATTATTTAAAATAATTTTTTATTTTCTAAAAAGAAGGCAATTAATGCAGCAAAAAGTTTATCTATAAATAAAAAAACTTTAGACCATCCGTTTAAATATAAAATTTATACATTTATTGATATAACTATTCACACACAAATATTATTAAAAAAACAAGATGAATCCACTTGAGATTCGTGTCGTATGCTCTTTGAGATTTGGTCAAGGGCCTTTTACTAATATAATAGAGGGAAAGATAATATTGAATTGTTTAATTTTTTTAAGTTAAAAATGATATTATTTGTTATTTTAATTTTTAAAAATAATTATATTACTAAAATATTATTTTTTAATGGTTAATTAAAACATAAATTTTTAATAATTACAAGGTGAAAATTAATAAAAAAAATTCACAAAATATTTTTTTAAATATTTATTAATTTCGCTATTTTATTATAATATCTTATTAGTGTTTAATTTTTATTAAAAATTAAAATATATATTTAAATAAATTTTTGTTTGAATTTTATTATTGATAATTTTTCTTAAATAATTTCATATTAAATTTCATTTTTTATCTTTATTAAAGACTCGTATTTTAATCATATTTTAATTACTTAATAGAAAATAATAATATTTCAATAAAAAATCATTAAAATAATATAATTCATTTTTAATTGATCTTTTGTACAAAATTAAATGATTAAATGACTTAGGTTCTAATTTAATTGGCTAAACAGTAAAATATCTAAAGTAAAGAATTTCTATAACAACTCACCCTATAATATAATGTATAATTATAGGATATATTATTATTTTTTGGTGATCAATTCTTCAAGTTATTTTCTTTGTGTCGTTAGGACATTTTAGTCATATAGTTTTTACATTATATATATGTCACTCAATTTTTAAAATTAAGACATTTTAATAAATATTTTTAAAGTTATATTACTTAAGTATTCATTTTTTGCAATAAAAAAGTAATATTTTAATCACATAACTTTAAAGTTACGAAAGTTATATAATTATAGTATCGCAATTTTAAAAAACGAGTAAAAACTAGTAACTTATGTGTTCTTTATAAAAATAATATAACCAAGTATCTAATTAACATAAATAAAATTACTTCTAAATTTTTTTCTATTTTTTATGAATATTGGATAAAAATATGTCGTATAAATTTATTTAAAATTAAATTTTATGACTTTTTTACAATTAGTTAACCGGAATTCTATTGCTTATGTTTTAGTAAGAAACTGAAATTTTAGAATAATTTTCGCTATTATATCTTCCACTAAAACTACAAACATCACAACCCTAAAAACAAAAATAAATAAATTAAATAAGGCTCGTAAATACGTCATCTAATTTCTTGACTTAGTCAATTACTCTGCAAAATTAGATAGATCTCGTTTTATTGACTTTGTCCAAAAAAATATTACTTAAAAGATGCTTTTGTAGTTAAAAAAAATATTAAATAAAATGATTGAAACGACTATGTAAAGAATAATAAAATAAAAACTTTGTATCAAATAAAGATATAAATTAAACTATTTTATATCATTTATGTTTTATTTAGTATCTCTAATGTTCTCATGATACAATAATATTATTTCATTTCATATAAATATTATCTCATCTTGTTTCGTTTAGTTTAGTTTGTAACTTTTATGTATCTAACTTTAAATATATATTATATTATTTTTTCTTATTAAACTTATTACATTATGAATTATCATTTATCATATTTTTATTATTATTTTGGTATTATTACTTCTCATTTAATCTCACTAATATCAAATGAGATATCTTAATTAATATCATTTTATTACAATCTTATCTTATCAAAAATTAAGTGAGATAAATTTTAAAAATTAATAGATTATCTCATAAATCTCATTAATATTTTATTTCAATTTACATCTCTAGTACCAAAAGAAAAATATGTTCTTGAAACTTAAAATTAAATATAAAAATTTAAAGAAAAAGATAAATAATAGGACTCTTGAAAATAAATAATTACATTTATTAAGAAAAAGAAATACATAAACCCCATATCTCATATGAACATAAAGCTATCAATATTTACATAAATTGAAAAAAAAAATAGATAATATATGCTAGGTATACAATTGTAAAATTAGTTGTAAAACTGTATTACTAGCTATAAAGTGAACTTATAATAAAAATTAGTATTTGTCCCCAAAAATTAAAAAGACAAGCATACATATAATTCAATCTCACAAATTTTTATGCTAATAAAAATAGAAAGAAAGAGAGGTAGCAAGCGTGCAAATCACTAAGGAGCACAATATCTTCTTTTAATTCTAATTGATTTTGTTGTGATTGGTATAAATTTATTTTTAATATAATCTAACTTAATTTAATAAGATCTCATTGAATTAAAGATTATCAATAATTATATACAAAATAGAAAGTATAAATTTAACTGGGATTTAAACTTCTTAATAACCGGTCTACACATTGAAGAGGATGCGAGGGTTTGAAATTGATGACTATAAGAAGATGTCATAATATCGACAGGTTATAGACTCTGATATCATGTTAATTGGTCTGAGTGTAACTCAATCTAATAGGATATCATTGAATTAAAGATTGTTCAGAATTAAGATGGAAGACATGAACTTAACCTATATGTGATTTAGATTCTTTAACATCTAATATTATTGTATGTTTTTATTTTTTTGGGTGGAAATTCTATTTGAAAATTTGTCAATATTATAAAATCAATACAGCACACTAATAAATGGTCTGGCTTTAAAAATTGGATTTAAATAAAAAAAATAAGTTCGAAAATTTGGCCTAACTAGTAATTAAATATGTACAATAGAGAATGGAGATGGGTAAGATTTTTGTGGCGTATAATATATCTTTCAGGGGGAATGGGAAGAGATAAACAAGTGATGCATACGTGGACTCATAAGATCCATGAAACATGCAAAATTCCCCTAAAATTGTTAGTGGATGATGTCGTATCAAATTTAAAAAAATTATATTATAATTATAATTAATATTATAGATAATTATTAATTAAAATAATAATATTTATATTTTTAATCATATTATAATTATAATTCAGATACAATAACTTATAAAAAAAACTTTTACCATTATACAACTCAGACTTACGTCCTCTCTACCATTAGTGATCTCATCTCTACTTGAATAGTATAGCTACTTCCAAACATGACCTTATTTTGTTTGAATCTCCGACCCAACATAATTTGGTTTGATCTCATGTGCAAGTTGGGTAGCCCTTTTATGCAAGTTGAGCAATCTCTTCGTCTTCTAGCTCCTCTCAATTATCAAGTACCACCCATTCAATGTCCACCTAAAATTGTTCTCTTTATACTTCTCTTTATACTTTGAATTCGCCAAATGATTTTTTATTTTAATCTCTAAAATGGGTTTTGTGAATTTGATGCTAAGTGAAAAGTGTAAGAAAATGTAACGTACATGTACCTGAGTCAATGTACAAAATCTCAATATTACGACCTGACTAGATCATGTACCTGAGTCAATGTACGACCTGACTAGATCATTATTAGTTTGCAATATTAGTTTTACTTAATTCTCAAATCAATGATCAATTTGGTAGAAATTTGTAAAAGTGTAAGGCTTGTTACGTTATTTTGTTAGGAAATTATGCAAATTTTTAATAAGTCAGATTTATGATAAATCAGAATAGAAAAATAATACACAAATTTGATAACAGAATTTGGTCAATCTTACTTACGTCTTCGGACCTGCTGTATATCTTTTTACTGAAAGTGGAGAAATTACACAAGGTATTTACAACACTCATAACTCAATTACACACAAGAAAATTACTCTTAATTTTCTTTCACAAAAACTTTTCTCTTTAAGTTTTTCTTTCACTTGGAATGAACCTTTGGTTGATTAATTCATTATAATTACACATCTATTTATAAGAAAATTCACTAATTCAATTACTCCTTAAATTAATGGTTCCCTGAATTACTCATTGAATTAAGCTCATTGTTTTGCTTCATGTTTTACTCCATGTTTTGCTCCTAAATTTGCTTCTTAAAATAAAGAGCTTTATACCAATGTCTAACAATCTCACACTTGAAGACTTATCTCAATCTGTCTTCACACCTCAATCAATGCAATAGCTTTTCTAGTCTTGTTACTCTAACAGACCAACTGAAGTTAAGCACAACTTCAATTTCATGGCAAGCTCTCACTTGCTTGCATCTGGAGTCTGACAAGATTTATCATAACATTCAAGCTCTTCTTCATCAGTCAACAACATATAGTTCATGTATATCTTGTTAGACACATGAGGTCGAGAAGACCTTCTCAATATAGGAGTTGTAGTAGGAGATTGTGGTGTGTTAGACTACTACGCACTGCTCTTTCCACCGAGTTCCTCCGGCTGAGGACTTGCTACAATTGGTTCATTCAAGGAACTATCTGGGACATCATTTGCATCTACAAATACTGACTCATTCTGCTGTTTGTTTTATGCATGTCCTTATACATCACTCTTTCATTAAAACTCACATCTCTACTACGGATCACTTTCTTGTTTTCGCCATCCCAAATGTGGTATCCAAACTCATCCTCACCATAGCCGATGAAGGTTCATTTCTTAGATTTAGGATCAAGTTTATTCCTGCCTTGATCACTAATATGCACAAATGCTACACAACCGAAAACTTTTAGATGTGATATTTTTACCTCTTTTCTACTTCATACCTCCTCTGGTATTCTATGCTCCAATGGAACAAATGGACCTCGATTGATTAAATAAGCTACCATGTTGACTGCTTCTACCCAGAACTACTTCGGTAGACCTGACTATATACGAATGCTTCTAACTCTTTCTGTCAACGTTCGGTTCATATCCTCAACTATACCATTGTGTTAAGGCGTGCCTGACATAGTTCTTTCCATTCTGATCCCGTACTTGCAAAAAAATTTGAATCTGGTGTTTTCATATTCACCACCATTGTCGGTTCTGAGCTTTTTGATCTTCAAACTTGTCTCATTTTCCACCATAGCTTTCCATCTTCTGTAAGCCTCAAATACTTCAGACTTATGCTTTAGAAAGTAAACTTATACCTTCCGAGAGTGATCATCAATGAAAGTCACGAAGTAGTGCTTCCCACCAATGGATGAGACAGTCGTTGGTCCCCAAACATCAGAGTGGATAAGCTCTAACCTTTCCTTCTTTGGGGTTCTGCCACTTGTCTGAAAACTGACTCTTTTTCTTTCCAAGTATACAATCTTCACACATGTCTATCTATGTTGACTCTAGACCTAGAAGTTTTCCTTTTGAGTGCATAATCTGCATCCCTTTTCTCACTCATGTGACCTAGTCTCTGGTGCCACAGATTTGGTGTTTCATTCCCTACTACAACTGTGATTGAACAACGTGCCCCTGCTGTCATGTAAAGAGTGCCACTCTTCTTGCCTCAAGCAACCGTCATTGCACCTTTTGAAATCTTCCAATCATTACCATGGAAGATCGTAGTGTAGCCTTCACTAGCCAACTGTCCTACTGAGATTAAGTTCTTTCTTAGGTCGGGAATATGCCTAACATCCTTCAGTTTCCAAACAGACCCATTCAACTTAATCTTCACTACACCTTTGCCAATAATAGCACACAGTTGATCATCACCAAGATATGTGTTTCCAAGGTTTCCGGGGACATATTTCTCAAAGAATTCTTTCTGTGAAGTAACATAGAACGATGCTCCAAAGTCTAACACCCAAGATTCTTCGTTGCTCTCCAAAGAGCATATCAATGCATCATCTCTTCCATCTCCTTCTGAGGGGGAATTAACATTTGCCTCTGCCTTCACTTGTTTGTCCTTCGGTGCACTTTTGCACTGATTTTTGTAATGCCCGATTCTCCCACAATTCCAACACTCGATAGTCTTCGAGCTATGGAAATTATTAGGATTCCTGGATTTAGACATCATGTCCTTTGATCTACCTCGGTAGTCTGTTCTTCCACGTCCATTCCCTTTGGTTGAATTTCTTCCTCTTGACTTTGTATGCAAAACTGAAGAAGTTGGTGATTCACCTGACTCTCTACATTGGATCTCTTCATTGAGAACCAGATCATGAACATCATCAAATTTCAACTTATTGCTTCCTGACTCACGGCCATGACAGTAGCATTCCAGCTTTCTGGTAAAGAAGATAAAAGTATCAATGCTCGTACTTCTTCATCGAATTCAATTTCCACTAAACTCAATTGGGTTGTGACTGTGTTGAGTTCATTAAGATGTTGAGCTACCGATGCGCCTTCCGTCATCCGCAAATTGAACAAACGCCTCATCAAGTGCACTTTGTTTGAGGCTGATGGCTTCTCATACATATTGGAGAGAGCTTTCATAAGACCCACAATGGTCTTTTCCTTTGCTATGTGGAAAGCAATATTACGGGATAGCGTTAATCGAATAACTCTAAGGGCTTGTCTGTCTAAAAGATTCCAATCTTTTTTCTTCATAGCCTCTGGTTTCTTCCCTGAGAAAGGTTGATATAGATTTCTTTGATACAGATAATCCTCTATCTGTATTTTCCAAAATCTGAAATCTGTGCCATCGAATTTCTCGAGTTTCACCCTTCCTTCATCTGCAGTCATTGTTCCCACTTAAATCTGACTATTTTTGCAAACCACCGTGTATTAGAACACCTCCGTCAATGAACAAATATCGTCGACAAAATTTCACTATTCAAGTAATTTACTATTCACTTGAATAGTATCTTTGCAAGAAAATGACAAAAATCACCACCAAAAGCTCTGATACCAGTTGTTGGGAAATTACACAAATTCCCGATAAGCCAGATTTATGAGAAAGCAAGAATAGAAAAATAACACAAATTTTATAATAGAGTTCGACCAAACTTGCTTACGTCTCCAGACCTGTTGCAGATCTTTTTACTAAAAGTGGATAAATTACACAAGGTGTTTACAACACTCACAACTCACAACCCATAACCAAATTAGACCCTAGAAAATTACTCTCAATTTTCTCTCACAAAAGTTTTTCTCTCTAAGTTTTTCTCTCATAAAAGTTTTTCGCTCTAAGTTTTTCTCTCAATTGGAATGAACACTTGGTTGGTTAATTCATTACAATTATGCATCTATTTATAGGAGAATTCATTCCTTGAATTACTCATTAAATTAATGGTTCCTTAAATTGCTCATTGAATTAAGCTCCTTGTTTTGCTCCATGTTTTGCTCCTTAAATTAAGGAGTTTTATAGTAATCTTCAACATATTTAACAATCAAATTGGCCACATTTAGTTTTTTTACAAAATTTCATTTCAATATTTTTCTATACCAATCATTTTTTGATATTAATGATCAAATACAAAATTAGATGTAAAAACTAAATCATCAAACTATTATAGATTTTTGAACACTTTTTGAACATTGTTATTCTCTTATATATCTCTATCACACTATAATTATTCATAACAATAGCACAATGGATCCTCCATAATATTAAATCTTTGAAAAACTCTTTAATATCTTCATTATTTGAAAATTTGAAAATACTATCCAAGATACATTATATATATACCTAAATCTAAAAAATAAACATATTAAATAGAAATAAACAAACTTGATCAAATCATAAATTAAATAATAAAAAATCACCCTAAATGAAGATCTATGTGAAGAAAATATTACCCTTCATCGAAATCTTAGTGAAAAACATAAAGGAACTATGATTTACATCAAAGAGAGAGCATTCTTTCTCCAGTAGAAAAACTTAACCAAAAGAAAAAAAATGGTGAGGAGAAGATGTGGTTACTAGTGTTAAAGATTTTGTCCCACATCGACTAGGACAATCCTCTAACTCACAAGCTGGCTTTTGGGTTTAGAATTAAGCCTAAGTTTCTAACATGATATCAAAGTAGACTCTAGTTCGAGTGGATGCATCTGGGAAGCTCACCTCATGGCACGCAATAATAAGCCTACTACCGTCCATTGATGAATGTCGATGTGAGGGGAAATGTTAAAGATTCTTGTCCCACATCAGTTAGGAGATCGGTAGTAGTGCTAATTATAAACTTGGACAACCCTCTAACTCAAAAGTTGATTTTTGGGTTCAAAGTTATGCCTGAATTTCTAACAGTTAGGGTTTACCTATTTCTATACCAATAGTTAGAGACGAATTTTTTTGAACCTTGGAACAATATCAATATCGCAATTTAATTTGGATAAATAACAAAATTGGCTAAACTTAAAGGTAATAACCATGTCGAAGGTAAAATTTTAAAATATAAATACAACACATTTGACGTTTCATGCGTCTCACCACCCTTATTAAAAGGAGGGAAGAAAAAAATCATAATATCCATTATGTTAAGTTATATTTGATATTGTAATTCACTTATACTTTATTTGTACTACAGTTGTTACAACCCTATAAATAGGGTTCTCTATGTATATTCTAAATCCCACCAATACAACATTAAATCATTCTTTCTTCTTATCTCTCTATATTCTTCACATGGTATCAGAGCCTCTCATATACCTCTAGAATTTCTATCAAAATTTCACCTCTCTTCATCACAGTAAACCCGGCTCACCCTAACTCGGTTCACCCCAACCTGGTTCACTCCAACCTGGCTTATCTCAACTCGGTTCACTCCAACCCGGCTCACCTCGACCAGGTTCACCAGCCCCGATTTATTTAGAACCGGTTCACCCAATTTTTTTCTCATCTCTTCACAGACCGGTTCCAAACTTGTTTTCGACTCCTCTTTTCATTTTTAAGGATATTTTTTACCTATATACACTCCTTTTATATTTCCTCCATTATTTCGTTAAAATGGACCTAAATGATGTCCCAAAACCAATCTCTACCACCATTGATGATACTAACTACCTAGCCTGGGCACATCAATGAAAAGTTTCTTGAAAGGATGCAAGCTATAGTGTTTCATAACTGGTGATATATTTATACCCATACAAGAAACCATTGAAAACAACTCCTTATTTGCTAACCGCCTTAAAGATTGGGAGAGTAAACATCATCAAATTATTACCTGGTTCTATAACACCACCTTACCTTCCATCCATAATGAATTTGGGCATTTTGACACTGCCAAAGAAGTTTGGGAATTTCTTGAGGCTCGCTTCATTACAACAAATTTGGCCAACCAATATCAACTTCTAACAACTCTTCATACCAAACTCCAAAGGGTTGATCAAACCATTAACCAATTTCTCTCTAAAATACATACTATTTGGGATTAACTCTCTCTTTCTAAACCAACTTGGACGAACAAGATTAATGCTCAGATGTTTGCAACTTACCGTAATCATCAATGTCTTGTTATTTTTCTCATGGCTCTCCATGATAGATTTGAACCTGTTTGGGCTTCCTTACTCCATCAGAGTCTTTTTCCATCCTTAGATACTGATGTGACTGAGCTTTGCTCTGAAGAAACTCGGATGAGGATTTTCAAAGTTTATCATACATATTCTTTTCTTGCCACCCCCTTTTATCGCCCTAAAGGAGGTTCAAAAGAGGGCTTCAAACATCAAGGCTACGCCTACTGCCATAACCACAATAATGAGCTTCTTACATGTCCTATTCGGGTATGTATATATTGTCACAAGAAGGGTCCAGGACACTTTCACAAAGATTGCTTTCGAAATCTCTCTCAGCATTCCTCACAGAATCTCTCTCAACATTCCTCACAAAATCCCTCTCAGCATTCTTCACAGAATCCCTCTTAACATGTTTCAGGTAAAACTAGTAACTCATTTATCACTACTGCTGTTTCTAAGGATAATCATGACAAATTTATCTTTTCCAGTTAAGAACTTGAAGGTCTTCTTAAACATGTTCTCTCAAAATCTAGTAATCCTCATCCTACTGCCTTGTCTCTCACATCAAGTAAATCTTTATAGTATTTTGATTCTACTTGTTGTAACCATATGACTTATGATACTCATATCTTCTCTCTCACACAATCTTCCATCTCCAAACCTTTAATTCAAATTGCTAATGGCTCACATATACATGTTAATATTGTAGGACAAGTTTCCACATCTTCTATATCACTTTCTGACACCTTTCATATTCCCAACCTTACTCTAAATCTTATCTTTGTTGGTCAATTATGTGAACTTGGTCTTACTATTACTTTTTCCTCTTGTGGTTGTCATGTCCAGGATCCACAGATAGGATAGATCCTTGGGATAGGCCGTAAGGTTGGACAACTATTTGAACTTATCAACCTTTATCTACCCAATTCTCTTCATACTTTTGTTGCTGCTTCTACTACTTCTATCAATCTATGGCATGCTCGTTTAGGCCATACATTTATAGGACGTCTTCATCCTTAGCATCTTCTGGTAAATTAGGATTTGTTTCTATTTTTGATAATGTAAATTGTTTGCTTTGTCAATTGAGAAAACAACCTGCTTTAGGTTTTAATAAAAGTGATTATACTTTTTTCTCCTATTTTGACTTAATTCATTCTGATGTTTGGGGTTCATCCCCACATCCTACTATGAGATGATGTGTTTACTTTGTCATTTTTATTAATGATTATTTAAGATTCACATGGATTTTTCTCATAAAACATAGATTTGAATTACCCAAAATTTATTATGATTTTTCCCAAATGGTTAAAACCCAATTTTCTCAAAATATCAAAGTACTTAGAGCTGATAATGCTATGGAATATAAAGAAACAATTTTTTTAAATTTTCTTCGACAAAATGGGACTCTTTCTCAATATTCTTGTCTTGGCACATCTCAACAAAATGGAAGAGCATATTCTTAATACTGTTCGCACTCTCCTCATTTCTAGTTCTTGTCCTGAACACTTTTGGGGTGAAGCAGCTCTTATGATTTTTTATACCATCAATCGTGTTCTCATGCCTATTATTCACAATCAATCCCCTTATGGGCGTCTCTATAGACTCCATCTTATGAATTGCTCAAAGTGTTTGGTTGTACCTGTTTTTTTCTTCTTCGCCCTCATGAACACAATAAATTAGAACCTCGTGCTCGTCTTTGTTATTTCTTAGGGTATGGAATAAAACACGAAGGCTATCATGGTTGGGACCCTATCTATAAACGATTGCGCATCTTTCGTCATGTCATCTTTTGGGAACATAAAATGGTTTCCTCTATTTCCTCATCTCACATCTCATCTCCTACCTGACTCTCATTTTTTAATAACCCAACTATTGATTTATTTCCTCCTGACATTGCTCCATTACCCACACCATCATCTACTACGACTTCTCCGGATGTGTTTGCTCCTTCTGTTGATCCTACCATAACAGCATCCTTTAAAGACCAACTACCTGATTGTCCAGAGTCATCACTTCATCGTTCTACTCATGTAAGTAGTATTCCTTTTCATCGTTGTGATTACCAATGTTTCTCTACTATTTTGTCTCATCATGAACCCCAAAACTATAGAGAAGCTAGTTTTAACCCTCATTGGGAGCAAGCTATGACAGATGAATTACAGGCATTAACAAAAGCACATATATGGGATCTTGTTGATTTTCTATCTAATAAATCTTTGATTGGTTGTAAGTGGATTTTCAAAATCAAAACTCATTCAGATGGGTATGTGGAACGATATAAAGCTCGTCTCGTTACAAAGGGTTTTACACAGGAATATGGAATCGACTATGAAGAAACTTTTGCACATATAGCTCACCTCACCTCTGTTCGCAGTATCATTGTTGTTCTTGTTGCCCGAAACTGGAACATGTTTCAAATGGATGTCAAAAATGTTTTTCTCAATGGGAGCATAATCGAGAAAGTTTATATGAAACATCCTCCTGGATACACTCATTCACATCATCAAGTATGCAGACTTCGTGGTGCTTTCTATGGCCTCAAACAAGCTCATCGGGCTTGGTTTGCCAAATTCAACTCTACACTTATTGACTTTGGCTTCACTTCCAGTTCTTATGACTTCGGCGTCTTTATTTGGAAGACTCCCACTAGTGTAACACTTCTACTTTTTTATGTAGATGATATGATCATAACATGGAATGACTCTAATGGCATTATTGATCTCAAGTAGTTTCTGAGCCATCAATTTGAAATGAAAGACCTTGGTCATCTCCACTACTTCTTGGGCCTAGAAATTTCATCTGATTCTCAAGGATACTATCTCTCTCAAGCAAAGTACTCTTTTGATATTCTTAATCGAGTTGGCCTTACTGATTGCAAAACTACATCAACACCTCTAGAAACTAATGTCAAACTTACTCCATTAGATGGTATTATTCTCTCAGATGCCATATTATACAGAAAACTAGTTGGCAGTCTTGTTTATCTCACGGTCACTCGTCCTGAAATTGCCTATGTTGTTCATCTGGTTAGTCAATTCATGTATGCTACACGATCTACCCATTATACTACGGTTCTTCGCATTCTTCGCTACATCAAAGGCACCATGTTTCATGGTCTTCACTTCTCCAACAAGTCTAATCTTTTTCTTTCCGCCTACTCTAATGTTAATTGGGAAGGTGACCCAACTAATCGTCACTCTATCACTGGATATTGTTTCTTTCTTGGAAACTCTCTCATATCTTGGCGAAACAAGAAACAATCTCTCACTTCTGGATCCAGCATTGAAGTTTAATATCGCGCTTTTGTTGACACCGCTGAAGAACTTCTTTGGCTCCGTTGGCTACTTACTGATATGGATGTTCTTCAATCAACTGCAACTATCCTATATTGTGACAATCAAAGTGCTATTCAGATTGCTCACAATAATATATTTCATGAACGAACAACATATAAAGATTGATTGTCATTTTGTTCGTCAATATGTTCTTCAAGACACTATTTGTCTCAAATCAATATCCTTCATAGATCAAACAGCTGATATCTTCACCAAATCTCATTTAACAGGCAGATTTTAAGAATTAATTTATAAACTCAAGTTGATTGTTTCTCTTCCTCCTTGAATTTGAGAAGATGTTAAGTTATATTTGATATTGTAATTCACTTGTACTAATCTTATATTTCACTTGTACTATACTAATATTATTTCACTTATACTACATTTATTACAACCATATAAATATAATTTTCTATATACATTCTAAATCACACTAATACTATATTAAATCATTTCTTCTTATTATCTCTCTATACAATATCTTTAATTAAAATTTAAATCTTTAGATTTCAATTGATATCACATTTCTAAAAGATCACTAAAATGTACAGTAGAATTGCTAAAAATACCTTTTCCTGGTTTCTTCATTTTATTTTATACTTATTGCATGTTAGCTTAGCTAGCGGAAGCAGAATTTACCCATGTTTGAATTTAACAAATTAAGTAGAATTGAAATTCATAAATTTCCTCCCCCATCGAGAAGACAAAGTGAGCAATTTTACACCAGCTCGAGCTTAACTCAGACGAATTTTTCCATTAATATATTATTTTAGAGTCGTACGATCGACTTCCTATACTTTTTTAGGGGAGAGAAAAAAAAAAGCCCGACGTTACGGCTATTTAAGACACTTTTGATGGCACCCTCTCTTTTATAATTACTTTTATATCTTCTATAATAATTTCACATTATTATTTTTATTTTTTAATAAAATTTTAATCTAACACTCAATTTTTTAATCACATCATAATTAGTTATTATTTTACATATACAATAAAAAGTATATATATATTATCACATATATAAAATATATATATATATATATATATTTAAATTTAATATTTATTACTTGTTGAAAAATATTGAAAAGACGTGTTAAATTTAGTATAGTATGTTGAATAATCATTTTATACATAACAAAAATAGACATATTTACGGCTATTTAATGGACAAGCTTCTTTATGGACCAAAAGGAGGAGGGAAAATGAAATAATGTAGGCCCAAACTTAACTTTATACCGTCACCAGGTCCACACTTTTACATGGCATTGTAAGAAATCCTTTTAAAAAAACAATATATAACTATAAAATAATATTATTTTTATATTATTTAAATTAAATTTTAAATAATTAAAATATTATTAAATATGACTTATCTCTTCTATTATTATTACTAATATAATTTCGAATCTTATTCTTATAATATTTCTATTATTAATAAAAAGAAAACTTTAATACATTTAAAAAAAATCAAAATATTATTAAATTTTATTTTTATTACTATAAAATTTAAAATTAATTAATATAAAATAATACTAATACATAAACTTTATATAAGGACAAAAGCCCTTGTTAACATTTTTGCTAATATGATTTGGTAATTGATTCTTTCTTTACTAATCTTTAAATTCTATGGTTTATCTAATGATTTTGTTATAAAACTTATTACTATTTTATTAAAAATTATGTACTCAAAAGATTAACATGATAAGTGGAGTAGTTAAATTCCTCATAAATTCATTAATCATCCCATTTTTAATGAAAATGAAGCTTTATTTGTATATTTTTAACAATATTTTTGACGTATGAAACATTTGTAGTGAATAGGGTCACATAAGTATCTATAATACTCAAGTTTGAGATTAGTTGAAACTTTTGGTTTCATACTAAAAGGTTAACTGATAAATGGAATAACTCAAGTCTTTATAATCCATGAATCACCCCATATTTAATTAACATGTGACTTTATTTACATATTCTCAACAAATTACATAAAAAATCTTAATTGTGAAGATGATAACAAGTTAGAGAAGTCAATCACAAATACAATCTTAAATTTTATTCGAGTATCAAATAGGGAGAGAGAGAATTATAATATAATTTGAGAATATTATGTTAAATGAAGAATAATATGTACTTTAAAAAATCTTTAATTGATGGGACACATGTTTAAATTTTAAAAAAGTCTATTTATTATATATTTGTGATAAATTATAAGTAATGTAGTATAATATTATTTATAAGTATAATATGAACCATATAACTATATCAAATAAAAAAACTATCAAATTAGTTATGATTGTAATAAAATTAGAATATATAAAAGTGTTCTTAAATTTTTGAATTGTGTATATTTCATAGGAAAAAGTATTCATGTAGTATATGTCCTTGTTTCTTTTGGGAACTTTAATTCCTAAATTTTTTCTTGTTACATTTTAATATCTAACCCTTTTGGTTGGATATTGCATGAATATTTTCTATTCATAAATCCTTAACTTTAAGTTTATTTTTAATTTTAATTTAAATAAATTTTGTTGTAAAATAAAAAAAGTATCAAGACATTTGTATCTAGGGACAATATATTTTTGTTACCACGAGATATTTTAGTAGTAGCATATCAGTTTATTGGAATAAAATTTGAAATGGATACACTTGATAATATGAATCATTTGAAAAATAAACGTATTGATTTTGTCTGAATAGGGATAACATTTCTCTTTTGCATGTCCATCAAGTATTGAAAAATACATAGAATTCTTGAATATAAATACCAAATAAAGTATGCACAGGTAGATAAAGGGAATTAAACCCGCATCGTTAGCTTTAAAGGCTAGGGGTTATAATTGACATAGATTCATAATTTAAAACAACATCTATTTCAAAACTGAATATGAAACCAATTATAGAATAAATTTTTGTATAGAATAAATAGAATTCTAATACATATTTAACTTATAAAAAATATAGAAATACAATAAGAATAAATTGAGTCCCTTATAGTTTTTATCCCTAAATTTTATTAAGATTGGACATTTTAGTAACTTAAATCTGGACTAAATTATACTAGTTAAAAATTTAGGAACTAAAGTATTCTAAAAATTAGTTTAATGACCTTGGTTTTGTAGAATGTAAAAATCATTAGCATTATGTCACATCATTTATGATCCTGACATAGATTATGAGCTTCCAAAAAGATCATGAATATTAACAAAAACTCCTTATATTTCCATAAAGTTACCTAACAGCCCCTAATGACTAGAGAGAGTCTGCTACATCTTGAATACCATTAAGCTGGACGAAGCTTTACTAATTTGGACCCCGATGGACGTTGATAAAGAGCTCTTAATAGCTTTCCCTGATCACATATCTATAAGAACAACTCCTTTGCATATCACATGATCCCCATAAACCTATGTAACGATCTTCACTATCTTAAGTACCTCAAAGGGCCCAAGAGATAATCTTCAATAACAAATAGCAATTTTCACGACACTGTTTACTTAAACAATGCAATCACTACTACAAAACATACATATTGCCTCGGTTTTTAACCGTGGCTGTAGGTCTATGGCCACGGTTATAAGAACTGAGGCCTAAATGAGAGAGACCATAGGTAATGACCTATGACCTCGATTTTTAACTGAGGTCATAGGGTGTATCTATGGCCTCGGTTAGTATATAACCGAGGCCATAAGGTGTACCTATGACCTTGATTTTCTAATAACCGAGGTCATAGGGTATACATAAATTAAAAAAATACCATATGGCCTCGATTTTCTAATAACCGAGGTCATAGGGTATACATAAATTACAAAAAAAATACAAGTAATTACAATATTAAAAATCAATATAAATCAATATTAAAAATCATATTATATTAAAATTAAAAGTATAATTACATTTGAGAGTTTATTATACACAAAAAAAACTTAGTATTACAAACTAACTTTTTAGTATTAATTACAAACATGAAAACAAAATTTAGTATTAATTACCAACACCAGCAGCACCAATGCACTAGCATAGCGCCATCAACAACACCAGTTGCACAACGCACCAGCACCAGCAACACATCACAACGTCGCGCAACAACGCTAGCACCAGCATCAGTATAGCCAACAGCGCAACACCAATAACAGGGAGATTTAAATCAATTTAACAACAATAGTACCAACAACAATCAAGTGTTTTAATGCTTACCAATAAATAACAAGGGGAGGGTCAAGGAAAGTTGAAGTATTTGGGAGAGAGAACCCAATACACATCAAGGAAAAACTAAAAACATAATACATAGTCCAATATTGAACAATTGATCACTAACAAAGTTATCCATACACAGATCATTCAGAAATTGAATAACAGTGTATAAGCATTTCACAACCCCAAAGAACATACCTTATTGTACAATATTACTCCGGATGAAAGTATAATGTAGATCAATAGGTAGAAATAAGTCAAAACAAGTGGTTTGTTGATCCACAAATGAGGTTATAATGAAAACCTGAAATGAAGATTAAAATAGCAAAATATATAACAAAAGTTGAAACCTAGCAAGAAGAAAAGCACAACCCTTTTGTTATAAAATAAAATACATGAGTACAATTAGCAGAGATGCACAAGAAGCAATAAGCACCAGCACTAGGGCAGAGCACCAGCACCAGCACCAGCACCAGCACCAGCACCAGCACCAGCACCAACACCAGCAACCAGCATCCAGCATCCAGCATCCAGCGTCCAGTAGGCTTGTTAATACAGAAGCTTTCTCTGTCACCCTTTAACAACAATATTTATTTCTTGGTTTCTGACTAAATGACTACCCAATAGTGTTGCTAATAGATTACTGATTAGCTTTCTTTTCATCATTTATTTTTAAAATCAAACAATATTGGTTGAAACTTTCCACATGAAATTGAAAGTATTTTTTTTTAATATCAATTGATAACCACTATTTTGATGAGGTGGATATGAGATTGGAGATATTCAATCAAGGTCCCTTTATTTTGAGAGATGCAAACTCAACCAATTAAGCTACCAAGTTACTAGGTGATTCATAGAGTACTGTCTATTGGATAAAAAAAGATTAAAACTAATTGATTAAAATAGATTTTAATACAAGCCGACTAGAAGACTATTCGATTTTTAAAAGCAATATGATAGTAACCTGGAAAGTTTTATAATACATCTTATATGTGTGTTATATATATATATATATATTATTTTTAAAATCAATTATGTGGATGAGATTGCTTTAAAAAATCTAATGGTTGATAAGTGTTAGATGTATATTATAGGAGGTGTATGATGGAATCTATTAAACTAATTCTAATATTGGTCTTGTGGTGCCTGCCTATTTCATAACTTTTTTTTCATTTTTTTTGGTTTCGTTTCCTCTCTCCAAGAAACACGAAAACAGAGAAAGCATATATCAAGTAGCTCAAACATAAACAAAGATTTTTCATTTAAAAAAAAGGAAAAAAAACCTAAAAAAAAGTTTTAAAAAGCTCAACATAAAACTGGAAAAGAAACAGAAAATGTAGATTGTGATAGCATAATGCAGTAGAGAAACAGTTAGGTAATCAGGGACTCAAGATATTATCACAAATCTCTAAGTTTTATCTTTCATCAAATATATTCCCAAATTTATAACTTAACAAGAAAACTCATAACCTTTTATACATTGTAACTCATATCCTTAAATTATTAACTTTGTTAATAATTATATTTAAATTATTAGAAATACTTTTGAGTTTTAATTTTGTTACATATATCCTCACCATTTACAACTTAATCACATATATGATTTTATATAGTAAAAAAGAGGGTATTACACTTACCCGGAGCTGAGTCGCCAGCAACCGACCGTTGCGAAGAAGGGAATATGAACAGAAACAAAACAGAGAGAAAAAAAGAAGAGAGGTTAGGGAAAAGATTTCCTGTAAATGTCGAGCGAGGTGCTGGAAAGAAGGAGCTGTTGGAGGAGTTCATCCACAATATCTTGAGGTGCGGCGCGACATGGTGTTGCTTGGTGAGAAATCGAGTTACGCGAGCTCCTGAATCTGATAGACGTCGAAAATAATTTTGGAGATTAATATTGGGGTAATTGGGTAGGTAACTAATATATATATATATATATATATAATATTATATATATATTAGTTAAATGGGATGGGGTAATTAATATTATATATATATATATTATTTAATTTGCGCGTGCGAGATTAGCGCCAAATGAAATTAATTCGAAAATAAAAAATAAAAAAAAGAGTGAAAAAATTTGATATATATATATATATATATATTATAAAAGAAAAAAAAGATTAATAATAGAGAAAAATAAAAAAAAATTGTAAAATAATTTTTGTATTTTTTTTAAATGAATGACATATAGTATTTTAATATTAAAAACTTTGTTATTTTAATTATTTAATAATTGTTGTTATATAAATGTTTTTATATATATTTAAATAGTTTTTGTAATTTAACTTATATCCACGGTTATTGATAAAACCAAGACTATATGTATACACTATAACCTCTGTTTTTATCAAATCGTGGCTAAAATCCTATAGTCTCGATTTTTAAAATAACCGAGTCTAAAATCCCGAGACCAAAAGCATATATTGTAGTAATGAATATCTCATCTATCTCTAGAGAGGAGCATATAACCTCCCAAGTATAACATGTTCTAAATTTCTATCATAAGAAGGACCCATCTTAATTTGAAGAGTTGGAATTCTTAATTGACAACGAATTAAAATTATATCCAGATTCTTCCAAAATCGCTTATACAAGTTATTATAAAACAGTAACATGGTCTCTTAACAAGTTACATTCAATCTATTAAACAATTCATAATTTTAAAGATGTTTTTGTCTACCACATTTATATTATATATTTTTTAATTTTTTTACAAATAATTTTGTTAGTTAAAAGGTGTTGTTAATTATATATTAAAAGAATATTGTTAAGAGCTAGCTTAGGTTTTTTTTTATCACAGTAAGATGATAATTCTCATCCATTGTAGAATCTTTATTTCATCTATTCTATTTTCTACAAAACAAAAAAATACAAATGCATATCTCTTAAAATAATTAAATAAAAGGTTTACTTATAAAGAAGATAGTAAAAAAATATTATAAATATTGGTAAACAAAAACACTTCTTTAAAATAAATGAGTTGATAATAATTTAAAAAAAATAATTGATTAAATAATATTATTTAATTATGTAATTAAAAAGATAAAGTGACTAAAATTTAAGTATTTTAAAAAAATATTTGCTAATTTGAGATATCAAATTAAAAGTATAATATGTTATATACTTTTTATTAATTTCGGTTTTTAATTTTATTTTTATTTTGATAAAAATAAAAAGTTAATATAATTTTATTTTATTTTATTAAGTATTTGTGTTTGGTTATATAGAAGATATTCTCTTTTTCGCATGAATTCGGCAAAAAAAATAAATATTTCAAGCATCTACAGTTGCTAATATGTTTCTTTCTTGTTTTTCCCGAAATAGAATTTGTTTTATTTTTAAGAACAATTTATTTTACTTTACTTAGATTCTTTTTCAAATTTTAATTATGCAGCCGGCCTCTAGAGCTACGATCAAAAGAGGTCCAAGTCAAATGATTTATTTAAAAAAAAATTATTTTAAAAATACAACGATAATTTTTTTTATTTAAGTACAGGATGATCTTAACATGCATATTAATACCATACAAGTATAATTATTACATGATTAAAATACTATTGCACCAGATTTTATTTCTAATTGTTTTTGAAAAACTATCTAAATTTTTAATTATATCAATTACTACTAGAACACACTGAAAAAAATATATGAACCTAATATGTGTATACCACAAAATATTATTGTAAAGTCTGATCTAATATATTAAGATAAAAAATAAATATATCTAAATAAGTCTATAACAACTTATATGAAAGATAAATCATAAAAAAAAAATTCTCCTTGCCAATGTAATATACTTTTGATGACAATCTCTCTTTTTTAATTACTTTATATCTATTATAATAATTTCACATTATTATTATTATTATTTAATAAATTTTTAATCTAACACTCATATTTTAATCACATCATAATTATTTATTATTATACATGTACAATAAAAAGTATACATATTATCATATATTATATATATATATATTTAAATTTAATATTTATTACTCGATGGTTGAAAAACATTGAAAAGACGTGTCTTAAATTTATTATAATATGTTGAATAATCATTTTATACATAAAAATAGACATAATTTTAATGAATACTTTAATTTATCTTATATGTTTTAATAACTTAAATTAATAAATCTTAATTTTTTTTATTAATATTCAAAACATATATAATTTATATAGATGTAATTACTGAACATTTTTTAAAAGCAAATTAGTTTAAATTATAAACCAATTTTAGGAAATTTTATCCTTTAAATTAAATTTAAATTTTTTTACATATATAAATTGTGAAAAAAAACTATTTTTTAGTGTCTATAAAATAAATTTTATCAATAATCTTAAATTTATTGATTTTAAAGACTAGCTAGTTTAGTAAGAATTTTTTTAAAATACTTGTTAAAAAGTATGAAACATTATTTATTTCTACACTAATTTTACAAATAAAATTATTTTTAAAATAATCTATACAAAAAATAGTACATATATGTATGTTTGTATTTTTATGTTTAATGTTTTCTTATTTATATTTTAAGTTATAAATTATAATATATTTAAAATTCAATGAAAAAATCTAAGTGTATTATGTAATGGTCCTGTAATGAGTTACGTGGAAGGACGGCTTTAGATCATATAAATCCATATTTGATTAACAGTGATATGGATTATAATAAGAATGGTTAAAGTTATTTTTAGAAGATATAATATTTAATGTTCTTCAAAAATACATTAAAATACTTTATTTTTTTATACATATATATAACCATTCATTTTATTTTTTTCATTTTATCTATTTAAAAATAAAAATTATTTTATAATTTTGTTTCATTTATAATTTTATAATTTTTATTTTTATTTTTATTAATATTTATCAATATTTTGATTATATTATTCAAATAAATATGATAATAATAATATTTTTATTATTATTTATATTTTTATTATGTTTTTATTTTAAGAAATAAATATCACCTAAAATAATATAGATAGTGCATTGTCCTTTAAAATGGTTCCTGTGATATTGGTGCGGATGTACTTCACAGTTCCCCTTGGTCCTTATTTTTTAAAATTAAACTTTATGGTTTTTTTTTTTAATTATTCCCTCTATTTATACCTGCATTTTGATGATGTTTTGGCAAGAAAAAAAATCCATCATTCACTTTGATAAATTTGTATGAACTTGTTGAATCGTATATTATTACAATACATACATATAATTTCGGACATTTAACCTTGATTTTTTTTAAATCGAGACTATAAAATTTTTGTTTCGATTATTTAAAAATCAAAGTCATAGGCATACCATATAACCTCGTTTATTTAAAAATCGAGGTTATAGACATACATTATAATCTTGGTTATTTAAAAATTGAGGTCATATATATACGCTATCAAATTTTTACATCACATATACCAAATTTTTTTATCAATTTTTTTTTTCTTTCCCAATTTTTTTCCCTCTTTTTTTCTTTTTTTTTTCTTTTTCTTTTGCCTCTTCTTTTTCTCTCTTTTTCCTTTTCTTTTTCCCCTCTCTCTCTTTTCTTTACCTCTTCCCCAAGGCTTTCCCTTTCTCCTTTTCTTCTCTCTTTTCCCCGCCACAAACCATTCATCGTGACCCAACTCCGTCAACGCAGTGGATATTCTCGACCAGTCACCCGCTTTGCTACTCTGCGTGTGTCGCTATTAACGACAATGGCCTCGACCTCTCACTTCTCAAAGTAATGGAGATTCTTGAATCGTAAAGAAGATCATGCTCGCCTTCGAATTTGTTCACCCTTTGCTACTAGAGAATTCACAAAGATTGAGATAAATGAAGGATATTACAAGTTGACACCTGGAACCGATGCTATCCACGTAGCGTAGCGTCGATTGACACATAGAACCGACGCTACACACGTGGATAAATTATTTTCTCTTCTTTCTTCCCCAGACAAAAACTATTCTAAGCGCTACATAACTCTCAAAAACCCAAAACCTCCTTCACTTTTTCTCATTTTTCGGCCACCTACGACCACCAATTCCAACACTGATTAGTGGGTTTTCTTCCTCTCTAACTAATCTTTTAGATCCACTATTTTTTTTATCAAAATACTCAAATTTTTTATACATATTTCTCATTTACAAAACACTATTTTTTCTTCATTTTCTTCATTTACTCTTGTAAGTATTTCTATTAATCTTATGCACTTATTATTCATATTTTTTTCTATTATTATGTGTATAAATTTTTGTATTATATATATAGGTTTGTATTATAACATCAGGAGAAGAATATGGTGATCTTGAATAACATAGAACAACATCATGGTAATTTTTCTGCTATTAATTAATATTTTAGTTTTTAGTTTTTTGTATTATTTAAACTATTTATTAAACAGATTTTTCCCTCCTATTTATAATGATCGAATACAAGTTTTAATTTGAGTATAATAGAAAATGAGTAAATTTTGTAAAACAAAATTAAAAATTTAAACTTGGTTCATCGTGTGAACCAACTTTAAACATAAAGTCAGTTCATCGCGTGAACCGACTTTAAATTTTAAGTTATTTCATTAAAGTTGGTTCAACGAACCGACTTTAATACCCCTTTTTGTAGTAGTGATTACTTTTTCTAACATATAGAGTTGGTTGATTCCTTCTACATGCCTTTGAACTTACCTTTTGTTCTTGTTGGTTAGCATTACTTTCATGATATGACCATTGATGTATATGAAGATTTTCCAGAAAATGATGAGAAATATTTAATGAAGGCTGAGAACTTACTTACATAAATTTTCCATCTTTGGAAACTTACTTTGCTGCTTGCTTACAAGCTTTTAGGAATGAGATACCCTATCAAGCCTAGACACTCATGGCTTGTGAAGAATTCTCTAGAAAGAGAAACTGTAAGGGTTGATCAAGCTTCAAACTTCTTTCTTTTGAAATTTGGTTTCTTTTAAAATGTGAGAGTATCTATTGATCCTTCTCTTTGTAGTCAAATGTATATCATTCAGATTTTTGGGATCCATTAGCCAACAAACAGAAACCATGTTCTGCATCTTTAGTTGTCCGTTGTGAGTGATTGAAACATGAACCTTTTAAACTATAATAATATCTTTGTTTTGTGTTTATATTTATTTATAAGACTGAGTTCATAGACTTGTTGTATCTTTTTTAATTTTTACATTTTTTCTGTTTTCTATTTTGGTGAAACTTACCAGCATTACCAGAAAAGTCTACAGGATCCAATGCAGATTGGCATGTAAAGGGATCGAACTTGGTTGGACATGTGCTAACTTGGTCTACTACAATTTTGTACATTTTTTTTGTTTTATGCTAAAACTACTTTCAAAGAAAGTGATTTCAATAACAGTTTTAAGGAATTTGACATTAAAACGCTAATGTTTTAAATGTTTTTTTATTAATGGTGGAATATTTATCCAATATTATTTTTGGTAATGTTTGACTGTTTATTAACTCGAAAATGGTTCTTAAACTATGTTTCCAAAAACAATGAAAGCAACTGTTTTAAATTTTTTCAGAACATCTTTTTTTAGAAAACAATTGCCAAACACTAATTTGTTTTCAAAAATAATTTTTTTTAAAATATAGATAGCATATTTCAAGTTTTTGGCCTCAAAATTTTAAAATTACTTTTCTTAGACGATCAAATATCTAATAAAGTACCTTGTTCTATTTACATGCTATTACAGAGCTTTAATATGATAGATAAATATATATTATTGATGTTGATGTTGATGTTATAACTTACTATAGTGTTCTTGGTATATATTGTTGTACAAAGAGGACTCTAGAGGTGATTACTATAATTGTGAGCGCAACACAACTATTTTCTACATCTTGGTGTGTTTTATTCAATACCATAAAATAAATATCCCCAAATGCATTACTTTTTGCAATTAATTTACTCTGCCTTTAGAATTTGATTCATTTTTGGTTGATGCCAACTGAACTGGACATTATCTTCATTTACGTAGATTTTTTGTGTTTTTAATACTCATATCATTTTTTGAACTTGATAGATCTAGTATTAAATTTTCATCTATTCCTGATCCTTTTTAGGTCTTCTTTCATGGTTTCTAGCAAGAAGAAATCCTTATCGTTCTTCTGACAAAGAATCATTTCTTTTGTTCAAGTCCAACTCTTCCATTCCATCTAGATGTGGTACAGATTATGCATCAATGGTTAGAAAATTGGTTGCACAAGATCTTGGTGTAGGAAAATATGAGAAAAATGGTGCTACAAATGCTACTATTGGCTCAAGTAGAAGTACCAATTTTCCATCTCAGTACCAAATTTAGGTCTTGTTGCTGTCATTTGCTCCTCTGTTTGTTGATTTGATTTCCTTGATATATGTACTTGAAATTCTGATATATGTCTGACAGCATCTTAACAATGGTTGTAGACAATTTGATTAGTTATATTAGTAATTTTTTTATATTTTTAGAACACTTTAATTAGCTAGTTATATTAAGGTTTTATTATGTTTAATGTATCTATTAAACTCTTAATTAATGTAATATATCTCTTAAGTTTAATATAATATTTTTTAATTTTCTCAATTTATTTTAATTTATATTTAAAAATGAGGTTAATTGAGATGTATATAGTCAATAAATATCATTTTGATTACAAGTCTATGACCTCGGTTATTAGAAACCCAAGGCCATAGGTAACGATCTATGGTCTCTCTTACTTAGACCTCAATTCTTATTATAACTGTGGTCATAGACGTTAATCACGGTTAAAAATTGAGACCATAAGTATTTTTTGTAATAGTGAGATAAAATGTATGAATCTTAATACTAATATAAAAGTAAAGTTTATTAATTTGACAAATAAAAAATTCCTATAAAATAATATACTTTTTTAATTCTACACATATCATGGAACTGTTATAAGTGCATAAGATGCTCAAAATGGAAAGAAAAAAAAGAAAAAAAATTAAGGGTTGAAAAAAAGAGCGTTATTAATCAACTAAAACAGAACCATGAATGAAATTTTAGGAGGTTAATTAGTGGTGAAACCACTCAGTGTTCACAAGGAACACTAGTTGGGAGTGGTAATTTATATTGTAGTTTAATTGATCGAATTGAATTCAAATAAAAAAATCTGAATCGAATTAAATTTTGTCCAAATTCAAGCTAGCATAAATAACTAAAAAAATTAATTTATGTTCGAGTTGGATTGAACCAACCTATTAGCCCGAAATTAAATTTAAAATATTGTGATTTTATAATACATATTTAAAATGTTATGGATGATATTATGACTTGAAATTTTTGAAGTTTGAATTGTGATATATATTATTTTGAATCTTAATGTTAAATAATGATATAATATGAACATGTGTTTTTTTATTAACTAGTTGTTATAACATTATTTTCCTCATTTTTATTGTTTCATGTAATAATATTTATACTAATGAGCATTAATATCATTAAAAATATTTTTGATATACAAAAAAATGCAATTAATAATTTAGATTAATTTTGATAAGCCTCTTTGTTTTTTATTTGGATTCGTGTTCACCTTTGTCGACTCGAATCAAATTCGATTTGAATTAAGATTAAATTAATTTGAATTGGATTAATTTGAACCAACTCAAACTTATACAGATGGAAAGAATTGTTATCCTTATCACTTGTCTTCTCTCACTTTGTGATAATATAAATTTTATATGTAATATTTATAAAATTGTAAAAAAATTACATGTATAAAATGAATTTTTTCTCCTCTAAATCTTTATTTTTAAGTTTTTATTACTTAAAAATAATATTACTTGTACACTATCAATTTCACTATACATGAAATAGAAAGAAAATTATAAAACAAACGAAAAGTGTTTGACTCATACAGCTCAAAAAAATGTATTTATATTTAATTTTTTGCATATAATTGACTTAAATAAAATAAGGATAAGTAATAGTATAAATTTATTATTTTTAACAAAAATATATTTTAATTTGTTAGTTATAGGTGATAGTACAAATATGTTATATTTTTTAAATTATAACTGAAGATCATCAAAAAGAATAAGCCAAATTTTTAATGATAAAATTGATATTTTGTAAAACAATTAATTTCTTTTTCAAAAAAATAAAAAAGTATGGTTTAAAAATTAAAATAATATAAAAAATTAATTATTAAAATTATATTATTTACACTATTTGTTATAAGAATATGTACTATAGATTAGTTAAGAATAATTGATAAAAGAATTAAATATTTTTTATTTAATTTTATACTTAAAATTTTTGTTTAAATTTTTTAATTTAAATGATAAATTTATATTATTATGCAAATAACTAATAAATTAAAATATATTAAAATTTAAAATGTTGTGATTTTATAATACATATTTAAAATGTTATGGATGATATTATAACTTGAAATTGTTGAAGTTTGAATTGTGGTATATATTATTTTGAATCGTGGTATGTATTATTTTGAATCTTAATGTTAAATAATGATATAATATGAACGTGTTTTTTTTTATTGACTAGTTGTTATAACATTATTTTTCTCATTTTTATTGTTTTATGTAACGATATTTATACTAATGAACATTAATATCATTAAAAATATTTTTGATATACAAAAGAATACAATTAATAATTTGGATTAATTTTGACCAGTTTGTTTTGATTTGGATTCGCGTTCACCTTTGTCGGCTCGAATTATATTCGATTTGAATTAAGATTAAATTAATTTAAATTAGATTAATTTGAACCAACTCAAACTTATACAGATGTAAAGAATTGTTACCATTATCACTTGTCTTCTCTCACTTTGTGATAATATAAATTTCATGTGTAATATTTATAAAATTGAAAAAAAATTACATATATAAAATAAGTTTTTTCTCCTCTCAATCTTTATTTTTAAGTTTTTATCATTTAAAAACATGCTATGAAGTTAATAATTTGAATACATTTATATTTAAATGAGATATATATATATCTATATATATATTTTAAAAATAAGTAATATTATTCTTTAATGTTTATAATGTCTCTTCTAAACTAAAATCCTAGATTCGTCTTTACGGGTTAATTAATTGAATAGAAAATTATGGTTGAATTATGTTAATCATTTAACATATTTTAAAAATAAAGTTTATAAATTTTAATACTCTAAACTTTAATCTAGCAATTGAATTATAATTTTATTAATTCAAAATCATTTTAGAGTCAAATATTTAATTAAAATATCTCTTTTTAATACATATTTTTATAATTGTCGTTAAAAATCATTTTTTAGTTTATATTTTCTCGAATTTGATTATTAGTTTATTTATAGGATGTATTAGTTAGTAACTAAAAATTAGATTAAAAAATAATTTTAATAATCAAATAAAATAGAATTATTTTTAAAGAGACAATGGAGTAACTATTTTTATCATTTGCTATATAATTAAAGTAAAACAAATTACTTCTAAAAATTCTTGGGCGGTCATGACCCCTCTAGGACCAGGCCATGCAATAGTTCTATCCCTGTTCATCAATGAGTAAACTTTTTAAAAAAATTATTTAAAATAATCTCTAAAATTTATAATAATAAAAATAATATTTTTATTTTAAATTAAGAAAATATTAATTAGTATTAAAGATGTTATATTTATTATTATAAATTTTAAAAAACATTATTTTAATGATTTAAATTTTTTTCCCAAAAAATGTCATTATCTTTTTCTTTCAAATGGCACAGTATTGATTTTATGTAATAATCATATTCCAAAAGGAGGAACAATAAAAAAGAGCATGAAGCTAGATATACAATCAGAAGGATAAAACAAAAGCACCAAGAGACCAAAAATGTCACTAATATAATATCAAGTTAGATAGAAAAAATGTTAGTAAAAAACCAATTAAGTTATATTAATTGAAATTAAAATGGATAAAATTAAAATTACACTAGGATTAAAAGGCACATTAGAATCAAAAAGCTCATTCTTAAAAATAAGTTCATTCTACCCCTTACAATTACGTGTCATAAAATAGTTGCTATAATAACTAATACTTGTACACTATCAATTTCACTATACATGAAATAGAAAGAATATTATAAAACTAACGAAAAGTGCTTGACTCATACAGTTCAAAAAAATGTATTTATATTTAATTTCTTGCATATAATTTACTTAAATAAAATAAGGATAAGTAATAGTATAAATTTATTATTTTTAACAAAAATATATTTTAATTTGTTAGTTATAGGTGGTATAGTACAAATATGTTATATTTTTTAAATTATAACCGAAGACCATAAAAAAGAATAAGCCAAATTTTTAATGATAAAATTGATATTTTGTAAAAAAATTAATTTCTTTTTTCAAAAATAATAAAAATAAATATTTAATTATTTTTAAAAAATAAAAAATTATGGTTTAAAAATTAAAATAATATAAAAATTAATTATTAAAATTATATTATTTACACTATTTGTTATAAGAATATGTACTACAGGTTAGTTAAGAATAATTAATAAAAGAATTAAATATTTTTTATTTAATTTTATACTTAAAATTTTTGTTTAAATTTTTTAATTTAAATGATAAATTTATATTATTATACAAATAACTAATAAATTAAAATATATTTTTATGAAAGCTGTTTGTTCGTAAAACAAATAGAACTATGTGTACTATATGGGAAACAAAATGGACCATTCATATAACAGATCAAAAGGAAGAAAAAAATTGGGTTTTTCCTTACCACTAGTGTTAACTTCGTACATGGTACAAATTATAGGATCAAATTTAAAGAAAAAGGTTAGAAAATTATACTATAAAATAGTGAAAGTTAAAAAAATTACAGTACAAAATTAGTAAAAATTAGAGGTTATAAGTTAAAATAAATTGTGCAAACTTTAGTTATATTGAAAAAATGTAATTTAAAAAAATGTAAAAATAAAATAAACACCCGCTTTTCTATAAAAGTATAAAAGTATCAAATATTTAATTTTCTTTAATTTTCCAGAAGATGAACATTGAGAAGAGTAAGACTAATGCTATGGAGAAACGAAAATGAAAACTGAAGAAATGCAAACTAACAAGATCAAGAGAAATCAGATAAGAAGGACAAGGGAAGACGATGAAGCTGAGGAAAACCTAGATCTCATTCAACTTAGATATTTTTTTATTACAAGATACATGAATTTATATATCTATTTTAGTGATATATATAATTAAATGTAAAATATAAATCATTTGTAACCGAATAATATTCCTTTTTGACAAACTTATGTCATTTGATTAGCTGTACGTGATGTAATGTTGGACCACTTGATAATGATGAAATTTCTGTTAGCATGTGAGTAGTAATGTAGTAGATTGTGTCATATAATCGGCACCAATGTGACAGACAAGAATAATAATAAAAATTAATAATATTGTAATTAATTTTTTTTTTCGTTTTTTTGTATACAAATACTATACACTTATACAGAAATATGATAACAGAGAAATACATAAACTATTAACGGTAACAACAATAATTTAACATGGTATCAGAGTAGAGTTATTGGTTGTCCTAATGAAAGAATAAGTTATCTGCTACGTTGATTCTGTTCTTCTTTGGCTGATTTGGTGTGATATGCTCAATAGATTGTGTTAATTTGTGGGTATTTGACTGATTATTTGGCCAGGATTTGGGGTAGCCGTTTAAGATGCTCGTTGGAGTCATCACAGTTCCTACGTTCCATTCTAGCTGCTGTTGTGGGGCAGTCACACTGTTCTTCAGCCCTGCAATTCTGTAAAACAAAAAAAATTGCAGTGATCATATTGATGATGAGGATGGTTCCAAGTATCGACAAAAAACTGAGAGTAATAGAAGGAAAAAACCTAATGAAAGGCGTTACCATCTGCACGCATCAGTTCTTGTAAACAAAAAAAACAGCTTCAGTTGCTTTGCTTTCTGTGAACTTTTTTTTTCAGGTTTAGAAATCACAAGTTGTACCAGCGGCTCTTCTGAAGGTGGAAGCTCCATCTGGATGTTGTGTTTGGCTAGGGTTCAGCCATCTTGATCGTCCATCAGAAGAAGGAAGGTGCTGCTCTGCCAGGAGGAAAAATTTAGGGGAACTATCACAACAACGCAAGCCTTCAGCAACTGTGGCTTCACACCAGCTGGAAGTGATGACTAACTCGGACACAATTGAAGAACGCAATTGAGGAACGCAGTCGAAGAAGCTGCGCTGAGGAACGCAAAGGAAGCTGCGATGAGGAACGCAAAGGAAGCTACACTGAGGAACGCAGAGGAGGAAGCTACGCGAATTTGGAAAAACAAATTTAGGGTTACAAAATGTTCTATATATAGTTGTGTGCGAAGTGTAAAAAAAGGAAAAAAATTTAGATTTCATGGCGGAATCTAGAGATTTAACTACCAATTTCATATTGGAAGATTTGACAGCAAAAATGACGAAAGTTCTAACTAGAGCTCAGATCAGCTCACAACCTCCGCTAACTGAAGCGTCGATTGCTCCCATTAGTATCAAGTTAGGAGGATCCAACGATGCCTTGTGGTCCCAGGTGGTGGAGATGTATATCTCTGGCAAAGACAAACTGGGATATATTAATGGGGATTTTTCTTAACCTGCTGAAACCGATCCCTCATTTAGGAGATGGCGCACTGAAAATATCATTGTCAAAGTATGGTTGATCAATTCAATGGACCACTCCTTGATTGCAAATTTTATCTGATTCCCAACTACGAAACAGGTTTGGGATTCTGGTGCTACCACTTACTATGATGGGACAGACACGTCTCAAGTGTATGATCTTTGCCGTCGAGTTACTCGTACGAAGAAAGCAGATGGATCCATTGAAAAATACTACAATGACCTTCAAGGGTTGTGGCGTGAAATTGATTTCCGTCGTCCTAATCCAATGGAGTGTGCGATTGATATACAAAAATACAACTCCATCGTATAGGAAGATCGAGTGTATACCTTCCTCGATGGACTTGATGATAGATTGGATAAAACTCGAAGTGATGTGATTCAGATCAAACCATTCCCTAGGGTGGAACAAGCATATGGATTCATCCGTAGGGAAGAAGTCAGGCAGACCGTGATGATCACATGTGCAGATACGACACCCAGAGTAGTTATGGCTTACAAAGGGATCAAGGGATACCATAATCCGATGCCACCAAAACCAGGAACCTTTTTGGGTAGCAAGAAATCCACGGGAAATCCACCGTTTGTTGACATGAAATGTGGTCATTATGGAAACTCCAAACACACCCATGAAAACTGCTTCAAACTACATGGGTATCCAGAATGGTTGAATGATCTTCAAACAAGGAAGAAGAGGGAAACCACTGGGAAAGCTGTTGTGGCTACCAATACTACATCACTATCCCTTATTCCTCAGACCGAATATTCCCAAGATCCAGGTATTTCAAGTAAATCATTTCATACTCGTAGTGATAATGAGGATTGGGTTTTAGACTCTGGAGCTACGAATCATATGACATTTGACCCAAAAGATCTCTCCAATACAACTCAGTCGAGACGGAGTCGTGTTTCCAATGCCAATGGGGTCACTTATCCAGTTATAGGGGCCGAAACAATGACTTTTTCTCCTTCATTATCATTATCTAATACATTACTTGTACCCTCTCTTTCAAACAAACTAATGTCTGTAAGTCAAGTCACTTCAGATCTTAACTGTGTAGTATTGATGTATTCTACTTTTTGTCTCCTGCAGGATGTTCTCACCAAGGAAATCATTGGGGGTGGTACTAAGAGATGAGGGTTATATTATATGGATGATCTCAGTTCAGGAAGAGCCAATCACATGCAACACACCGTTAGTAACAAGGAACGACAGATTTGGCTATGTCATCGTTGATTTGGGCATCCATTATTTGGGTATTTAAAGCATTTACTACCTAGTCTATTTTCAAATATTACACACTCAGATTTCAAATGTGATACCTGTATTTTAGCAAAGAGTCATAGGACATCTTATCCTATGAGTAAGCATAAAAGTATGATTCCTTTTGCTTTAGTACATTCTGATGTTTGGGGACCTTCCCCGGTAACTACATCGTCGGGTCATTGTTGGTTTGTAATTTTTGTTGATGATTGTACACGAATGACATGGCTTTACCTTCTCAAACATAAAGATGAAGTATTTTCTACATTTCACTTGTTTCATACCATGATCCAGACACAATTTTTTACAAAAATTAAGATCCTTCGGTTTGATAATGGCAACAATTTCGAACATACTTGGACAACCATGGTATTCTCCATGAAACCTCGTGTTCACAAACCCCACAACAAAATGAGACTGCATAGAGGAAGAATAGACATATTTTAGAAACTGCTTGGGCCTTACTAATCAGTGCACATATGCCTAGTAGATACTGGAGTGATGCTATTACTACAGCTGTGTATCTACTAAATCGCATACCCACAAAGACCTTACAATTTCAAACTCCATTAAAGGTATTATCTGATCATGTTCCCCTACCTACTATTTTGATGCTTCCGCCCCGCATATTTGGATGTGTTGTTTTTGTCCACCTCTATAAAAATCAACGAATTAAGTTGGATCCGTGTGCTATCCGATGTGTATTCTTGGGGTATGGCGTACAAAAAAAGAGTTACCGATGTTATGATCCAATTACTAAAAGAACCTATATTACCATGGATGTCACTTTCCTCGAATCAGAATGTTTTTTCCCATCACCGGTATCCAATTACACTCTTTAGGAGGAGAGTTATGATGAAGAACAAAATTGGCTTGATGTTGAAATATTAGACACTAGTCCAACATACTCAGATCGTGCCAATAATATGGAGGAGCCAGTATCTAGACCCGATCTTGAACTTTCAAGAATTGAAGCTGAAGTAGTAATTGAATCTTCAAAAGATGAAGTGGTTGATATACCCCTCCACTCTCTAGTACCCAATGATCCTCCTGCTGAGAATACTCCTGAGGTAAGCTATCATATCACACATTTACAAACTAATGCTATAGATACATCTGTTGGTTATGTTTTAACTTTCAGACACAATCGAGGCAAACCTTCAAATCGATACTCTCCATAAAGAGAAGAACGACAATCCAAGTATCCAATAGAAAATTATGTATCTACTTAAAGGTTATCAAAACCTATCAGGTCATTTGCACAAACACTCTCCTCATGTCAAATTCCAAGTAGCATTGAAGAAGCCTTATCTGATCCAAAATGGGCTCAAGCTATAAAAGAGAAATTTGAGGCATTGCAGAAGAATAACACATGAGTGTTAAGCGAGTTTCCTCAAGGGAGGAAGATGGTCGGATGCAAGTGGATTTTCTCCATTAAGTATAAAGCAGATGGGTTAGTTGATCGATACAAGGTGAGGCTTGTAGCAAAAGGATATACACAGAAACACGGGATAGATTATCAAGAAACCTTCTCACCTGTGACTAAACTAAAAACCGTTAAGAGTCTTGTTATCTCTTGCGGAAAATTTAGATTGGCCATTGCACCAACTTGACGTAAAAAATGTCTTCCTTCATGGTGATCTTGAAGAAGAGATTTACATGGATATCCCACCAGGATATATTGTTACATCAGGAAAAGAAACTGCATGTAGATTACAACGAGCATTGTATGGACTAAAACAATCACCTCGAGCATGGTTTGGTAGGTTAAGTTCAGCAATGAATAAATATGGGTTCCAACAAAGCAACTCTGATCATACTATTTTCCTAAATTATCGATTAGGGAAGATAACAACCCTTATAGTCTATGTAGACGACATGATCATTACAGGGGATGATAAAGAAGAAATCTCTAAGCTTCAAGAACAACTGTCAAATGAGTTTGAAATGAAGAAATTGGGAGGGCTCAAATACTTCTTAGGTATTGAGGTAACAAGATCAAAACAGGGGATATGTCTTTCCCAAAGAAAATATACTCTAGACCTACTAGTAGAGGCATGACTACTAGATTGTAAACCTGTCGATATTCCAATGGTTCAAAATCATAAACTTGAAGAATATGTAGACCAAGTACCAACAGATAAACAGAGATATCAACGGTTAGTAGGTAAACTCATATATTTATCTCATACTCGACCTGATATTGCTTATGTTATGAGTGTCGTTAGTCAGTTCATGCACTGCCCAAGTGAAGACCATATGGATGCCGTCATGCGAATACTTCGTTATTTAAAATCCTCCCCTGGGAAAGAACTTATGTTTTAAAGGAATGGTCAATTGAAAGTCGTTGGATATACAAATTCAGACTGGGTAGGGAATATCAAGGCTAGGAAATCTACTGCTGGGTATTTTACTTTTGTGGGGGGTAATCTTGTTACATGGAGGAGCAAGAAGCAAAAGGTAGTTGCCTTATCTAGCATTGAAGCTGAATTTCGAGGAATGGTAAAGGGAATATGTGAGCTCCTTTGGTTGAAAAAACTTCTAACTGAGATTGGTGTTGCTTCTAACACTGAAATGAACTTATTTTGTGATAACAAAGCAACCATTGCCATCTCCCACAATCTATTTCAACATGATCGCACAAAGCATGTTGAAGTGGATCAGAACTTCATCAAACAGAATCTTGAAGAAAAAATTATTCAACTTCTATTTGTTAAATCATAAGATCAATTGGCTGATATACTCACAAAATCTGTGTCTGCAAATAACTTTTACAACTCACTTGACAAGTTGGGCATAAGAGACATATATGCACCACCTTGAGGGGGAGTGTTGGCATGTGAGTAGTATGGCAGACAACAATGCAGTAAATTGTGGCAAATAATCAGCACCAATGTGGCAGACAAGAATAATAGTGGAAATTAATAATGTTGTAATTTGTTTCCTTTTCGTTTCCTTTGTATACAAATACTATACACTTGTACAAAAATATGAGAACAAAGAAATACAGAAACTATTAACGGTAACAACAATAATTTGACAATTTTGTCTGCATGCACATTCTTGTATCTTGTGCATTACCACCGTCAATCAGCATGTGCATTGCGTGGGCTTACTCTGCCTTAATTGTTTTCTTCACTGCTAGTATACGCATGTACATGTGTGCATATGCATTTCTTGAATTGCTAGTTATTGCATTGCCTTGGCTATTGTCTTTGTGACTATCATACGTTGGTGCAGTATTTACAGTTTACTTATTTGCATGCATACTTCCCTTGATATCCCCTTCAAACTTGGTGGCATGATGAAGACACTTAGTTTGGGTATTAAGCTCAGAAAATGAGAAATTGATAAAGACTTTGTGAGGATGTTAGTTGTTTGTTCTATAGAATGAATATGTTGAACTAGCAACTTATGATCCATTACTCTTTCTTGGACAAAATATAAGTCTAATTGCACTTGTTTTTTTCAAGCGTGACATGTGGGATTAGCAATTAAGGATACAGTATTTAGATTATCACATGAAATTGTTGATGAAGTAGGAAATGTTAATGATAATTCAATCAATAGGGATTGTATCCATACCAATTCAAATGTTGTGTCTGCAAATTATCTATATTCAGCTTCTATAAAGCTTTTGGAAAATATTCCTTGCTTTTTATTGGAACACATGACAGGAGTTAAGCTAAGAAAAATAATGATACCTAAAATGAAACGTATGTTATCAAGTGAAGATGCCTAGTCAGCAATATAGAAACCATGGAGTTATAGATTGGATGAATTTCTCAATATCATTCCATGACTCGATGTGTCATGAAGGTACCTAAGTATGCGTTTTACAGCATGCTAGTGCAATTGAAGGGGTTTGCTCATGAATTGGCTAGCTTTGTTAACTATACAATAGATGTCAGGTATCGTAATGCATACATACTCAAGAGCCCCACAAGACTCATATACAATGTTGGATGCTCAAATTTTCCTCCTAGAGGATGGCTAAAGTTGACATTGGTGTAGTTATTGCATTTGCATTATCCATACCTTCTTGAACCAAATGCTATTGAATATATTTGGATTGAGTCAATAATAATGTGATTTACTTCAATTCCTAAGGAAAAGAAAAGTTTACCCAAATATTTTAATGCAAACTGGCATGTAACATGGCAATCAATGAGAGCACTTCATCATCCACACTACCTATCAAAATAATGTCATCAATATTGACTAGACACTACTAAAATGATAATTTTTAGTCTAAAAAATTTAGCCTTAATTTTTTTAAAAACCGATGTCATAGGGTTTTGGTCACGGTCTAATAAAAATTGAGGTTATAGTATATACATATAGCTTCGGTGTTTTTAGTAATCGTGCCCATAAATTAAACTACAAAAATTATTTAAATATAAATAAACTTATATAATCACGATTATTAAATGATCGTCATCTAATTAAAATAATAGAGTTCACAGTCTTTTTAAAACTAAAATCAAACAATATATTGTGTGTGCTATTCATTTAAAAAAAATACAAAAATTACTTTACAATTTTTTCATTTCTCTATTAATTTAATTTCATGTATTTTCTCTCTTTTACACCAATCACCAAATTTATATCTCAATTTTTTTCTTTTTCCCTCTTTCTTTTTTCCCTTTTCCCCAGTTTACTCGCGCTAGTTGGTTTCCATCTTGAGCATCATCCTTGATCTCTTCTTCCTTTTCCCCTATTGTGCACCTCCCCTCTCCAACCATTTCTTTTTGTTTTCACTCATAACCTAGCTCTGGCCGGTGCTTACATAGTCCTTACATATTCCATTCATATACTTTACGATCTCTTTCTAATCCCTAACTTGTGTTTTTTTTGTGTGAATCCCTAGCACTACACTTGCTCTTCATATCTCTATAGGGTGGGATTTGATGTATTTGATCAATGCTTTAACAACTAGTAAGGTTCTATTTCTTGTTAATTTTTTTTACAATCTTAGCTATCTATATTCAAAAAAAATTGTGCATCGTGATGTCAAAACAGAGAATATGTTGCTACGAAATTTGTATGTCCTCAGTGTGGATCATCCACGTATATGGTCTGATTTGGTATCAAGGATATATTTACTTCATATTGCAAGTTGCAAAATGCTATATTTTTCTTATGGCTTTTGCTAGGTGCAAGGACAATGATGATTCCATACACTGTACCACTCTTTCTAATGGAAAATTTGAAGTTGGAGTCTGTATCCTCAAACCTACTAATTTTTACACATATTGCACTTTTTTGGGGGCATTTATAAATTTTAGAACCATATGATTTTGGAGGCTTTCACTCATTGTTTATTCTGCATTGAGGGCTATGTAGCTTGTTTAGATGTTCATAATGGGATCCCTTAATATAGTTGGAAAAATGTAGCATCGTCACTTGACTCAAATTCCAAATATAATATTTATTCCCTTTGTATCCATGTCATTTTTCCTATCTATTCTCCATGAATTTGGTGCTAGGAAGCAATAAATTGCATCCAGTGTTCATCTTTAATGCCATTCTTTAGATATAGTCGATGTAATCAATTTGGTGCACCATAACACTCCACTTGATGATGAGGTATCAGGAAGGGGAACATTTGTCAACCTTTTTGAGTGATGAATTGACATGCTTCATAAACTTCTTACAGAAGGTGATTTGTCTTTTCATTTAAATTTTAAGAACATCCCATTAAAATCTCTTTAAACATACTATCTTAAAGTCTCTTTAAATATACTATTTTATTGTGGATATCTTTAAATATACTATCCCATTAAAGTCTCTTTAAATATATACTACCTGAAAACTATAGTTTGATCGTAAATAATATTTCATCTCATGCAAATTTTGGGTATTTTTTGGTTTGTTTGGGCTAAAAATGTTGATCTAGGATTTTTCTTGTAGATATTTGCTCACTTCGAGCTGATGTAGAAAGGTTTTCTTTATTAATCATATGGGTAAGCCTTACACCATTGAATTATTTTGATTGGATATGTTGCACTCCTTGTTGCTATATCATTATCACTTGTTAATTAATAATTTATTTTAGATCAAGGCAAACCCGTATGATTTTGCAGCTTTTAAATTTTTGATTTTAAGGTTTTACCCTCTCTCACCCATGACGATGGGAGATGAAGCGTCTTTGAATTATTTAGACATATATGCTTGTATAACATGTTCCTGAACATGAAATTATTATTGTTTTTGTACTATAAATGCAAAGTTCCTGCATATGTATATTCTTAGTTATCTATATTTGCTAAAATTTCAAGAAATGAATCCTGAAGTAGAGATCATTTCTACAAGATTCACAAAAGTGTAATTAAATCTTGTGCATCATTGTCTTATATCGAAGCTCATGCGAGGATGGATGATAGGTGCATTTCTTTTCAAACATTGGTTATTGGATAGAGAACATTTTATGTTAAACATATCTGCTGTAGTTTTTTCATTATGTAATTTTTTATATTTTAATTGGTCATTTTGCTATATTTTTTCAAAACCATCAACGAACAAAGTAGGTGCGTTTCGTTTCAAACATTGGTTATTATATAGAGAGCATTTTATGTTAAACATATATGCTGTTGTTTTTTCCTCTTTTTTTTGTTCTTCCCTCTTTCTCAAACAATGTAATCTTTAGCTATAGTTTCAATTACAGAGACTTTATGTTTGATGGATTCAAGCATGAAGGCATGAAGAACAAGTTTCCCTAATTTAGCATGGTAGTCTCCTTGGTGAAAGAGATAGCTTGTATGTTAGGCCATAAGGAAACTAAAGTACCTCTGTATAAAGTTCATTGACAACAAAATAGGCAACTTTAACGTCATCATTTTTTCATTTTTATAGCTGGTTATGAAAGTAACATTATGTCTTGATTAGTATTGTTATTGACATTTTTTTTCTTGTATTTCATAATTTGAAACACTTTAATTAGTTAACTAGTAAAACTTTATTATGTTTTAGTGTAGAAACTCTCAAATGTAATTGCACTCTTAATTTTAATATAATATGACTTTTAATATTGTAATTAATAAATTTACTGTAATTTATATTAAAAAATGAGATTAATTGAAAGAAAACATAAAATGTTACCTGTGGTCTCAGTTTTTAACCGAGGCCATAGACATACCCTATGACCTTGATCTTTTAAATATTGAGGCCATATGATATGTTTATGGTCTCAGTTAAAAATGGAGACCATATGCAACAGTCTATAGTCTCTCTCACTTAGGCCTCAATTTTTATAACTGTGGCCATAGATCTATGATTACGGTTAAAATCCGAGGTCATAAATTAATATTGTAGTAGTGAGAAGGTATATAACATAAGTGGTTATGAATTTGAAAAAAAAATAGAGAAATATTAGCCCTTGATTGCTTGAAACCCAGATGTAGGAAGGTTGTTGGTAGTGTTTCAAACCTTGTTCGTGTAGCTTGTTTGAGATCATAGATTTCCTTGTTTAGTCTATACACATTGTTTGGATATGTGGTTTCTTCAAAACCTTTTGATTGTTTCATATAAACTTCTTCATGTAAGTGGTCATTTAGGAAAGCATTGTTTATGTCCAATTGGTAAAGTTTCCAACCTTGTGAGAGAGCCATTGTTATAATAATTCTAATTGCCACTTGTTTAATAACATGGATAAACATCTTATAGAAATCAAATCCTACAGTTTGATCATATTACGTGGCTACCACATGTGACTTCCTTTTATCAAGAGAGCCATCTTATTGTGTTTTCACAAGAAAAAGTCATTTATTACCTATGATAATTTCGTTTGATAGAGCTGGCACCAATGTTTAGGTATTGTTTTTGAGAAGAGCAGTGGACTTCTTTTGCAAAGAGGCTTTCCACAATGGATTTTGTAAGGCATGTTTAACATTGGAAGGTTCACTGGATTTGTGTCCAACTAATGTCATTATATAAAATTTTGGTTTACTAATGTATACTTTGGCTCATGTGATGGGTGTTTGTTTATGTGGATAAGATAATAAGAGGTATAATTGGATTTGGAAGAGGTATAGACAGAAAACCAATAAATGTAATGGGAATGGTTATTGAAGTTGATGATTCTGAGGTGGATTGGGAGGGTGATACAGGAAAAACATTTGATGAGGTAAAAGATGGGTGAAAAGTTAGTAGGTTGGACAATGTAGATGTTTGAGTTGAAGAGGTATCAATGAAGAGATTGGGTTTATTCTTATTGGTAATCATAGGTAGAACTATATTGGTTAAAGGTTTTGATGGTATAGAATGTGATGGTTTTATTTTGGAAAATGGAACTTGTGACTCAAAAATATCACATTATAGCTGATATACATTCTTTCTTCAAGTGCTAAGCACTTGTATTTTTTGGTCTAATGCAAGGGGATATCATAAGCATCCAAATGCCTTAAAAAAGTAATAATCATGGAACTGCTTAAATAAGACTTCAAAAGGTGATTTTTTGTATAGAATTGGTGTGAGAAGTCTATTGATCAGATAGGTGTTTGGGAAGAAAGATTTATCATTGTATTACTTAGAAAGAGAGACATGCAGTAACATAAAAAGTCTTAAATCAACAATATATTGATGTTTTCTTTTAGTCGTTTCATTTTGCTCATATGAGTGTGGTTAGGAAGTTTTATGAATTATACAAATGACATTTAACAAAGAAGTTAGACTTTGGAATTTGTTCATCTTAATCACTTTGAAAGACTTTGATTTTATGTCCTATTTGTAGCTTAGTTTGAGACTTAAATTGGACAAAAGCTTGGTAAAATGCAAATTTAGTTTTTTAAAAAATATATCCATGTGTGTCGATTGCACTCATAAATGAAATTAACATAATAATGATAGTTATTAATAAATTGAAAAAGAGATAACCAAACATCATAGTGAGTTGTGTGTAATGGAATTATAGAGTAAACATTTCGAGAAACAAAAGATAGTTTATGATTTTTACTAACTTCATAAGCATTGCGAGGCAGTTCATAACTAGGTGTACTTTGAAAAAGAAGATTGTACTTAGATATAACTATTTTTATAATGAAAAGTAAAACATTAGCTAATCTTTGGTACCAAAAAGTTTTCTTTGAAGCTTTATTTATGCTACTAGTGAAAAAACTATATCTACTAGGCTTCTTAGAGATATTTACTCATGTAGAGGTGGTGTTTGATTCATTGACTAGATTTAGATCAAAGACATAAAACCTCTGATTCACTGATTCGATTTAGATCAAAGACATAAAGCTCGTTATGTAGAATGCCCTTGAGAAACACCTTTCATTCTACTTGATCCTTCTGGTAATAGTGAGTAGGATGAAATTTTAAATAATACCTTGTTATCTCTAACAAACTAGGAAGCACTTCATAAATATTTGGCTATTGAAGAAACATGAAGTATGTTTTGCAAAATGAAATTTTCGTTAGACATATTTGATGTAACAATCTTAGTATTTGTAGTATTAGAGATGTTTAGAGTCTTACCATTGCCAATTATCAGTTTCTCTTTTCTTATGTAAGTTTTGTATATCATGTGTGACATGATTGTTTATTCTTGAACCCATAAATAACCTTAATTCAACTAAAAATGTTATGGATGGTAAGATATTTAACGGTAGTGCAATAACTAATAAGAAATAAGCTTACGGTGAATGAGGTGAATGAGGTGAATAAGAAATAAATGGTGCATAATCAATCAAATAGTGGGTTATGTGAATAATAAGATGATACGTGTTAGTGAGTTAGCTATAGCTTGACCATATGATAAAATAGAAAGAGTATAAATATTTAAATTTTGAATTCATTTTTGTCTACAATAAAAACAAACTATATAATTAATGTGTAAAATAAAAAAATGATAATTTATCATAGATACGTCATTTTTTAAAATTAAAAAAAATTAAAATGATATAAAAAATAATAAAATAATTAAATTCTTCTTCTTTACTAATGTAAAGGACTTGTGTTAGCATTCACTATTAAAAATTTTTATAATAAAACTTTTTACATAAATTATAAAGAGATAAAATGAAAAGAAAATAACTCACATTTTTAAAAATAAATTATAAAATAAAATAAAATATTAAATAAATCTACAAATCATTAACTTTAATTTATATATATTTTAAAAGATAAAAATATAAGATAAGATAAGATTAATGACACCAAAATATTACACAATTTTTACACTTTTTTACTTAAAGTGTTGAGATTTTTTAAAAAAATTGAGATATAAAAGAGTAAACAATTATGCAAAGAGTTAGAAACATTGATTATGTCCCTAGAAATAAGATAGGATCAGTTGTACTAAAATGTTATACAATTTTCTATACTCCTTTATTAAATAAAAAATATCAAATAAATATAGATCCACCAAATATATACATATATATGTTTTTCTTCTACTTCTTAAGAAAATATGTAACATTATTATTTTTAATTTTAAAATGTTTTAATATAAAAATTATTTTTATTATAATTTAATACATTATCGATATATTTGACTTGAAGTCATTCATGTTAATAACTGATATTATAATCACTTTAATAATTCACATTTATAATTTTATATCTATTTAATAAGTGACATATTATTTAAAATATATTTGTACTTATTTTTAGTTATTTAAGGTAAAACATATACATAGCTTTTGCATAACTTTTTATATTGACAATGAATCTTGTATGAATTCACCTTATTCATTTTTGTTTATAAATAGAAATTATTTCTTTAATTATTTGCATCATCTACATGAAAAATAAGCATAGAGGATTTAATAGCTTCTGCTTTCTAGTAACATATTCAAATTTAATGTGTGCATTAAATATGCATGTAGATATTGAAATTTAAAAAGAAATAAATAAAAAACACAAGGTAATTACACGTGTCTCTCAATGAAGCTGGAAAATAATAATTCCACAGCTATCACTACTACAAAAATGGGTATTTAAGTCGATACGTAAAGTCAGTTTTTGGAAAAAATCGACTTTAAATTGGTTTAAAGTCGGTTCGGTATAGAACCGATGCTATCCACGTAGAATGTAGTGTCGGTTGACGTGTCGAACTGACGCTATGCGTGGACGTAGCGTCGGTTCTAGGTGTTAATCGACGCTATGCTACGTGGATAGCGTCAGTTCATCACGTCAACCTACGTAGCATAGCATCGATTCGACACGTCAACCAATGCTATACACGTGGATAAATCTTTTCTCTTCTTTCTTCCCAAACAGAAACTATTTTCAACATTGCAGAACTCTAAAAAAACCGAAAACCTCCTCCTCTACTTTTCCTCCACTCTTTCTCATTTTCTGGCCACCTACGACTACCATTTCCAGCATCGGTTAGTGAGTTTTCTTCATCTCTAACTAATCTTTTAGATCCCCTATTATTCATATTTTTTTTTGTTATTATGTGTTATTATTTATGTTTATAGATTTTTGTATTATATATGTAGGTTTGTATTATAACATAAGAAGAAAAATATGACGATATTGAATAAAATAAAACAAAACCATGATAATTTTTCTGTTATTAATTAATATTTTATTTTTCAAATATTTATATTATTTAAACTATTTGCTAAATTGTTTTTGGTTTTTTTTCTACTCGAATACAGGTTGAAAATGAATAAATTTTTAAAAAAAAATTAAAATCGGTTCACGTGATGCCCCTTTTTGTAGTAGTGTATTCATGAATAATTTTATTTATGACTGTATGAATATTATTAAGTGGGATATATAAATAATTGTGAAATATATAATTTTTTAAATAAAAATATAATGAAAATAAATTTTTATTCCGAATACGTAGAGTTTTCCTTATTCATTTCCGCGAGAGAAAGAGAGAGAAGCACTAAAAAGACTGTTACCTTTTTTTTTATTTCCCTCTTTTTTCTATGTTCAAATTTCAAAAACGACCCATCAATACTTGAAAGAATTAAACCCCACGAAAATTGTGAGATATCGAAATCTTAGGGTTTAATTATTCTTCTCATAACTATTTGAATTTTGTGATTCCCCAAATCCATGTTATGCTCGCTGGTGCACCGTGATTTAGGGTTTGTTTGCAGATCAGTGTTGGGCTTTCTTGATACAACCATTTCCAGAGCCATGGGCTGCTTCTTTGGATGTTTTAGAGTCCGGGATGACCACCATCGTTACCAGCTACATGGAAACCAGTTTCGATCCAACCTCTACTCCGAATCTTTACCTTCCAAACCACCGGTATGCTCGAGATTTTACTTTTTCCCTAGTAATGGTGTAAAAAGAAAACCTTGATTCTTTTTCTCGTCTTTCATTCTATTTCGTTTGAGTTGTGTGGGTCTTGTATTAAAAAGAGTAGTCGTTTTATTTCTTTAAATGTTTTCCCTGATTAGTAGAATTGGGTCTCACTAATCAGAAGAAAAGATATTAATGTTTCTTGAATCGTTATAGTATTTGGTTGGTTACTAGACAGATATGAAATGAATTAGATAGGATTTGAACCATTGGTTTATTATCTTCTGTTTCGTATGTCACAAACAGGAAGTGGAGATACCTCAAAATCGTTTGTCTTCTCTATTTCTTTGCGAAGGTATTATCTTTTGTCCACAAATCTAATTATATATTAAATCTGAACCTTTAGCTTTCGTGACTGCTTTAATTATTTTTTCATTGATTGCGTCTGCATTTCAAATATAAAGAGGATTCTCCATTCAAGGATAGGAAAAGTCTTTGCAATGGATCTCCAAAAGTTGACAAGGAGCTCAGGGATGAGGTATGATCATGTGTTTCATTCTTAGTATATTTTCGATTTAAAATTTAAAATTTAAGCTTTTTTGAAGCTGTAGCTGATGTTGTAGAAAGCACAGTTCCTTCTACCCCTTAGATGTAGATAGGGTCATTTTCCTATGTGGATATAAGGTTTATATATGCTTTCTGATTTATAAGTTGTTTAGAGTTTTTTATACAGAACATGGAGATGATATAGGCATGTTGAGATCTAACTTATGGTAAAATTTCTATGTTCTATTTGTCTCTTTGCATAATGTTAAGTTCCCCCCCTCCTCTTTGGAGTATAATCCTCAACTGAGTTAGCTTAAAGGAAATCAAGTGTGGTGTTTGACTGCTATAGATTGTAATTCTAAGATATACTTTTCTGAAAGTGAGATGTAAGATTAAGTTTCTTATGCGATTTTATCAATTTTTAAAACCCTTGATTTTTTTGCTTTATAAATACAAGAGCATGTAAATTAAGCCTGGTAACCTAATTTGTAGCAGCAGCTAAGAGAAGAGTTAAAGCCTGGATTCTTTGCTCTGAAATATCAATGTAAAATAATTTGTTACTCTGGGAGCTTGCTAGAAATAACTGGCTTTATAGGATTGGGGTTTTGAACTCTTCTCTTTGGAAGGGCCATCCTTAGTACTTTAGTCTCTAGGGAACCTGTGTTCTGCCTTTTGGTTATTTTATCAATTTGAGTACTTATGTCATTTGGCCTTTAAAGTTAATAATTTGATGAATAAACTTAATCCACAGGCCAAGTTTCTTAAGGCATGTGGTACCTTGGTGGAGACTCCCGTTGAAATTCGCAAAGCATTATCCAAATTCAATTCTTCACCCCTTCATAATGCTGATCTCGAACCACCCAATCAGAGCACATCCATGGTGAAGCTTGAGAAGGAAAACCAACCTGATATGCCCCCTACACCTATCAGGTTATTCTTCACAAGATCATTAGATACGCCTTTAATTTTTTGCATAACACTGGGAATCAATTGTCATCTTTCGCTTTTGACATGGTTATGTATACTTTTTGGCTTATAAGACGATGCACATGCATAAAATTGCTCTTGCTGTTTTGATTGATTTACCTGGCAGCTGATTTATTGTTATTCTTATTTATTTGTATATAAATCTGTAGGTGCTTATCAAATGTACAAAACCTAGATAGAATCTCAATCAGTTCTATAGAAGGCTGTGAATCCGAAAGCATATCCTTTTCAGCCAAGACTCATGATACTCAAATGGATAGCAATATAACTTCAATTTCCCCTGGCCTGTCAACCACAAATGTTCAGTGCAGGAGCAAATCTGTGCGTTTTCTATGTGATTTGGATTTATCTTCTTCTGAAGGATTTTCAGCTGAAAGTTCTAGCCAAAATATTAAGAGATCTGAATTGTCATATGATCCAAACATAGAAAAGCCTTCACCTTATCCTACTCCCTTAAAGCTTTCTAATGAAATGCAAACCCCTGGAACTGTTTTTCCTGCAACCTTTGAAAACTTTCAGAATGGGAGGAGTCGCATTAGGTCCCAATATGTATGTCCAGTGATGAACCCAGTTGACAACATATCAGGCTGGAATGTGATGAAGGAAGAAGATTCTAACTTGAATGCATTTTCAGGTGAGCTTAGAGAACCTTTTGACTCGCTCAAAAATATAACCCCTAATGTAAAAGTGGTAGATAATGAATCTTCCTCTTCAAAGGAGAGTAAAGTGGTAGCTAGTTTGTCCTCATGGCTGAAGCCAATGTCATACATTGATGATAGAAATAATCAGAATATTGAGGCTGTTTCTAGCCTTCCCCATGTTGGTCAAACTCCTGCAGATCGACCTATTATTGGAATGGTTGCGGCTCATTGGAATGTAGACGGGCCGACTGGTGTTTCACCCAAGTGGTGGGATGGAAATGGGATCCCAAATTCTACTCATAAGTACATGGAGGTGAGTCATAATGCCTTCTTTTGCATTTTTTTAAGGTTTATTTTCACATGTTTTGTCAAAAACAGTCTCTAATGTCCTTTCTATGTTTTTAGGATCAGAAAGTGAGTTGGCATGCAACACCATTTGAGGAGAGATTGGAAAAGGCTTTATCTGAAGAGAGCTTCGATTATCCAAGGTGTGTTTGCTTTTCCCTTTTATATTGTTATTCAGTAGGAGGAAGTTTAGGAAGAAAAGGCTTTATGCCATGTTCCTAGTGCTTGCTTGTATTCTAATGAAATATGAGATGAGTCCTTCCCCTTGTAGGTTAGACGTTCTGACTATTTATTTATTTGTTTAACAGAAAACATACCTTCAGAAGTCCTGTAAGTTTTGATGAGAATGATGAAAGTGATACTGCTCTTTCTCAGTTGCAGTCTTCATCCCAAACTAAGACATTGGTCTCATTCTGATGCAATATGGTGTTCACATTTTGATGTTACTCTGCTTTACATCTTTTGTCAATCTGGTTGAGTTTTAAAAGTCTGAAGAGTTGAGCTAATGAACTAAGGTGATCACTCTTAGTCAAGCCATTGTTAAATTAGCTGCTTCAAGAACTCTTTTTACGTCAATATATATATATATATGGACAATGCGCAATATGGGCAGCTGTTGCTTGGCAGTAAATAGAACATCAGTTGGGAACTTTGGACTCATAACATTCTCATTTCTTTTTGTTTTTTTATATGGTTTTACTAAAGCTACTACTTTGATTAGTTTGTGAAACAACAGGTGCATCGCTTAATCCATTTCGAAGGATGAAGTGAGCCCCCCTTACCTCATGGTAATTTAATGGTGTCAGTGATGTCAGTTCAGGAGGGAAAAATGCTTTGTTTTGTAGCATATTGGAGTGAATTTTTAGCCTATTAGTTTTTAAAATAGAAGAGTTCACTATCCATTACGTAAACAATCTTTAGAATAATCTGGCCAAAGCAAACCATGCCATTAATGTTTAGATTTTCAAAACAAATTTTTAATCGGTTAATTAAAAAATATATAATTGATTTATTAAAAAAGTTATAAATATATAATATTAAGTTATAGAAATAATAATCAAGTATAATAAGTGAAAAAAATTTACTTTTGCTTAGTTCATTAAATTTTAACATAAAGAATCACTGTGTTATATTGCATGTGGTCAAGTGATAAGTTTAAAAATTTAATTTTTATTTTTAATTTCTATTGTCATAAATTCCGGGCTATCACTAAATATATTGTTGCACTTCATCTCTTCAAAATATGAGCATTCTACCATCAAAATACCTTCCAAAACTCGCATAACCTGTCATATTTGACTTATAAAGAGCACTATTTGGTGATGTAAGTTTTTGTTCTCGATCCTCATTTGTATTTTTGATATTGAAACTTTAATCTTTCCAACTATGAAAATTGGAAAAATAATGTAAATTTGGAGTGCATGTAGTTTTGGTGAACGAACTTTGGATATCATTGTTAAACCTTCAAAATTATGATGACTCTTTGTTGAACAACCTCAATTATTATATGCTTATTTAGTATTGATTGGGAGGAGATTCGAAAACTATGGTTAAATCTTGTCGAGGAGGTTCAAAAATGGTTTTCTATGATTCTTATTCACACGAAAAAAAAAATCATTTTACTTATTTTGAAAAATTATAGTCCTTTAGAAAAAATCATTTTTCTTTACCAACCTAGGTCATCTCCTATAGTTTCCATAGTTGCTCTATTATGCTGTTAATAACTATAAAAATTTCACCCAAAATTTTGAAGTAAATAATATTAAATGTAAAAACTATCCATTTATTTGATTAAAATTTTAAGTTATTGTAGTTTTTTTTTGTACAAAACATGTGGGATAGAGTGACTTAGATATTAAAATGATACATTTTAATAATATGAGTGAGAATGAATAATAAAAGAATAATATTGACATCAATCTTGTATTGATTCCATAAAAATATTTCTTTAAAATTGAGTATTCTTTAAAATTGATAGATTGTTACTAATTTTGGTAAAAAAAATAAATTATCAGTTCATTATAAAATGTCAAAATATGATTCAATTTAACTCAAAATGTATTAATAAATTAAATTTGAATATATAAAATATTTCAATTAAAAATTACAGATCCCACATTTTTATTTCTATTAGAAAATTATGCACTTTGAACACTTGATTAGAAGGGAAAAAAGGGCTTTGAATAACATGACGTATTGGACTAATTTTCAACCCAATATAGAAATGATTATAGAATTAGATTAATTAGTGTAATGCTTGGGAAATATGAAAATTACACATTTGTTTCCGATGGCTTGTTTATGCGTGTTAAACTTAAGTTTTGACTTAGAAATTGTATGTTATATCATTGTTAAACTTAAGTTTTGACTTAGAAATTGTATGTTATATCATTGTTAAACTTAAGTTTTGACTTAGAAATTGTATGTTATATCATCTGAGATATATATTCATCACTATATACACATATTTTAGTTTATTATTGAAATACAAAATTTTATTCTAAAATTTTATTGGTAATCAGAATAATTTTAAAAATATAATGATAAATGTAACAATATGTATCTTACAAATTATGCTAGATGGATGTTTATTGTTAAATTAGTTTTATTTTTCTAACCAAATTCTCAATTATTATTTGTTTTTCCGCCGTTTGCTTGATAAATGCACTTTTATTGCATAACAATATTTTATATAACGTCAATAATTTAATTGCACATAGTTAAATAATATGTAATTGTTATACTTCATGAGTTGTTAATTATTTATATTTATACTAATATTATATTAAAATAAAATCTTGTTCTTATAAAATATTTTTATTTAATTATAAAAGTATTTTCTTGTCCACATCTAGTACTCGGTATCATGTTACTACTACTCATCAATAAAGAAATCTAATGCAGGATATTTTTTAAATTAAACTATAATTATTTAAATTCGTTTAATATTAAAATTATTTAATTATATCTTGTTAATGTTATTGGAGTTTTATTTCTATTATTATAACATAAATTTTAAGAGTTTTTGAAATAGTTTTCTATTAAGTTTCATTTTCTTGACACATAAACTTACAAATGATTATAAAACTAAGTCAAAAGTACTTCGATGTTTAAGCTAAGTTTTGAAAAAAATATTAGAATAAAAAGAAATTTGAGAGATTTATATTATGAACTTATGCGTATTTTTTAAGTTGTGAGGACTTATTTAATTTTTTTACAAATAACGCAACTATAAATAAATAATATCGATTAATTAATATCTAATTTTATAATATTTAAATAATAAATAAATTAATATATACTAATTTATGATATTAATGATTTTTCATAAATAATATCTGTCATTAATATTGATTTTAAAATTTAAATAATAAAATATATATCCACGTTATACCAATTGAATTCAATTTACTTTTTAATATTATCATAAATCAATCAAATTATCTAATACTTAGTAGATAATTTTTCTATTCAATAATAGCGTTATTTTTCATAATTTTTCAAAAAGGTTTATGGAAATATTCAAGAAATTAGCGTACTAAGGAGGGGTGGGGGAGAAAAAAAAAACTGTTCACACACTAAGTATCTTTTATACGTAATGATATTTACATTTAGCAAGGAATACGTGATATTACTTGAAGTCAATAACTAAAATTTGTACTTTTTTAGATTAATACTTTATATGATTTAAGATTATACTTTAAAATAAAAAGTAATTAAATCTCATCATCAAACCTATAATTTATATTCAAGCCATAAAAGTCCCCATTTCAAAATAATAAATAAGTCTATTATAGATTTTCTAGTCAAAGCTGAGATATGTATTACTAACGATCATTTTCTTCTTCTTTTTGATGTCTGTTATTTCAATAAATTATTGTTTACTATTCAATAATGGTAGAAGGCATGTGAGATAATTAGTTTCGTACCTTAAATTGCTTTAATTTTTAATTCAACATTTCAAAATTTCATATTTAATTGATTGATATTTTATTGAAGTTAATTTAAATAATATCATTTAATTAATTAAAAAAAAATTATCACTTGAGAACACACATGCTAAAAACTGAATTCTGTAGTGTCACACATCGTTAGGATTTATAAATTCTACAAAAAACTTTAAAATCCATGATCAACATTGCATTCCTTTGATTTGTAAAGGTTGAATAACACCGTTACTTTCATAATTTATAGATTTTATAATTTAATCTTAAATTTTTTTAAACATATAATCCCTTATTTTTATAATCAATATTTTAATCCCTTAATTTTTATTAATTTTATACTTTAATTTCCTAATTTTTCTTCTTAAAATTTAGTACCCAAATTTTATAATTTTGACTAAATTAATCTATTTTTTTTAAATTATGTTTAATATAACTTTATTGTAAAATTAAACTCATCTTTTAACTCACATATGACTATATTCTAACATTTTTTCAAGCAAAACCTAAATTTAAAATTTTTAATTCTAAGCCTCGTAAATAAAGAATTTCAAATCACTAACCCCAAGCCAATAAATAAAGGAAAAAAATACGTATTGTCTGTTTTCTATGTATTGTTTTTACACAACATCATATTTGATAATATATATATATATATATATATATATAGTGTGTTTTTTAGTATAACTTTTGAGGTAAAAGAAGCTAGGAAAAGAAAACACTAAAGGAATGGTCAAAGGTAGGTTTAATTTAATAAACGCTAAAATTAGAATAAAATAGATTTTTTTAAATGAATTAATTTTGTCAAAATTAAAAACACCATAGGATTAAATCTTAGGAAAAAAAAATACGAAATTAAAGTATATATGTTATAAAAGTTAGGAACTGAATCTTAAGAAAAAAAGTTAAGTGAATAAAGTGGAGAATATGTAAAAGTTAGGAAACTAAATTTTGAGAAAAATTTAGGGGATTAAATCTTAAAAAATAAAAAAATTAGAAAACTAAAGTATAGAATTTATAAAATTTACGAGGCTAATATTGCTGTTTAGCCTTAAAAAAATATCCCCCCTAAAATTTATATATAATAGTAAAAATAATATTGAATATGTTCAATTATACAACTTTAAATATAAAATAATGTGACATTTTTTTAATTGTGAAAATATATGAACTAATTATAAGTGATATTATTTTTATATTAAATGTTTTAAGGGTTTTATTTTGGTTGTTTTTTTTTAAATTATAAAAATATTATTTTTAAAATTTAATAACAAAAATAACACGTAAATAATAATGAACGAGATATAATTGGATAACATTTATTATTAAATGAATTTAAATAATTTTAATTTAATTTAAACGATATCTAATATAAAATAATACGTTAGTAAAAATATGGGTTGAATATAAATTATATTATTTATAGGATTATAAATTCTAAAAATATTATTTTTATTAATTTTTTAAGAAAATTTAAGGGTAAATGGTTGATTTTTCCTCAAATATTTTAAGTCAAAGTAGAAAGTTCCGTTAGGCTTGGAAAATCCATTTTGGGTCTAAGCAAATTACTTTCGTTTAACACTTTCCTCTTTTTTAGGTCTGACTTCTTTGATTATCCTTTGGGGCTGCGAGGAGCGAAGATCTTATTATTATTTTTTAGTAATTTTTAGATTAAATATTAAATTTAATACATTTAATCTTATAATTATTAAAATAAATATTTAAATTTTTTTAATTATTTAAAAAAATATACTTTAATCTTACTAAAGGAAGTAACATTTATACCAAAATAATTTTTTAAATAATGAGAGTATAAGCTCCCAACCACAAACTACGAAACTAAATAATATTTTTGTATACGTGATACCAAAATAGGACATTTTTTTTCTCATTTTTCTGGGGCTATTAAATATTTTCTTGTCTTTTTTTCTTTATAATTAGAACATTATATTATTCTAAATTGTATAATATAATAATTACCTATATTTTCAACAATTTTTGTTTACCCACATACCACGTTCCCAAAAATTAAAAATAGGATGGGAGAATCGAACTAAAAGTACCGCATGCCATACATTTTTTGTTGAACATTTGAAAACAAAACTATTCTCAAAACGGCGACTAGGACTTGATCTACTCTTTAGACTTTATTGGTATTTCTTCATTCAGCTGACAATTCACATCTCCCCATTTTCAATTAAAAAATTCTAATCACACGGCAATTAATGGAAAAAATAATAAAATTATTATTCTTAAAATTTATAATTATAAAAATAATACTATTTATATTTACCTAATATATTTTCGTTATTAAAAAAATTGAACATTATTTCATTTTGAATACAATTTAAATATTATTTCGTTGAACACAATTTAACACTACTTACCTGTCATAAATTAACTAAAAAATATATTAATATAATATTTATAAATAATATAATAATAAAAAAAATTACATTTTATCAAAGTTTTAGTCTATCAATAATATAAGAAAAGAACTAAGAGCCTAAAAAAATATGAGTCATGCAACAAGAAAGAAAAACAAATAACATCTAAATAGAATTAAAATATAATAAATCCTGTTAAAAATACAAAATATTGAGTAAAATGACACATACTTTGAGATAATATGTTAGTATATTAAAAAAATATCATACATTAATTAAGAAAGATAGTAGTGTACTGTTTATAGATATTAGTAAATATACAACTAGTGTTGGCTATGCATTATAAGATTTATGATATAAAATTAAATTTGTGTTGATGTTTTAGATTAAACAACATTTTTGATATGTTCAAATTTATGACTTGAACGAAATAAAGGTGAATGTTCACTGCTACAAAGAAGAACTTTTAAGTCGGTTAGGTGAACAACCTTAAATCAAGGTAATTTTAATTTTAAGTCGATTCACTGTCTCAATCGAATTATAATTTAAAGTTGATTTTACGTGTCAATCAATTTTAAATTTTAAGTAGGTTGACCCATTGAATAGACTTAAAATTTTAAGTTGATTCTACTTATAATTTAAAGTTGGTCCTACGTGTCAATTGATTTTTAATTTTAAGTCGGTTGACCCATTGAACAAACTTAAAATTTAAATAAGTTCTTGGGTAGAACCGACTTAAAAATGGTATCACCCAAACATATTTTGGTTATTTTCTGCTAACCTTCATGCATATTTCAAATCAAATAATCACAAAAAATCAAAATATGTTTAAAAGAGTTTTCACTATCACTAAATATTATAAGTAAATATACATGTGCATGATAATATAAAATTACACATATAAATTATTATGTGTAATTTTACAAGATAAGCACATAATAATAATATACCTATGCTATTCAAATTCATTAGATTCTTCTTTTGATTCTTCTTACGATCTTATAATTTGAAGCATGTGTTCCCATTTTTTTTGTAAATCTTCAAATATTTGCATATCATAGCCTTTTTTTTCTCCAACCAAAGAACTACATGTATTTAAATTTAAAATAACAATTTAATAACGTAAATGAGCAAAACTTATTTCATAATTAACGTCGTAAATTCATTAAAAATAACTTATATGTTAAAATAGTATATTATTAAAAGAGTTTACCACATATTTAATTGACATGTTTATATTTGAGATGATCTCGCTCGTAAATTTCATAACAAAGTAACCATACATAATTCCATCATTTTGTTGTGGAACCTACAAAAAAAAGTGTACATGGTTTATCAATTCGAATATCTTTATTATTCAATCATACAATTCATTAAATTAATAAAATGCATTCTTAATATTTGCTTGTACATACCATGACTTTATCCCATATAAAATTATGTGATTTTTTAAGGACAATGTTCTTACTCTTATTCCACAGCTTCCATACCCTATCAAAGTAGAAAACAATTAATTCTTTATTCAATATTACAAAGAAAAATAGAAGAAAAATAGCTAGTTGTAACTCTTACATTTCAACAACTATTTTTTTTGTCTTTATTTAATTCTATGAAAGCTGAGTCACAATACCAAATATGATTACCGTATGGATCAGTGATCTTGATCTTGTTCAAACTTTAGTGGCTAAGAGATTATCAACTTTTGATTTCTTTGAAGTTTTAATACCCTATAACATAATTGTTTTCTCTTATTCTACTCTTGATATTAATTCACATATGATGAATCATAAAACATTGCTAAATGTGATAGATGATTAGCTTCAAGTTGATAATAACATGTCCTATATAAAATAAATATGTATAAATAATAAGATAATATAAATATAATTATATGTTTCACATAAATGAAAGTTATTTATTTATTGAGGACTCACTTTGTTCATACTTGAATTATACTTAAATCGATAATTTGAAATTCAAATAATTGCATTATGCACTCGATCGATATATAAGATTGTCTAATGTCTACTCCAAATATTTCTTTAGGAAGTGACACAGTTCATCCATCATTCGTGCTATTTTTTCTCGTAATAATAGTCATCAAAGGACCAAGATTTTTGCTGAAGTTTATAGAATACTCATAATTATATTTTTTCCATGGCTTCTTCTTGAATGACTTGGTGCGTGATAATTGTCTACTAGATATAGATTTTCCACAAGATACTTTCTTTGCATCTCTTAAATTTGTGGTACTTACCAATTTTGGTATAATCAACTAAACAAGAGCTATTATATTAGTAACAATAAAAGAATAATAATAAAATGCAAGTAGTAAAAAAGTTTTATCTTAAATAAAAATACATTGTACCAATCAAAATTTAGCACAACTTGATTTGACAGCCAAGCCATATATTGTCCAACAAATTCTTAGATTGTGATAGTATTAGAGGGCACTAATAGTAGTTAATGATAGAGCAATGATTGATTAATTACTATTCTCCAATGATTTTGTAAATATTGATTGTGAATCTTTCTATCATCGCTAAATTTTTATACCATTATAATAGCAACATAGTCTGTAAATGATGAATATTTCAACAGACATTTCATATTCTGTAAAATATTTGGGCTTCTATAATCCATGAATTCTTTCCATACTTGGGGTTCTATCCACGGGTGATCTTCAAGGATTTTATACAATTCTTCTTCATTAAGTGGTTCTAAGTATGAAAACATATAATTTTTAGCCAATTTAGAGGTTTTGTATTCCTTTGATGCCTTATTTACAATTTTGTAGCACTTATTAACCCAATTATCACGAACTTTAAAACGATTATGTAAAAAACACATTTGAGAAGAAATATAATACAAAAAGGATATAATACGTAATTAATTATAAAACAAAAGAGACTTACATAAATGGTTTTTCATATCTTATACTTTTCACATATTGATTGGTATACTTGACTTTACAAGTCTACTGATAGAAGATTTCAAATGTTGGCCATTTTCTCCCAATGGATATCCAGTTGCATTGAATTCAATAGATATTCTATCATCTCGATTAAGTGGAGCGTCAAGTATATTAGCACAACCTCTTCTTTTAAAATATCCCAACGAATCATTTGGATCGACAATCTATAGCACCCTAAGATCCATGAAATATGTACAAACAATGACGAAATAAAAATTAATTCACAATTTCAACTCCAACACATAAACAAGAGTTATTAGAATAATATAGAACATGCATTATATTTAATTAGGTTGTCGATTGTGTATATATATATATATATATATATTTCTTCACAATCATTTCGAATCCATGACGATGAATCATCGTCATCAACTAGATCATCACATACATTAGGCAATTTGTTTGAGAAATGACTAATATTTGATAACATATCAAGCATGTCATCATCTTCTAAATCATCGCAATGGTAGAATTATTTTTATGGAAGCATTAACATAACATGCCATTTTGTGTCAATTTCATCGCTCACGTAAAATACTTGTTTTGCATGAAGTGTAACATGAAATGATTATTAGTGTGACCTATCTTGGATAAGTTTACAAGGGTAAATCTAAGATCATCTATTTTTTATCCAACATTTACAATGTATTCAACCCAATCACACAAGAATATTGTTTCATGGAAGACCTTATAATTGAGTTCTCAAATTTCTTGAATTTTAACATAATACATTCTATCAAAAAATATATGATTACCATATTTTGAACTAGCAAATTGTCAAGTTTGTGCAACCATCTTCACTCCACTATTTTGGTTGACTCAGACTTTGTCCCTTTTTTGTGTTGTAAACCTAGAACCATTAATTGTGAAACTAGAATATAATTTGATATCAAATTTTGGACCATGTGTAAACCATTCCAAAGTTTCTATTACTTTATGATTGAGTATGTTGAGTTCAACTCAAATTTATGCATATAAAAACATGAAATGTGTTTAAAACAAAATTGTAAAACATTATATAGAATGCAATCTAATGAGTTCTTATATGTGACATTTACATGTTTGTGAAACAATTAATAAGTTCTCGTTTATGCTTATCATAAAACCATTTTTCTCCTTTTTTTATAGCGAGGATTGATCTTCAATAAATTTAAATGAATTCTGTGATATTATGAAAGATATATCAATTACGTGTCATTTATAGTTAAATAAATAATAATTTTATTTTATATGAAAAAGGGTGAGCCCGACATGCATTGTCATTGCTTACTCTATGTACGATTGTGCCTCACTATTATTTACCATATTGATTTGGTGTGTTTTTTCCCATCGAGTGTGATCAATGAACAATTTCTTACTTCCACCAAGCATAGAGTTACCTACTTGAATCATGTCACGTTCTAAGAACAACTTGTGCATAAGATTCTCAATTTTAGTGCAACCACTAAAGCATTCAGGATGATTTCTATTATTTATATATCTTTTAAGGACTTACATTTATCTCCCCAAAGGATACATCCATCTTAAGTAAGTAGGACCACACAATTGAATCTCTCGAATTAAATGAACACATAAGTGAATTATTATATCAAAAAAAGAAGGAGAAGAATAGTTTTCAAGTAGACACAAATTCTCCAAAACATCTTTATGGTGATATATGTTTCTTGTATATTGTATTAAAGAATGAACAAAGACAAATTATTCATAACAGAACATGTTTTAGAAGAATTGACCTAATAAAAACTCACAATAAATTTTGTATTAAGATATGACATTCATTTGATTTCAATCCATAAAATTTCTCAACGGTTATAGACATAAAATTTCTTAAGTTGGATAAGTAATCATCAGGAACTTTCACCCCCGTCAAAAATTTGCAAAAAATAACCTTATCTTTTTTTGACATTGTTTATGATGTTGGTGAAAAGTATGTTTGATTCTTATCATTTTTCACCTTTGGTGCCAATTCAGGTCGTATGCCCAACTTCTTTAAATCCAATCTTGCTTTATTCCCATCTTTTGTTTTTTAGGTATATTAAGTAATGTACCAATCAAGCTCTCACATACATTTTTATCAATGTAAATGACATCTAAGATGTGACAAATGTGTAGGTCTTTTCAGTAAGGTAATTCCCAAAATATTTATTTTTATTCCAATAATCATGTTCTATTGATTGAGTAACATTTACATTTTCACATTTTTTATTAGTTGACCTCTTTTGTTTCCTTCCATCAGTGAGTATTATTTTTTCATCTTTTCATATTTTTTGAATGTCATACCATTCAATCGCCTTGATATCTCAACCCCTTGCAAATGTCTTGGTGCAGTATCATGATCTTTTTCACCATCAAAATGTTTCTTTTGGTATCTAAACTTGTGTCCACATGGAAAAAATATTCTATGTCTTCTATAAGACATCTTTTGTCCATAAGCAAGATAAATTATAGAAGTATCATTGCTACAAATAGGGCATCCCATATAACCTTTTGTTGCATGTCCTAATAAGCTTTCATAGGTAGGAACATCATTAATTGTCCATAAAAGAACCCCTTAAATTTAATGTATTCTTCCTTATGTACGTCATAAAAATTTACACCATCATTCCACAACGTTTTTAATTCATCTATGAGAGGCTGCAAATACACATCAATATCAACTCTGGGTTGTTTCGGTCGTGAGATTAATAATGTTAGCATAATGAATATTTTTTTCATACACAACCAGGGAGGAAGGTTGTATGTTACTATAATTGCTTGAAAAAATGACAGATAATATGCAAAATAAGGGGATAAATTATCTATTACTTTCCAATTTGGAGAATCATGAGGATGACATAGCATCCCATTATCATATCAATTCTTTGAATGCCACATCAACATCTTTGATGATTCTTTGCTTTTGAACAACCTTTGAAAGCGAGGAATCTGAGAAAAGTACCAAAAAACCTTTGTGAGCACACCTTTCTTAGGTGTTTTCTCATTTGTAGCATGCTTCTATCTCAATTCTTTACACACTGGACAATCATCTAATGTCTTATATTCTTTCTTGTAAAGAATGCAATCATTTGGATAAGCATGAATCTTATGATATTACATGCCAAATCGACTAAGGGTTTTGTTTTTTTCACTTCATACATTGAAGATGACAATTCATTAACCTCAGGAAACATATCTATTAGTACATTTAGTAATTCTGTGAATCTCTTATCAGAAAAAAACTATTTTTTCCTTTAAATTGTACAAGTGAACCAATCTCGACATTTTAGTGTAATTCTTGCATTCTGGATGCAACAACTTTTCAACATCTTCTAAAAGTTTTTTAAAAGTTTCGGGATCATCATTATGTAGTTCATCATCCGCAACATGAAACATATATTTGGTCTGTATATTATTTCTGGAGTGCCTATTATGATAAGATGTATATAATCCACTTACATCCTTATTTATCTCTTCTTTATGAGTATCATTAATATTTTCTCCATGATAATACCAACAATTATAACTTAAAAGAATACCACTATGAAAAAAAGTGATACTTAACCTCATCAACATCATACACTTTCTCATTTTTACATTTAACACATGGGCATTGAATCATATTGATTTCATTAGTACTATTTCTATGAGCTAATTCCAATAAAGATTTAACTCTAGAAATATAGTCATGCTCGATTTTACATTTTGATATCCAAAATTTGTCCATTTTCTATTAATGACATTAAACATATTAAATATGTACCCAATAAAATATAAATGTATTAATCATCAATATATTTTAGAATTTAATATATATGAAGTTTAGAATTAAATTATTATAATATCAATCAAAATAAAATATAAAAGTAAATAAATAAAATTCAAACAATTAATAAATTCAATATAACATTAATTAACAATATATAATATTATTTAATACATATAATAATAAGTTCAAAAAATTTTAATTCAAAATAAATTAATATATATATGTATTTTATGATATATACATAAAATATATGAAATTAGTTAAAATAAATAAATAAATAAACCTTGTCTTTATGTTTGAATAAAAATAAATAACTTACATAAAACACAAATATGTACAAATAATCAATAACACATAATATACATAAAAATAAAAATAAATAATTTTACAAAAAATTAAATAAAAATATAAAACATCAACAATAAATGTAAAATAATTCATAAAAATACTTACGAGAATAAAACAAGTGAGAAAATGAAGGAAATTTGTTTTTTGGCAAGTGAACAATTGAAGAAAAATGAAGTAAAATAGGTAAGAAAATATTGAGTGTTATGTAAAAAAAATGGTGGATTTAGATTAGAAAGAGGAAAGGAACAAAACCCACCTGACGGCGTCGAAAATGGTAGTCGAAAATGGACGAAATAGGTTGGAGGTAATGCATGGGTACGTGAGAAAATTAGGAGACACAAGAAAAAAACTATTGGAACGAGGGAGGGAGGAAAAAGAAAAGGAAAAAAAAGACACTTAGCACAGGTTCTATGTGTCAACCGACATTACATGTGACACGTAGCGTTTGTTCTACTTGTCAACTAATTCTACACGATTTCATGTCGATTGACACATAGAACTGACACTACACATGACCTATTGTCTATTGATGTGTCAACCGTTGATATTTTTTTTAATATTTTTTAATTTTAAATCCATTTAATGTCAGTTTTTTATTTGAACCGATTTAAAATTTTAAGTCACTTTATAAGTATATCGACTTATAATGAATTATAAGTCGACTTTTTCTTAAAACTGACTTTAAATTATAAATTAAATATTATTTATTGTAATAGTGGTTAATGTTTGGTAAATCACTTATATAATTAGCTTAGACTGTTTATGCATTGGAAAATATTACTTATTGTAAAGTTATGTAAACAAGTGAACATTCTTTCTTTCATCTCACCTCTTATTCTTCATCCTTTTTTTTGTTTTTTTTGTTTTTGTGTCGTGAAAAAGTGAACTATCTTTTTAGTCTCTAAAGAAGTAGAATTTGTCTACAATCACATTGCAAATGCCAATAGTTATTGCATTACAAATATATATAATTTTGAGATTTAATCATATGTTGTTAGGTTTAAAAAAAAAATAGAGATTGTTTTGTGGTTTAGGTGTTGATAACAAAAACACAATTTATGGTCAAAGTGGTATGACTCATTTTTCTACCTTCTTGAAACCAAACTCACACTTTGTGTATATGATATATTGGTCTTATTTCAATTGTGCCCGGGAAAGGAAAAAGAGCAATTTATACCCTAGAAGAAGCGGGTTAGAAAACTTTTGTCACGAACTAATCCAATATATATATTTTTCTAACCAAGAAGTTTCCTAACATTTAGGAGTGAGATTCGAACTGCAATGCTGTCATAATTCTTTTTATTTTATTTTAAGAAATTACCTTAATAAATTCTTCGTATTTATACATACATGTATTAAAACTGTATTAAGTCAATTTAGGAGGCAATTTGAATAATTATTGATCAGGTTCATATATAAAAGGAAAAGAGTATGGGTCAAGTTAACTAGCTAGGGAGAATATTGCTGTTCTATTGTAGGCTGGTAGCTTTCATATGGATATATATATATATATATAGTGCACAATAGCACATCTTCAAAGATATTGATGTATCTTATGAAAACTTGTTTGAATTTTTGCTAATGCAAATGCAACTACCAGTTTTCCAATTAGTCAAATGTACGGTGGCCATTTAGGTGGACTTTTATAAACTAACATCCTTTCCTAAGAGCTAGAAAATTAATACTTCTTAAATATTTTCTAAAAGTACTTACTTAAATGTGTACTGCAATCAAAATTTATCATCAAATGTGAATTTGAATCTTGTTAATGAATAAATTTTTATATGCAGGTGTGTAAACGTTTAATTTTAGATCAAATTATAGTCAGTGTAATTTCAACATATGACTTAAAATTAGTTTAACGATAAACGTGTAATCTTTTATTAAGATTTTCTTTGATAATGATTTTGATTTATGATTAAATAATTATTTATTTATTTATGATTTTTTTGTAAAAATAATCACAAATATTTATGGTAATAATTTTTACTTAGTGATTTTCAAGAAAAAAAAATCAAAAATCACCTATAATTTGTTTGATAATGTTTTATATTTCTTTTTTATTTTTTTCGAAAACTTAAAAAATAAAGAAACTTTTTGGTTGTTACTTACAAATTTTATGTTTTTAATCATTTTTTTCAAACATTTATATTTACTAAAAGTTTATAACATGGACATAATAAACATAGAGGATTTGAATAAATTATTTTAAAATTTTATTAATTTATAATTTAATAACTTAAATAAAGTGACCAGACATACAATCTCATAAAAATAACAAAGTGTAAAAATTAAAAAATAACACATGACATTTTTAGATGAAAACAACTTAAGACACAACATGACCTAATAAGAAAACCATTGGTGCATCAAACTACCTAATTTTTCACTATGAAAACTAAATATTCAAGTACAAACTTTGTCTCATATTACCATCTCTATGATACTGTCCTAATTTACATAACTTACAAACCTATGTTCTGTTTTTATAATTTTTAATCCAGATCAAGGTTCTAATCAATTCCTATCCATTCCGACACGTTCATGGAACAACTACAACCAGGATTAGCACAAAAAACACAAGTGATCGTATGTGTTTTAAAACAGATTTAATAATGAATAATCTTAACTAGATAATTCAGAACATATATTAATTAAATCAAATCAATTAATAAATTTTAGAGTAATTAAAATAAACACAAGTTCAATAAAAATAACTTCTTTGAATTTTAATAATCAAATCATATAATCATTATCGTACACACAATTATTTAATCTAAATATGTAAGAATTTAATAAAAAATACTATATTAATATAAAAATATGAAATATACATGAGAGTATGAGAGCATGGTTAAACAAATAATCAAACACCCACGTGATAAATCAAAAAAATGATTTATCTGCCGTATATGTTTACAGCATAATTAACTTTATTATTTCCCAAATAGTAGTAATTACAGATCAATATCCATGCCAATTGCCGAATTAGAATTATGGGAATGTGATAAACCTTCTTAGCTAATGAATCAACAGATAAATCAACCATGAATATGTATTTCAATTCCTTATATTTTCTTATTAAAATGTTTTTGGCATTTACATCATTCAGCAATAATATCTATATATATAAAAGATAGTAATAACTTAATAATATGAGGATTAGTTTTTTTTTGGACTTAATTACCCAAAACTCATTAAAAATCTCAATAAAATAATAAGTAAACTTTAAGACACATTTTAAAAATATTGAAACATATTTAAGAAAAGATTATATAGTAATTTCATAAATTGACTCAAGTTTAAATAAATATTTTAGCAATAAAAATAATTTCAAGTGTGAGCATATGCTATTGAATGCATGAGTGTAATATTATGTATGATAGTTATAAAAGATATACCTGAATTACGACTATTTGAAATTTGAGAGTTTATTCAACTTTTTTTAATAGACATAATAACAAGTCTAAAAATAAGTTTACAAACAAAAATTTTATCCATGAAAATAGCAACACTCATAGTTCTTACAAACTTTTCCTTTGTAATTTTTGTGTAGAAAAATCTCTCTCTCATTAATACATGAGACTCATAAGAATAAAGTAAAACTACATTGATGTCCTAAACTCTACAGTGAAACTATCCTATGATTTATTGAAATAAACTTTGCTACAATTCGACAACTTGGCTTGAAAGCCTCATTGTACATTAATTCAGTTTATATAAAAATAAGCAAAGTATAGAGATAAATCATGTAGTGTATGCATTTACCTCAATCTAGCCCACGATAAAACATAATGATGCAAGGTAAAGAATTCTCCCCTTATATGCAGTCTTTCTTTCCATGTGCATAACAACATAAAACATGATAATGAAACAATGAATCACTCTCCCTTTATTTGACATACGAAAAAGACAAAGCACTAGAGAAATTACAAACTTAAGAGCAATTGAAAAGAAATGTATGTAAAGATGCCATCGAGGTAAACTCTCCCTAAAAGTAAAAAGGCAATGTAAAAACAGATCAATGCAAAAGTGCAATGTGGTTTAAACTCTCTATAAGTCCTATGACTCCCTAATTGTAAAGTCAATTAAATAGTTAATAAATAAGGAGAAGATAAACAAAATTAAAATATGATTTTTTTACAAACAGTCACATAAGTTAATTAACTCATTTAATCACAAACAAATACACAATCAATTAAGAAATTATTTTTTTACTCAAATTTTGATTATCTATTGTATAAATAAACAAGTAGAGTAAAAGAGACAGACAACCATATTTAACACATATAATGACATATTTATATTTAATTAAAAGTAATATATATGTTTGAACTCTACAAATATACCAATTAAATCATTTATAAACAATCAAGAAAGAATCATTTATCTTATAAAAATGCAATTGAGTTTCAATTTCACAAAATAAAAGAAGTATAAGATTATTTATTTATTTTTACATCTTCTGACTCTTTCTTTTTGTACATGTCAAGTACATTTATTTTATATGCATAATAATTTTTTTTGTGTAATCTTTTTAATTTAATCTTTTATATGCACGAGCCATAAACTTAGTATGATGAATTTAACATTAGTTGTGAGATAGTAATCTTCGCTCATTACAGTAGCTTCACACATCAGAGTATGTATTCCTTTCAATATTAGGTGTCTTCTCATGGTAAAATTTTATAAAGTAAAAAATAGAACTCAACACACTTTTATAGTAAAGATTAGTTGAAGTCCTAGAGTCTTTCAAGAGAAATCATAAAATTCAAGTATAACATACATGTGTGTTTGTGAGTGTATAAATAAGTCCATGTCAACATCGTTCATCATATGTAAAAGTATATGTGTATGCAAAAGTCAAAATTATGGAACTATTTATACAATAAACATCAAAACGAGTTATGACATTAAAGACAAGGTTGTATGTCTGTAAGGATGGAATAAATCCATTACCTTATTGGACAAAAATAGATTCTACTTAATACATTTTTTATTTTTTTAAAATCAAGGAAAAAGAAATAAAATATATGCACTACTATGAAATTTCTCACCTAGGATAATATAAGCACTTTACCAAATGTACTTAGGTGAAACAATAAAAAGACGGTCAGATGACTAAAAAAACAATATTTTCTAACCTAAATTTTCTTGAATTTTGGTTTCTCTAATTCTTTGGATTGAGACTTAACTACCTTATATTTCATAGGCATGTTTTTAGACTTAGCTATATTTTTCTCATTTATCCCAAATGAAGATGCAATATGCATAACATGATGATGATAATAAGTCCTAGAATTAAAAGTATTGAATTTTACTTGCCTCTTTAAACCTATGGCTTCATGTTTACTAGTATTATTTTTGAACATATTACTATAAGTATCATTCATCCTAGAATATGATACAACATGCATAGATAGATGATGGTTATCAATCATACTATGTGAAATATGGAAATAATTATTAAATTTATGATCATTCATCAAAAATCTATATTTTGATTTTATATAACCTTTTCTACCACAATGATGGCAGAAAGTTACATACTTAGCAACTTTTTCTACTACAGGTACAATGGTGGTTTGTTCATAAGTAGTATTAGTATGAGTAGAGTTGGAGGGCCTTACAAATATGATTTTTAAAGTTAAAGGTATAGAGCTCTCATCCATATAACTAAGGTCGTGTATATGACCATGTTACTTGCCATAGTTCAAAACTTTGTTTACTTTTTCTATACCTAATGTTAAGTTTTTCATTGTTTCCTTAGCAACAACAAGTTCTTCGTTTAGTTTACAGTTTTCCCATTTTTTCCCTGTAATACTTAGATTAAGAGCATCAATATGATCAGACAACTTTAAAATTTCTTTTTCTAAGGTAAAAGTGTTTGTTTTTTGAACACTAATTATATCATTCAACTTTTCCACTTCATGTAAAAGCTTGTCCTTTTGTTCCTTAGCATCTATACAATCCCTAAGTAATTCTTCAAAACTAGATGCATTATATTTAGCTAAAAAAAGAGAAAAGTTAACTCCCTCATTGTCTTCATCCGAGCTAGTGTAGGAGTAGTTTGAACGTGTAGTAGCTTTTGTAGTCAAGGCACAGTAATTGGTTCCACCATCTTCTAAATTATTTTCTTTCTCTTGTTGACTCTCTGTATCACTAAGAGTAGTGTTGAGTGCTTTTTCAACGTTCTTATTATTATTTGCACACTCTGTAGATATATGACCAAAACCACTTTAGGTAAAGCATTAAGGATCGACAAGTTTAGATTTTATACCATCTGGGCCTCTAGGGTTATGTTCCTTTAACATTATATCCTTGAGATGATTCTGCTATCCCTTGTTTGGGAATTTGTTATATTGGTTCATCATATGAGTCTTCATTACTATCAAAAAATATCTTTTTAGATCTTTTGAGTGCCATGTTTTTATTCTTCTTGGGTGGCTCAAGAGTAAGCTCATATGTTTGGATGAACCTAACTAGTTAATCAATATTCAAAGTGTCCACATTTTTCCTCTCCTATATAGCAATGACTTTCATCTAATAATTTTCTGTCAATAAACTCGAAAGTTTGCATACAATTATAGGTTGATGAATTTTTTCACTAAGTGTAGAGCAAGCATTAATAATATCACAAAAACGAGCATAAAATTGATTAAATGTTTCTTTGTTGCTCATTTTAAGAGAGTAAAACTGAGATGTCAACAATATTGGTTTAGTTTGTTTCACTTAGGATGTTCTCTCATGAGCAAGAGCATTTCATGCATATTTTGCAGTCTCACAGTCGGAGATACGACGTAACTTGTCCATCGGCACTACAACAAAAATAGAACTTAACCTTTTTTTGATTTGATCCACTAAGGGTTTTTTCTTCGATGATCCATTCTTTTCTAATCTTTATGGTTGTTACACTATCTTTGATTACAGAAGGTGGTTCCCAACCTTAAAAGAATGAAATACCATACTTTTTCATCTTGTCTAAGACAAGCTTGCATGTAAGTCTTCCAATAAGGGTAATTATAGCCATTAAAGAGTGAGAGTCTAACAAATAACCCACATTCTTTCATTAGATCCATTAGTGAGTGTATGTTCCTACGAATCAAAATCACTAAGTGTGTCCAGTGTAGGCTTTGATACCAATTGAAACTTTATAATACGAACCTATTAAGCTTAGAAAGGTCCATAGGTTATTTTCAAATTTTACCGATTTATAATTAAATAACTTAAACAAAGCGGCCATACATACAATCGGTATAAATAGTAAAGTATAAAAATAAAAAATAATAAACAATATTTTTAGGTTGTCACAACCATGACTTAAGAGGAAAGACATCAGTCTATTGGATCACATAACTTTCCACTATGAAAACCAAACATTCAAGTACGAAGTCGGTCTTATATTACCTTTTGTAAGATATTATCCCAATATACCTAGCTTACGAACCCTTACTCTGTTTTCATAATTTTTAAGATTTGTATGAGTGGTACCAAGACTAACGTTCTAATTAATTCCTCGCTATTGAGACACGTTTATAGAACAATTACAACCAGAATTAGCATAAAAAAATATAAGTATTCATGTGTGTTTTAGAACATATTTAATAATGAATAATCCTAATTAGATTATTTATAATATATATTAATTAAATTAAATTAATTAGAAAATCTTAAAATAAACAGATTAAGTAAAAATTTAATAAAAAAATAATTTTTTAAATTTTAATAAATAACTTCACTATTTTCCAAATATTATCGAGTATAAATCAATCTTCCTGCCAATTATCGAATTAGAATCGTGGGAACATGATAAATCTTCTCGGTTAATGAATCAACAAATAAATCAACCTTGAATATGCATTTCAATTCCTTGGCTTCCGCCAATTCATTATAACCCTGATGCCGATAATATATTTTCTTATTAAAATATTTATGGCGCGCGCATATATATATATAAGATAATAATAATTTAATAATATTAAAATTAATTTTTTTAGATTTAATTACACAAATTCCGTTAAAAATCTCAATAAAATAACAAGTTAATTTTAGTACACATCATAAAAACATTGAAATTTATTTTAAAAAAATTAAATGATAATTTTATAAATTAACTCGAATTTAAATATATATTTTAACAATAAAAATAATTTTAAGTGTAAATATGTTCTATTAAATGTAATAGTGAAATAATATTATAAATAATATACTTAAATTACGACTATTTGAAACTTAAATGTTTTTTAAACTTTTTTTATAAACTTGATACCAAGTCTAAAATCAAATTTATAAACATACTTTTTATTCATAAAAAAACACTCATAATTCTTACATATACAAAAATTCATCAGACTTATATATTCTCTAAAAATATGTTTGATAAAAATGAGAAAAAATCTAATTTAAAAATCTAATTTTTAAATATCTATATCATCCCATATTTTCGTAGTGATTTCTTAATAAATAAAAATAAAAATAAAAAATCATTCTAAACATACCATTAAAAAATCAATTCAAAAAAATAAAAAATACATGATCAAAATAGCTATCAATCAAAACTTAAATAAAACAATATTATTTTTGTTTCAACAAGTCAAAATTATCAGCAATAAAAGAGAAGAAAATTTTGCATTTCTTACCTCATCATCATCATCTATCTATGTCTCGAATTTGACCAAAGGAAGGGAAAACAATTGAAATGTATTATTATTATTATTATAAGAAGCTTCTACTTTGAGAATTCAAATAGTAGAGGTAGCTCCAACAAACTACATAAATAACTTTATGTAGTTAGCTATAGCTAGTTAATCAAAATGGAGGTGACAAAATTGAAGAATATTAGTGGTACAGAAAACATTGAGGAATATGGTGAAGATGAAACTAAACTTCCAGGTTTTAGATTTCATCCAACTGATGAAGAGCTTGTTGGGTTTTATCTGAAGCGAAAAGTAGAGAAGAGACCTATTATTATTGACCTTATCAAACAGTTTGATATTTATAAATATGATCCCTGGGATCTTCCAAGTAAGTAGTTTTAACTTTTAATATCTCTATATGTTTCTTTTTCATCTAAATAAATTTCATATCTTTATATTGGATCTGTATAACACTTATATACATGTAACATTTGAATACGCAAATGCAACAAAATCATATACATGTAACATTTGAATACGCAAATGCAACAAAATCTTGTTATTTTTAATCAATTTCGATTATATACAACATGTGGATCCTCTCTAGAAGTGAGTACAGTGGGAGACAGAGAATGGTACTTCTTCTGCCTAAGAGGAAGAAAATATAGAAACAGTGTAAGGCCAAACAGAGTTACAGGGTCTGGTTTTTGGAAAGCTACAGGAATTGACAAATCCATTTATTCAAGTTTGAAAGAATCATCACTTCATCATCATCATCATCATCATTATCATCAAAATGATCAAAGATCTATAATCGGTCTCAAGAAGTCTTTGGTTTACTATCGAGGTAGTGCTGGTAAAGGCACCAAAACTGATTGGATGATGCATGAGTTTCGCCTTCCTTCTAATACCTCGAACAACACTAATACTACTACTACTCCAAATCTTGCTCTTCAAGCTGTAAGCCTTTCTTTTTATATCAATTCTATTCTCTAAATTTCTATTTTATTATTTAATTTGCAAATTATGTTTCCTAAATTTAGAAATTCAATTTTAATTTCAAAATTTAGTTAAATTTTTTAAATTAAAATAAAGTTATTTTTGAGTTGAATTATATATTTTTTATTTATTGCTAATCCATAAAATTAATAATTCACTCATATTAATACTCAAAATAATTAAATAAGAAAATTTTAATGAAAATTTATATAAAAAAATAAGTTTGTAATTGAACTTTAAAATTCAAAAAAATTAAAAATTAAAAATTAGTTAAAAAATGTATTTCTTTTTAATTAAAACTAGAAATCATGTAACTAATCTTTCCTTCTTTTTAATTCTCAAATTGGTTAAAAATTAAAAATCTAATTATAATACTAAGAAATTTTTAAAATAGCATTTCATGACACTAATCACGCGAGCACAAAATAAAAATTTGAAATTAAAATAGTTATTAAATATTGATATTATTTGAATTTTGACCACACTATTGTTTATCTATTTTTTAAATGTTATTTTAGATTGATCCAAGATATATATTTAAATTAGATTTTTACAATTTATTCCATTATTAATATAAATCATAATTAACCATATTATGTTAAAAAATAATAGGTCCAAAATAAGTTACTTCAGGTATTAAGCCACATGATCTGATATTATTTATTTTACTTTTACTTTTATTTTTATTTTTATTTTTAATTAATAATATTATAATTTTATACTTTTAAATTCAATATGAGTAAAAATTAAATATATAATTAAATCTTAATTGTGAAGAGGAAAACTTAATGATATTAAAATGTTTGTGGATTTTACAAGTTAAATAAATTAAAAAATATATAATAAAAAATTTAAAAGTATGATATATAAATAAAATATAAATATGATTTAATATTGATGGATTACAAATCAAATTATAATTGATAGTACATAATATAATCTACCGATCAAAATGTGTTAAAAAAAATTTCAATCTAATAAAATTCATTTATTGATTCAAAATGTGTAATCCATAACTTCTTCTTTGTAAAACAAAATCACAAACTTAATTTTTGTGGTATTATATGAGAAATTTCAAACATGAGCAATTAATTATTTAGTATGGTGAGTTTTTAATTAATCAATTTTCTTAATTGGGATGATCCTCTATTTTTTAATTGTTGTCTTTGAGATATATAGTTCATTTTATATATTGACAAACATGATCCATCATTCTAGCTAGTTAATTTGCGGTGTAAATTAATAATTAAGTTAAAAGATAAATGTGATTATTTAGTATTCTAGTAATAAGACTCTCTTACTCTCGTTTTTAATCACATTAATTATAAAATCATATCAATTCTTATTTATCATTTACTTTTCATTAAAGGAGAAATGGCACAATGGTAATTAATAAGGGAAAATGTAGCTCTTTTCTTGTATATATGGTTGAGCTCATAAATATTAAATTGACCAACGACCTACAAAGCCAGATATTTTTTAATTTTTATATAATTCGTATAGATTCATGATATCTTATTTATTATTTTAAAAATTTAATATATTTTTTTATTAATTTGATTGTTTATTTTCTCACTTTTATGAGATATTATTGTTTTTTGAAAAGATAAATTATATTAATTTAAAATACTATATTATTATTAGTAAAAAGTTAGAAATATAAATTGTATTAAATATGAAAATATTATGATTCATTTTATATATCATTAGAAGTTTAGTTTTTAAGAAATTTTGGTATAATAATTTTAAATGTTCTATAGAAAGTAAGTAATGTTAATTTTATTAATGATATATGAAATTATTCAAAGTATTTTATAAATTATATTTGAAAAATGAGTAATTAACAAGACTAATTAAGTGATCGTCTAGCAGACAAGACACGCTTTAAACAAAATTAAATTATATTAGTCTTCAGCTCTCAGGTGGTCAGTTAAGGTTGATTAATATGTTAGGTCTAAACTATAAAAACTATATATATTGCAGGAAGTTTGGACACTATGTAGAATTTTCAAAAGGATCCCATCTTATAAAAAGTATCTACCAGCAGACTTGAAAGAAGCTACAACAAGAAAATGCCAAAGTGATCATTCAAGTTTTAAAACAAGCGGCTATGAATCTAACTATAGCATGAAATTAGATTCCTCAGTCGCAGTCATGAAACAGTACAAGCAAAGAAAGCCTGCAATTTTTGAACAATTTGATGAAACAAATAATAATAACTGCTTTGTGGGTCAGTTTAGACCAGCTATGACTACGAGTCAACCTCAATTTCCAGCTTCTTATTCAAACCTTTTGAATCCTATTAATGAACATCATGATCATGATGAAAGCTGGGATGAGCTTAGATCAGTTGTGCAACTCGCTTTTGATCCACCTCAAACAATATTGTAAATTAATTGTTATTTATTAACATATATTAGAAATTAAGCGGTATTATAATTCATTTATATGCAATTATGCTAACACTTGCAGGCTTAATTATCACCTTTTTCTTCCTCATCTCTTCCCCCCCTTTTTTTTAATTCAGTACGTACAATATAGTTAGATACTTAAATAAATATTTATTTTTCTGTATTTTAGAAATAATTAACTCTTTTAATTATTATTCTTTTTTTACGTGTAGTATGCTTAGGGGATTCATCGTATAGTTTGTTACTTAGCTGCAGCTATATAAAGCAACTAATTTTGTACGTACAGTTGATCAAATTGAGTAATATACAATTCAAGAGGTATTCATTTGATTCTCGTTTGTTATGGTATACAATTCAGTTCTTGAGATTCTTCATTGGCACGGCATATCGTGATGCATTGTTCTCTTCTCCTACTCAAGATCATAATCAAGGTGATCATCAACAAAATTCTTCGTCTCGAATTTCTGTTCCAATTGTTCAAGAAAATTAGAGTATACAGTCCTCCAGTTTTAATGAATCAAATCTATGATTCATTAGCATAAAAACTGCATACGAGTAGTAAAATGTATTGGAAGAATCTTTTTCATCGTCCTCATAGGAATAATTATGGAACTTTGTTCTCAATCTACCATTAATCTCATTCGTTTCTTTCTCTCTTGTTTGCTTTTCTCACCTTTTGTGTGCTTCTTTGAGTAAATTTTGAAGCTTTGGCCATGGAGGAAATTCTTGATCCATTAACTAGCTTGATTTAAAAATTGATGTAGGAGATTTGATTGAGTAGGAGTAAGGTTCATGAAAGCTCATGTTGACTATTCGAATCATTACGCAAAAGTTTGATAATGTGGAAGTTCTCCTTCGAGTTCATCGTAGAAACTGGATAAAGGGTAGGGGTCTGGATATTAAAGATGTAGATAGGTACATTTATGTTTTATTTCGATAACTTTACTAAGTAAGAGATGGTGATTATATATAAGATATAAAATATATATTATATAAGATACATTTTATATAATATATATTAATTGAATTTTATTTCTTTATAATTGTATTTTCTATTATACTTTACTCGTAATATTTTGTATTTATGCACTATAGAGAAGTAAAATAGTACACCCGTTAGATCTTATAAATAAGATTACTTTATACATTTTAGATACGTAATTACAACAATATCAATACAATAAATTAGTCTTTTTTTTATTATCTATCTATACTGTTAATATGGTATCAGAGTTATTTATATACCTTTAAAAATTTTATTAAAATTTCACTTATGTTCATTACAATAAATCACTATCACCATAAAGCTTCTGCTATAAAAAAAACATCACTTATACTAATCTAATCAAAGCCAAAATACCAACATCAGGTTCATCTAATCTAGAAAATTCTAACGCCATCAAAATCATCCCAAAATAACCTCTTATGCGCCACCCAAAGGATCTGTTCTCAGAACCCAAGCGCCAACCCACTCCGCGCCCCACGCTTGATTGGAAAACCAGTAGCACCCGACCCACGCTCCAGTCGCACCCTAACCCAGTCCATCAGACCTGGTTCAACACCATTCTGGCTAGTTCTTCACCAATTCAGATCGGTTCGAGGCTTGTTTTTGACTCTTCTTTTCATTTTAAGGTTATTTTTTACCTATATAAGCTCATTTATACTATTTCTTTATATTTTCTCTATTATTCCTTTCAAATGGACCGAGATGATATCCTCAAACCAATATCTACCACCTTTAATGATACTAACTAAGGGTGTACATAAACCAGTCCAGACCGGACCAAACTGAAAAATCGGACCAGACCGAATGATTTTATAAATCAAACGGTCTGGTCCAATTTGTATTAATTTTTAAACCGGTCGAACTGAACCAGATCGGTTTTTCATTAAAGGTGTCCAAAAATCGAACCGAACCAGACCAAACTGTTTTATAAATCAAATGATTCGGTATGACTAGTAACTCATGTATCACTACTGTTGTTTCTAAGGGTAATCATGACAAATTTACATTCTATACTCAAGAACTTGAAGGTCTTCTTAAACATGTTATCTCAAAATCTAGTAATCCTCCCTCGACTACCTTGTCTCTCACATTAGGTAAATCTTCATGGTATTTTTATTCTGCTTGTTGTAACCATGTGACTAATAATACTCACATCTTTTCTCTCACACAATCTTCCATCTCTAAACCTTTAATTCAAACTACTAATGGTTTACATATGCATGTTAATGATATAAGTCAAATTTCCACATTTTCTATATCACTTTCTGACACCTTTCATATTTTCAACCTTGCTTTGAATCTTATCTTTGTTGGTCAATTATGTGAACTTGGTCTTACTATTACCTTTTCCTCTTTTGGTTATCATGTCCAGGATTCACAGATAGGGTAGACCTTTAAGATATGCCGTAAAGTTGGACGAATATTTGAATTTATCAACCTTCATTTACCCAATTCTCCTCATCCTTCTCTTGCTACTTCTACTACTCCTATCAAGCTATGGCATGCTCGTCTAGGTTATACGTCTATAAGACGTCTTCGTACCTTAGCATCTTTTGGTAAATTAGCATATGTTTCTACTTTTGGTAATGTAAATTGTTTGCCTTGTCAATTGGGAAAACAACTTGCTTTATGTTTTAATAAAAGTGATTCTACTTTTGTCTCTCCTTTTTCACTTAATTCATTATGATGTTTGGGGTCCATCCCTACATCCTACTATGGAGGGATGTGTTTATTTTGTCATTTTTATTGATGATTATTCAAGATTCACATGGATTTTTATCATGAAACATAGATCTAAATTATCCAAAATTTATTATGATTTTTCTCAAATGGTTAAAACATAATTTTCTCAAACTATCAAAGTTCTTAGAGCTGATAATGCTATGGAATATAAAGAAATAATTATTTTTTTAAATTTTCTTTGACAAAATGACATTCTCTCTTAATACTCTTGTCTTGGCACATCTCAACAAAATGGAAGAGCTGAGTGAAAACATATATATATTCTTAATATTGTTCATACTCTCCTCATTTCTAGTTCTTGTCCTAAATGCTTTTGGGGTGAAGTAGCTCTTATGCCTGTTTATACCGTCAATCGTGTTCCAATGCATGTTATTCATAATAAGTGTCTCTATTATACTCCTCCATCTTATGAATTGCTCAAAATGTTTGGTTGTGCCTATTTTGTTCTTCTTTACCCTCATTAATACAATAAATTGGCACCTTGTGCTCGTCTTTGTTGTTTTTTAGGATAATGAGTAAAACACAAAGGCTATCATTGTTGAGACTTTCTCTTTCAATGATTGCACATCTCTCATTATATCATCTTCTGGGAACATAAAATGTTTTCCTCTCTTTCCCAATTTCATGTCTCATATCCTACCTCACTCTTATTCATGACCCAACTATTGATCTATTTCCTTCTGACAATGCTTCATTACCTTCTCCACGATCTACTACAGTCTTTCCTGATATGTCTTCTCCTTCTACTGATCCTACAATTATAACATCCTCTGAAGACCAATCACTTGCTTGTGTAGAGTCATCACTTCGTCGTTCTATTCATATAAGTACTCTTCCCTTTCATCTTAATGTCAAACTAATCCATTAGATGATACTGTTCTCTCAAATGCCACATTATATAGATAACTAGTTGATAGTCTTTTTTAACTCACAGTCACTCGCTCTAACATCGCCTATGTTATTCATCTGGTTAGTCAGTTCATATCTATTCCAAGGTCTACATCAAAGGCACCATGTTTCACAGCCTTTACTTCTCCAACAAGTCTGATCTTCTTCTCTCCACCTACTTTGATGCTGACTAGGCATGTGACCTTACTGATTGTCGCTCTACCACTGGATACTATTTCTTTCTTGGAAAATCTCTCACTTCTCGATCCACCACTAAAGCTGAATATCACACTCTTGCTGACACTACTCAAGAACATCTTTGGCTTCGCTAACTACTTGCTGATATGAGTGTTCTCTAGTCAACCTCAAATATCCTATATTGTGACAATCAGAGTGCTATTTAGATTACTCACAATGATATATTTTTTGAATGAACAAAACATATCAAGATTGATTGTCATTTTGTTCATTAACATGTTCTTCAAGACACTATTTATCTCAAATCAGTATCCTCCACAGATCAAAAAATTGATATTTTTAACAAATCTCATCCACCAGGTAGACTTCAAGACTTAGTTTCCAAACTCAAGTTGATTATTTCTCTTCCTCATTGAATTTGAGAAGGAATGTTAAGATTTATAAGATATAAGATATATCATATATATAAGATATTTTACTTCATTTATGTACTAATGTACTTTTTATTGTACTTCATATGTACTATTGTGTTTCTGTACTATCAGAGAAGTATAATAGTACACCTATTACAACCATATAAATATGATTCCTTATGTACATTCTAATACACAGTTACAACAATATCAATACAAAATCAATCTTTCCTTATAATCTCTCTATATTGTTAATAGTGCTAAAAAAATTTCATAAAGATTTTATGGTTGCCTTATGGTAATTCAGAAGCTTGATTTAGATGTGTCTCTATATTTTTTGTTGTTTGATTTTATTTCAATCTAGATTCAAGTACATAATCCTCCATTAGACTGAAGAGTGGATGAAATTGTGAGCAAGGTTTTGTATGAAAATCAATGACTGAAAAACCCAACCCAAACAAGATTTGCAACTGTAAAATGTAAATCATAAGGAATGGAATGATTTTCCAAGGGTTGTTAGGTATGAGACTTTGAGCACAAAAAATGGTTCTTACTTCCCATTTATCTCTTTTGTGTTAGGTATATGACTTGTTGAATTCTTCTTGAGATCTTTTGAAGGTTTGGTGAGAAGGGTTATTTGCTCAAGATATGATGAAGAATATGGATGGACAAATAAATCATTAAATTGGATTGAATTGAAAAATTGAATCATTTCGTACAATTTGGTTCAGTTTGTTATTTATTTCTATCAGATCTAATTTGTAAAAACATTAATCTAATTAGACCAGACTGAACTATTTTAACAGTTATATATTTAATCACATAATGTAAATAATACAAATCAATGTAGCTCAGTTGGTTGGTTTATGTTATTTATATCTATGACCGCATAGTAATTGTATTTTTTAGTTGAAGTGTGATGTTCAATAAATTAAAAAAAAATAGGGTCAAGAAGACTCAAACCATGCTACTAATAAGAAAAATATATTAGAAGTCTTGTAAGTGTTACCTAATTAATAAGCATATTAGTTTCCTAATTATTAGGTTAGGCATTAGAATTCCAATAAATTTTCAAAAATAAGCACTTTAGTTTTATAATTTATGATTTGGACACTAATAGTCCTATTATTATTAAAAAAATAAGTATTTTAGTAATATAATTTATTAAAATAAGTACTTTTAGTACATCAAAAATATAATAAATGAGGATTTATAATGACTTACTTTCATAAATAACGAGACTATAGGTGATCACTTAAAAAATTATAGGATTAAGATGCTCATTTTGAAAAATTATAGTACCTCTCAAGACCTCTAATGTTTGACCCAATATTCACGAGACTAAATTTCTTAAATTAGGTAATTACATGAATTTTGTTTCCCAACACTTTAGGCCTAATGGGAAAGAGAAAATGAGCTCTTCTGTTAAGCTGACTAACCATTTCACTAATTTGGTACTATTTTTTGTATTTAACTCTAATAACATTTATACTAACTGTTAAAATGAGAAACAAATCAAATCGTTTCATTTTAGCTAGTCCAATCTTGTCCAATTTATTAAAAAAAATTAAAAATTGGATGGATTGGACCGTATCCATTCCTAATGAAGAAGATAGTAACCAATGGATTTTATAATTTTTAGATTTTTAAAATTTTTAAACGAGACACATAGATGAAAGACTAACAAAGTGTTATAAATAGAATTTTTTTATTTAATTCGACGGTAAAAATAGGACAAAATTTAGTTTGATAGTATAAATAATATAAATACAATAATTCAATAATATATTTATAAATTTATGCTATTTTATTTGTAAGATAGTTATACATGCTATAAGGTGACTAATTTATTCTTATTTTACAATAGGTAGTACAGAAAACTAATCTCTTAAAAAAATGCCCATGGGAATAGAATAACGAATTTCACACACTATAATTTAATTGAATTTTTGTACGATTCAATTATTCATTTTTTTTAAATTTGTTGAAAATATTTTTTTTATGTTATTAAAAGAACATATATACACCAATTTTTTAAACATGTAAAAAATATATATTTTTACATTATAAAAAAATCATATTTATACGACATAGAGGGATGCCGAATTTATAAAAGTAGAGTCATTAGTGCACTTTTCTACTTAATATTTGCTCGATTTATTCAGTAAGTAGTATTTTTAGGGTTAAAATATTAAATTATGAACTTTTTAGTGAAAATAAGTAAAAATATAATTTTTAAAATTTTTTGAGACTTTTTTTGAAATTTTTATGAATTTTTAACGCAGTACCAATTAGAAGGTACCACGTAGATGCCACATAAATAATAGAGCTGACGGAGCAAGCCACATGGATCACATGCAAGCAGAGATGGCCAATCACAAAAATTTGCATGTATAGAGTGATATGGTATCATGCCACGTGTCAGCACGACGTTCATTCTGAGTTCACCGTGTGGTCAACGTCTCTCCATGTGTCATCGCACTCGTCCATTCTTTCCAATTGTGCACCACGTAAGCTATAACCATGAATCAAAGATTGTCGTGTGGCAATGACTTAACATGCATTGACCAGATCAGACTAGTAAAACTTTGTGCGTCACATGTCACGCTCCTATTTATTAGCATTGTTAATTTTTTTTCATCTCAACCCTTGATTTAAAGGCTGATCTGACGATCCAGATTCTACTTGAGCTTAATTTAACCCTCTAATTATGCCATAAATCCTAATGAGTTGAAATTAACATGTTTTTTTATTAATTTTTAGAGCTAAGAAGAGTTCAAAAAAAGATACAATTTTGGTAAAAATTCAAGAAGAGAATTCTGCTACAAATCAAGATATCGATTGTATTTCTTATTCTTTTCATTTATTTATCAATTTTTATGTTTTTATTTATGAAAAATATGTGTTTTATGAATAAAATTATGTCTAGTTAATTTATTAATCTACGGTCTTATGAACCCAATTTTTAACATGTGATAATCTAATAATTTACCCCAATTATAATTTTAATTGATCTATAAAGGAAATTAAATAAATTTGAGAGAATTATTTAAAATCTTGTCTTAATTAAATAACATGCATAGTTTATAGGTAGAGATGTATGATTTTTATGTATATAATTCATAATTGATGAACTTAATGAGTAGTATGAAATTTAATTGACATTAGAGTGTGATTATGTTAATTACTATGTGATGTATAGTTTACTTGAGAGAGGAATGCATACTAAGTTAAATTCAATTGATCATGTAATTAGTTGATAATTATATTGGAGAGATTTTAGTGATTCACATGTTTATAAAATTAGAGAATTAAATATTTATAGATATTTTCTCATATATGTTCCTAACTTCCAATTCTGATTTAAATAATTATTGTTATTTATTTATAGTTATTTTTCTTAAAACATAAAAACACAAAAAAAATTAATTTTTATTTTTTTATTTTAAAAATTAGTTTTTAATAACATAATTTCCATAAGAATGATATTTTCTTATTATTATATTAATTGTTATGATACGTATAATTGCGTATTCATTGAACACAATTCGTATCCAGTCAAGTTTTTTATGCCATTAGTGGGAATTATAAATATTAGAAATTAGTTTTTTTATATTTTATTTTAGTTATTTTTCTTTATTTAATTTTCAAAATTTTAATTTATTTAGTTATCTATTTATTTTTTTAGTTAATTTTCTTTATTTATTTTTTTAAATTTTAATGTATTTATTTAGTTATTTAGTTTTAATTTAGACATCTTTTTTAGTGCTATTAGAAATACATTTGAGTCTATTACATGAGCAAAGTCCGTGAGAAAGAAATCTTGTCTTTAGATTTTGAAATTGATGGTATTTTGATATCCATAAGAAAACAACAAGTAGTCACCCAAATGAAAGAAACTACTAATCCATTAGATGTGGTGTGCCAAGACTAAGGGATTTTTCTTATATTTTTATTGTTTTTTCTTTGTAGGTGAATAAATATGGAAAACAATGGTGTAACAAGATTGAGTAGTTCCAATAACCGATGTGGTGTGCCAACTAAGGAATTTTTCTTTCCTTTTACTTTTTCATATTTATATGTGCACAATTTAAGTTTGTGGGAGGGAGCTTCATTCTCTACTTTAGTGTTTGGTATACATTTTCAATTTTTAAAGATTTTTTTAGGATTTTTTAATCATGATTTGGGTAGAAGTTGATAAATATATAAAAATTAAATGCATGCATGCTTGTTATGAAACATAAAAATTGATTGTTATGAATAGGATAAGGAATGTAACATGCTTGTTAAGATACTTACATTAACATGTGATATGCTTGCTAGTTTTGATTGAATTGATTCAAATTTTTATGTACATGTTCATGATTGATTTTGGTATTTTTATTGAGAGAAGATTTGTGTGAGTTATATGAGCTAATGAGATCTACCATGTTTTATAATCTATTTGATCATCCCTTGCGACGAAATTATAAATAACATTTAGCAAGAGAAATGATTTAGGACTTATTTGGATTGATTGAGTCTTTTAAAGCTAACCGTTATTAATATTTTTAATCACCCATTTGAGTCAATTAAAAACCTTTCATTTCGTTAAGCCGCATTTTGTACCTAACTAACAAGCGTTACCTTTACCCTTACACCTTTAGCTTGTATGAAAAAAAATGTAATTGTGTGTTATGCTACAAAGTAAGGATAAATGTAATGCATCTTAAGAAAAAAAACTCACAATGCAATTATCCCTCTAAGGAAAAAGAAAATAAAATTAAAAATAAGTTTGGGGTGTTGTGATTCTAAAAGAAGAGATATGAAACAAAAGAATGTGAAAATAATGATAAGAGAAGGTGCACTAAAATATCAAGTTAAAGCTCAATTGTAATTAAAAAGTGCATGATGAATAAAAAAAAGCCAAGGTGTGATAAGAGCCTAAATGTCTTCATATATCGACCCCATCTAAGCCTTACGTTACAAGTATGTAAAGTTCTTATTGATCTTTAACTAAGTGCATATTTATGTTAGTGGAGAGAGATGCGAAAAATAGACTTATGATATTTGTTCTAAGATTGAATTAATTAACATACTTGTATAGGTTGATTTTTAAGTGCATATTTATATTAGTGGAGAGGGATGTGAAAAATAGACTTATGAGATTTTTTCTAAGATTGAATTCATTATCACACTTTTATAGGTTGATTTCATGTGTACTACACATGCACACATGAATCAATTTTTCAAAAAAAAATTGCATATTCTTATATTGATGGAAGATTGATTGAAGATAAAAAAACCTTTCATATCCTCGTATTGATGAAATATTGATTGATGAATATGTGAATATCTTTTTCGTAGAATTGTACAACTTTTGATAGGGATGGTTTTCACAAAATATGCATGTATTAATAGATATATGTTTTTAAATATACTACCCATATCAGTTTATTAGTTAGATTTGGCTTTATTTGAGAACAGGCAAAAAGTTAAGTTTAGGGTGTAATGACTTTATGAAAGTAAAGTTATCAGTACACTTTTTTAATTAATATTTGCTCGTTTTATTCAATAAATAGTATTTTTGGGGGTTAAAAATATTAAAATATGAACTTCCTAGTGAAAAGGGGTGAAAATATAATTTTTAAATTTTTTTGAGATTTGTTTGTATTTCTATGAGTTTTTAACACAATACCAATCAAAAGCTACCATGTGAATGTCATGCAAGCAATGGAATTGATGGAGCAAGCCACATGGACCACACATAAGCAAATATGGACAATCACGAAAAGTCGCATGTATAAAGCGATGCAGTGTCATGCCACATGTCAAAATGACGTTCATTTCGAGTTCACCACATAGTCAACGTCTCTCCATGTGTCGTCACACAACTCGTCAGTTCCTTCCAATTGTGCACCATGCAAGTTGAAACTGTGAATCAAAGATCGTCATATGGCAATGACTCAACATGCATTGACCAGATCAGTCTTCCTGTACCACGCGTTGCATGCTAATTCACCCAATAAAACATGCATGCCACATGTCATGCTCATATTGGTTGGCGATGTTAATTTTTTTCTTTTTTCATCTCAATCTTTGATTTGAAGTTGATCTGACGGTCCAAATTCCACCTGAGTTTAATTTAACCTTCTAATTGCCCTATAAACCCTAATGAGCTAAAATTAACATTTTTTTTAGTAATTTTAGAGCTAAAAGGAGAGAAAAACACAGAAAAAATTTAAAAGAAGATACAATTTTGGTGAAAATTCAAGAGAAGATTGATGTTACAAATCAAGAAATTGATTGTATTTTTTCTTATTTTCCTTTCTTTATCAATTTTTATGTTTTTTTATGAAAAATTATGAGTTTTATGAATAAAATAATGTCTAGTTAATTTATTAATCTAGGGTCCTATAAACCCAATTTTTAACATGTGATAATCTAATAATTTACCCCAATTATGGTTTTAGTTTAATTGTATTATTTAATCTAATTTTTATGCTATTAATTGTTTGGCCAACAATTGATCTATAGAGTCAATTAAATACATTTGAGAGAATTATTTATTTACTTATCTTGATTAAATAACATGCATAGTTTATAAGAAAAGATGTATGATTTTTATGTATATGATCCATAATTGATGAACTTATGCAATTTAATTGACATGAGTATTATTATATTAATTAATATATCATGTATAATTTACTTGAGAGATAAATACATGATAAATTAAATTCAATTGATCATGATAATTATATTAAAGAAATTTTAATAATTCACATATTTAAAAAATTATAATATTAATTATTCAAAAATATTTTATCATATATCTTCTTAAGTGTCAATTCTAATTTAATTAATTATTTTTATTTATTTTTAGTTATTTTAATTTTACTTTCCTAAAACATAAAAACAAAAAAAATTAATTTTATTTTTTTGTTTTAAAAATTAATTTCTATTAACATAATCTCCTTATCTTTTCTTATCTTTATATTACTTATTACAATATATATATTTTTGTATTCATTTACCACAATACTTATCCCATCCCCATCAAAGGAATTAAAAATGAAAGTCCTTATTCTATTGCAATTAAACCTTTGACACGCCACTCTATTTCTGCCCTTTTACAAGTGTTATGAATAGTTTGTGGTCCTGCTACGTACAAAAAGTAAATAAAAAGAACAAATAAAAAAAAAAGCAAAAGAGAAAAGGTTTACGTTTCTTTTGAATCCATGTTCTATATTTGAAACACTACATTCTGTAACAATCTGATGCTTTACAAATGGCATTATTGAAGTCAATTTTCAAGGCTGATCAAAAGAGTTTGCCCCATGGTCATGATGGTTGGTAACAGGTTGGGTCACAACAGGAATATCCAGGCTACTTGCTTCTGTCTCGGGAGAAATTTCTCTTACATCAGCTATCCGTGCCTCTGTTGTTGGAATATGGCTCCATCCACCTTCTCCAACTGGCCTGACGTTCATCTGATTTACTTCCATATGCACAATACTCTCTGTAGAATCACTGAGACAAGCTTTGTCAACATTTTCCTCGGATAAATCTATGTGCTTTGTTAGGGTAGTGTTGCTCAAATCTGAGCTAAACTCGTTCTTCTCATCAAAAACTTGCTTTGTATCGATGTGCTGTCTGCTCACAGGATGCAATATGGGGATTTACACACTATTAGGAAATGGCAAGGAGAGAATAATAATGCAGCCAAAGCATTCACATGAGAAAACCTGTAACTTTCTATTCATCAACTGGTAAAAATTTATTTAGTTGAGGGTCATATGGTCCAAACTTTCTTGAGTTTTCTCATACAACGCTCAATTAGCTGAAGCAGTAGAGAGTTGTTTGTATTCTGAAGTATACTAAGGTTTTAAAAGGCAGTTTTAAGCCTTGAGGCGTTTTTCTCACATGAGACGAGACGGAAACTTCAAGATGGTACAAGAGATAAGCCTCAATCTAAAGAGTTTTGAGATAATTCTCTACCAAGATGCAAGTTATAAATCTAACTTAATTTTTACTAAGAATGAACAAGAAAACTAAAAAGATAACATCTATAAAATAAATAAATTATAATAACGTAGTCATATTAGCAAAGCGAGAAGTACCTACTTTCTTTGCAAGCAAAATATGAATAAGGTTTAACCAGAAGATTCAATTATACGGAAAAATATGATACAACCAGATAGGTAGAAGTGGGATACTTGAAACCAACACAATTTGACGTGGGTTGTTTTGCCTCTAAAAACTAGTTTTTAGCCTACTATGGGTCGGGCATTGTGTCATCAGGGATTATAAACCCATCCATGAGAAGACAATCTCAGAAATAGAGAAATTTTGAGGTATAAAGTCTCAAAAGCCTCATTGTGCACCATCTAATTATGTAAGCCACAACCGAATACAGGCATAAGCTTCAAATAAGCCATTTAAGGATAAGCCTTAACTCGTTAAACAAATGAGCCTTGCCTTAGCAAGCCTCAAATTAGCAATTTAAAACCATTTAGTATACCAAGGATCAGTTTAAGTACCAGTAACCTGAAGCTAACGAACGTATATAAGTTACAAGACCCAAACCTTTGAAGTTGTGCCTGCAACTTGTTTATATATGCCAAAAGCTCTTCCTTTTCCTTCATCGCCCCAGACTCCTTCTGCAAGGCATCCTTTATTCTAGATTCAGCATCTGCTTCTGTAAACCTGACCTTCTCCTCTGCTCTCACAACAGCTGCTTCTAGTATCACAGCACGATCTCTAGCTTTTGCAAGCTCGGAACGCCACATATGTGCCTCCTGATTGGCTGAGTCTCTCTGCTTGATCAACTCATCTCTTTCTTTACTTATTTCAATGAGTTTATCTTCAAACTCATTTTGCTTAAATAGAAAGAAAAAAAACACAAGCAAAAAAGAAAAAAAAAACGATTCAAAATCATTATCAAGTTAATTTTTCCAGAGGTAAAGCCTAGTAAGGTGAGGAAAAGAAATAGAAATGACCCCTGACCAAGCACTCCTTTGACTTGTTTCTTCCATTTAAATCACACAGATAAGCTAGACTTTGCAACAAAAAGATAAAGCACTAAGACGATGAGAAATTGTCCAACCTTCGAACTTGACGACTCTAGTTTCTTCTCTGATTCTTTTGTAAGATGCTCAATTTGTGCACAAACAATTCTCCTATGTTCGTCCATCATATGAGCAGCAGATGCCGCAGCCTCAGCAGCTTCAGCAGTCTCAGATAACTTACCTGCGATATCTTTTATTGTTGAATCCCTTGTACGTAGATCCCGAGCCAAATTTTGCAGTTCCTCATCCTTAACTAGTAGAGTCTCCTGGAAAACAATTACAAGGTTAGTAAACAACTCTAATTAACTGGATGATTAAAGTGACTAGACACGCACCAGCAACGTTGAGTGATGTAAGTACATTAAATACCAAGAAACCCCAGATCAGGTAACATTTAACAGAATAAGAGGAAAGTGTTACTCACTTAGGACTGGCTATGATTAGTTTTAAGGAATAGTTTTCATTAAGATACCAACCAAGCCCCAGCCTGGCTGGGATATCACCAGAGTTTGAAAATTTTAACTAGACTATCTGCAGTCAATAAAATCAGAATTATGCATCCCTCAGCAACTTTAATGGAGTGGGAGAGTTCAAATACTTTGTTTTCGTTGAAAAGATGTGTACGAGAATGCACATTTCCCTTTGAGAAGATAAAAATTTGAAAATAGAGAATCACAAGCAGTGCACCTTCATAATTGTAAAATCATCCATTGGACCATCAAATGTCTTATTGGTCATCATTCCCAAAGCATTTCTTAGAGAAATCTGCATTGCTGCTTCAATTTCTTTAGAGCATTCCAATGCAGTTGAATTGGCAGCAGCAACAATTGTAGCAACTGTTCCTAATTTTGAAGAACCATTGCCACTTAAGGAATTGACAGCCTCTTTATGAGCCTTCAGAACCAACTGTGTTGCTCTAAAAGTTTTAAGGAAAGAATAAAAGCACGAAAAAGATCAGATGAGATCAATAAAGCATTACGTTAATTAAAAAAATATGTTGAAAGTGATGTAGTCTTTAAGTAAGTCGGTGATTACTATGTAGAAAGCAAGTTTTGTCGGTGGAAAGTGCCAGCATCAAAGCATTGATCAGAATGAATGTGTTTCAAGATCTGACGCATAAACCCTTGAGGATGTTACAGTATTCTCAAAAGTGCGCACTTAAGAACTTTAACTTTTTGATTCTTATAAATGATCCAGTATCATGTGGTGAAAAGGAAAACGTACTATACACATTAAAATATAGAAAGACATGCAAAAACAACAAATATTATTGCAGATCGCAAAGGGCAAGAACTTACTGTAAAGTTTTTACCCATGCTCTAGCTGCACCAGGAGTCTCCGCACAAAGGAAATAGTCCTTTCTCTGTGGAGTTCCAATATCTACAGAATGAAGTTAAGAACAATGCAAGTATAATATTTGGATCCAGCAATAAAAGAATTTTTATAGATGAAACCAAGATGTTCTCTGTTTCAGCATTGCTAGAGGAACAAGATGATAAATATGGATACAAAAACAGCAGCTGTCATACTTTGGTAGCCCACTGAAACACAATGAAAAAGCCACATCAATTGTTATTGAAACTAAAACCTGTCACGTAAACTAGTGATGAAAAGAAGGGGGAGAAAAAAAAAAGGTTTGTCCAAAAGTTATTAATCTTACCGGAAATTCACAGGAGATATGGTGATTGTGCTACTAGCGTCGAATATGATTCTTCCCTTGACAGCTGCCTCATTTCGCCTTATCCTAAAGCAGCACATAAAGAATTGGAAAGATAAAAGTTAGTTTATCTTCAATAGGCAGTGAAGAACAGTAAAATTGATAAACTCATACCTGTATTCCATTCTCCCTGTAGTTGGGTCTAAGATCACCCAACGCTCGTTCCATTTTCTGAGCTGTTGAAGAGGAAATATGATACATAAGCAATAGATTGAAGAAAAACAAAGCAAGTGCAAAAGATTAAATAAGAAAAAGGTCAATACGTTATAGCATTAATCTTCAACATAAAACCACCATATTACATTTAAAGATGATCATAACCCTTTGTTGGATCAGGCGATTTTTAATTAATTCACCAAGATCATAAATAGATCAATCATATCTATAACCAAAAGCCACTAAACAAATGCCTACGTGCTAACTGTGTCCCTCCCCCACAGATCAGCAAAAACAGTCTCGCTCTCATTTCTACAACAAATGTAAGGATCTCCAAGAAATCACCCTTTTCTAGCTTAATTAGTAAACAATTTTTTAAATATATATATATATTTAAGATTACAATATTACACAGCAAGCAATATTCTTAAGAAGGGCTCCAACTGTTAAGAAATGTTGTCACATAACTACGTATATTTTCTTCAATAAAATAGATTTAATAATTAGATAGTACCCTAAATAAATAAAAAAGAAAAGTTCTTCAGCTCCTAATTTCCTTAGTTACAACCTTAGCAATAACCATATATGTCTGGCGTGTTAATGGAAATACTAAAATCACTCAGCTAACAAAAAGGGACTGCAAATTTTGGACCGTAAGAACGCCCTCGTCTTTATGAGCTAGGATTAAAAAAAAAATCAACGATAAAACCAACCATGTCAGAACAATTTACGAAAGAAATATAGAGAGGCGGTAAATCGTACCGTTTCGGAGCGCTTAAGAAGTGGGCCCTGCAGCAAATTCCTGCCAGAACCCGAAGCTAACTGGCGCTTGATCTTCTCCAAGCTGTTCTCCGCATCCCCAGACCTCTGCTATATTGATATTAGCCACCGATCACCACATCAAAATCCAATTGATATAGCTAATTCAGATACATATATAAGTAAGAGAGAGAGAGAGAGAGAGATTGACCATAGAAGCACCATTGGCCGCCATGGCAGATTAAAGTTTGGGAGAGAGATCAAAATGCTTGTTAGGGGTTTTTGGATACTCAGAATTTTCACCTTGAACTGTTTGGTTTGTCCATAGACTTGCAGGTGAAGATATTTTGTTTATCATTTTCTCTCTCTGGGTTATCGTTTTACAATTTCTTCTTAGCAAACCATTCTGTACTGCACGGGTCGTTACCTACACGGCTGTTCACGGCACAGTGAACCCAGGAATTATTGGGAAAAAACCACTATTTACAATCCCTTACCAATTAAGTAGTTACTAGTAAAATACAATTATGTTATTTTTATAAAAAAAATCATAAATATATATTTTCTAAAAATAATGTATTTGTGATACCCTCACTTTTAGGAAGAAAAAAAAGAAAACACAAATTTTTATGACATTTTTGTAAATGTATCGAAATTGTTATGACACACTTAATAGATATAAGTTTGAAGTGTATTTTTGCTAAAACTAATAAAATTAGACTATCTTTAGTTCTTATTCATTTATTCTATACCAAGTTGACCTGATGGTTTAGATAAAAATTTATGGAGTAAATATATTTTTCTATCAACTAACTTTAAAGTTATTATAAAAATATTATCAAATTTTGATTTATTAATTTTCTACCGTTAAATTTTGTAATTATTATAAAAATATTATCAAATTTTTTTGTTACTTTTATAACATTAAATTTTAAAAAATATTATAAATATACCATAGTAGTCAATCATTTAATGGCAAGCTACAAGTATGTTAATGCTATTTTTATTAAATTTGCAAAGTTTAGTATGAAAGTAATAAAAAAATTCGATAATATTTTTATAAAATTTAACGGTATAGAAGTAACAAATCAAAGTTCAATTATATTTTTTAACAATTTCTAAAGTTCAATGGTAAAAAATATATTTACTCAATTTCATAAAAAAAAATATTAATAGATTAAATAGATTTTTCTAACACCAAACTTTAGAAGTTGTTACAAAAACACAATCGAATTTTAATTTATTATTCTATACCATTAAACTTTAAAATTGTTACAAAAATGTAATCAAATTTTTTTATAACTTTCATACCGTTAAACTTTGCAAAATGTTATATAAATATCATCCATCAGTTAACGACAAGTTATATATATGTAAATGATATTTTTGTTAAATTTGTAAAGTGTAATAATATATAAGTAACAAAAATATTCAATTATATTTTTGTAAAATTTGTAAAATTTAATATATGTAAATAATAAATTAAAATTCAATGATATTTTTATAAAAAAAAATACTATCTAAATATTAAAAACATACTTATTTTTCTCTTTTTAGAGTAAAGAGAAAAAAATCACATATAATTATTTTCAAATTATTTTCAAATTAATATTAATTTTATTTAAAAAAAATGAAAAGCTAGTTCTTCTAGTTCAATAACCAATTAAAAATATATATTTACATTCTACCATTAGTCTCATTATTTTTTTTAAATTTGATAACTTTATTTGTTTGTTTTTAAAAGGTGGTCTTATTGCATTTTTTAAATAAATTTGTTCATTTTTTTTTAGTTTTTATACATTGAATCTAAAATTTAAAATTAAACTTAAAATATTAAAAAAAGTAAAATATAGAAAGGTCCACAAATTTTAAGAACAAATAGCCTTAATTGTTAAAAAAAATGGGGTTAAGTGTAAAATTAAAAAAACACCAAAATGAGTTTTTATTTTAAAAAAAAGTATAAATATTTGTTTTAGGAAATTATCATAGGTGAAGGACCTTGAAGAGTACTATATATTTCAATAAAAGTGCACAAAAATCCTATAATTATTAAATGGTACATAAAAATCTTATAACTTTCAAAAAATGTATACAATGTTCTTAAATTAATCATTAACAGTTGAGCTCTATTGAGATTATAAATTAACTAATATTTTTTACTAATGTGTAATTCAAAAAATATCTCTTAAGATATTATTATATGCTTGACACATGATTATTTAAAAAATATATAAATTATTAATTTAGGATCAATGTACACATTTTTTTAAAGTTATAAGAATTTTATACACCACTTAATAATTATGAAATTTTTATACAATTTTATTGAAAGCTATAGAACTTATACGATCTTTCACCATGTTATCATTTATAGAACATGAAACATTTATACTAGTAAAATTTTAATTTTTTTAATAATTTAATACTTATATTTTTTTAAATCAATATATTATTTTAACATTAATAAAAATGAAATAGTTACTATAACTATTTCAAGAGAAATTATATATTAAATATTGATGTTGTGATATAGACTAATAAAATAAATGATAATTATAATAATATTTTAAAAAAACTTAATTATTCACTATAGTTGTAAAACAAAAATTAATAAAATTAACAAGAATAACAGATTATTTATTGGTGAAATAATAAAAAATTCTCCTTTTCTAAAATATAAATTTATATGTCAAAAATAATTGTTGGTGTATATCATTGATCAAATAATAATATCCAAACATAGATACTTAAGCATAATAACATGCTAGTTTTTTTTTCATTAGAGTAGTTAGATAAAATCATAAAAGGATAATGATCATAAGAGTAAACTCTTTCATTTCCTTTTTTTTTTATACTTATTGCACTCCACAAAAGTTCAAAACCAAAGATCCAAAAATCCTAAGTCGAAACAATCTCTATTAATCCAGTTGTTGTAGCATCGATACTAATTTGTCTACTACGATTTTCGATGAATTTAGAAATTGTTGATCAGAGCTCAAAAAACTCACTCTTAGTTATCTACACTTTAGAGCAAATTTATAGCTCAAGATAGGTAGAAAGGGGCTAATAATGGCATGATAGTGAAATCTTCAAAAGCATTTGCATTAATGTAACACAAGGTTTATGTTTGCATATTGCTTCAGATCTATGTGTCATCTGTTCCTATATATGTCCTTTATATATATCCTAGCACAACCACCTTGTTTTGTTCTCGCTGGCTTTCACTAAGGTACTTGGTTCTTTATTTCATTCAGAAGTGATTTTTTTCTATTATGAATTAGTAATTAACATCGAAATTTGTGACACATATGGTCACGTCAAAGATTGACCTTACTTTAAAGAAAATATGTCAATAGTAATAGAGTTTGTTAAAATATATTTGCTTATACTTATCCTTGTAGTCATGTAAGGATGTTTTAGTCTTTTTTTTTTTAGTTAGGCTTTAGTTCCTAGTGTATAAGGTTTGTAAATCTCCCTATTAAGGATAAGAGAGAATATAATATTTTAATTTGTTGAACATGGTATTAGGGCATCCTAATCTCCATTAACATGTATCTCCAAATCAGTTTTTACTTAACCAACACAATCTTCACCAAGTTGTCGGTTAACAAATTATATTTGTCGATCAAAAGGTTCCAAGTCATTGGTTAGCAAGTTCCACTTGCTAATCGCCTTTCATCCTTATTTTTCAACTTCCTCCTTTATCAAATATGGTATTATTCACCCTACTAGTATTTTTTTGGAATATAAGATATCTCATAGATAGGAAGGCATGGCTATATGAGTTCTTAACAAATACCTTTCAAAAATACTCCACAAAATCTCTACACAACTTCTTCATATCAACATCTATCGTGCTTGCTTTTGGATTTATGGCTTTGCCATGGGCTAAGTAGGAAATATTAATTAAAAAAATTGATGTGCTCTGCATTGTTAATATAATGCATGAGATTTGTGTTGAATTGGATGTGTGATATTTTTGTTTTCTTTATAATTGACTACTATGATTTTTTAATATGTTAAATTACTCAAGCATTTATTTGGTAATAGTGAGTTATGGCTTCTCTTCTTACACGAATCCTCCTCAAAGGATTCTATATTATAGCGGTTAAATTTAATGAAGATAATTATCATTTGTAGGTTTTTGGTGTCAAAAATTATCTTATTGGCCAAAATCGAAGTCAATATCTTACAAAAAATACTCTAGATGTTTCCAAACCTAAATACTCAAATTGGGTGCAAGAAAATGCTCAAGTCAAAGGTTGGTTATGGCATTTGGTTGAGTTTTAACTCTTATCTATCATAGCTCAATTAAAGAGTACAAAAGTAGTTTAGGAGAAGTTGAATCTCATGTATGGCTATAAAAAAATCACTCTCGTGTTTATGAATTGTATAATCTTCTTTTTGAATGTAAAACAAATGGTAGACCCTTGGTAGAATATTTTGATGGGTTAGATACTATTTGGACAAAAATAAATAATCTCCAACCCATTTCTCTCACTAGTTTCTCACACTTACTCTCTACATTTTGATGATGTATATGAATGTATCAGTAAGTAGTGAGAGGACTCGTTGCCTTTATAAAGGTTCTCCCATCAAGAACCTCGTATGGTTTCGTAACCGACATATGGTTTCGACAAAACCGAACCGTTACCACCATCCACTATTCCATTGCACCACTTTGATGTTACATTCTCCCACTTGGTGCAAACATTAAGCTAAATTCTCTTGAATAACTTCCTTGTATTACAATGTATTTAGTTTCTCAAGTATTACATTTTATGTGGTAACAAAACTTAATGAAGAAATCCTATATTTATTCTGGGTTCAATAAAATATATATTTTCTCAAATAAATTAAGGTGCACATGAATATGAGAAAATATCACAATATATAAGAGTTTCATTAATAAATTGTATATATATATACATACATATACAAAGTGGAACCAATTCCTATTTTCTCTATATGATCATTAAATTTTATTGGTGGCATGCCTTTAGTCAAAGGATCAGCAATCATCAACTCAGTGCGAACGTGCTCAATGATTAATTTCTTTTTCTTAACACATTCTCTTATGATCAAATATTTAATGTTGATGTGCTTACTTCGACTACCACTTCTGTTGTTCTTAGCCATAAACATAACATCTGAGTTATCATAGTACAATCTTAATGGCCTAGAAATAAAGTCAACTACTCTAAGTCCGAAAGTGAAACTCTTCAACCATACACCATGTGATGTGGCCTTGAAACATAACACGAACTCTGCCTCCATAGTGAAAGTAGCAGTCAAGGACTATTTCGCATTATTCCAAGACACGACTCCACCGACAAGCATGGAAATGTAACAAGATGTTGATTTTTGTGAATCAACACAGCTAGCAAAGTTTGCATCGAAGTAGCCAATTACTTTTAGATCATCGGTTTGTCTATACATGAGCATATAATCTTTGGTTTCTTGTAGGTACCTTATCACTTTCTTTGTAGCTTTCCAGTGGTCAATACCTGGGTTACTTTGATATCTCCCTAACATCCCAACAACAAATACAATGCCAGATCTGGTGTAGACCTGAGCATACATTAGGATTCTAACGGCTAAAGCATACAGAATAGTTTCATATGTTCTCTTTCAAAATCATTCTTTGGACATTGGTCCAAATTGAACTTATCGCTCTTCATAATGAGAGCAATACTTTGTGAACAATCTTTCATCTGAAATCTATCTAAAACTTTATTGATATAGGCTTTCTGAGATAAACCCAAGATGCCTCAAAGTCTATCTCTATGGATCTTAATGCCAATGACATAAGAAGCCTTACCCATATCCTTCATATCAAAGTTTTTAGAGAGAAATTGTTTTACCTCGTGTAGTAAACCGTTATCATTGGTTGTAAGCAAAATATCATCCACATATAGCACAACAAAAATATTACTCCCACTAACCTTCTGGTATATACATTGATCCACAACGTTCTCTTCAAAACCAAATGAAGTGATTACATTATGGAATTTCAAATACCATTGACGGGGAGCTTGTTTTAATCCATATGTGGATTTATTAAACTTACAACCCAAATGCTCACCATTATTAGAGAAGAATCCTTCAAGTTGTTTGATATAAACCTTTTCCTCTATGTTACCATTAAGGAAAGTCGTTTTCACATCCATTTGATGCAAATCCAAATCAAAATGGGCAACCAATTCCATGATCACACGAAGTGAATCTTTCTTAAATACAGGAGAGAATATCTCCCTGTAGTCGATTCCCTCCCTTTGAGTGAATCCTTTGGCAACGAGTCTTGCCTTATGTCTCTCAATGTTTCCTTGTGAGTCTTTATTTGTCTTGAAGACCCATTTACATCCAATAGCTTTCACACCATTAGGCAACTCGACAAGATCCCAAACTCTATTAGACATTATAAAATCCATCTATTCTTTCATGGCATTGTACCATAAGTTTGAAACCTTAGAACTCATAGCCTGTGAAAACGATTCGGGATCATCCACAACTCCATTGTTACAATCAGTTTCCAACTTTTCCATAATTTAAATGGCATCTCTGAGACAACCTTGGTTGGAACTCGGTTTAGTATATACAAAACCGTATTTAAAGCTTCAATCCACAAGGATTTAGAAATATTGGAGTTGTTAAGCATACTCTACACCATCTCCAATAGTGTTTGATTTCTCCTTTCTACTACACCATTCTGGTCTGGTGAACCAGGCATAGTGTATTGGGAAACTATCCCATGTTCTTGAAGAAACTTAACAAACATACCAAACGCTTGTCTATTCTCAATGTATCTACCATAATATTAACCACCTCAATTTGATCTCATAACCTTTATTTGATTTCCACATTTTTTTCTCTACTTCAACCTTAAATATCTTGAAGGCATCTAATGCTTCGCTCTTATTATGAAGTATATAGAGATACATATATCGAGAAAAATCATCAATAAATGTGATAAAATATTTCTGACCTTGAATGTCTATGTCTGGACAACATATATCTGTATGTATGATTTCTAATATACTTGAACTCCTATTGGTACCTTTCTTTGACTTGTTAGTCTGCTCATAACTATACATTTTACTGTTATTTTGTCCAATTTATTAATTATAATTGCTATGTTCTTAATATTTTAAATTAATTAAGTTCTTAAACTAATATTTACTATTTTTTAAGGAATATATTTTTAGAGAAAATTAAAGAATTTTAAGTGAAAAAGACTTAATTGCAATTAATATAATTTGAATTAAAAGAGGACTTAATTTCAAATAACAAAAGTTGAAAATTTAATTTGAATTAAATTAGAGGGCTTAAATATAATTAACAAAACTTTTGTTTTTTCTACGCAAAGAAGAACTACCATGCACATCATTGTTAATGCGCCACACTCACCGTCAGATCATAAAATCAACGGTGAGGATCAGACGAGTGAGATGAATGCGTTACATAGGAAATTGTACACGTTTCCAGTTATAGCACACTGCTCGGCACGTAGAGTGGGGTCCATCTGTCTGTGTAGTCTGGTGCACAGAGTGGGGCCTACCTATTTACACAGATGATTCCCTCAGACATGTCTCCCTTACCTACAATTAGATCAAACCATGAACGACTCAGATCGTGCATGAGTCCCACGCCCCACGGGAGTGAAGGCCAGCTATTGTGCATAGACCAATGCACATATGTCTCGTGCGACATGGTCCACCAAATCCGCATGCACCCTCTCATCCCGCCCAATACAAATCTGCCACATGTCTTGTTATTTTTCCAACGAATCAGATGCCGACACATGGCATGCATATTGTGAAATAAAAATGCAGGAAAATTTTCTCGCTAGCTTATTTTTTCATGCTTGTCTCCCACTTCAACACGCGTGTGTAAAATATTGTGCGATGTATTTTTTTTAAGAGAACAGAAGGCATAAAATATTGGGTTATTATGATTCTAAAATGGGAGTTAGACGGTGGAACACACATAATCCATTTTTGACTTCTGTTGTGGTTTTACTTAGGAGAAAAATTAGAGAGTAGAGATGAAATACTTTTAATTCTTTTTGTTGTTCTTCATCTAATATTCCTTAAATGTTTTAATATTTTCGTATTGTAATTTTAATGTTTGCTATGAACTGATTTAATTGTTCTAGGGTTGCAGTGTAACTTAAATTATGAAACTTGAATTAATTATTTTTGAATGATTTATGGAATGTTTTTAAGTTGTTTATTTTATTTGTGCTTAATGCTTTTTATTGTTAGAAGATTAATTAATTGTTCTGTGACACTTAAATAAACTTGGAAAAGACATTTTTGTGTATTGCTCGTGGATAGAATAACATATATATATATATATAAGGGATATGAATATACTTTTATTATACATGTAGCTATGTGAGAACTTTGAACTTAATGAATCTTGGTGAATTTAATTCTCATAGGAATATAGTGAATTATTTTAGCGAGATGTGTCTATTTGTTATTGGAAGAGACATATGGATAAATTAGGAGTTCTTGGTTGACAAATTAAATGCGAGAACATAAATCAAGAGAAAATAATATGATTCAAGTGGATTAATTTGGTGAAATTGCAATCCTAGAATTTTCTTATTTATTGTTACGAAAAATCAGTTTAGTTAAACATTATCAAACTTTCGATTGTTTGGATAAAATCATATTGAAACAATTTTAGTACTTAACAAATATTAGTAGCAAATCTCCGTGGGAATGATATCTTACTTATCATTTGTTACTTGTGATCGTATATACTTGCACGTTCATGTTCTCTTAAACAGACAACATCTGTTTTCCCTTAATATAGTCCACATATGTCTCAAAATCAATAAAATCTAGAGTACTAAGTACCCCATCTTTCACTAATTTTTTAACTCTTTCTATGGAGACGTGTCCTAATCTTCTATGCCATAATGTAGAAGAGACCTCATCAATAATACACCTTTTAGTGCCAACTTGAACATGCATAGCGTTATGAGTGACATTATTTTGTAAATTAGTGCAGTAAAGACCATCAGACAAATACCATTCCCAACACAATAAGATTTATTAAATAAATTGAAAGATGTTTCTAAAAAGTGAAAGGAATAACCAAAAGGTACAAGTCTTGAAATCGAAATCAAGTTTTTAGAGAAACTTGGAACATAAAAGGTCTTTTTTAATTCTAAAATAAAACCACTACTTAAAATGAAATTGCATGTCTCTACAGCCTCCACATGTGAGCCCATCTTGTTATCAGATAAGATGTATTACTCACTTCCCATTAGCTTCCTTAGATTTCGCATACCTTGTAAGGATTTTGCAACATGGATTGTAGATTCAGAATCAATCCATCAGGTGTTAATATTAATACTAATCATATTAGATTCATAACAAACAAATGAGATTGGATTACCTTTATTCTCAAGCTATTTATGAAATTTGATACAATCCTTTTTCATGTGTCTCTTCTTTTTACAGAAGAAACACTTGGCTTCTTTCTTAATATCAACCTGAGGTGGAATTATCCCTTTTCCTTTATGCTTGTATTGAGATTTGCCTTTCCCGTACGTTGTAGCCAACATTGCATTTTCACCAAATTCTATAACAAGCCTTATTTCTTCTTGAACACACATGGTCATTAGTTCATTGATTGACCATTTATCATTATGTGTATTGTTCTAGACTTTGAATGACCCGTACTGATGTGGGAGAGTGTTAAGGATATAGTGCGCCAGGAAGGATTCTGACATCTCAACCTTGAGATGCTTAAGTTGAGCCGTCATGTCCCTCATTTGCATAATGTGCTCGCGCACATCTTTCACACTGGTGAGTCTTAAGGAAGAGAACTTCATAATAAGGGTGCTTGCTAAAGCCTTATCTGAAGTGACGAACTGATCATCAATGGCCTTTAGCACATCTTGAACATTGTTATGCTGATCAATAGAACCACGAATGCCAGTAGAGATTTTAGTCTTAATGAACATCATGTTAAGGCGATTAGATCGCTCCTATTGTTCATAAAGCATGATATTCTCTGGAGTGCTGATTTGAGTAATTTTAGGTGGTTCATTTTTCCTAATAGCATAGTCAATATCCATCCACCCTAGATGAAGGAGAATTCTTTCCTTCCATATTTTATAATCATCCCTTTTTAGATCGGGAATGTCACAATAGATATCAGAGAAATTTACAGGTTGAAAAGCTACAATTAAAGATTATATGCTTATTAAAATTTGAGACCTAAATTAAAGTCATTCTTTACCAATGTAAATCATGAAAATATATGAATCTAGTGACATAAAACTTATCTGTGGACTAAAATTCTAATTCAATTAGATTCATCTTAACTTTACGATAAAACTATAAAATTATATTTCTTTTCCTAATCCCTATGAGTAAATTAGAAAATATAATTTAATATTATATCTTAATTAATCACACAAAAAATATAATAAACACTCCTGTGGGATAAAATTTATTATATCACATATGATTAATCACAATTAATGTTTATTTTCTAAATATGATCATAAATAAACCTTATTATAGTTTTAATTAATTAAAAATGTTGTGGTTACTCTATAATTAATTAAACTATATGAATCACTTAAATATTAGTTAAAATCCTTAGGCTCAATTATTGCATAAAATCATAAGTAATATTAATTTAATTCTAAATGTGCAAATATTATCTATCTTAAGAATGCATGTATGCCAATAAATTATAGAAGCAAAAATAAATAATATAAACATTAATTAAATCCATAAAAAGCCATTAACAATTAATTTCATTATGCATAAATTATTTAACCAAATTTTCATATGTATAATTAATTACAAAATTTATACATAAAAATACCAAAATAAATAATTTAAGCATAATGTATTTAAATAAATTTTAATGTACCAAAAAATTATTTAAATAAATGTGACGTGTATAATAAATATTCTACATATGACAAATCTAAGTTAAATAATTTATCATATTAAAATTATATTCATATTTTTTTATAATAAAAATTGAATTTCAAATGCATATAAAAATATGCCAGAAACATAATATAACACAAAATGCATTATGGTCCAGTGGACAGAACACTACATTCCCAATCATGGAATCCGGGTTTGATTTCCTACTAAAATATTTTTTTTGTTTAAAAATTAAACTCTGAATGTATATAAATTTAAATCTGATATAATAATAAATGCAACAATCGTTGCAACCCAGTGGACGAGGTGCTTATTGCCTCACGCAGGACCTGGGTTTGAGTCCTCCAGATAACATATTTTTTGATTTTTTTAAAGAACTCATCTTCAACCTCCAACCATATCAACTCGACCCAATTTTGACCAGAACATATACTCGACTATATTTCACTATTTTGGCGACGAAATTCAGAGTTCTTTTTATCAAAATTCATAGAATTTGATTTCCGAGTGATTTATGGTCTCATTTTGAATCAAAAATCCCATTTTAAATAAAAAGATAATTAATGATTCAAATGAATACCTACGGTAAATTAGATTTATTTTCTTCATTGTTTTTCAAGTTTAAATTCACAAAATTACTCTAAAATCAATATTGTAACAATTTATAATTTCCATATGCATAAAAAACAAACACAATAAAAAAACCCAAATCTTAGTTCCCATGAAATAGAGCAAAACCAAGATGTTTTTAAAAAATGGCTTTGATACCAAATGTTAGATTACAATTCAATCGAAAAACGTTCAGGAAACCATATGAACGTAAAATTTAAATAAAGTGGAAACACAAAATGGATTGAAAATATACCTCCTACCATTGATAAAATTTCAACACTTACACGAGAATTCTAATAGATTTTTTATTTGATGTTCTCACTGATTTCTCACACTTACTCTCTACATTTTGATGGTGTATATGAATGTATGAGTAAGTAGTGAAATGACCCCTTGCCTTTATAAAGGTTTTCCCATTAAGAATCTCATATGGTTTCGTAATTGACGTATAATTTCGACAAAACTGAACTGTTACCACCATCCACTATTCCATTGCACCACTTTGATGTTACATGAGGATTATACACTTATTAGGCCTAGCCGATAAGGCTATCTGTTGACTAGTACCACTATTTAATTGTTCTGGGACATATGAAATTATCCCCAACTAAACATCAAACTACTTGTATACCTAATTCAAGATTTCACTTGCTTTTACATTTAAACATGGAATTTAACACATCAAAAATTCAAAAAATGAAACTAAAAATAAATCATGACATAAAATTAATCAAATCATAGAGATTTGAAAATTGTCTACAATCATATTATAAACTTAGTTATCCATAGAAACTAGAATAGTCAATACAATAGCAATGGAAACTATAAAAAAATGATTAAAAAAATTCTTATGAAGATAATAGATAGAGCGAATGCATCCACAATCAACAATCTTCAATCTCATCTTTGAATTGCACAAGATTTGGATCTTTGTTCTCTCATCCTATCTCTTGTGTAATGTGTAAAGGCTTGACCTAATATGATGTACATATGGTGTTTTTTTAGCATATATTGACCCTTGAATTATTTTCCCATGATCCAATGTATATGATCAAAAATAAGGGGGAAATAATATTATTTTTCAAGCATTTTAGGGGTCTCAATTGATGAGAACTTTTTGTCGATAGATCGAGCTCATTAAACAATTATATTCGAGAGCTCGATTGATATCGATAAATCGAGTGGTGTGTCGATTGATTGAGCAACGCCAAAATGGTTTCAACGTTTTGATCTCAAGGTCCTCGTTTGAAGTTTGATCAATCAAGTACCCTACATTTACCCCAAACACATGTCTTTACTCCTTTTTTCTCATTTTGTTCCTGAATACATGTAGAACATAAAATAAATACATAAAATGCAATGAAAATAAAAAAAATAAAAAAAGTAAACCAAGTTTCCTACTTTAAACGAAAGTATACTTTAATCTCATATCTATTAATTGGGATAACACAAATTTGTTATTTTATAAAAAATGTTACAAAAGTTTATTTTATAAAATAATAAACTTGTGATATCTCAATTTCGAAGTGGACAAGTGGGACAACACAAATCTATTAATTTACAAAAGAGACTTATGTGACCTATTTTGTAAAGTTATCAAACTTGTACTATCACATCTAATAATTAAATACATGTATAAAATATATTTTTATCAAAAATAATAAATTTAAATGATTATTCCTCCAAATAATAAATGATAAAAATACAATAATTGATGGACAAAAATATGTAAAATAAATATCACCACTCACTTTGCAATTTCAATTTTAAATATGTTATTGGTTATGGAAAAGTCAATTATTAAAAAAATAAAAGGAAATGATAGCTTTTCTAATCAATAGGTTATACATTCTGGACAATAATGTGTTAAAATGTTACCCAGTGTTATCCTCTTTTGTCGTTTATGTAAGTGCATTCTAAATTAAGGTCTTGATATCTTATATACGATGTTTATTTCATTTTGCAATCCCATGGTAATTACATAAACTTGTCGTTTATGTAAGTGCATTCTAAAGTAAGGTTTCTTGGGTTGGATGCTTGGTAATATTGATCACTTAACATCTAGACTATCGTCTCTATCATCGCCTTATGATTTGTTCAACCATTTCAGCGACATTACGAGTACATGTTGCTAGTACCTTTTTCTTGTTTTTCTTTTTTAATTTCACTCTATTTTTATCACTTTGTGCCTTCATGTTTTTCCTTGAGTTGTTGCTTCTTATGTCATATGAATTTTTAATTTTTCATAAAGTATAAATACTTGACACTTTAATTGATAAAAAATTAAAAAAATTGAAAACACAATTTTAAAAATTTAGGTCACAGTATCCTAAAAGAATCCAGGTTGCTCCAAACTCAAATAACTGGCTCATGGCAAGCCACCCTCTCTCCTAAGTAGGACGGTAATGGTTCAAATCCTCACCCCTCTAAGTAACGTTGACCTATAAATAACCTATTATTGTTTGAGGTAATTAACCTGACTTCCTTGCTGTTTGGATTGGTGTTACAGTTTGTTAAAATGCAGTTTAAATTTTTTATTTAAAAACTTCTCATTATAAATTTATTATAATTGCTGGAACTGTGGGATGTATTGTTTTTAGATGTTGAAGCTGAATTTCCTTAAAGCTCATTTTGTCCTCTAGTACTGTTTTAACATGTTTGAAGATTGATTGATTTTCTTGCCATTTCTCTTTTCCTGGCAATGTTTTTCGTGAAAGTATATATATACTTTTAAATAAATGATCCAATATTCTCCAATACATTTTCTTTTAATTTCCAAAAGTCAGATGAAGATTCACAATTTGAAAGCATAATGCAGGTTGTGTGCCATCTTTTGACAAATGTAGAGATGTATTCTAATGAATCGATGTCCTCATCATGAAGCACCTCATTTAGATGATTTGGAAGTGCCATCTGAATTTGAAAACATGGATGCATGCATGTGTAGAGTTTTGTGTATAAAAAGGTCATTGAAGAAATTGAAGCAATACATCTTCATCATACACCTAAACCACTTTTTGGTTTTAAGGATGTTGTAAATTTTAATGCATATCCTGGTGCGATGACGCCGTGTGGGTTCGTTTCCTCAAAGTCAACTTTCCTTATTAGAAAGCAGAGTGCATGTAGGGCGTTTAATAATAAATAAAGTAAAAGAGGGAGAAAATGAGTAATTATCATCTACATATTTATATTCTAAAAATATAGTAGAAAAGAAACAAAAGCCTCAAATTATTTTTATTAATTCTTTTTTTTCTTTCAAATTCTATAGAATTACAAAAATATTTATTTAAGTTTGGTAACTAATAAAAATAAAATGATTGAGTTTTATACTCTCATATATGTTTATTTTGATTTATATTAATTCTTATTATAAATTAATAAACATATCCTTAATTACCTGAAAATTTTACAAATGTTTGCAAAGCTGAATATTATTATTGTTCTACTCATAATTCATTTTCATTATTAAAGATTCTACATTGAAAAAGAGACAAAAGTGTCATGCATGTATTGTCGTGTGTACAAGGGTGTCTTACCCGATGCTATCTCATCCAAATTATCCAAAATTGTTTAATTTTAAGTTAAATTATTTTTTATTAAAATTATTAAAAATAAAATTTATAATTATTTTAATAAATTTTATTACTACACTAAAAAAATTAGCTTCTCAATGTCTTTGTATATTAGGTAATATCTTTCAACAAATTTTAATTTTTTATGTTAATGTTTAGAAAAAAAATAACTTATTATTATTATGATAAAATATTATCGTATCATAATAAATTTTATTATAATATTTAATATATTTATAATAAAATATTATTTTATCATGATATTATATTATCTCTATAATACCAACTCCATCCCATGCTTTTTATATATGTATAAAAATTAGCAGGGAGGTGGGTTGGTGATTGGTCCCAAAAGAGATTATGTTTTAATCTTTTAGAGAGTAAAAGAGAGATGTATTATCGTTTACGAATTTTGGTGAGAGAATTATTTTTTTGGATAGGATGTATTATTTGTATTAAGATATTTTAAGAATAATTTAATTATTTTATTTATAATTAAAGTAATTGTAAAGTACTTTTTATAATTAATATGATGTATCAATTAAGTAATAAAATATATAAATAATTTATCTTAATTTTTTTTAAATATTTTTAAAAATTAAACTAAAGTATTTATCAAAATAAAAATTATACAAAAATGCTTTTTACCGCCTTAAGACGTAATTAACCAATATGATATAATTTAAATGATATATATTATTTGGTGGTTTTATATTCTCATATATTAATTTTATTTAATGTATATCTACTAAGAATGTCTAGAAATTATTCAATAATTTTAAAATAAATGTCATCCCTCTATGATAACTCATGATAATAAAGGATTTTTACTTTTATATTATATTATATTAATTTTAAATTTATTTAGATTAAAATACGATCTCATCAATCATTGTAAGGCAGGATGTCAGTTTCTGGAGATCATGTCTTGTCCGGCACGCAACTCGAATTACGACTTACGAAGCAGGTCACGGTCACGGTCACGGAGCAACCAACTCACAAGAATCGTTGAAAATATAAGATATTTTAAATCAATAAAATATAAAATTGAACTAACCCACTCTCTCTTAACTTTTAAACAGATTAATACAGCTTAGCGGTGATTGCTCCTACACGTCATCACACAATAGATGCCTTCCTTTCCCACGCCTCTCTTAGTCCATATCCTCAGTTCCACGTGCCAATTATCCGCACGTGGCATCCTCATTGGACACAGGTGAACTGGATTAATTTTTGATACAGTTGTTTCTAAATTTAAATGTAAAATGTGTATTTAAAATTATTACATTTTTGGATAGTTTTTATCCGCCGTAATAAAATGAAACGTATAATAAATAATATTTAAAATTAAAATTATTTTAATAAATATATAAATATATTGATTTAATAAATAAATATAATATATATTAAATCCAAACGAAAACGGATATATATTTGTCTATAAACTATTATTTCGTCGTTCAGTAATATTTTTCCGTCGCTAAAATTAATAAAAAAATAAATCAAATTAACAATGCAAATAATCGTGAATATACAAACTTATAGTTAAAACTTCTATTCTTACCTACAAACGAACAACGACTTGTCTCTACTCCTAGTTATCCAGTATCAAGTTTTATTATTATTTTTAAAATATTATTTACCGTTGAGATCGAGGTCGATATTGAATTCTTGATGCAGTTTAAAAATTAGAATTCCCTTCATTTTTTTTTTCTCGCTTCAAATTAATTATAAAATTCTCAAGCAAAACGACTTTCGCCGGAAAACAATGGTTAAGCAAAATGACAATGGGGATTTCAAGCTGGTCGGCTTCTCCAACTTTGTTCGAACAAATCCTTGCTCTGATCGGTTTAGAGTGAATCGTTTCCACCACGTCGAGTTTTGGTGCAACGATGCCACCAATACGGCTCGACGTTTTTCTTGGGGTTTGGGCATGCGGATGGTTGCCAAGTCTGACCTTTCAACTGGTAATCACTCACACGCATCTTATCTCCTTCGCTCTGGCGACCTCTGCTTTCTCTTCACTGCTCCATACTCGCCCTCCATAGCCACCCCCTCTTCTGCTTCCATTCCCACCTTTGTTCCCTCCACTTGTCGAGCCTTCTCCGCCACTCATGGTCTAGCCGTTCGAGCCATCGCCATCGAAGTCGATGACGCTGAGCTCGCTTTTTCCACCAGTGTATCCCACGGTGCCAAACCTTTCTCTTCCCCTGTTGTTCTCGACGGCCGTGCTGTTCTAGCTGAGGTTCACCTTTACGGCGACGTCGTGTTGCGCTACATCAGTTACAAAGACAAGGAGTCTTCCAATCGGATCAATGAGTCCAATCCGGATACTTGGTTCCTTCCGGGTTTTGAGTTCATGCCCGAGTCTTACCCGTTGGATTATGGAATTCGGAGGCTTGACCATGCTGTAGGTAACGTGCCAGAGTTGGGTCCGGCTGTGTCCTATGTTAAAGGGTTTACTGGGTTTCACGAGTTTGCTGAGTTCACGGCGGAGGATGTGGGGACGAGTGAGAGTGGGTTAAACTCAGTGGTGCTGGCGAATAATGAAGAGATGGTGTTGTTGCCAATGAACGAACCTGTTTTTGGTACCAAGAGGAAGAGTCAGATACAGACTTATTTGGAACACAATGAAGGAGCTGGGGTTCAGCACTTAGCTTTAGTTTCTGAAGACATATTCAGGACATTGAGGGAGATGAGAAGCCGAAGTAGTATTGGTGGGTTTGAGTTCATGCCATCCCCACCGCCCACTTACTACAAGAATTTGAAGAATCGAGTTGGGGATGTATTAACGGAAGATCAGATAAAGGAGTGTGAAGAGCTGGGGATTTTGGTCGATAGAGATGATCAGGGTACTCTGCTCCAGATCTTCACTAAGCCTGTTGGTGATAGGTGAAGGTTTTTTTTCTGGGGCGATTTTCATTTTTACCCACTAATTAATTTATTCTCAAAAATTGCACGCATTTTTATCAAAGTATCGAGGGATAAAAAATAAAGCACCCTTGAAAGTGGTCATGCAATTTTCCCTAACCATACTTTTGTTTAAAATGTGTTCAATTTTGAGAAATTGACATGAAAAGTAGTATACTAAAAGCGTCAAAAAATAAAATTGCCCTTTTTGTTAATTAATACACCCTTTTTAACTTTTTATTTAAGTAATATGAGGGAATTTTCTTTTCTTTTTTCCTTGAAAAAGATGATATTTTAATATTTAATCACCCTTCTTTTGCATAAATTTGTTTGAAAACAATGCAAATTAAGATTGAAGTTTGTATAATAGGTGATTTGATTGTTTGCATGGGAAAAACACTGCATATCTTGTGGGCAGCTTACCCTAATTGAGTTTCTTCATTTTGTGTTAAGAGTTTTTTGCTCAGGTCATTTTTTGCTAAGATAAGCTTCTATAACTTGTGAGATTGGATTAATCTGGTTTTTCTTATATTGGAAGTGCAGACCAACCATATTTGTAGAGATTATTCAAAGAGTTGGGTGCATGCTCAAGAATGAGGAAGGAAAAGTTTACCAGAAGGGTGGATGTGGTGGCTTTGGAAAGGGCAACTTTTCTGAGCTCTTCAAATCTATAGAAGAATATGAAAAGACACTTGAAGCAAAGCAAACAGCAGAGTCGGCTGCTGTGTGATAATGCATAGCTGCACCACCTCATTTTCAGACACAGTAAGACGAGATAAGTTAGCTAGCCCTTACAGTCTTGTTGTCCAAATTCTTTAATAATTGGTGCATAAGATGGACAATAATGTCCGTAGCAAGGTTTACAATTGTAACTGTTGGCACCTATTGTTGTACCTATTATGACCTGACCTGAACTTAAAAATCAAGTTACGATTAAAAACTACTTCAGTGTTATGAATAAAAATATTGAATAGACTTCACGAGCTTAGATGAATCTTAGGGAGGACTGTATTTTCTCATTTTGACTTGTTTGTTCAATTTAAACTCTTATTGCTGTATGCTGCAATTGGATATGTTCTTGAATCAGTCAAAATCTTTTGGAGGGGGAAGACCAGTTCATGGTTGGAAGGTAGAGTGCAGGAGAGTCTTTCATAGGTAAAACAAATCTTCTATTAAACTAGGGTTTTATGATCTACATTATTTCCTTTAAACTTACATATATAAACTCTTATGAGGAGTTCCTTGAATGGAATTGTGAAATTACGGAGAGAGGAAATTAGGCAGCATAAGACTTCTTTAAGATTGATTTGGATTTTGAGTGTGTAGTTGATGTTCATTAAGACTTTATGATCAACATTCTTTCCTTTAAACTTACATATATTTTTCTTTTTAAGGGGTGATCTTCATTCAAGCTGGACTCAACTTGTGGAAAATATTCATGGATATTCTTAAGGAACTTGGTTGTTGAGAATAACATAATTCAGTGTGGATAATAATCTCTATAGAGTTTCCTAGAAAACATTGCCATATTAGTCCTAGTGTTAACGAGATTTTCTGAGTGAGTATAATGGTTTCCTGCAGGGATGAAACTGGAGTCCCTTGGAAACTTAGGCTTAAAAAAATTGCAGCAATGAAAATATAAATTATGAACTAAGAAACTCCCAATAAAAGTTATGAAATAATAGTTTTGAGTTGTGTATGAATCAAATTGGAGGCCAAACGTATATGAGCCAGAATCTAAAATGTAAACTTTTTTCATAAAGCAAACTTACATATCAGGAGAGATGAGAATGAAAGAGTGAACTAAAGATTAGATGTACTGCTTGTACGTGAATACATATTACACAGTATTCATAAGAAAAAAAAATAGAAATGATATGTATAGTTTCAGAGAGGTAGAAGAGAGAAAGAAAACAGAGGAAGAGAAGCTGGTTTTGTGTAATATTCTCATGTCCTTTTTATTCCATCTCTTGGTTATATATATAGCCTTTAAATCAAAATAAAGGAAACAAGAGGAGGTGCGTGAAGAATTAGTCCAAAGCATTCCCCCTAACGGCTTAGTGGTCTCCCTTCCCACTGTGTAACCATCTTTACGCCACTGTAACCACCTCAGTGCCCACATTCTTCTTCATCTGTGCGCCAAGCAGCCAGGAGCACTACATGCTCGTATAATTTCTTTTCCCTTTTAGAATCCTTGTCCTCACGGATGAAGTTGGGGTATGATTTGGTAAAAATATGAGCATCTATTTCTTAGTTCCCACTTCATCACGCCTTATCCCTTTGTGCTCCAGATTAATATTCATTGCAACTCGGATCAATTCTTTATCTAAGAATGGGACTCGAGCTTCCAGACCCCATGTAGATTTATTTTCCCTTAGGTAATCAAACCAATACATTGTGTTATGGATGGTAGCCCCATCAATAGGATCAACCAAAAACAACACTTTAAGGTTTTTCTCAAGTAGTTTATATTCTCCGTTAAAGTCATTGAACCATACTGGACCTGGGATTCCTGTTTTCCAATTCTCATAACGAAATCCAATGTGTGCTAATCCAATAGCAACATTCAGAAGTGAGATTGTATTAGTTTTATGTCAAAGATTGATTGGTCCAGTAAAAGTAAATTTCCTATGCTCTCTTTTTTCATAAGCTGACCCTAAATAATGTCCATTGATGAAAGCATGTAGAGTATGACTTGTAGATTGCACTGTTAGAGTTGGCCTTATCCCTCCTTTCTGATCCGATGAACTTATATCAACATTGGTCATGTACCAGAAGTAATCATTAGTATCTCTAGTGACATTTACTTGCTCGAGGAGCCCAACTATTGTTATGCTTGATCTTATATCGAAAAGAGAAATATCTTTCTCAAAAGTTTCCCATAGAAACAACTTGGTATCAGTTGGAATCATTTGTGTTTGTGAGGTCCGAGCTCTCAATGTTGCAGTGTTAAATGCAACATGATTGCAATCTGGAAGGATGCTAATGGACTCAAGAGGCACATAGCAGTGTACCTTATTAAAAGTCATTTTGGCAGCAGATTTTGGATTAAAATTGGATAGGAAAGCTACAATTGTAATGTTGTTTGGTCTAAATCCTTCAAGAATCATAAGTTGTAGGGACATCAATGCTACCCAAATATGATCAATTTGAAACAATGAACTTATCATTGTATTACTTGATATCAAATCACGACCCCCCAATAACTCCAAAATAACTCTTGTATAACTTAATTTTTGTAATTTAGCATACATTATCATCAAGGCATTGATTGTAAATGTTTTCCAATCACTTGTTCTCATGCAGTATGCATGAACTTGTTTTCTATACCAACCTCCACGATGTGTACGCAAATTAGAACAAACAAATGCCACATTGTCCAAAGTAAATGAGATAGTCTCCACATGGACTGGAACGCCTGTAAAGCAATTTCACATTCCTCAAACAGACACAAAGCTGCAATTAATGAATTCCAAGAAACTTGATCCCTTTCAATTATTCTTTCAAACACTTTGTGTGCGTCCCCATTATTTTTGTATTTCTCATACAATTTCACCAAGTTATTAGCCTTTGAAACTGAATACGATCCATATATAATTTGGACACTATGGGCATGTATTGAAACCAAAGCACATACCATGAGGATGATTAGTGTTGAGTCATGCAGGGCCTCCCATGCAAACGTCAAAATTGCTCTGGGTTGTTTCTCTGTATAACGGTTTAAACCAAAAAATTGTTTCCTGTTAGGTATATCCCTTTCATTGACTCCTTCATTGAAGAGACATAAAGCTTCCTTGCAATTCCATCAACACCATCATAGGCTTTTAGGGCTTTATGCCCTCGAACAATAGATGTAAGTTCATCTAGGCGAATGTTAAAGCCTACTTGTTGGGTCTCTTCAGGAATATTTTTCGGAACACGATGATCAGTGTGACCCACAACATGAATAAATTGATTTGCTATTATTTGAAAATAAACAACTTGTAACTTTCCTTGGATTTTCTTCTTTTGTTTCTCTAACCTCAAGTCTTGAAGACTTGTAGTTGCCTCTAGAATTACTGGGAAGCATCTTCAAGTGGGATACCCATATGAGCCATTTGGATATATGTCAGAATGGCTTCTTGGAAAAGATTGGATCGAATTTTGAAACGCAGAGTTCCGATCCATGGGTGATATGTAGGTTTTGACAAGGGAGGGTTGGTCGTAGAGATGGTAAGTAGAGGAGTATGATCGTAGAGCTTAATAGCCCAATGAAGCTCCCTCAGATGGCTATATTTGGGTTCTTTGATTGAACTTTCATCAGCGTGAATTGGTTGTGGTCATGCGTAGCGATGGCTAGCATTAACTCTCTCATCACAATAATGACATAATCTTTTTCTTCTTTGCTCGCGTGCCTCTCGATTGATCGATTGATTCGTTGGTCTAATTATTTTCATAGAGGTGGAAGAAGAATAGAGGGGCAGAAGAGAGGGAGCTGAATTCCTTTGTAGGCAGGGCTATATGGCTAGATAATGGCCCAAATCCAAGCCTATTACGAGGGAGTCCAGTTGAAGGAGGAAAGCTTGCTTCATGGACCAATTCTGGAGGCCCAGGTGATCCACGAAACTTTATCTTGGTGTCTGAATAAGCCACTACCATTTCTTTGGGTAACCTAGGGAAGTGGTTCTCACAGGTTTTGAGGTTTATAAATTCCCATGTAGGTTATCTAGTGTGGTGTTCATGCGTTCGAAGTACTATTTGGCCTCATAAATTTGGCCGATTAGGTTATCTCCAAAACATTTAGGGAAAGACATTCTAAGGTGTTGGTGAGGATAATCACTATTAGGGCAAGAAATCTGTGGGTGCAAAGGTTCTCTTTGCGAGTGGATGGGGTTTCAGTGAGTTGTGGGTGGCGCGAAGAGCTTGCAACTCGATCAACACTGCTTGTAGGACAATGCCTAATCACTTGGAGCTGGACTCAGGTCGTGCTAAGGGGTCAGATAACTTATTTAGAAATTGTGTTGGATGGGTTTCGGTTGTCCATGGTTGGAACTGGCTTTGATACCATTGATATGTATAGTTTCAGAGAGGTAGAAGAGAAAGAAAATAGAGGAATAGCAGTTGGTTTTGTGTAATAGTCTCATGTCCTTTTTATTCCATCTCTTGGCTATATATAGCCTTGTAATCAAAATAAAGGAAACATGAAGAGGTGTGCGAAGAATTAGTCTAGAGCATTCCCCCCTAACGGTTTAGTGGTCTCCCTTCCCACCGTGTAATCATCTCTACGCCATTGTAACCACCCCAGCGCCCATGTTCTTTTGCATTTGTGTGCCAAGTAGCCACGAGCAACATATGCTCGTATCAAGAAAACAATTGTGCAACAAATATGGAAAAGTATCTTGTGATCCATAAATTTATGTTTTTGGGATACTTTGGTCCTAAATGATCATATGTTACACTTTAATATCCATGCTTTAAATATTTAGGACATTTAAAAAAGAAAAAAATTCCTTAAATTTATATCTTTAAGACACTTTAGTTAAATTTTATTGAGATTGGACACTTTAGTCTTAAAGTTTATTGGTTCCAAATACACTAGTTAAGTGACCTTTGTTTTACCTCACCTTAAAAAAAATATTTAGCAAATAGTAGAAATAGTTTGATTTGTTTTCTCTGTAGGATGGAAGGAATCCCAAAATACATATTTATTAACATCAGAGCATGTAAATAGACTGTACCGAACGCATAGGAAAATCATCTCAAATCTCCCTTTTCCACAACATCGCACTCTTTTTATCCCAAACCCTGCCAATCATTAGAACAGAGCAAAGCAGTTGATGGGTTATATCTAAAACAGAACAAAATAGAAGAAACCATGAAACCTACCACCGATAGTTTTTACCATATCTAGAAGGGTTATTTATGATTGGTAGCAATATATCCTATACATATGCAAGAACCAGTTTAAGTCCTTGAAGATCTTTATTCAGCTTTGCCACTAAAACCTTCAATTTGGCATTGAACATCAGATCTATGTTGTTATACTCCTCTATGCAAGCAAGCTCTCTCCAAAGGCAAACATCCTATTGGAGGAAGCGCCGCTAGTAACATTCTCCGAGCCCCTAGCCTATATAGATCTACAAAAGTTGCAGCTAGTCCTATAAGAAAATTCTTGTACTGTACACTGAATTGGGATCTTCTTCTAGGGAACATGTAATAGTTTTCAATGAAGTCATTTGTTCCAACACTAACCAAATATAAAGCCTCATTTAGTATTTTCTTTGCCATCTCCTCGCCAAGATAGGCTTTCAATTTGTTTTAGTAATCTTTATAATACTACACCTCCTTCCACAAAGGAATGGTACCTGCGGAAATAAGATGATGACTACATTCAAAATTCATGTAAACTAGACTGGATCCTCTACTTGCTTACATAGTACTCATCTAATAGTAAGAGCCCGTTTGAATGTTCTTATCTTAAAATTAATTTTAAGGTAATTGGTTTGATTAAAAAAACATGGTTTGGCTAAAACTGCTTTCAATATAATATCACCGTTTTTGGCATATAGTAGTGAGTATTATCTTAAAAGTAGGATCAAGTGTTTTTACTAACTCAAAATTACTAATACGATTGACAAAAACAATCATCATAGATTATTTAGAAAGTAGTTTCAGCCTAAAGAAAACAATGTCAGATTGGCCCAACTTAGGATTGAAACCAAGAACAAAGTATACTTTACCACCACATGAGAATTGGCATCGTCAAAGCCAACTCCAACCGAAGCAAAGCAAACATGGGAGGTGAAATTCGAGATATTAAACATTGGATCCAAATAGACAGGCCCAAGTGGTTTGAGGCCTGAAACCTGTGATATGAAATCAAGAGGAATTTGACTGTTGGAGAAACGTCCTACCATATGACTTATAATTGCTTCTAACTATTGTAGGTTTGAAGTTGTTACCAGCATCTACCGAAGAATCGCCAAACACTATAACTGTCGGAATTTTAGCTTTCAATTTTGTAACAAGTAGTTGCATTATATGAACCAAGAAAAGCCAACGTTGAATACACTTGCAAGCCGTTTTACATAGTGCTCCAACGACTTTCTATACGAGTATGATCTGATTGAATTTTTCTGCAAAATAAAGAATATAAGGAAGAAGAAGATGATGAACTTGCATTCAAAATGACTTTCATATTCAAAGATAATGTAAAAAACAAATTACAAAGGCATTACATAAAATTAGTGAACAGCTCCACTTCTTATAACTTTACAAAAACGTAATCATCAAATAAAGGATACATACTGTATTAGCTGCATTGAGTAACAAACTAACTAATTTGATCTGTTTAATCAGCAACCATTGTACTCAATACACCCAATGTTTAATGCCTTGCCAACACATTGTTCCATCATATCATCATTTGTAATCTACAATTGGTTATTGTTGGCTGAGGTGGACTGTTGATTATAGTCAATATTTCCCTTTAAATTCAATGATATAATTATAAAATTGAGTTTATTTCAATAAAACAAAAATTGTTGGATGGATAATGGTTTAGTAAGAATATCAATGTTTTGTTGCTCATATGATATGTGAAGAATAAAATATTGTTCGAACACCACATGTTCTCTCACAAAGTGTAGAACATGCTTTAGTCCTAGTATGACAAGTATATTTGCAACCAAAGAAATAGTACTCATATTATCACACGAGATAATTGGTGGTCTTGCAAACTTAACCAAATCAAATCAACACTAGTATCAACTAATGCACGATACCCAACCTCTTTGTTGGACCTTAAAATTGTGTTTGTTTTCTAGAACTTCACATCACATGATCAGAGCCAATGAATATCACAACACCACTAGTGGACCTTTTATCATCTAAGTTGGAACCCTAATCAATATTAGAGAAACAATAAAGTTGAAGATGTGAAGAAGGTTTTAAAACTATTCCATAACTTAAAATATCACATAAATACCTTAAAATTCTTTTAATTGCATTCCAACGTGGAACCAAAAGATTTGTCATGTATTGAAAAACCTTATTAACAACAAAAAAAGGATTTGGTTTGATGATTGTGATATATTGTAAAGCACCTATTACACTCTTGTAAAAGGAAGGATGGTAAACTGGTTCACCAACACAAGTTGAAAAGGGATAGTTAGTTGACATGGGTGTAGTAATAGGTTTGCATTGATCCATATTAACCTTACTAAGTAGTTCTTGAATAAACTTGGATTGATTATGGATCATCATTGGAAAGCTTAATAACCTTTATCCCTAAAAAATAGGTGAGTAATCCTAGATATTTTAGAGCAAATTGATTATTTAAAACAAAAATCAATTGTTAAACTTCAGTATCATTTGTAAATATAATGTCATCTACATATACAAACAAACAGATAACAAAAGAGGTAGCAATTTTTATGAAAAGTGAAGTATCGGCTCTTGACTTGATGAAACCCATACTAAGAAGAATACTAGTAAGAGTCTCAAACCAACCCTTAAGAGCTTCAAACCAACCCTTAAGAGCTTGTTTCAATCCATAGATTGTCTTATTTAACTTGTATACATAGTTAGGGAAAATAGGATCTTCAAAACCTTGTGATTGGGTCATATATACCTCTTATTATGACTTGCCATCAAGAAAGATATTATTGATATTAAGTTGATGAATACTCAAGCTCTTACTGATAACTATTGTAATAACCACTTTGATTGTAACTTGCTTCACTACTGGGCTAAAGGTTTTGGAAAAATCAAAACTTGATCTTTAATTATAACCCTTAATAACAACTAGATTTTCTTTTATCAAGCTGTCCATTATAAATATTTTTAACTCTAAAAGTCCAATGCCTTTCAATCGTTTTCTTGTCTTTAGGTGTCAATACTAATGTTCAAGTTTTATTATGTATTAAAACATTGAACTCTAGCTATATAGACTTTTTTCAAAGGGGATCAACAAGTGCTTGTTTTGTAGTGGCGGGTTCACAAAGAGAATAGTCAACTAGAGTTGCTAAATAAGTTTTAGGCTTAATGATGCTATCTTTGAGGCTTGTTACTACATAATGTGTATTTAAAGATTAACTAGTGGATACAGATGTAACTTGGGAAATATTTGAAGTACTAGAAGGAGGATGGAAGTTATTGGAAGACGTATAAGTTGAAACATGTATTGTAAAGTCACCAATGATAACTGATGGAAAAGAGTCAGAGATAGGTACTATACGAGTAGATATTCGAGATTGTAAAAGTGAGATAGGATATGAACTAGAGGAAAAAGGTTAAATAAGGTTTTTAGCGATTGATGTGACATATTAAAGGAATAGGAAATAGACATATCAATTGATGCAAACACTAAAATGACTGGTGTAAGTGTAGATTGTTGTGGTAAAAGTGTAGGCTTAATAGTTTTTGTATAATGAATAATTGGTAAAATAGTCCCGATGGAAACTTTTGACAGATAAGGAGAAGCATTGTTTTGAGCTTGAGGAAAGAAATTTTGTTTCATCCAAAATGACATTTTTGTTTATGTATAAACGAAAATCAGAAGCTAAATATTTATATCCCTTGTGTTTGAGACTATATTCTAAGAAGGTGCAAGAAATTGATTTAGGCTAACACTTCTGATTATTATATGGATTTAAGCAAGGAAAACACAAGTAACCAAAGATTTTAAAAAAGAGAATAGTCAAGCGGTTGAGAAAGATGAAACTCTTGAGATGACTAATCTTTAAGAATCGGAGTAAGTAAATAATTTATAAGATACACTTGTGTAAAAAAACTTCGTCCCAGAATTGTAGTGGTATGGAAGCATGTGTTAGCATTGCCATGCCTAAATTAACAATATGCCTATATTTGCATTCAACTGAACCATTTTTTTCATTTAAGTGTGAGCAAAAAGTTTGATGCTTGATTCCATAAGCAAGCAAGCTTTGAGTTAATCCTTGAAATTCACCTCCCCAGTTGTTTTAGAGGATTTTAATTTTAAAACTAGTTTTTAATTCAACTTCATTTGTAAATTGTAAGAATGCTTGTGCAATTGTAGCTTTTGATTTCAAAAAATAAATCCAAGTAAATATATTAAACTCATCAACAAAATGTACATAATATTGACAATCATTTTTTGAGGTAGATGATAAGACCCTATTCATTAGATTGTATAACCTGGTAAAGGTATATTAGCATAGACAACTCTAAGAGAGAAAAAAATACAATTTGTGACTCTTATTATTTTCATAAGCAATACATAGACTTAAAGTAGTAGCACTATTAGAAAAAAAGAATTTTAGATTGAGACAAACTTTCTTAACAACTGATAATGAAACATGGGCAAGTCTTTTATGCCACAAGTCCAAAATAGACTGTGACATAATGGTTGCAAGAGAAATAGGAGTTGAGTGTTGTTGTTGATGGATCATGGAAGGTGATGAATTGAGTGATTTTGATTTGGTGAAGGACACATCAAAATCATATAATCTATCAAGTAGGGTTTTCCTGTGACCTAATCCTTAACAAAGCAACATAGAGGATAAAATTCAAAATAAACTTTGTTATCAAGAGAAAATTAGGAAACACTTAATATATATGTTTTTGGTTATATGTGGAACATGAAGTATATTTTTTTAGGATTAGATTCTTATTAAGACAGTAAGTAAAAGGGAAAATATTAGAGCCATTATGAGATATAGAAAGATTTTTACCATCTCCAATCTCCAATCATGACCTTATCAGTTCCATTATATGATTGAGCACTAGATGAGTTGCTAATATCATTAGTGATATTATAAGAGCCTTTAAAATTTGGGTACCATTGAAGTTCACTAGAAAACTATGTTGATGGAAACCGAGGAAATGGTTGAGATGATTGGATATAAGGAAAAGGATGTTAAGATACATATGGAACATGAGCATAAGGCATGGTTGGTTGTTATGATGAAGTTATAAGGTAAACATTGGGTGTTGGCATTGTTAGCATAACTTGTGGAATGTAATGTTTATAGTTTTTAGGTACAAAGCCAATTGATGGTAATGCATGAGATAAGGATCCCATATGTTCTGGTAGAATGGTTGGTAGCATTGTCAATGGACAACTTAGTTGTCCATAACAACTTTGTTGTCCATATTTAGTTTTTAGTTGTTCACAGTTGTCCATAATCATTTTAGCTATACATAATTGTCCATATCTGTCCATAAACAACGATCCATAACTGTCCATAAATAGCAGTCCATAGCTGTCTATAAACAACTTTGTTGTATTTTGTAAAGTCTATAAATAGAAAGAAATCACAAGACCAAATCATTCGGTCATTTTCATACAACATTTTTGACTTGTTTCTTACACGGTATCAAAACAAGTTTAAACTTTTTTTGGTATTTTATTTTTGAGGAAATATTCATTGATATTTTCTATCATTTTTTGCTAAACTAGTGTTCTTCGAAAATCTCTGTTTAAGATCCTTCTCTCGGTTTCTTTAATTTTTTTGAATATTTATTTTTCTTTATCTTGGGTTTCATTTACTTGTAATGGACACTGTACCAGTGTGTGTTAAGTTTACAGGAAACAATTACTCTACTTGGGTTTTCAATTTGAACTTTTCCTTGAGGGAAAAGACCTTTGGAACCATATTGATGGCATGGATGTTGCACTAACATCTAACACAGACGACTCTAAGAAAGTCGTGTCTTCTCCTTCTTAGACTGTGCTTGATGCTCGAATCATTTCTTGGCTTCTTAGTTCAGTGGAGCCACATATCATTACCAATTTGCTAACTCATCACTCTGCTTAATCCATGTGGAATTATGTAAAGAAAGTTTATCATCAAGATAATGATGCTCGTCGCTTTCAGTTGGAACATGCGATTTTCATGTTTCAATATGGTAGTCTTTCCATCTAGGACTATTACTTGACATTTTTGACACTTTGGCATGAGTATGTTGATTTAGTTACAACATATGTTCTTGTTGCTGCTATTTCAATTATTTAGAATCTTCATAAGATTAGCCAATGTGATCAATTTCTTATGAAACTACGCTCGAAATTTGAATCGGTTCATTCTTCTCTATTGAAAAAATCTCTTGTTCCCTCTCTTGATATTTGTTTTGGTGAGTTACTTCGCGAAGAAGAATGTATTAGTACTCAAGCTATTCTAGAACAATCTCATGGAACTTCCACGATAACAACTATGGTTTATGTTGCCCTAGGACGTGGATCACCTATGACTTCTAAAAATATGAAATGTTTCTATTGTTAAGAATATGAGCATATTGTTGCTAATTGTCCTAAAAATATTGTTCTTATTGCAAGAAAAAATGTCATATTAGCAAAGAATGCCGTATTCGCCCCTAGAATTGCCAGGCCCAAGCATTTCAAACTTCTGTTGTTGTTCCTCCAGTAGCGATTTCTATAGCACATAGATCTTTCTCAAGTGATTCTCCTAATCTTGTATCTCCTAAAACAACTTATTGCACCTCTGAAATGGTGCAACAGATGCTAATTTTAGCATTATCTGTAATGAGATTTCAAGGTAAAAATTCTACTACACTTTAGTATGTACACTCGGGGGCTTCTAATCACATGAAAAATATTCTCACAACTTTGTCTCATGTTTGACCCTATGTTGGCCAATCTACCATTCAGACTACCAATGGCAGTTCTTTGCCAAATAATGTTATTGGCAATGCTTCTTCTACATTTACCGATGTGTTTCTTGCTTCTCAACTTTCTAAAAATCTCATTTCTGTTGGTCAATTAGTTGATAACAATTGTGTTGTTAACTTTTTTGGTGATGGTTGTGTTGTGCAAAACCAGGTAATAGGGGAGCCGATCGCAAAGGGACTTAAAGTGGGAAGCTTGTTTCCACTAATTTTACCTATTCCAACACTTTATCCAATTACTTCTATCAAGTCTTTTGCTTGTAATAATGTTCCTGATCTGAGTATGGTGTGGCATCATCATTTAGGCCATCTCAATACTCAAATCTTATCTCATATATTGAACTTGGGCTTTCTTAGTAATAACGAACGTTTTTTCTTTACCTCTTGAGTGTGATTATTGTAAACTTGGTAAAAGAAAAACTCTACCATTTCCTTTGCATGCTAGTGGAACTTCTCACTGTTTTGATCTTATCCATAGTGATGTTTGGGGACCTTCCCCAATTACTTCACATGAAAGATTTAAATACTATGTGACCTTCATTGATGATCATAGTAGATTTATTTGGGTTTATTTTCTTCGCTCTAAATATGAGGTTTTTTGTACTTTCACCGAGTTTTTAGCATATGTTAAAAATCAATTTTCTACAAATATTAAGTCATTATGTACAAATTCTAGTGGTGAATATTTATCCACTGAGTTTCAGGCATTCTTGGCTTCTAAAGGTATTATCCATCAACGTTCATGTCTTGCTACCACCCAACAAAATGGAGCAACTGAATGCAAAAATCGTCATCCAAAAAAATGGAGTAGCTGAATGCAAAAATTATCATCTTCTTGATATGGTACATACTCTCTTGTTAGAATCTTTTGTTCCATCCATGTTTTGGGTTGAGGCTCAAAGACTACTACGCACTTGATTAATCATTTACCTTCCCAAGTTCTACATATAGAGTCTCCCTATTTTCACTTGTTTGCGAAGTAACCTAGTTATGATAATCTTCGTATCTTTGGTTGTGTATGTTTTGTTCATTTACCACCTCATGTGTGACATAAATTATCTACTAAATCTATTAGATGTGCATTTTTAGGATATAATATGTGTCAAAAGGAATTTGTTTGCTATGATCATACATTACATTATACATGCATTTCTAGGAATGTTATCTTATTTGAAAATCAACATTTTTTTATTATGTCTTCTGTGCTCTCTTCTTCTACTGTGGTCATTCCCTCATTTGATCATCAGTTCTTAGCTCTTCCTCAAAATAATTTTTACTTCAAACTAGGAATGGTATATACAAGACAATCTCGCCTACGGTCTCTTCTCGTGGCTCACTCGATATCTGATCATAACATGCACTAGAGTTAATCAATTGCAACACTTTCAGAGCCTTTTGTACATCACTTTTCTCGAGTGTCTGTACCCCCAAATAGGTATGATTTTTCTTTTGGTAATTCTATTTCAGCTCTTACTACTACATTGTCCAATTTTGATATTCCTCCATGCTACTCACATGTTGTCAAGCATGACTGTTGGTGATAAGATATGTAGGAAGAAATTGCTGCTTTAGAGGCTAATCACACTTGGGACATTGATTCTTGTCCTTCCATTATAGTTCCTCTGAGTTGCAAATGAGTTTACTTAATCAAGGTTAGTTCTGATGGAAGTTTGGATCGTTATAAAACTCAGTTTGTTATCCTTGGAAACAATTAGGAATATGGTGTTAATTATGAGGAAGTATGACATTTCATTGTTTCTTCGAAAATCAAACATGGGTATTGTTGTTCTTTTCGTTTATATTGATGATATTGTGATGACTGGTTCTGATTCTACTCTACTTGTCCAGCTCAAGACCCATTTCTCAAACTCCTTCATATGATAGATCTTGGGTCTCTTACATATTTTCTTGGTCTTAAGGTGCATTGTAGTCCCTTTGGTATTTCACTAAATCAACACAAGTATGCTAGTGATTTGGTGACTACAACTGAACTTTAGGAAGCTACCTCTATCGATAATCCCATGGAATTAAATTTCAAGCTTTGTAAAGATGAGGGTGACTTACTTGTTGACCCCAGCTTATATCGGAAATTGGTAGGTAGCCTTGTCTATCTTACTATCACTAGACTAGATATTTCTTTTGCTGTACAACAAGTCAGCCAATTTCTTCATATTCTTTGTCATCTTAATTTGGCTGCTGTTTGTTGGATCATATGCTATATTCAGGGCATTTCTACCCATGGATTATTCTTTCCTTTAGGCAATTCTCATCGTCTTGTTGCTTATAGCGATGTTGATTGGGCTGGTTATGCTGATACATATTGTTCCATCACTGGTTGGTGCATGTTCTTAGATGATGCATTGATCTCCTGGAAAAGTAAAAAGCAAGATAGAGTTTCTAAGTCATCTACAGAATCTGAGTACTGAGCAATGTCTCTTGCTTATTCCAAAATTATTTGGCTCTGAGATTTTCTTGTTGAGTTAGAATTCTCTAAGACTAATCCTACACTTTTACATGTCGATAATACAAGTGCTATTCAGATTATGGCCAATTCTGTCTATCATGATCGCACAACATATTGAAGTCGACTGTCACTCTATCCGTAAAGCCTTCAAAGCTTGTGTTATCACTCTTCCACATATTTCCACTGAACTACAAATTGTTGATATCTTCACCAAGGCTCTCACTCATTATCGAAATTGCTTTCTAAGTCGCAAATTAATGCTTGTTGATTCAACTCAAATCAATTTAATGAGTGATGTTAATGGAAAACTTAGTTGTCCATAACAACTTTGCTATCCATATTCAATGTTTAGTTGTCTACAACTGTCCATAGATAGCTATCTATAGTCATTTTAATTGTACATAACTATCCATAGCTGTCCATAAATAATTGTCAACAACTATCTATAGTTGCCCCTAGACAACTTTGTTGTATTTTGTAAAGTTTATAAATAGAAAGAAATTACAAGATTAAATCATTTAGTTATTTTCATACAACATTTTTGACTTATTTCTAACAAGTCTAGGATTTGTAGTATTGGGAATAAAGTTTTTATCATACCTAAATCAGTAAGTAGAGACAAGATGTCGCATTTTCCCACAGAGTTGACATTGAGATTCACATCTTCCTCTACCATATCCACATACATTAGGCTGAAATATTGTTGATAATTTCCTTGAGCAACAAAGTCATTCATATGTGAAGAGTTATAGGTAGTATTGAAACAAAATTGTTTAAGTTCATTTGCCTAAGCTGATTACTAGCATTGTGAACACCAGTATTGTATGTTTTGGGACTGACTTTAGATGTTTTTGATTGAACAACGTTTTTGCATATAATCAAATTGACTGAAGGTAGAAGATATTGTACAATAACTTTTCTACGTTGAAGTGTGATAGCTTCACTTAGCATGGCAAAGGCATTATCATAATTTTCATCTTAGTCTCCTAAAATTGTCATTAATTTTTATTCCTCTAAAATACCATATCTTGTTGCTTATAATTCATCATTGAGAAGCTTAATTTTCAGCATATATTCTGAAACTGAGAGATTATCTTTCTTAAAGTTTTTTAGTTCTTCATGAACTTGAATAGCTCTAGCATGAGAACATGAGGTATATGATTTCTCCTGTCTTACCTAGGCATCACGAGCAGTGTTGAACCCTGATAGTTGCTTACAAACTTCATCGCTCATACATCAGTCAACAACCCAACATCTCGTCCTACTTCTTCCAATGTTTATAAGTAGGGTTTCTTTGTCTATAAGTTAACAAATTGGCTGATGATTCATTCAACACATACTCTTCTAATTCAAGACTTCTGAGAATTTTCAAAATTTGATATTTTCAAGTTACATAGTTATCATTGTCTAGTTTTTACGGAGACTAGTATAGGATGGAAAGTTATAGCCCCTCAATAAACACGATTCGAGGATTCATTGTTATTTTTTTGAGTGGTTTTGGGTGCTAAAATATATGCATCTTCCAATGATGAAAATTTTCAAGCTCACTTAACTTAATAGCACTAATTTGATCTTTTTAATCAGCTGTATGCCTTGCACCATTGTACTTAATACACCCAACGTGTAATGCTTTGCCAACACACTGTTCCATGTCAGCATCATTTGTAATTTACAATTGGTTGTTGTTGGCTGATGTGGATTGTTGTTTATAGTCAATATTGATAAGTATTTAATTTGATAGTGCTTAATTCATTTATTTGGTTAGAAAATTTAACCAATTCCCACCTAAATATAAAGTCTATAGTCGATTTATATAGTATAAGTCAGTGTTATGTGTGGATAAGCATTTTGATTTTGTGGTATTTGTCATCCTATCTTGTTTACGTGGTCATTTAAAATTAAAGAAATATAAAACTAAATAACATTTGTATTTAGTTAATGTATTTTTTTGTTGATAAAAATTGTAAATGTAGGTCCAAGAGAAAAAAAAAATATTAAGTGCAATCATATTTGATAAATGCATTAAATATTTTTGAGATTAAAATTTGGTTAGCTATGTAGCAAATTTTTGGCCTAATTTTGCTTATAAATAGACAATATTTTTGCCTTAGAAAAACACACCAAAGAAGAGTAGCAAATCAAATCCAAAAGAACAATTTTCTTTGATGAAAAATAGTTTTGTGTATGTGAAAAAATGAGAGAGAGTGACAAAATAATAAGTTTGGGAAACACTTATGTGTCACTATTTTGGGTTTATTTCAATTTGTTATGTTGCCTCTCACTTTGTACTCATTAATTTTATTAGTAGAATAAATATTTTTTGGAGTTTGTCTCGTGGGCATAGCCCAAATTAAAGGATAAACCACGTTAAATTTTCGGTGTCATTATTTTACTCTATTAAATTTATTTCATTTTTATCTTCTGTTTCCCAACAACTGGTATCAAAGCTAGTATAGTAAAATTGTCGGTATACTCTATGGCTATAACATAGAATGATCTGCCACATCAGAAAATATTTTATTATGTTCAGGAAGTATTTATTTGCAGAAAAAGAAATACAACGAAAAAAAATGTTAAACCAAATGGTAGATATTGAGAAATTTAATGGCAATAATAATTTCTCTTTATGACAAAGGAGGATGAATGATGTTCTCATTCAACAGAAGGTCTATAAGGTGTTGTTAGGAAAAGAAAAGAAGGCAGCAACTGTTATCAAGGAACAGTGGGAGGACATAAATGAGATTGCAGCTAGTACAATCCATCTTAATCTCTCAGATAATATCTTGCAAAATATTGAATAAAAAAATTGCAAGATTGCAAAAGAAACATGAGAGACTCTAGAAAATGTGTACATGTCAAAGAATCTTGCTAATAATTTTTATTTGTGGAAGGAGCTATATTAGATGAGGAAGATAATGTGAGCATGATGTAGCACACTAGTGATTTCAACAATAAGCTTTCTCACTTAGCAAGATTCAATGTGAGTTTCAGTGATGAAGAGAAAGCTGTGATGTTGTTGGCATCACTACCCTCATCATATAATCATCACACAACAACTCTGATTTATGCGAAAGACAAGATGTAGTTTGATTTTGTTGTAGAAGTCCTACTGTCATTTGAGACAAAGAATATGAGGAGAGGTTTAAAAGCATAAGCCCTTATCACAGAGTCCAGAGAAATGAGACATTATGGAGAACATAAACCCAGAGCTAAGAGTAGAGGCAAATCAAATAAATATGCTAATGTTGAATGCCATCACTATAAGAGGAAAGGTCACATCAAGAAATTTTGTCGGGTGCTCAAAAAGGAACAAGAAACACACAAAGGTAAAGTAGTGAAGAAAGACGATATCAGTGATGATGAGCAAACAAATACCATAGACGAGTTCAATATCATTTATGATGAAGATTTTTTCAATCTTGCATCACACAAGACTAACTGGGTGATTGATAGTGGTGCTATAATTCACGCTACATCATGTAGAGAATTTTTCTCATTATACACACCTGGAAGTTTTGGTGTTGTTAGAATGGGAAATGAAGGTCTAATAAAGGTTGTTGGTAGATGAGATGTTTGCTTGGAAACAGAGAATAGAACCAAACTATTTTTGAAGGATGTCAGGTATATTCCATGTATGCTTTTGAATTTGATCTCTGTACACAAACATGAAAATGAAGGATACTGTAGTTCCTTCATTTATGACAAATGGAAAATTACAAAAGGCTCTTTAGTAGTGGCTAGAAGTGAGAAGCATACAACTCTGTATATAATGCAAGTCGCCGACATAATAAATGTCATGAAGAAAGACAATGTAGTTGGATTATGGCATATGAGACTTAGTCACATGGGTGAAAAGGTATGACAAGTCTAGCCAGGAAGAAGATACTACCCGAAATGGATGAAGTACATTTGGAGAAATGTATTGATTGTCTAGCATGAAAGAAAAATAGAGTTTCTTTTAAGAGGTCCCCTTCCAGAATGAATAATATTTTAGATTTGATTTATTTAGATTTTTGTGGACTAAGGCCAAAGTCACTTGGTAGTGCCTAATTCTTTGTGACTTTCATTGATGATCATTCAAGGAAGACGTAGGTATATCTTTTGAAGACAAACGATGAGGTTTTAGATGTCTTCAAAGAATTTCATGCCTTAGTTGAGAGATAAACTGGGAAGAAGCTGAAGTGCATTCAGATAGAAAATGGTGGAGAATACACAAGACCTTTTCATGCTTACTGTAAAAAGCATGGTATTCGAAATCAAATGACACCTTCAAAGACACTGCAGTTGAATGGCTTAGTTGAAAGGATGAATAGAACTTTGATGGAAAGAGTCAGATGTGTACTCTCATAGGCAAAGTTGCTTAAAACTTTCGGGGGTGAAGCTATACTCATAGTTGTACATGTGTTGAATCTTTCACCCTGTACTCCTCTCAATATGGATGTTTTAGATAAAATGTGATCAGGTAAGGATGTTTCCTACGATCATCTACGAGTGTTTGGTTACAAAGCATTTGTTCATATCCCAAAGGATGAGAGATCCAAACTTGATGCCAAGATAAGACAACATATTTTTATTGGCTATGGTCAAGATCAATTTGGCTATAGATTTTATGATCTAGTTACAAAGAGACTTGTTAGGAGCTGTGATGCCGTATTTGTTGAAGATGAGACCATTGAATATATTTTCAAATTGAAGAAGGATGTTCCTAATTCCAATGGTAACTCATCAGATTTGGAATTAATTCCTCCAACATTAGTGCCAAGACAAGTTGGAGATGAAGATCATGTTTATCCATTTGATGAAGATGATGCTCTCATAGAAGTTGGTTTTAAAGATGAATGAGATTGACAATGTTCATTATTCAGTGCCAATACCTGTAGATTCTCCTATTCCATTGAGAAGAAGTTATAGACTGAGACGACCCTTTACCACATATCCTCCATATGAGTATGTAACTTTCACTTTTGGGGGAGAACCTGAGAGTTATGAAGAAGCCATGGATGATGAATCCAAATAAAAATGGATTGAAGCCATGCAAGATGAGATGAAGTCCTTGTATGAGAACAAAAATTTTGAATTGATGAAGATTCCCAAAAGGAAGAGGGATTTGAAAAATAAATGGGTGTTTAGGGTAAAACACAAAGAACATAGTTTCTGTCTGCGATACAAAGCCAGACTGGTTGTCAAGGGATTCAGCCAAAGGGTTGAATTTGATAAGATTTTCTCACTAGTTGTGAAAATGACATCCATCTGTACTTTGATGGGGTTAGGAGCAAGTATTGACCTAGAGGTTGAGCAAATGAATGTCAAAATTGCCTTCCTACATGGTCACTTGGAAGCAGAGTTTACATGGAGTAGCCAAAGGATTTCAAGCAATAGAAAAAAAAAGGATTATGTTTGTGGCCTAGGTTGGGAACCACTTAAAAATATCGTGTGCTATTATTTTATTTCCATATTTTATTTTTACACACGATTTCAAGTCTTTCTCAAATAAGATGAAAAAGTTTGGGATGTTATTCTTGATGGTTGGGAACCACCTTCGGTAAGGAAAGATAATGTAACAATTATAAAGCCAAGAAGAGACTAAACCACTGAAGACCGCACCCTTAATGGGGCAAATTAAAAAGGTCTAAGCTTAATATTTGATGTAGTGTCGATGGATGAGTTTCGTTGCATCTCCGACTGTGAGACTGCTAAAGATGCATGGAATACACTTGCTCTTGCTCATGAAGGAACTTCCCCAGTAAAACAGACAAAATTGAGATTGCTAATATCTGCGTTTGATTCCATTAAAATGAGTAATACTGAAACTTTTGATCAATTTTATACTCACTTTTGTGATATCACTAATGCTTGTTCTAACCTTGGTGAAAAATTCCACAACCTATACATGTACGCAAACTTCTAAGTTCTTTAACAGCAGATTACAAGATGAAAGCAAGAATGTGGACACATTAAACATTGATGAACTTTTTGGGTCAATCCAAACCTATGAGCTTTCTCTTGATAGTCCCAAGAAAATCAAGGATGTGGCATTCAAAAACTCCAAAATGAACATCTTTGATGGTGATGAGGATATGAATGATGAGTCATTAATCTTAGTATTACAAAAATTGAAGAAGTTTCTGAAAAGAAGGGTCAACATAATAATCAATCTAATAAGGGACAATCTAGTTATTGGAGGGACCAAAAGTCAAGTGAAATCAAGCCTCTTAGCTTTGATGGTAAGAAAACTAAGCTCACTAGTCCTCCATGCTATACTTATGGGGGCTTTGATCATGTTTCTATAGATTGTGCAAACAATAAAAAGAAATTTGGAAAAACCTTTAATGTTACACTCAATGACATGGAAAGTGAGCAGGATAATGTTAGTAACTTAGAAGATGATGACACTAACTATCGCGCCTTCACCACAACTACCAAAACATACCATAATGACTCTGACTCTAACTCAAATGAAGAAAATATGGAAGTAAAATCTTATTTCTTATTGTCTAAGTTTAATGTATCGAGTTATAAGAAACTATTCGTGGATTGTCTAGGTGCTAGGGAAGAGAGGGATAAATTACTTGTGGAAGCAACTAAACTTAATGATATCATCATTGTTCACAAAAAGAATTCCTCTAGCCTAGAGAAAGATAAAAAGGAATTGTCTAAAAATATTAATGTCTTGAATCTGAGACTTGTAGAAACCATTGAGGAAAACAAAAAGCTCAAGCAATAACTTAGTATTGCTAAAGAGACAGTGAGGAATTTGATGATAGGTGTTGAAAAATTGACCAAAGTCTTAGACTATGGAAAGCTATATGGAGATAAGAGATGTCTTGGATACATAGATGAACAGTCAACACCTTCAACATCAAAGACCACATTTATAATATCCTTAAACTCTACTCCTACTGTTACTACTTATGCACAAAGAACTATTACACTTGTGGTAGAAAAGGCTATTATATGTGTGCTTATTTGTTATCATTATGGTCGGAAAGATCATATAAGACCAAAATGGAGATATTTGATGAATGTTCCTAAAATTAATCATTCTTTCTATGTTTCACATAGTAGGACCCATAAGTATCATTCATCTATGCATGCTACATTATATTCAAGGATGAATGAAAATTATAGTAACTTGTTCAGAAATTCTATTAAGAAGTATGAAGTCTTAGATTCAAAGAGGTAAGCAAAATTAAGTAGTTTTATTGCTAGGACTCATTATTATCATCCTACTATGCATACTGCACCTTCATTTGTGATGAATGAGAAAAGTACAACTAAGTCCAAGAAACACACCTATGAAATCTAAGTTTGTTGAGTCTCAATCCAATAATATAAAGAAACCAAAATGCAAAAAAATGTGGGTTAGGAAAGGTTATTTTTTCTTGGTCACTCTTGACCGTCTTTTATTTCTTCATCTAGGTATTTTTATTAGAGTACTTAAATGAACCTAGGTAAGTAATCTTTATTGTTTTTATTTTATTAGTTAAACTTAAAAAAAATAGAAGTAGCATCCACTATCTAGCCAACACAGTATTGGACTTATTTAATACTTACATATACATAATCTCATTTTTATTGACTCAACTCATCTTGGTATTTATTTTATAAATTATTTTACAATTTTGACTTATGCACACACACATTCTTGTACATGTGATGATTGATGTTGACATAAACTTATTCACACACTCACGAACACATATATATACTATGCTTGAAGTTTATGAATTTTCTTGAAAGACTCTAGGACTTCAACTAATCTTGACTGTAAAATTGTGTTGATATCTACTTCTTACTTTTTGAAATGTTACCTTATAGAGGCATCTAGTATTGAGAAAACTACCTACTATGATATGTGAAGCTATCGTAGTGAGTGGAGAAGGCTACCTTACAACTAGTGTGAAAGTCATTATACTAGGTTTATTGCTCGTGCAAAAAAAGAAGAGGAAAGATTATGCAAAAAAAGACTACTTATAAATCTTGTACATTGAATGCATAAAAAGAAAGAGCCAATAAAGGTTAAATAATTAAAATAATATATCATTTCCTCATATATAAAATAAATAAATAAATTTATGTCCTCTTTTAATAGATATATTTTATTTTGTGAAATTGAAGGCTCAATTATAATTTTACATGATAGGTGATATTTTTTTATTTTGAGTCTTCTTTATTGGTCATAAATGAATTAATTGATATATTTGTGGAGTTTCAACATATACATACATTTAAGTAAATGTCAATATGTTACTATTTGTGCCAAGTGTGCTTGTGTGCCACTTCTCCTCTCCTTGCTTATTTATATGATGAATAATCAATATTTACGTTAAAAAGTAATAAGTTCTCAATTGGTTGTGTGCTCGTTTGTAATTAAATGAGTTTAATATCTTATGTAGCTATTTTTGTAAATTTAAAAAAAAATCAGATTTTTTTTTATTTTCATCTTCTTTGTTTTATTACCTTTTTAATTGGTTTCAAAGTTAGAGAGTCATAGAACTTAGTGGGAGTTTAAAGCACATTGCACTGTTGCATTACTATGGTTTTACATTGCTATATCTTTAGGAGGTGTTTTGCTTCATTTCTTTGTCTAATGGTTTGTCCTTCTCGTATGTCAAAAAATGGGGAGAGAATAATGTGTTTTACTTCCATGTTTTTATCTTGTTATGCATATAGGGGGAGAACATATTTAAATAAGCTTGATTGGTATAAATGCATATTACATGACTATTTTTTACACTTCGCTTATTTCTATATAAATTGAACCAATGTACAATGAGGTTTTCAAGCCAAATTGTTGTATGCTTTGTTTATTCCATTTTAGTTACTTATAAGTTTGTCAAGTTACAACTAAGATGAATTTATTGGACCATAGGATAGTTCCACTATGGAGTTTGAGACATCATTGTATTTATATCTTATTTATATATGTGTCATGTAGTGAGTGAGAGGTTTTACCACACGAAAATGCCAAAGGGGCCCGGAGTTTGTTAGGATTATGAGTGTTGGCTATTTTCATGGAAAAAATATTTATTTATAAATTTTTTTAGGCCTGTTATCAAGTTTATCAAGAAAAGCCGAACAAATGCTTGAGTTTCATATAATTGTATTTCAGGTATATATTTGAAAACTATAACATATATGATTATATTTATACATTTAATAGCATATGTTTATAAATTTGAAATTATTTTTTATGCTAAAATATTTATTTAAATATGAATTAATTTATAAAATTATTAATTAGTCATCTCTTAGATAGATGTGATTAAATATTTTTAAGATGTTTTTTATAAAAATTATTATTTTTATAATATTAAGTTTTTTAATAGAATTTAAAAATTAAGTTTAAAATACATTAACCCTAATAGTATTAGGTTATTGATATATATAAATTAAGGTTGAATTAGGTTTGCTGAAAAAGAATAAGCTGACAAGAAAAAAAAAAAAAAAAAACCTTGAAGGAGCCGCCGCTGGAAAAAAAAAGAGAACAAACAGAAGACAGAAAAAAGAATGGCGGCAAGAAATTTTGATAATTAATATATATATATATATATATATATATTAATCAATAATGGGCAGTTGATGATACAATCAAAAGGAAAAAAAATTGAGTATACGGCAAAGCAATCATTATCAGTTCATCCAAAATAAATTGAGGAAGAAGGTATTAAATAAATAAATTAATAATATATTGATATTAAGTTAAAGGTATTTATTAATAAATTCGTTTTATATGTTTTATTTTTATATAATTTTTATATATTTATATAATTTGATGTGATCATAATTATTTTATTTTATTATTAAATTTTAAAAAAGTTATTTTTAATGAATTTTATTTAATCTTTTTCTCTAAGATTTAATATTTGATTTAATTTAAGTGACATATGTTTTAAATCATCTACTTACATTTATTTATTATTAAATTTGTTCTAGAACACACACGTATACTTGTGTTTTTTGTACTAATTATTTTGTAGTTAACTCGAAAACTTATCTGATTAGTGGGAGATTTATTGGAACGTTTGTCAAAACCGTTCACACTAATTTTAGAAATTGTGAAAATAGAACATAGCTCGTAAGTAAAGTACATTGTGGCAGTATCCTAGAAAAAATAGTATAAAACCGAGTTTATACTTAAATATTTGATTTTCATAGTGAAAATTTAGATGATCTAATAGAGCGGTGGTTTTCCTCTTAAGTTATGGTTGTGGACTAAATTATTTCCACCTAAAAATATAATGTGTTATTATTTTATTTTCGTACTTTATTTGTATACACGATTATATGTATGACTATTTTATTTAGATTATTAAATTATATATTGTTTATCATTTTGTCAAACAATATTATATTGGAGTTTGTTCTAGATCATAAAGAAGATTAATTTGCATGCTTTGTGCTTTGTCTAGGCATCACCAATCTTCGTGTTGTGTTGCAACATTAAAGCATCATGCTCATGTATTAGTTGATACATGAATAAACTTACATTATTACTTTTAATCGTATTATGTATTTATAATGACAAGTCTAAATATATGAAATAATTATAGATCTTCTTAATCATTTTTTTTATCTATGTGCCATTGTGTTCAAGAATTTCTACCACCACCACGAAATAAAAATTAAGCACCAAATGTATTAATTAACACTCACTAAGTTTAAGTTATAATAATAAAAAAGATTAATTATATAAAATAATTTTTCTTGGTATATAAAATTTTATTTTTAACTTTAATAAAAAAGTCATGTATTTATTTTTTTTATAACGTAAGTTAAAATATTTTTTTAGGCCGTACGCAAATAAATATATATTTTTTATTGAGAGTTAAAAATAAAAGATATTAAATAATTAAGTTATTCACGTAAATATAGGAAAAAATGAGAAGAAAAAAAACTTCAAATTCGGAGTTGTAAGTTGAACAATACACATTCATTTTTAGTAACGAAAGCAAACCGTTAAGGAAAGGAAGCTTCTTTGCCATGGATAGGTTTTGAGGTCTTGAATCAACACTCTATGTCCTTGTCCTCCCATATTAGAGCACAACTACAAGCTGGATCAGAATTACATAAGGCCAAAAAAAAAAATGAGGCATTGAACAGATGATGAATTCAATATAACCTAAAATCTAAATCAGAAAAATAACGATAGGAGAGCGAGAGAACAGAAGATACAAACCTTAGACAACTTTAGAAGTTTGACAGCAGCCTAATAAAATAAAATTATTGTATGCAACATGGATTTTAATATTATATATTTAATCATTGTTTTCCATGTAAATAATAACAATATCACTATTATAGTTAATATTTAATACTAATAAATATCATTTTAATTTTTCTAAATACTTGAGTCACATATAAAATCAAAATTTGCCCATATATAAATGTGAGAGCCTATAAGTTGTAACCCCATATTTTTCAAAGGAAAATAGTGGGAAGGATTTGTCTTAATGATTTTCACACCAAAGGTGTCACATTAATCAGGACTTTTTCTTAAAACTATCACCTTGAATGATTTTTTTTAATGACATCATTGCCTTTTTGAATTCAATGTTAAAGAAATAATACGTGAAAATTCAATGCTAAAATAATCCTAGGACTATTATTGTTTTTGGTCGGACATTGTAACTTAATCTAATTAGAGACTTATAATAGTTATATGTCGGGTATTTGAATTTCAATATATACGTGAATATAATAATTATTAAAAACTTTTATTATTTTTATCAAACTAAATATATATATTCAATAAATATAATATATATATATATATATATATATTATTTGTTGTCAAACAAATATTATTTATTGAATGCCAGGGCCGCATGAAAAATGGAAAGAGAACGCGGAATCCAAGCGTCAGCAATAAAGAAAGGATTAGTCATGCCGGAAGTACTTAAATCCTAATAAAAATATTTTTTATATTTATGTATATAAAAATCTAATTGTTCATTGCTATTAAAGACTTCCATAATAATTTTGTGATATTATAGTAAAATTTATATTTGATCAACAATTAATATCACTTCATGTATATAATAATTTGATATCTATAAAAATACTTAAATCGAAATGCAAAGTCAACAATTAATTATCCTTAACTAATTGAGATAAAGACTTGCGTTCATTACATTATTTATAAATATGCATAATTTTAGTTAAGGGTAGAAAATATGTGATATTAGATCATATTTAATTGTTTGTTGACACATTAATTTTTAATATATATATATATATGTTAGTAATTTATTGGTAGAAAAATTGTAACTTCATTGGAAGAGTTGCAACTTGCATAATTCAACAAATAAAAAATTACAGTATAAGCTGCGATTTGTCTCTAATGGAAAATATCAATACTTTTAATAATTTAAAATTATTAGCAATTATGTACAAATAAAATTATTTCAATGTCATGTTTACCTCATATTTTCCCGTGGTGTCATGAACTTAAACTTTTTATTTTAAATATAATAATATTTCATTTAGTTATTTATTTTATATTAAGAGATAAAAATAAGAATTGAATTATTTTTATAATCTAAAAAATGGTTACATTTAGAAATTTTTATAAGTTAATGATGCAAATTATTGATACATTTTGAATCATATATTAATTTCAAAATTTAAATATATAAAAAAAAATCAATCTGAATTATGATTTGGATCAAATCGATCTAGTTGGGTAAGATTTTGATTCATTCATGTATGTAAAACTCAATACTAGTAGTCTACACAATTGATAGCATACCAACAAATTTAAAAATAAATTAAATTTAAAATAGCAAAAATAAATAATCAATTATTTTTATTTCAAAAGCAGGAGGAATGGAATGGATTATTTGTTTAATCTATTTAGTTTATCTCATAATTAAATTAAGCACCATCACCCAATAACGCAACATTTGAAGGCATGCATAAGGGATATTCTTGGGGAATAAAAACGATTTGAAATTTTTAGCAAAACAAATAATTAAAAACGATTAGAAAACCATAAACAAGTAGTTGCTGAACAGACAAGTTAGCGTACATGCACCTTTTTCACCTTTTATGAAACAACATGGAAAAGCTCACATTGACCAAGATAAGTTCACATCTTAATTAGGGTACTTTAATGTCACGAAAATGACACTGTTAACTTTTGTTTGTTTATGTTACATCATCATTTTAATTAATATTTTTTTTTTGTAATTAATTAACTTAAAATACAAAGTTTAATCTTGAGAATTGGATAAAAAAAATTATTAAACTCAAGAAAGAGAGCACAAAGAGTTGATGCTTGTTATATAAAAACCCAGCGATCAAATTGGCATGAAAATATGAGATCAAATCAAACAAAGTAGTCGATGATCAAAGAGTAGTAGTAGCTAGGAGTAGTTAGAAGAATATGAGCAAAGGAAAAGCGGCAACAACAGCATACGTGAGATTAATGAAAGGAGATCAAAATAAGTACAAAGTACGAAAAGGGTATGTTCCAGTACTTGTGGGAAAAGAAGGGTCTGAAATGGAGAAACTTTGGATACCAACAAAGCTAATTGGACATCCTTACATTGTTGCACTTCTCAACTTTTCTGCTGATGAATTTGGGTATGCCCAACATGGTTTACTCCAAATTGCACATGAGATTGTCCCATTTAAGAAAATGGTCCAAATTTTATGTGAGAATAACAACTAACTTATGACCATCATGATCAATTATTAGAGATCATTATTATTCTTCTTTTTTTCTGTTAAAGTGTATTATTGGTTCTCAAATTTTAACTAAATTCACTCATAAATTCTTAAATTTTTTAAATTTTATACATTATTTTTAAACTTTTAAATCATACGATCTGGTAACTAAATTTTTAAAAATTCATATATAAATCCTAAATGTTTAATACATATATGTATTTTAGTATCCAAATTAAGATTTATACATGAAATTTTAAATATTTGAAAATTAAATTATAAGATTTAAAAATTTAAGAAATTATAGGTAAAGTTTTAAAAAACTTGAAAATCAAATGATTTGTTTTAAGAATTCAAGAAACTATGCAGGTGAGTTAACTTAAATTTTGAGTATCAATCATTCACTTTATATATATATATCATGGTATAGTACTACTTAATTACTATAGTACTCTAGCTTTCTTTCTCTTTTCTCCTTTATTTTTGTACGTATACATGTATCTACAATCTTGATATACTCTTCAAAATCAAGGATTAATTTAATTGAGATATATATAATTATATATCAGTTCTTGGAAATTAGAACAATATATCTGGACGTGCATGTATATGTATATAATTATAGTTTTATCCCATTTGATCAAAGACTCTTACACATAATTATTAGTGTATAATTTATTGCGTTTTTTTTCTTTGTAATGACCAAATAATTCATCGACAAAACTAGTTAGGATTTTTTGTTGTTGATATTTTCCATAACCATTTATGGATTCTTAAAGTTAAATTTAACTAATATTTTTGATACATGTATCATTGTATACCTTATCAAACCCTCCTGGTTTTTATTACTTGTTTACTTATATGGTTTTATTTCTAATCCTTTCTTAAAAACATGTCATATGTATTATGAAAATATCTGCATTGTATTTTTTAACTTACAAAAAAAAATATTTTTTACATAATACACGTGTACTGTGTAAAAAGGGTTAAAATAAAACTCTTTTTGTTAATAGTTTATGTTATGTAAATAAACTTTAATCAAAATAAAATTATAAAAATATTATTTATATCAAATCGTGATGAGATGACTGTAATTAGCCAGAAAATGAGCAAAATCATATTAAACATGAAATACAACAAGATATGAAAAAAGATAAGAAGAAGAATGATGAAACAATTGTCCTCGACAAAATTCTTCATTCTTTAAGCAATACTTTCTTGTACAAACTGATGAACTCAATAAAGACTTAAGAAGTCACACTGAGTCGAGACTAGTACATACACTTTCTTTGTATCCTATCAATTTACTACAGTTTACTTTCTTAATCAGCCTTAGTCGCAAGACTGATAAAACTACCAACTCTGGTTAGCCTCTAACAAATTCTGTTTTCCTTGGATTGTGTATCACACAATCTCAACACTTCTTAACAACTTCACTAACATCTTGACAGCTCAGTTAGCAAAGATACTACTATCAACTGTATTGCACGCACAATACACCCCATGATCTGGTACATAACTTCTACTTACAAATTGCACCCCATTTTTTTTCCTTTGTATCAGTAGTTAACTAAGACACAAATGGCACATCCCTAATGCCACTACAACAAACATCACCGTTTGTAGCACTTAAAGTACCCCACAAAAGCTCTTTTATGGCGTATCAAAAAATGTCGTTTTACTCGATATTGTAAAAAAGTCATAACCATAACTCTTTTAATGTCCACTATGTTAACTATATATTCAACTATAAACTCGATCTTATGTTAGTCTCTGTAAGATACTGTTTTAATATACATTATTTATGAGTTTTTATTCTATTTTCATAATTTTTAAAATTAACGTGAACGGTATTCAGACCAATGTTTTAATAAACTAGTCGTCGATCAGACACGTTTATGAAACAATTAAAAAAATTAGTATAAAAAACATAAATACATGTGTTATAGAATTAATTTAATTAAATATTATCAACAAATCCAAGAAAATATCAACTTTGTTAAATATAAATAATATCACCTCTGCCACGATCCTTTGATAATTAAATACCATTATATATATTACCATTGTCAAATTACAAGGCATTGATCCCCAGTACAATTTTGTTTCCCTATATATATATATATGTGTGTGTATGACTACCAGCTGCTGCCTATGTATGATGCCGATGATAATAATACTTTCTTCAATATCGGCACAAATTTATTTCCAGCAACCTTACTCATTCAACCCTTATAATATATATAGATGATAATGATAAACTACTAATATTAGGGTTAAGTTTTTTTAAGCTTAAGTATACAAAGTTCATTTAAAGTCTTAGTATTATATAAAATTCATTTTTTAGAACACATCTTAAAAATATTTAAAAACATTTAAGAAAAGACTAATTGGTAGTTTCATAAATTAAATCGAGTTTAAATAAATATTTTAACAACACAAATAATTCCAAGTTTTGTAAACATGAGTTTAAGTATACAAAGTTCATTTAAAGTCTTAGTATTATACAAAAGTCATTTTTTAGAACACGACCTAAAAATATTGAAAAACATTTAAGAAAAGGCTAATTGGTAATTTCATAAATTGAATCGAGTTTAAATAAATATTTTAGCATTAAAAATAATTCTAAATTTTGTAAACATGTGTTATTATATGCGTGAGTATAATACTATGTATGATAGTTATAATAAATATATATACAATACGACTATCTGAAACTCAAGTGTTTCTTAAACATTGCTTGATGGACTTAATAACGAGCTTAAAAATAAGCTTACACGTAAATATTTTTTCTACGAAAACAACCAACACTCATAGTCTTTACAAACTCCCATTTTGGCATTTTCGTGTGATAAAACCTATCATTCACTATATGACACTCATATGAGTAATGTAAAAATAAATTGACGTCCTAGACTCCATAGTAAAATTATCCTATGGTTCGATGAATCCATTTTCGATGCAACTTGATAAGATTGTAAGTAACTAAAATGACATAGACTAAGCATACGACAACTTTGCTTGAAAGCCTCATTGTACATTAGTTCATTTTATATAAAAATAAGTGAAGTGTAAAGAATAATCATGTAGTGCATCTATTTATACAAATAAAGCATAACATAAGACAAAATGATGTAAAACATTCTTACTCTAAATATGTTCTCTCCATATATGTATAACAAAATAAAACATGAAAGTGAAATACACTCTCCCCTTTTTGACATACGAGAAGGACAAAGTAATGGAACTAAACTCCCCTTATAGATAAAAGAGTAATGTAAAAGTAGATTATAAAGATAAAAGAGTAATGTAAAAGTAGATTAATACAAAAGTACAACGTGGTTTAAACTCTCCTAAGTTATATGACTCTCTAACTTAAAAACTAATTAAATAATCAATAACGAAGAAAAAGATATAAATAAATAAAAATATGATTTTTTTAACTTTCATAAATAGTCACATAAAGTATTACATTCATTTAATCACAAACAAGCACACAACCAATTGAAAGCTCATTTTTTTTATTATACTCAATTTTTTATTATATATTGTATAAATAAGCAAGTAGAGTAGAAGAGTGAGATAAGCATACTTCACACATATAATGACATATTAATATTTACTTAAAAGTAGTATATATGTTTAAACTCCACAAATATGCTAATTAAGTCATTTATGATCAATCAAGAAAAATTTAAAAGAAAAATATCAATTATCATGTAAAATTGTAATTGAGTTTTTAATCTCATAAAATAAAATATATCTACGAGGACCTAAATGTTTTTTGTTTGTAAATGAAGCACATGATTTTTTTAACCTATATTGGCTTTTTGTTTTTGTGCATGCCAAGTACAAGTTTTATAAACAATCATTTTTTGCACAATCTTTTTTTTTTTGCACGAGCCATAAGCCTAGCATAATGACTTTCACACTAGTTATGAGGTAGCTCTCTTTGCCCACTGCATTAGCTTCACACATCATAGTAGATAGCCCTCCTAATACTAGGTGTCTCCCTATGGTAAATATTAGAAAGCAAGAAATAGAACTCAACATAATTTTACAGTCAATATTTATTGAAGTCTTAGAGTCTTTTAAGGGAATTCATAAACTTCAAGCATAATATATATGTATGTTCATGAGTATATGAATAAGTTCATGTCAATAACAATCATCATATATATATGAACATGTGTATGCAAAAGTCAAAATTGTAGAATAATTTATACAATAAATATCAAAATGAGTTAAGTCACTAAAAATAAAGTTATATATATGTAAGTGTTAAATAAGTCCAATACTTTGTTCGCTAGATAAAGATTCTACTTCTTTCTCTCTCTTAAATAAAATTTGGAATTTAATTTGAAGGAGATTCCCAAGGCATTCCTAAGAAACTCAAATCTTTGAGTGTCCATACCTTTGGTGAATATGTCAGCTAGTTATTTCTGAGTAGGTACAAACTCAAATGTCACTACTTTTTCTTCAAATAATTCTCGAATAAAGTGATGCCTAATGTCAATGTGCTTAGTTCTAGAATGTTGTATTGGGTTCTTAGAAATACATATAGCACTAGAGTAATCACAATATGAGGGCATCATACCTTGTGGTTGAGTGTAGTCTTTGAACATGTTTTTCATCCAAAGCATTTATGTGCGAAAGCTTCCTACAGTAATGTATTTTGTCTCAATTGTAGAGAGTGAGATAGAGTTCTATTTTTTAGTATGCTAGGATACTAAGTTGTTCCCAATATAGAAGCAACAACTTGATGTGCTCTTCCTATCATCCTGGTTGGCTACCCAGTCAGCATCTATATAACCACTTACTTCACAAGTAGTGTCAGTAGTAAAACATAAACCCTAATGAATTATTCCTGAAATATACTTTATGATTCTCTTTACATTTTCTAAGCGTGATTCCTTAGGATTAGCTTGATAACGGGCACAAACACTAACACTAAAACATATGTCAGGCCTACTTGTAGTAAAGTAAAGTAAACTACCTATCATACTCCTATAAAGGGTTTGATCAATACTTTTACCTTGAGTATCCTTTGTAATTTTTGTGCCAGTAGCTAAATGAGTCCTTAATGGCCTGCTAGTTTCAAGGCCAAACCTTTTAACAAGATTGTAGGCATACTTGGTTGGAGAAATAAATAAATTATCATAAGATTGTTTGATTTACAAACCAAGAAAGAAAGTCATTTAACCTATCACGTATATTTCAAATTCATTTTTCATAACATGCACAAAATCATCCACTAGTATACTAAAGGTGGATCCAAAAATTATGTCATCCACATAAATTTGAGCGATAGAGATCTAATTTATACTCTTTTTGATGAATAGAGTTTTGTCAACTCTTCCTTGAATAAATCCCTTATTCAAAAAATATTTGGTAGGTCTATCATACCACGCTCGAGGAGTTTGTTTCAAACCATAAAGAGCTTTGTTGAGTTTGTAAACATGATTTGAAAATATGCATGGATTTTAGAATGGGTTTCTCACCTCTCCATATCTCATAGGGAGTTTGGTTTGTACTTGCACGATTTATAATGTGGCATGCAGTGTTGCCAAAAATATTTTGGAGACTCCATTGGTATGTAGCATTACTCTAGAGATCTCCTAAAGTATCCTATTTTTTTCAACTATTCCATTTTGTTGAGGTGTGATAAGAGTAAAAAAATTCATGAAAGATACTATGTTCTTTGTAGAAGTCATCATACTTGGTATTTTTGAACTCTTTTCCATAGTCTGTTCTCAGTCTCTTGATGGTTAATTTTTTTGTCACTTACTTTAACCTACACTCTTGAACAATATGAGATGAAGAATTTAAAAGCATTTGACTTATCTTTAAGAAAGTCTACCCAAGTGTACCAAAACAGTATACTGCAACTACAATATATTTCTTACCTTTAATACTTTCAGTTCTCATAGGACCTATGAGGTCAATATGTATTAGTTCTAGTACTTTGTTTGTATTGATACTTAGGATCATCTTATGAGCAGTCCTAGTTGTTTTACCCAATTGACATGGACCATGTACAAGTGTTTCAGTTTTTAGGAGAATAGGTAGACTACGCACAATCTCAGTTTTACTTAATCTAACCAGATCTTTAAAATTCATATGACCTAACTTTTCATGTCATACGGTAGTTGACTCATTATTAGCTAGGTTACATGTAATTGCGGGTGATGTGTCAATGCAATAACAAATGTCAGGCTATATAATTCCCTTAATCATAAATTTACCCTTTTGATCTGTTACAATGTAGTATTCAAATTAACTTTAAATGCTAAATGAGCCACAAAGTAGTGCAACTCAAACTTCTTAACTCATCTTTTTTTCATTTTAGAAGTTTGAGCTACTGGTTTCTTATATTCCTTTTTTGTGTGATTCTTATAGTAAAAACTTTACGTTTGAAATTTTTTGAGGTGTCCTAGAAACATTTGTAGTCGTGATAGAATCATAGGTATAAAGAAGTATACACTTAGATATTTCCTACCACAATGATGACAAATGGTAACAAACTGAATTTTCTCAAAGTGATAAGGTGTAGAAATTACCTTCCCTACCCGAGCAATGATGGGTTTTACAAATTGAGTTTTGGATGATAAAAGTGTCTATTATTCATATACGTATCCAAAACCTCTCTTATCTCTATGTGACTTTCCATAGTCTAAGATTTTGGTCAATTTTTCAACACATATGGTCAAATTCCTTACCGTCTCTTTAGCAATACTAAGTTCTTGTCTAAGATTTTTGTTTTTCTGATTGGTTTCTACAAGACTCAAATTTAGGGCATTAATATGTTCAGACCATTCCTTTTTATCTTTTCTAGGCTAGAGGAATTTATTTTTTGAACGTTGATGATATCATTTAACTTTAGTTACCTCAACAAGTAGTGTATATATCTTTTTCCTAGTACTTAGACAATTTATGAATAGTACACTGCAATTCGATACATTAAACATATATTGTAAGGAAAATGAGTTTAGTCCCTCATTGTTTTCATTTGAGTTAGATTCAGAGTCATTGTGTTATGCTTTGGTAGTTGTAGTGAAGGCACGATAATAGTGTCATCATCCTTAGAGTTACGAGCATTATCCTGCTCACTTTCTATGCAATTGAATGTAGCATTAAAAGCTTTTCCAACTTTCTTTTTATTGTTTTCACACTCTAAAAAAAATAACCAAAGCCCTTACAAGTAAATCATTCAAGACTAGTTGGCTTAGTTTTCTTACCATAAAGCTAAGAGGCTTGATTTCCCTTGACTTTCGATCCCTTGAACGACTTGATTGTCCCTTGTTAGATTGATTATTTTTTTACCCTTCTTTTAAGGAACTTTTTAAATTTTCATGCTATTAAGACTAGTAACTTATCATTCATATGCTCATCACTATTAGAGATGCCTTTTTTGGAGATTTTGAATTCCACATCCTTGTTATTCTTGGGTGGATCAAGAGTAAGCTCATTAGTTTGGATTGCCCTAACAAGTTCATCAATGTTCAGTGTGTCCATGTTTTTATTTTCCTCTATTGTTATAACTTTCATCTTTGAGTCTACTGTTAAGAAACGTAGGATTTTTCATGCCTGTATAGGTTGTGAAATTTTCTCACCAAGGTTAGAATAGGAATTAGTGATAACACAAAAGCAAGCATAGAAATGCCAAAAAAATTTAGTTTTTCTCATTTTAATTGAATCAAACATAGATGTTTGCAATCTCAATTTTGTTTGTTTCACTTGGGAAGTTTCCTCAAGAATACGAGCAAGTGCATTCCATGCATCTTTTGCAGTCTCACAATCAAAGATGCAATGAAACTCATCCATCAACAATGTAAAAAAGATTGAGCTTAGACCTTTTTAGTTTACCCCACTAAGAGTACATTCTTCAGTGGTTTAGTCTTTTCTTGGCATTATTGTTGTTACACCATCTTTTGTTACCAAAGGTGGTTTCTAACCATCAAGAATAACATCCTAGACTGTTTCATCTTGTCTGAAAAAGGCTTGTATGTTAGCCTTCCAGTAAGGGTAATTATACCCATCAAATAGTGGGGGTCTACCAGATGACCCACCTTATTTTATTTGGTCCATAAGTAAGAGTGTGTGTCCTTAAGGATGAAACTCACTAAATGTGTCTAGTGTTGGCTCTAATAATAATTAAAATTTTATAAAATACGGAGCTAATTAGCCCAGAGAGGGGTGAATAGGTTATTTTCAAACCTTATCAATTTATAATTTAATAACCTAAAGAAAATGATCATACATGCAATCGAATGTAAAAATAAAGTGCAAAAATGAAAGAATAACACACGGTATTTTTAAGTGGAAACAACTGAGGCCATAACTATGACCTAAGAGGAAAACCACCAGTCCACTAGACCACCTAACTGTCCACTATAATAACCAAATGTTCAAGTACAAACTCGATCTTATGTTACCCTCCCTAAGATACTGCCTCAATGTACCTTACTTATGAACCCCTGCTCTATTTAAGGTTCAAGGCCAAGCCCTCCTTATCGTCTTCTAGATTTTCAATATTGGTTTTGAAGCTTGGTAGCCTAATTTCAACTAGCATGATAGCCTCTATGACATAGGTGAGAGAGTATGATGTCTCCCTCATGGCTGTTCTTAATGTGGTTTTATAGGCTCATAAGACCTCTGGCAGTTTTTTGATCCCTACTTTATTTCATGTTTCAAGTTTTCTCTTCAGGTTCAACTTGATTACTTTATTGGTAGCCCCCACCCGATCATTAGACTAGGGGTGCTCTATTGTAGAGAAAACATGTTGAATGTGATATTGTTCACATAAGTTTTTAAACTTTTGGCCTATAAATTGGGTCCTGATATCTAACAATAGAGTGTGAGAAACTCTAAATTTATAGCTAATGTTTTGCTAGATGAAATCAATGACCCTATTCACTGAGATTTGCAAGAGTGGACCAATTTCCACCCAATTGTTGTAGTAATTCTATTACAATAATTCCATACTTAATACCTTTGGGCAATGTGCCAATAAGGTCTAACTCTCATTATACAAATGCCCAAGGTCTTTATAGATATGCTAACTATTATACGAGTTCCTGGATACAGGTGAGTGTAGCACTTGTCACATTTTTTGACCCAATCAACTGCATCGTTAAGTATGGTAGGCCAATAGTATCCCTATCTAGTTGCTTTGCGAGCTAGACTTCTTGCACCAGAAGGGTTCCAACAAATTCCTTTATGAATCTCAACAATGATATAATTGGCTTCATCTGGTGTTAAGCACTTAAGGTATGGACTGATACCCACGAAGGAAAAAAATTCTATTTTATATATGAAAATAAGCAAATATAATCCTCACTTGCATTACCTCTTTCTTGTTAATGGGAAAGGTTCTATCTATGAAGAAGCTTATTATCTAACCCAACCAATCAGGATCTAACACAATGGGAGCATTAATATATTCTAGGCTTTGATATTATGCTCTAAAAGATGGTGGATTTAGACAGTTGATGAGTGCTTAAAAAGCACAATAATTACCAAGATTTAATGTACTTTAATTGATTAAATAGGTTTATATTTGTATGATTTAATCATATTTTTATATAAATTTATATTTTCAGAATCATGTATATTTTTATTGTTTTATAGGTATTTTTGTTCAAAAATAAGTTAAAGACTCAAAGAAAAATACTGAAGGCAATACATCTCAAATATGTTGAGAAAAAAATGAGAAAAAGTTAAAAAAAAATTGGAAAAAAGCCTATCTGCCACAAATCTCACCCTACACACATGTGCCAGCCTATCCAAATGCATCCAAAATCAAATTTTGAGATATTTTCCCACCTTTTTTGGCCTTTTCCTCATCTATAAGATCTTCTCCCCTATTGTAAAAATCATCCCAAAAAATCACAAACTTCTCTCTCTATAGTTCTTAGTTTTTTTTAGTTTTTAAGTTCTCTTTTTGAGAAGAACTAGTTATGCTTTTATAAATTTCTAGTTTTTGATTCAATAAACCGAAATACAAATCTGTTTGGAAGGTTTCCCAACAAAAAAGTAGGATCAAAGTTCTATAAGGATTTTATTGAGGTATAATTTTAAAATGAATTCTTTATAGTTATTTTTTATGTTTTATTCTTATATGTTATATTTAATTTGTCTGTGATTAAATTTAACATAACTAGTTGTTTGTAAATATGATATAATAATAATGTTGCTATGCTTGCGAAATATTAAATAGGTAAAACATCTTTATAAAATAATTTGATTTTTTTTATTTAAGATTTTATATTAAGGATGTTAGAGAGAAATATATTACTTTTCATTACAAACTTAAATCTGAAAATTAGATTTTAAGGTTTAATTATCCAGTCTAATTTTAAGTAGTGCTATTTTATTTGTTGGCACAATCGCCCGGTATTAAAGTGAAACTCTATTTCAAAGTTTTTATAAGAATTATTATTCAAAAATGTATTGACAAAATATTTTCAGTAATGATTTTAAAACTTGATAGTTAGTACTGAGATAATTAAATTTTTAGATTTAATTTGAACACTTTTAATAAAGTTTAAAATGTCTAACCCCACTAAAGGTTGTATTCATATAAAAAAACAATCAATAAATATCAATTTATATATTTAATAACCTAAATAATACGAGAAAACATAATTAACTTAGTTATTATATCCATAAATACTCAACTGTTATGAATGATAAAAATTTGCATAATTGTTTATTAAATCATATCCATGTTTATTTTTTTTATTAGATTAGGAAACACAAAAATCCAAATATCTTGACACGATGTTTAGGATCTAATTTCATTTTAAAAGTTTGAATAATAAATTAAATATCACATATATTTCTTCCTTATATCAACCTTGAGAGTATACTTATAATTTTCTATAAGATGATACATGCACTTACTAGAGTTTTACAACTATAAAACCAAAGTATCTACAAGATCAGTATTTCTAACTCGATGTCGATCTTGTTATTCATCAAATTCTTAGCGTCGTTGTTGGGGTAGGAATGACGTTTTAAATTATTTATCAAAATTGGAAAACTTTTTGTGTTGTAAATAATTGTGATTTTTTTTATTTATTTTGTGTAAAAAAATTGAATTTCTGATTTTTATTTAAAAAAATATAAATAAAATATAAACTTTAATTTATTTAATTATTTTCTTTTCTAAAAAATATTAAAAAAATTAAAAATTAAAAAAAACTAATTTTGTAATAGCATGAACAATAAATATCTGAGGGAGTTCTGTCTAGAAAACTAGTTCTTGAAAGTATTTGTGCCACTAGTTTTTGCTAAGAACGTTGCTTTGTCTAGTAAAATGGTTTTTAAGGAGGTGTTTCCCCTACATTTTAAAGAATAAGGTCAAAGTTTGGTTAATGTCAAAACCTCCAAGTTCTTTTACGACTTGGGAGGACGTTTACAATAAATTCATGAGAAAATTCTATTCTCACCAAAAATCATCAGAGTTGAAAGAAAAGATTGCCACTTTCTCTCAGATGGAAGGAGAACCATTGCATGAAACATGTGAGAGGTTCAAATTGTTCTTCACTCAATGCTCACATCACATCTTTTTCCTACAGTTGCAAAACCAATTCTTTTACGATGGACTTACATAGTAATGCTAGTTCATTTTCAACAATGTAGTCGGGGGAGCTATGGGAGAAAAGACAACTTCAGAGACGTACAACATCTTTAAGATGTTGTGTGCAAATTCCCAATAGAAAAGCTCATGAGTGAGAAGATCTAGAGTTTATGAAATCGATTCTAGTAATGAAGTTCAACAACAACTTGTTAAATTGACCAAGCAAGTTTCTCTTCTCACTACCCAAACCAACACCAATAATGAAAACTATGGTTTGTCTAACAATATAGGACATGGTACTAAAGCCTATCCATATCAAGGAGAATTACCAGTTGGACATAAATTGGTTAATGTTTTGGAAGCATATCAACAGAGACTAAGATTCGACCCTAATTAAAATACCTATAATCCTCAGTGAAGAAATCATCCTAACTTCTTCTAGAGGAAAAACAACCCTACTTTCGCCCAGAGCTTAAATCATCCAGGCTAATAATTCCACCAGCCCATTACAAGAAGCATTCCCAATAAATCAATATTGTAGGACAACTTGAATTCTTTTATTCAAGTTTGTAGAGATAACCAGTCTAAAACCAATCAACGGTTATACTCTGTGGAAGCTTCTATAAAAAAGGTGGAAGTCCAAGTAGAACAGTTATTTGAGAATTTGAAAAAAAACAAAGCAAAGAGTAACTAAATGATCAAATTGGATCAAATAAATTCAATGAAGAGGAGACATTAAGTTTGTCATTATGAAATCTCCAAACAACATCTTACTAGAAGACCATAAATTTTAGTCCTATATGGGAGGTCACTCATTATTGTAATTTCTTTTCTTTCAATTTGTTTTGTTTTGTTTTTATTTTAAGAATGTATGTAATAAAATTCAAATGAAATAATAGAAAATCATTTGTTTCAAAAATTGTGTCAATTCTTTAAATTTAGAATTACTAAAAAAAACTTAATTTATTAACTTAATCAACTTAGATTTTCACTAAAAAAAAATATGAAAATAAAAATTTAGGTTCTCTACCTCTTTCATCTTCTTTAAGCCTATACATTTTTTCAAGTGAGAAATATTTCTTAGAGAATTTTACTATTTTTCAATTTAGGAGCTAGATTTTGATACACAAGAGGAGGAAGTTCAATTTCAACTACAAGTAATCATAGGAGATGTTGGAGATAGTTGGAAAATGATGAAGGACTATGCAATGCCAATAATTGGCAATGCAACTTCTAGCATACAACTACAAGAGGCTGCAAGGAACTATGAGTTGAAAAAGATTTATTATTCTTTGTTGCCTTCCTTTTACGGTATCCCTAATGGAAAACCATTGCATTTCATTAGAGAATTCTATGCTATTTTCCAAACCTTTCCACTATAGAGAATTGATGAAGACGAGCTTAGGATGAGGTGTTTGATGAGTGCTCAAAAAGCACTAAAATTACAATGATTTTATGCACATTAATTGATTATATATATATATATATATATATATATATATATATTTGTCTTTTCGGAATCACGAGTATTTTTATTGTTTTTCAGGTATTTTTGCTTAAAACGTAACTTAAAGACTCAAAGAGGAATACTGGAGGCAATACATCACAAATATATTCATAAAATAAATGAGGAAAAGTCAACTAATATGGAAAAATTGGACAAAATGGATCAAAAAGGTCAAAAAGGAGGAAATCGCGTCGCCCAGCCGCTCAGTTATGCCGACCACCGCGCGCAGCACGTCCAGCCGCTCCCAGCAACGTGCACGGTAGCTCTCCATTCCGCGCACGTCCATACGCCCAGTCTGTGCCCATCCGTGCGCGCTTGCGCCCAGTCTGTGCCCATCTACGCGCACTTGTGCCCAGTCTGTGCCCATTTGCGCGCCCCGTTGCCCATCTACACCCTATCTGCGCGTGCTGCCGCACCCACACCATCATGATGTCATCATTCACTACTCTGCATTTTCTCAATTTTTAATCATTTTTTTCACCAACTTTTTATTCTCATCCTTACCTATAAATACCATCATTCTCTTCATAACTAAAAACACCTCAAAACACATCTTCTCTTCTCTTTCTTTCACTCATTTCTTAGTTTTTAAGTTTTTTCTTAGTTAGTTTCTCTTAGTTTTAGAGTTCTTCTCTTTTTGAGAAGAACTAGTTATGTTTTTGTAATTTATTTGTTTTTCGATTCAATAAATGAGGGTGTAAATTTCGTTTAGAGGTTTTCCAGCAACGAGAATAGCAACAAAATACTGTAAGGATTTTATTTTCTTTAAAATTATTTTTTATGTTTTATTCTTACATGTTATATTTAATTTGTCTATGATTAAATTTAACTTTGCTGGCTGTTTGTAAACATGATATAATAATAATGTTGTTATGCTTGCGAAATATTAAATAGGTAAAATATCAAAAATGAATTTATTTTGTTTTTATTCAAGATTTTATATTAAGAATGTTAGAGAGAAATATATTATTTTTCATTACAAACTTAAATCTGAAAATTAGATTTTAAGGTTTAGTTATCCGGTCTAATTTAGAGTAGTGCTCTTTTATTTGTGGGTACAATCGCCCGGTAGTTAGAATGAAGCTCTATTTAAAATTTTTTATAAGAATTATTATCTGAAAATGTAATGATAACATGTTTTTAGTAGTGGTTTTAAAACTTGAAAGTTAGTACTCGGATAATTAAATTCTTAGGTTTAATTTGGACACCTTGAATAAAGTTTAAACTGTCTAACCCCACCAAATGTGGCATTTAAATGGTTCATTTTCAATCTCTTAGAAAAATGAATTAATTTAATTAACCAAATTAGTTATCAACCCCACCCATAGGTGTTAATTGATTTGTTTAGTTAACAAAGAATATCTAACCCCACCAAAGGTGGTATTCATATAAAAAGGAAAGAATAAATAAATATCAATTTATATCTTTAATAACCTAAATAATATGAGCAAGCATAATTAACTTAGTTATTATATTCATAAATACTCCACTATTTTAACAAATAAAATTTGCATAAATGTTTATTGAATCTCTATCTATGTTTATTTTTATGTGAGTAGATTAAAAACACAAAACCCAAAATATTGTGACAGAATGTTTAGGATTTAATTTCGTTTTTAAAAGTTTGAATAATAAATTAAAAACCACATATATTCCTTCCTTAGATCGACCTTGGGAGTATACTTATCATTTTCTACGAAATGATTCGTGCACTTGCCAGAGTTTTATAAATATAAAACCAAAGTATTGGCAGGATCGGCGATACCAGTTCTGCCCATCAGTGTTTTCCTTACATCCTCAAGGATATAGCTTGGTTATGGTTCGTTACTCTACAGCCGGGTACTCTAACAACTTGGGAGGAAATCTATGAAAATTTTATGGGTGGGTTCTATTATCATCAAAAGACTACTAATCTAAGGATAAAGATAGCAATGTTTTCTCAAATGGATGAAGAACCCTTTTATGAAGCTTGGGAAAGATTCAAACTCATTTTCATTCAATGTCCTCATTATAGCTACAAAACCAATTCTTTTATGATGGATTGACACTGTAGAGTCAATACATGGTTGATAATGCTACTGGAAGAGCTTTGGGAGAAAAGACCTCAGAGGAAACCTATAGGCTCTATGAGTTGTTAGATTCCCTACAAAGAAGTACTAGAAGAAGGAGAAAATGAGTCTCTAGAAATGAAATGACCTTGCAAATTGCTGAATTGACTAAGTAAGTGCAACTTCTCACTACCCACCAAATGCTAAATCAAGAGGTGTGTAAAGTGTGTTTTTTAGTTGGGCATAATGCCCGTAATTGTTCATATACTTGTGATTCTAGTGTAGATGCCATATAGGAAGTCAATTCCTTTCAAAGGTATCATCCAAACTCCATTAATCACCTTAACCATCATTGGACACGAAAGAATTACCAAGCCTACACCCAATGTCAATCTTTTAAGTCAATCTTATAGGATAGGTTGAATGCTTTTATTCAAGTTAGTCACGACAACCAATTGATGAATAATAAAAGGTTAAGCACCATGGAGGCTTTGGTTAAAAGGATTGAAACTAAAGTTTGAAAACTAGCTGAACAAATGAAAAGGCAAGAACCATGAAAGTTTCCCAATCAACCCGAAGAAGCGAAGGATGTAAGAACCTTTTGAAGTGGTAAGGTAGTCAATACTAGTTTACCTGAAATATCTAAAGATCTAACTTATAGTTTAGGTAACAAAGAAGCTGGAATTCTAATCTTGCAAAAAGGAGAGACAAGTGCTAAACTTGACAATCCTTCAGAAAAACTCATTAGGGAGTCATCTAACATCCCCAAATATCAAAAGAAAATAGAACCACAATAGCTGCAAGTACCTTTTCCATACCAACTAAAAGAATCCAAAATAAGAAATTCTATGATCTTTTTAATATGCTTTCTAAAGCAAATATCAATTTACCATTATTATAAGTGTTCATGAATGTTCCTTCAAATGTTAAGTTTTTCAAAGAGTTGAACACTAAGAAAATGAGGTATGAACTTAATGAGTGAGTAGTAGTATCATAAATATCTAGTGCTATACTTCAACATCGAATTCCTCTTAAGTTGAAAGACCTTGTAAGTTTTATCATAAACATAACTATGGGGGATATGAATGTCGCTAAAGCAATGCTTGATTTAGGTGCTAGTATAAACTTGATGCCATATTCTATATTCTTACAACTCGATTTAGGAGATTCAAAATCCACAACTATGTCCCTTCAACTTGTAGATAGATCTTTTAAGTATCCAAATGGAATAGTTGAGGATGTGCTAATATAGGTAGACAAACTAATAATACCTGTTGACTTTGTGGTTCTAGATATGCAAGAAAATCCAGCCTTGGACAAAGAGTACATAATACTGCTTGGTAGACCATTTATGGAAACTACCAAGACTATTATTAATGTCCAAGATGGAAATTTGACAATGACAGTCTTAGGAAAGACTGTTCATTTTAAAGTTTTTGATTCTTCACCTTTTCCTTCTATTTCTTCCATCGATGAAATATTCGATTTTGACTCTTTGGATAATCTTGTTCAAAACTCATTTCCCCAAACTAGAATAGAAGAGAAGCTTGAAATTTTTCTTACATTTGAAAAGGTCAAAGAAGATGTAGATGAGGAAACTAAGGGGTACCTTGAAAAAATAGATAGTGATGAACTAATGAAAATATCTATTACACTCTTAAATCTAACTAGTTCACATTCTAGTAAAAAGGCCAATCCACCTGAACTTGAATTCAAAGACTTACCTAAGAACTTAATATATGTGTTTTTGGGAGAAGGAGAAACTTATCCAACGATAATTTCTTCAACATTGACCAAAACCCAAGAAAAGGAACTTATAAAAGTGCTTAAGAAGTTAAAGAAAACCATATGTTGTAGTATCGGGGATATAAGAGGCATTATTCCTACCATGTGTATGCATAAGATCAACTTGGAGGATGGTGCTAAACCCATATGAGAGGCCCAAAGAAGACTAAACCTAAACATGCAAGAGGTAGTGAAGAAATAAATTCTTAAATTGTTAAAAGAAGGAATTATCTACCCTATTGTTGATAGTAAGTGGGTTAGTCCAGTACATGTGGTACCTAAGAAATCTATGATAACACTTTTTAAAAATGAAAAAAGTGAATTAGTGCCCACTAGAATAATCACTGGATGGAGGATGTGTATAGATCTCAGGAAACTAAATTTATATACTAAAAAGGTTCACTTTCCTCTTCCATTCATTAATCAAATGTTGGAAAGATTAGTTGAGCACGAATTTTACTATTTTCTAGATGGATTGTTTGGATATTATTAAGTATCCATAGCCCTAAAAGATCAAGAAAAGACCACATTTACATGTCATTTTGGGACATTTGCTTTTCGAAGAATGCCATTTAGGTTATGTAATGTCCCCACCAAGTTCCAAAGATGTATGATGTCTATCTTCTCAGACATGGTGGAAAAATTCATTGAGGTTTTCATGGATGATTTATCTATCTTTGGAAACTCATTAGATCATTGCTTACATAAATTGACTTTGATTTTAGAAAGATGCGTTGAATGCAATCTAACCCTTAGTTAGGAGAAAATAATTTTATGGTTCAACAAGTAATAGTGTTAGGACATATCATTTCAAATAAATGTATTGAAGTTGATAAGCCAAAAGTTAAACTATTTCAAAATTACCTCCCCTACATATATTAAGGGGATAAGAAGCTTCTTAGGACATGCAAGATTTTACATACGATTTATTAAAAATTTCTTGAAAATAAGTCATCCCTTATGTAACCTGTTATCAAAAGATGTTTATTTTTATTCCAACGATGACTGCCTTATTGCCTTTAATACCTTGAAAGAGAAACTAACATCCGCCCCAATAATTATGGCACCAAACTGCTATTTACCCTTTGAAATCATGTGTGATGCTTCTGAAAATGCTATCAGAGTAGTGTTGGGATAGAGAGTTGATAATAATTTGCATGTTATCTACTATTCTAGAAAAAAAACTCAATGATGCCCAAATGAATTATACCACCACTGAAAACAAATTCTTGGCTACGGTGTTTTCTTTAGACCATTTAAGGTCTTATTTTAGTAGGATCTAAAGTGATTGTTGATGAGTGCTCAAAAACTACTAAAATTACCATGATTTTATGCACATTAATTGATTAAAAATATATATATTTATATGATTTTATCATATATTTATATAAATCTGTCTTTTTGGAATCACGGGTATTTTTATTTTTTTTCAAGTATTTTCGCTTAAAAAAGTAACTTAAAGACTCAAAGAAAAATACTGAAGGCAATACATCACAAATATATTCATAAATTAAATGAGGAAAAGTAAAAAAAAGATGGAAAAATTGGACAAAATGGGTCAAAAAGGAGGAAATTGTGCATGGTACCGCCTAGTCGCGCACGTCTGCTCTCCATTCCACGCGAGCCTGCACCCATCTGTGCCTAAATGTGGCATTTAAATGGTTCATTTTCAATCTCTTAGAAAAAGGAATTAGTTTAATTAATCAAATTAGTTATCAACCCCACACATAGGTGTTAATTGATTTGTTTAGTTAACAAAGAATATCTAACCCCACCAAAGATGGTATTCATATAAAAAAGGGAGAATCAATAAATATCAATTTATATATTTAATAACCTAAATAATATGAGCAAGCATAATTACTTAGTTATTATATCCATAAATACTCTACTATTATAAATGATAAAATTTGCATAAATACTTATTGAATCTGTATCTATGTTTATTCTTATGTTATTAGATTAGAAACACAAAAACCAAAATATCATGATAGGATGTATAGGATTTAATTTCATTTTTAAAAGTTTGAATAATAAATTAAAAACCACATACATTCCTTCCTTAGATCAACCTTGGGAGTATACTTATCATTTTCTATGAAATGATTCGTGCACTTGTGAGAGTTTTATAAATATAAAACCAAAGTATTGGCAAGATTGGTGATGTTGGTTTTGCTCATCAATTGTGCATTTTGATCATGGTGCTTTAAGATTCCTATTAAGTAAACCAAATGCCAAGCCAAGATTAATCAGATAGGTGATACTCGTACAAGAATTTGACCTAGTAGTTGACCATTTGTATGGGTTGATTTTTGACTTTAATTCTCTTAAAGGTGAGAGTAATAAAGATATAGTTGAAACCTTTCCTGATGAATAATTATTTTTAATAGGTCCAAACTCATGGTATGTTGATATTGTAAACTATCTTGCCACTGGTGTTATGAGACCTAAGACTTCATATCAAGATAAGAAAAGGTTCTTAAAAACTATCAAGGACTATTTCTGGGATGACCCTTATTTATACAAGATTGTTAAAGATCAAATCATCTGAAGATGTGTACATTGTGGAGGCCATTTTGGTGGCAAAATGATAGCATGTAAGGTATTACATAGTGGATTATTTTGGTGGCAAAATGATAGCATGTAAGGTATTACATTAGTTGTTGAACTATTTCATGTATGGAGGATTGAATTTATGGGTTCTTTCCCCCAATCCAATGGTCTTCAATATATTTTTGTTGTTATGGATTATGTATCCAAGTATGTGGAGGCTATCCCCACCAAAACCAATTATGCTAATGTTGTTATAAAATTATTGAAGGATTCCATATTTAGGAAATTTAGAATTCCTAGAGCTGTAATAAGTGATTGAGTAGCCATTTTTATAATAAAAGCTTTGATGGAGTATTGAAAAAGTACAACATCACACATAGAGTCGTTATTCCATATCATCCTCAAAATTTTGGTTTAGTTAAGGTAAGTAATAGGAAAATCAAGGGAATATTGAAATGCACTGTGCGTCCTTCAAGGAAGGACTGGAAATTTAAGTTTAATGATGCCTTATGGGCATACCATACTACTTACAAAACACCTATTGATATGATCCCTTACTAGTAATCTTTGGGAAAGCATGCCACCTTCCCGTTGAACTCAAACACAAGGCTTACTAGGCAATTAAAGAGTTAAACATGGACTTAGATATAGGAGGAGAAAAATGGTTACTTCATTTTAATAAGTTGGAAGAAATTAGGAATGAAGCCTATGAGAATGCCAAATTGCACAAAGAGCATACTAAGCGCTATCATGACAAGAGACTAGTTCCTAAGACTCTTCACCCTAGAATAGAGCTTCTTTTATCTAACTCTCGTCTGAGATTCTTTCCAAGAAAATTGAGATCAAGATGAGATGGACCATTCAAAATATTCCAAGTATTTTCTAATGGAGTAGGTGAACTATTGGATTCCATGACATAAACAACATTCAAAGTTAATGGGCATCGTATGAAGCCTTATTTAGATGGACCACACAACACTGCCAAAATTTATTGTATGTGGTTGAGTAATCCTTAGCACCATAATGATGTGTCTTGCTAAGACGTTAAACTAAGCACTGGATGAGAGGAAACCAATCATTGAAAGGTAATTTTATTTTATTTTAAGCGATTTAGTTTGTTTTCTTTTATGAGCACATTGTTTATTTTATTGCATAAAATAATTTCTCGTTAAGATGTGTTAGAGTACTTGTTTGTATGATTCAAATATAATGTTGGATGCAACTAGCATTTTTCATCAAAATCCTTAACACATAAAGCAATTTGGTAACTTTTCTATCCCTTCTCTTTTTACAATTTTCATTTGTTACATTGAGAACAACATAGATTTTAGGTTGGAGGTGGTAGGATTTAAAAGTTATATAAATTAGGCAAAATTTAAATATTTTATAAACAATGTGGCCTTATTTTTCTTATTTAATTGTGTATTTTCATATTAATATTTTCCTCTAATTTATTTTTTTCTCTTTTATATATATGTTATTTTCTTTATTTGTGTATTTAGGTAAATTAGAGTACTGTTCAAATTTTTTCACAAAAATAATCATATCTTAAAAATTAAGTTTAAGCAATGATTAAGTCTTTTTGCATTATTAGATTAATTTTCAAAAAATAATATCATTGAGTAATATGAAAATTAGTAAGTTATGTCATAAATGATATTTTATGATAAAATGTTGAAATGAAACGAACCCAAAATCGGTGTTTAGGAATCAAATAGTGGAGACTACCCTTGTGAGATATTATTTGAACCTTAATTTCCTTTATTCTGAGTTAAATATTTTCTTTCTACTCAAAACACTTATTCTATTTCTTCAAAATTTTAGATGATCACTATATGTATTAGCATTGAATGTATGAATTTTCTCATCTTAATAGAGTGTCGTATATTTATTTTTTTATTTGCTTAGATTAAATAATTTAAGTAGAAATCGATAGTATATGCCTTTATCTCATTCATGCATAACTTATACCAAAAAGAGACATTTGGGGTTACCTAAACCAAAATTAAACAGAAAAACCACAAAATTTGCCACTCACCAAAATCCTACAAAAATGTACAATCTGTACATAGGTCTATTTTAAAAAAAATGAAAAATCTCAAAAAAGAAGAAGATAGAGAGAGATAAATAATATATACTATAACCTACATACTTTGACCCACATACCCCTACAAAGTTGTGAGAAAAAAGCTAATTATAAAAGAAAATTATTGGAAGTAAATCCCTAAATAATCATTACACTTTCTTCATTTCTATAAGGCATATATCTTGAGATTTTTACTTAATGAGTTTGATCAATGCATGAAAATAATATATATGATATCTTTATAATTTATACATTCAATTCATTTCATGAGATCACAATTATGCACTATTTTGAGCTTTTCTTCTTGTATAAGTATGTGGACTTACCAGTTCATTTCTAGACATAAATTCTATTCGCATACACCTTAGTATGAGTGCTTGAACCCATAGGATTCAGTGAATTGAGAGCATTGACTTGTAAGGAGTAGAGTTGAATTGAATTCGGATTCCTAACGCTGAAATTAGGTGAAGTAAAAACGAAACATTTTTTTATTAAAATATGAAAATGATTTTCAACTAATTATTATAATAAATTATGAATGTTTTGAAAGTAGAAATAATCTATGCTTAAGATTTTAATTATGAAATTTAAAAGAGATTATAAGCATGGTATATTTTTGTATGTCATTTAGTCTTTTTACTTAATTTTAAATTTTACTTCAATTCTTATTTTATTTGTTTTTATTTTGTTTCATTTAGTTTAATGTTTATGGTTAGTATTATTGAAAACCCTCATGAGACTCAAACTCATCCACTAGTAATAAGCTGGTTGGGGGTTATGATAAGTGCTTAAAAAATACTAAAATTACCATGATAATTATCGGAATCACAGATTTTTTTTATGTATTTTCACTTCAAAAATAATTTAAAGACTCAAAGAATAATATTGGATTATACATCACACACATGTTGAGAAAAAAATGAGGAAAAGTAAAAAGAAAATAGAAAAATGGAAAAATTGCCCAATCGTGCACATATCACGCCGAAAATCCAGCATGCATTTACGCACATCATACCAAATTCGTGTGCGCTCTATTTCCTACATCAGAACCCATCTATTCTACGTTAGCACCTACGTCAACGCTTGCATCAACACCCATTCATTACGCATCTAAGGTCTTTTTTTATTATTTTCCCCACTTTTTTACCCTTTTATTCACCTATAAATACCCATCTCCCCCATTGTAAAAAAAATCTTAAAAAACAATTTTCTTAGCTCTATCTTTCTCTCTCTAGAAAGTTTTCTTAGTTTTTTTTTAGAAGAATTAGCTATGCTTTTGTATATTTCTAACTTTTGATTCAATAAACAAAAATGCAAATCCAATTGGAGGTTTTTTAGCAACAGAATTAGCATTAAAATGAGGTAAGGATTCTTTTAAGGTATAATTTTAATGGTTTCTTTACAATTATTTTTTTAATGTTTTATTCTTATATCTTATATTTAATTTGTCTGTGATTAAATTTAACATGATTAACTGTTTGTAAATATTATAAAATAATAATGTTGTTATGCATGCGAAATATTAAATAGGTAAAAATCTCTATAAAATGAATTGATTTTGTTTTTATTAAACTTTTATATTAAGGATGTTAGAGAGAAATATATTATTTTTCATTACAAACTTAAATCGAAAAAGTATATTTTAAATTTTAATTATCCAATCTTATTTAGAGTGATGCTCTTTTATTTGTTGGTACAATCGCCAGGTAGTTAGAGTGAATCTCTATTTCAAAAAGTTTTTATAAGAATTATTATTCGAAAATATATTGATAACATATTTTCAGTAATGGTTTTAAAACTTAAAAGCTAATACTCAAATAATTAAATTCTTAGCTTTAATTTGGACACTTTGAATAAAGTTTAAACTATCTAACCCCACCTAAGGTGACGTTTAAATGGTTCATTTTCAATCTCTTTAAAAAAGGAATTAATTTAATTAATCAAATTAATTATCGACCCCACTGATAGGTGTTAATTGATTTGTTTAAATTAACAAAGAATATCCAACCCCACCCATAGTTTTTACTGCTTCTCTTGCTAAGGGACTAGCAAGAAGCTGGTTGGAGGTTGTGATAAATGCTTAAAAAGTACTAAAATTATTATGATTTAATGTACTTTAATTGATTAAATAAATTTATATTTGTATGATTTTATCATATTTTTATATAAATTTGTCTTTTCAAAATCATAGGTATTTATTGTTTTATTGGTATTTTTGTTCAAAAATAACTTAAAGACTCGAATAAAAATACTGGAGGCAATATATCATAAATATGTTGAGAAAAACTAAAAAAAATATGGAAACATTGCACAAAATAGGTCAAAACGGTCAAAAATGTCAAAAATATTGAGTCCCATGTGTGCCGGTACATGCCATCACTGATTCCAGCACATGCCTATGCATGTCCCGCATGCGCCAACTCTCGTCTGCCACAAATCTCACCCCCACACACGTCGGAGACTGTCCAAACACATCCAAAATCAATTTTTGAGATATTTTCCCACCTTTTTTGGCATTTTCCTCATCTATAAAAAGAACCTCTCTCCCATTGTAAAAATCATCTCAAAAAATCACAAACTTTTCTCTCTAGTTCTTAGTTTTTTTAGTTTTAAAGTTCTCTTTTTAAGAAGAACTAGTATGCATTTATACATTTCTACTTTTTGATTCAATAAATGAAAATGCAAATCCGTTTGGAGATTTTCTAGCCATAAAATTAGCATCAAAGTTCTTTAAGGATTCTTTTGAAGTATAATTTTAAAATAAATTTTTTACAGTTATTTTTTATGTTTTATTCTTATATGTTATGATTAATTTGTTTGTGATTAAATTTAACATTGTTAGTATGATATAATAATAACATGGCTACCTATTCTCCTATGGAATGTGACTTAAGGTTCACGAGGTCATTGTACCTAGCAACTTTATAGTTGAATTTTGATATTATTGTAGGTTGGGTCCTTAGATTTGAAACTTGCCTAGTACTTATTTCACAACAAGTTGGAAGTCATAAAAATAGTTTACCAATAGAGATTGCAAAGGTATTGCAATATCCTTCATCATCAAGTTTACCTATAGAGATCAAGTTCAAACAAATTTCAAGAATATTCTTTACCCCTCTAAGAAGTAGCCTTATGCCATTATTCATCTCCAAACACACATCTTCAATACCAATGACTTTAACCAAGCCATCATTACCCAACTTCACTGTCCCAAAGTCACCTGTTGTATAAGATGTAAAGAAGTCTTCTCGAGATGTAACATGAATAGAGGCTCCACTATCAATAACCCAATTGATCTCGTGGCATGCAACATTGACAACATCTTCATCATAAACAACGAGAAATTCTTCTGAACTAGCAGTGGCAACTCAATCATTTTCCTTACCAACATCACCCTCTTGTTCTTTGTCTTTCTTCTTGTTTTCCCACTTCAATTGTCTACAATATTTCTTGATGTGCCCTTTCATGCCACAGTGATGACACTCAACATTAGCAAACCTGTTGGACTTGCTTCTTTCTTTTTCTTAGCTCTTGAAACCTCTTCTTTCTATAACCAAAATCTTTAACTGCTAAGAAGACCCATGTGATTTTCTTTTCATTTCTTCATTCAAAACACTACTCTTATCCATATCCATGTTGATTACACCATATGTAGTTGAGTTACTTAATGACATTCTAAATGTTTCCCAAAAGTCTAGCAACGTACCCATTCTAGCTAACTGATTGATTATTCCTTGGAACGTATTCAAGTGATCTGTCAACGGAGTTCCATCTTGGTACCTTAAAGCCATCAACTGCTTCATAAGAAACATTTTATTATTTTCTATTTTCCGAGCATATAAATCCTCAAGTTTATTTCAGAGTAACCGTGCATGTGTTTTCCCACTAATATGATTCAAACATTATCATCTACCCACTGCCTTATATACCCATAAACTTATCGATGTAACAAAGTCCATTATTTTTCAGACAATTTTTCTGGCTTCTTAGAGGTAAACAACAGTAAATGAAACTGTTTGACATAAAGAAGATCTTCCATTTTTCCTTTCCAAGTGTGATAATTAGAACCATTAAATTAATCATTCTACTCAAATTTTCTTCCATTATTCAACACAAGAAATTCAACAATAATAACCACAACTTTGATACCACTTTGTTAGGAGAATCACAATATCAACTCAAACTTAATCAAGCTCTAAACAACGGAATGAAACCTATTCTCCTTCTTTTTGTAAATCTTTTAGAAAATAAATAAATAGAGCTCAAAATGAAACATGTACAAAATCAACACAACCAATTTATATGGAAAAACCTTCCCGGTGTATGAAGGAAACAACCACGATACTCCATCTCCAAAACTTCCACTATCAAGAAACAATTCTAAATTTTTTATCTCTAGATAAAATTAGAGGAAAACAATCAACAACATCATCAAGAATACAACTTCTTGGAAACTAACAATTATTTCAAGAAAATGGAGAGATCTAACCCAATTTCATACTCACTATTCATGGTCTAGATTTTCCCAAAACGATGAGCCAAATACAAATCACACCGTTCAAATTAAAGAGTATTAAGTCATGAACCTTCCTACAAAATTTTAGCTCAATTGAACCACAAAAAACCTTCCATCAGAGCACTTGATGAAGGCTTGCTAGTGAAAGAAAAAATTGAAAAAATGCTCAGTTTTTCTACTTGCTCAACTGCTTAAAATTCTTTGTTGAAATTTACTCTCAATAAACCCTAAATGAGTTTATTAATGAATCAATTAAATGGACAAAATTACCCCTTCTTTCTCCATAGGCCATGAAAGCACATACACCTTTTATTTCTTGGATTCCTTCAAATAAGAGGAAAACCCCAACAAAAACAAACTAAATTTCCCTCAGTGTTTCATCACAATTGTGTCACATTAAAAATTACCATTTATTTGATTTACTATTAAATTTTTGGGGTTATAGATTGTAAAAATTAAACTTGGGTTAAAAAAGGGTTGGGTTTTTATGCATTCTCATATTTAATGAACAACAACCTCAAGAGATGATGAACAATAATTGAATGGTATTTTATCTAATGGTTTGTCTGTAAATTTGAACATAAACATTATATATATATTTTATAATTATTGAAATATAGACCATGAGCTAACAATTAACACCCATTCGAATGATTTTGATAAATTGATTAGTCATACAATTTAAACTCGTAATTCAATACACGTAGTATCAATCGTGTTTTCAACTGAATACATTAAATTTAAAACATAAGTATCATAATTTCCTCATTCCCACACCGTCAAAATAGGCAAGAGGCACCAAAACTAGTGAACCCTTCAAACAATGGAAGAGAGCACAACAATGAACCAAATATTAGAACCATACATACCAAACATATAGGACCTGGGATCAATGGGATCTCAAATAACTAGTGCAAAAGGTTTGCAAGAAAGCTGCATAATGCCTTACGTATACACCTTGGGTAAGGCAAGACCCTTTACGGAGATCATTTTTAACAAAAAGGATGATACATCTTCCTTTCACAAAGATTCTTTAATCATTACCTTGAGGATAAGATCTTGTGATATCTATCAGATAATTATCGATATAGAAAGCTCGGTGGATCTTCTTTTTTTTTACTACTACCAAGGCTCTAGAAGTGAAGGAATTTGATATTGTTAAGGTAGAGCTCCCCTTGGTAGGGTTCAATAGTAGCACCATCTTATGAAATAGGGACAATGATGTTGCCAGTCATAGAAAAAGGAACAATAGTAATGACCAACTTTGTAGTCATTGATGTCACGGCCCACTACAATGCCATATTAGATAGGCCATGGATACATAAAATGAGGACAATCCCATCCAATTTTCATTAGGTAATCAAATTCCCTACTAAAAAAGGTCCTAGTGAGATAAGAGAAGACCAAGTAAAAGCCAGAAGCTGCTACAACGCCACCATGAAAGAGGTTGACCACAAGTAGAAATCACATAAAGGTCTCCCTCAAAAGAGGTCAAGGGGAGAAAGACTAGTAAGGTCTGTCAATCTTAACAAGGTAAGGGATTTCCTAATAGGAGATCACAGTGGGAGCCGCCCCTTGAAGATAGGAGAGGATTTGACAATAGAACTAGAGGAGCAGTTTTCTCAATTACTTAAGACAAAATTCATACCTGATAGATATGCCTGGGATTAACCCAAAAGTTATAACACATCAATTAAATGTAAATTTAGGTGCCAAACCTATTCAACAAAGAAAAATGAAGTTCCTAAGTGAAAAGAATGAGGTGATCAAGCATAAAGTTGTTACCCTTAGGGAAGCTAGATTTATCAGGGAGGTTAGCTCCCCTTCATCGTTATCAAATGTGGTGCTCGTAAAAAAGGCATGTTGGTCTTCTCGAATGTGTGTGGCCTTCATAAATATAAATGAAGCATGTCCCAAAGAATACTTCCCTCTTCTTAATATCGATCAACTGGTAGATGTCTTTATTGGGTTTGGGCTGATAAGTTTTTTGGATGCCTACTCTGGTTACCACCAAATAATAATGCACCTCAAGGACGATAAGAAAACATCTTTTATCACAAAGGAGGGGACATTTTGTTATACCATGATGTTATTTGGGTTGAAAAATTCGAGTACCATGTATCAACGCCTCGTCAATAAAATGTTTGAAGATCAACTAGAGAGAAACCTAGAGGCATACTTGGATGATATGGTGGTAAAATCAACTCAACCCCTAAACCACATCAAAGACCTAGAGGAGGTGTTTTTGGTGATTCAAAGGTATGTAATGAGACTTAACCCCAAGAAATGTATCATTGGTGTTACTGTAGGGAAATTCCTAGGGTATCTTGTATTAACCAGAAGGATTGAGGCCAACTTATATAAGATACAAGCTTTGGTGAATAGGAAGTCATCTACCAACCTTAAGGGAATCTAACAATTGAATGGAAGAATAGCGGCATTGAATAGATTTATTTCCAAACGAACGGACAAGTGTATGACATTCTTCAAAATGATGAGAAAACAAAAAACATCAATCTTTTAGAACAATGATTGCAATAAATCCTTTGAGGAAATTAAAAGATACTTAAGCAACCTACATGTCTTGATCAACCCCCTCACAAGCAAGATTCTTTATTTGTATTTGGTTGTGGCACCTCAAACATGCAGCATCGTGCTCTTAGCCGAAAGAGACAAGATCCAATACTCTATTTATTACATTAGTCAAATCTTCACAGATGCTCAAACCAAGTATTCAACCATGTATAAGTTGGCCTTCGCTCTGAAAGTTAGCACACATAAACTCATACATTATTTTGGCTCACACATTATTATGGTACTCATCTCTCATCAACTTAAAAGTTTTTTGACGCAACTAGATATGGTAGGAAGATTGACACAAATCGTTATAGATCTTGGAGAATATGGTATCAAATACATAGCTAGGATAACCATAAAAGGGCAAGTTGTGGGTGATTTTTTGGTAGATTTTAGTGAAACATGGGAGGTCATCAATGATGAGAAGGTGCAAGAGGTGTGTAAGGTTAACCAAAAAGATAGAGCTACTTGGCAAGTGTTTGTAGATGGAGTACACAAATTCAACCATGCTGGACTAGGGGTGGTCATAGTAGATTATGACAACAACTATTTTGAGTACGTTGTCAGATTTGATTTCCAGGAAACTAACAATGTTGTCGAATATGAAGTAACCATATTTGGGGTTATGATCTTAAAGAAACTAGGGGCAGATGAAATCACCTTGCATAGTGACTCTAGGCTAGTGGTTAACCAGCTCTTAGGAGCATTCAAAACTAGGGATGGAAAAATGAAGGGGTGTTTAGAAAGGTTAAAATGGGAATGTTCTAAATTTTCCAAGTTTGAGATTTAAAAAATAGCTCGAAATGAGAATAGTCACACTGGTGCATTGGCCATGGTGGTTTTCGTACATGAAACCAACGTCGACAGAGTAATGTTAGTGACGATATTGGTAAGGCTAGCTTGGAAGAACTGAAAGGATGGTAGGCCGTGTGGATGCCCCTACCTACTCATGGTTCACTCCAATCTTTAAGTTCCTAGAAGAGAAAGACTTACCCACAGATCCCAAACTTGTAAAAGAAATCAAGGAAAAATTAGGACATTATATGATCAAGGTAGAAAGATTATCCAGAAGAACCACACTCGAACTCAAAATCTTATGCATAGCCAAGGAGGGAATTGAAAGATTAATGTTCGAAGCACATGAGGACGAGTATGGCTATCATTTAGGTGGAAGAAGGTTGTATCAACGAATCATGCGATAGGGTTATTATTGGCCCACCATGCTAATAGATTGTACAAAATACACTCATAATTGTTATAAGTGCCAAAGGTTTGTCCTTTGTCACACGTGCCTTCTAACACCATGAATGAGGTGATAAGTCCTTGGCCCTTCTACAAATGGTGTCTTGACATCATAGGACCTCTACCACTAGCCAAGGGTTAGAGGAAGTTTCTGTTAGTTTCCATAGATTACTTTTCCAAATGGGTGGAAGTAGAGTCTCTAGAAAGGATACGAGAGGAGGAGATCATTAAATTTATCTAGAAGTCCATAATCTGCCAGTTTAGTCTTCCCAATGAGTTCATTACAGATAATGGGAAGCAATTTACAGGGCACAACATTAGGTAATTTATCATTAAATATAACATTAAAATATGTCATTCAACACCTTCTTATCCACAAGCTAATAGAAAGCAAAATCTTTCAATAAAGTAATCATACACTTATTAAAGAAAAGATTATCGAGTGCAAAGGGAAAATGGGTGAAGGAGCTACTTGGAGCATTATGGGCTATCAGGACTAGCCCTACAAAAGCACCAACGAGACCTCATTCTCCTTGGTATATGGCACTGAGGTAGTAATACCAACTAAGGTGGTCGTACTTACTATCAGGTCAACCCTAATAGAAAAACAAAATGAAGAAAATAGGGTTATCGAACTGACCCTCGTTGAGGAGTCAGGTTATTACAACTAAACTATCCATTTCAAGCTATTTGCCCCGGGTGATTGGGTCCTCAGACGAGTCTTCCCCAATAAGAAGGAATAGATGGTCAAAAAAATGGGTGCAAATTGGGAAAGACTTTATCAAATAATTAAGACAATCCTAAGAAGAGCCTACTTACTAAGAAGCATTGAAGGAAATGAGGATATCACAAGCTAGAATGCCAAGCACTTAAAAAAATATCACTTCTAATGTACATTAATTTACTTTCAAGTACCATGATTGTATGCATACCTATGAAGTGACTTTCTTCAACAAATGGTTCTCTCACATAAGTCTCCTATTATTATAAGCAACGCTGGACATAATATGAGAAGATGTCTTTGAAGACAAGCAACAACAATAAAGGTGAGTAATAGTAGAATAACATTTTATTACTTGTTATCGTGTATTACTTGTTATAACATTGTATTTGTTGCAATGTTAGGCAGATGTTGGTGACATTGATACTTTCCAAGATAATATGCATGCACATAACCATAAATTCCAAGAAATGCATTCTGATTTTGAAGTGTGTACACAACCAAATCTTGGTGGAATATGTACACCATCTTCACATCCAAACTTGGATGCAAGGATGTGTTCATCCCAACCAAATTGTTCCATAAGTGTTACAATGTCTCAATATATGAAAATCTTAATTAAAATATGAATGTGCTCTTGGAAACTATTTAATATACATTGTGTAGTAAATTGTTAAACTTTTGTGTAATATGAAACAATATGAATTAAACTATTCAATTCTTATGTTGGTTTATCAAGTTTCTGTTTACATAGTTGAGATAGTTTAGTATCAAAGTTGTTACGTGATAGTTTAGTATGGTGGAAGTCTGAATAAAACCTTTTTTTTATCTTCTTATATGGTATTTATTGGCTTTCATCTAAATGTAAGATGTTTATTGTTCGAATTTTTTTTAACGTTGTTATGGAATTTTGAAGTTCATTGTTCTGAAATAGACAACATGTTGCATTTTTTCTTTTCATTTTGTTTTCTTTAAAAGAAATTATGGACATAGGTTTCTTAGATAACAATGATATTTGGTAAAAGATATATCACATCTTTATTTTTTAAATGCATACATCTTGTAGTTACTCAAGTGTTACTTGAGTGTTATCTCGAATGATGCACTTCATGTTGTCTCTTTGGTTGCTAATTTGGAATGATAGAATGCTATAAATTTAGTTTCTTCAATTGATAAATAGATCCTAGGTGCTAACCAATTGAAAATGGGTGGTGATTGGCTTTATAGCTCAACCATAAATAATTGCATAGGCTTTCTCTATTCAAATAGAGAATTAGTTTTCAAGAGCCATTGATTATAATCATATTTGCATCTTAGTCGCCTTGCTTTTCAGGAAATTATTTGATAGAATCCAGTGCAAAAGTTTATACGAACATGTAATTTGGAAACAGTTTAACAGTTTAATGTATTGTGCCACTACTTTTGCATGGTTTTAAAATTAACATAACATTGCATTTCATATGTTAAGTTTTTTTAAGGTTTCACATGCAATGGAAACTACTTCTAAACGTCTAAAAAGAAACACAAAAAGGAACATGTCATCCAAGAAGAGGAAGAACAATATTGTTGAAATATAGATTACATAATTTATTACATAGAATGTGTATATGTCTGTAAGCTATTTAGAGCATTTACTTTACACATTCATTTCGTATAGTGCTCTAGGTTTTATAAACAATATAAGGTCAATAGGAGAGAATTTCCGAACATGTGAACCATTAGGCAATCATTGATTGAAATAATAGGCATTTTGATTCATATGAACCTTTTTAGTTCTTATTTATTCAAAACAGTTCAACCACTTTGAATTAAATATGAATTTAAATTAATAATATAAGCATTTAATATTGTTCTATGATTTTCTTTTAGGGTGGTGTAATTCATGCATTATAACATTCTAATTTGATTCAGAATAATATTAATGTTTCATCAGCTGAACATGTGTAAGGGTCACATATCTAATTTTTAAAATTTCATATGATTTCCACGCTATTCATATACCTTTTCTATATGACAGGTCAAAAGTTCACATTTAATAATAACATGAAATTTTCCTCTCATTATAAATTACTTGAAAGTTCATATTATTTAATAATAATATGTATTTATTTTAGGTTTATTTTAACAACAAACACATAGATGGAAATACTTTTCAGTAAGGCTAATTTAATTTGTGCTACTTAATACAAACATCACTTTCATTTCATTAATGATAAACAATTCCATACATACCATATAACAACTCGTATAACAACTGAAAGGGTATTGAACAAAATTACAATTGAGTAGGCATAATATATCCATACAAATTATGTGCAAAAGAAGTTCATTCCTAAAAACTATATACCTAGTCCAATGTCATGTATTTCCCCTTCAATCACATAAAACATACAAAATAATTATGAAAATATCATAGCACTGAGTAAAATATTCCTCAATCTTTTTTGTTTTTGTAGATTCTAATTCACGAATATGGTTCAATAACCTACTAATAACCTTTGAGTTTCTTCTAGTGATTGGTGCATTAATCTATTGAATTTTTTTACGACAAGTGTGTTTCTTCTTATGCCATTATATACCCATTGAAAAATGCTTACAACAGTTCATCCATTTTCTCATAAATATGATGAAAAAATCAAAACAAAAAAATGAGGACAAAGAAAAAATGAGAGGGGATGCTTATCAGTTCACACAAAAAAAACAACGCTTAGGATTTTGATGGGTCCAAGACGTCTTCTCCATTGCATCCACTCCACAAAAGCATCTTGATGATTGAAGGGTTCATCTTCTCGTATAGTATGCGAGAAATCAATGACTTAAATATAAAAATAAATCCTAAAAACTATAAATAAGGCTAATTTGGAAAGTAATTTACTACAATGTCTTAAATCTTTAAACAAAGTTTTTCATGTTCTTTAATCGACCAGCAAATAGGGCAAGGATCACTAATTTCTAAATCACTATGTAATTCCCAATTTCATATAAATTTGTATTATTTTTTCTCACCAAATAGAAACCTTGGTTAATCACTACATTTGCAAAATAATCCAGTATTAGTTTACTATCAATTATAGATATATGCCTCAACCAAAATTCATTAAAAAATCCAAATCAAAACCAGTTAAATAGAAAGCGAGAATTAGAGATCAAGATTTCGGGAAAAGCAAAGCTTACCAGGTAGTCAAAGTGATCTTTGTTGAATGGATATGGTGGTTTTTGCGTTAGAAAGGTGAGAGTATGGTGGTTTTTGTGTTAGAAAGGTGAGTGGGTACAATGGTTTTCGTATCAACTATTTAGGGTTTGTGTCACAAATGATGGTGGCTATGTTGGAGATTGTTATAAAGCTTTTTAATTTAAGGAGTAAAGCATGAAGCTTAATTCAAAGAACCATCAATTTAAGGAGTAATTCAAGGAATAAATTTTCCTATAAATAGATGTGTAATTGTAATAAATTAAAACCAACCAAATGTTTACTCCAATTGAGAGAAAAACTTTTTTGTGAGAGAAAATTAAGAGTAATTTTCTTGGGTGTAATTAGGTTGTGAGTTGTGAGTTTTATAAACACCTTGTATAATTTCTCCCCTTTCAATAAAAAGATCTACAGTAGGTCCGGAGACATAAGCAAGATTGGCCAAATTCTGTTATCAAATTTGTGTGTTATTTTCTATTCTTGTTTTCTCATAAATCTAGCTTATCAGGAATTTGTGTGATTTTAATGAAAGAGTGATGTATAAGGACATGTATAAAACAAACACCTACGACTCAAAGCAAAATGAGTCAGTATTTGTAGATACAGATGATGTCCTAGATAGTTTCGTGAAGGAACCGATTGTAGCAAGTCCTCAACCAGAGGAACTTGTTGGACATAGTAGTATGCAGCAGTCTAACATATCACAACCTCCTACTCCAGCTTGTCAGACTCGAGATTTCAATAAGTGAGATCTTGCCATGAAAGAAGAAATGAAATCTTTCATCTCCAACCAGACATGGGAACTAGCTGAGTTACCTATGGAAAAGAAGGAACTTCACAACAAATGGGTGTACCAGGTGAAAGAGGAGTATGATAGTTCCAAGAGATACAAAGCCCGCCTAGTTGTCAAAGGATTTCAACAGAAGGAAGGAGTTGACTACACTAACATTTTTGCTCTCGTTGTGAAGCTCAATACTATCAGATCAGTGTTGAGTATTGTAGACATTGAAGATCTTAATCTTGAACAGTTGGATGTGAAGAATGCATTCTTTCATGGGATTAATAAAGTTAGCTTCAAAAATTAAAATTGAATCAAAAAATTACAGGACTAATTAACCCTAGACTCAATTTTAAATATATTTTATGGTATAAAAATAAATAAATAATTATATTATAAATTGTATAAAACATTTATTCAAAATATTACATACTTGGAAAAAAAAAGTATAACATTGTTTTTTTGCAATAGTGTGCATTTGATTATTAAATACCTTAATACCAAAATCACCAATTCACAATGATAAGAGAGTATCAGTTAACATGATGTGATTTTAACTACTTATATAAAAGAAAATACTTATCATGTTAAGTTTACTGTAAATTATTAAAAAAATAATTAAAATAATATTTATCATTTTATAATAAACATTTTAAGTTAAAATATTATCTTTTAGATTCGTTAATATCATTTAATTAAATACTATTTAATATAATTAAATATTATTTTTATTATTATAAAATTTAATAATATGAATCTATGTAATTTTTAAAATTTATTTTCATGTAATAAATTAGCTAATAAAATAAAAATGTAAGGTTAGGTATACAGAAAACAAAGTCGATATTTTTTTAATTGAAGGTAGAGAGAATTAGGAAAGATGAAAAGAAAAACTGACTTCGACAAAAAGCAGAGGACAAAGCAAGAGAGAGTAGAATTCAGGTGTCTCTTTCTGATTGCCTAATTGGCGCGCACGGCGCATCAATCGTTGGTGTATTGCTGACACCGAACCCATTCCTCGTTTTCTATTGTTTAATGAAATTATCGGACATTCCAATCCCAGCGAATTGGTTTGATCGATAGTTTTAGATAATCACTATTCTACACATATAGTAGGAGGAAATGATTCGTATCAGTCCTTTCCGAATTTTTCTCATACTTTCTCCCTCCTATTGCTTCAATCTCTCGTCGCAAGCCCTAACTCATAGTCCATTTCGTACCAAGTTCTGTTCCTCAAAAATGGCCACCTGCGCTTACACGACGTCGTCTCCATCCTCCTCGAAGCTTCTCTTCCGGCAGCTCTTCGAGATGGATTCCTCCACCTACACTTACTTGCTCGCCGACGTGTCTCATCCCGAAAAACCCGCTCTGGTTTGTATTTTATTTTTATTAATAAGAAGTTTTGTTATTTTTTTTGTTTGGATGAAGAAAATTAAATTTTCACTCACTTTGAAATTGATAACCATAACGAATACGATAATTTTTTAAAAATGTAAAAATATATAGTGCACATTTAGCATTTCTCTAATGAAAATTCAGAATGAATTTCCATGATTCTCTCCGGCGTTTATTTATTTAATGTTTATAAAGGAAAACGCAAAATCAGTGACAACAATAATTGTTCAGTGATGAACAATTCAGAAAAGCTTTAAGCAATGCGAAAAAAAGGGAAATGGAAGAGGAGAAATGGACAAGCAAATGATATTGATTTTTGAATTTAGATTATGTAACCATTACAATGCTAGTCCTTGCCTTTTATAGGCATTACACACTTAACAAATTCAAAACAAAAAGTGTAAAACAAACTAAGCACACGACACATGGCCTCAATCTCACATGTATGTACTTTTTCAAGCACATGGAACATGGCTTCAACCTCACGCGTTTGCACTCAAACGACCACATGGCACATGGGTGTGCAAAGCACATGCACTCAACATAAGCACATCATGATAATCTAACAAACTTTGAGACTATGATCTTTTACAAACAAGCTTATTCTTGATCACGAACGTCTTCAATTCTTGAACTGCTATATCACTGTAAGCATTACACTGAACTTGCATGTTTGTTGTAAACCTTACGCAAATCCTCACGTGTCATATTTTTAGCATGATTAGCTGTAACTTCGTGAGAATTGGACCCTATACAACCTTCATTGCCCCCCTTCAAACTCAAGGGAACTTGTTGAACATTGAGTTTGTGCCTGTTTTGAAGAAAATGTGTAATGAGGAGAGATTTTGTGAGAAGATCAGCTAGTTGCTCAAAAGATGGGATGTGCTTAACAATGAACTATCTTGCCTGTACTTTCTCACGCAAGAAATGTATATCCAACTTGACATGCTTAATATGAGCATGTAAAATAGGATTGGCAGCTAAGGATACAATACTCAAATTATCACACCATAGAATATGGAGCTGAGTTGATTCTATCTTAAGCTTAGAGAGCAATGACTAAAGTCAAATGACCTCACTAGCTACACTGGATAAAGGTCGATACTCATCCTTTGTGTTGGAACAAGCTATAACTCCTTGCCCTGAGAGTACCACACAATTGGATTAGCTCCAAGATAAACACATACACTAGAGGTAGAATGACGATCATCCAAACATGCCCCCAATCAGAATTAGAAAAACCAGTCACTTCAAGTTTAAAAATAATTCAATCGTGCAAAGTTTCCTTGAGATAATGTAAAATACATTTCATAGTAAGCCAATGACTAACTCTAGGAGCTTACATGAATTGGAAAGTTTTTTTTGACAAAATAAGACATGTGTGGCCTGGTAAGTGTAAAATATTGAAGAGAACCCATGATGCTCCTATGAAAGGAAGGCTTATCAAACAAAGGTTCATCTAAATGAGCACTTAGAGTTGGAGAAGAAAGCATAGGAGAATGACTAGGATTATAAGCAATCATATCAGCCTTAGATAAGAATTTTTGTGTGTACTTTGTTTGAGACAAAGGAAAGCCACCATTGGATAAAGTAGTTCCTTCAACTCCCAAGAAGTAACACAGCAAACTCATGTACTTAGAGAAAAATTTGCATTTGACAAGGCAATAAACTCCTGTACTTCATGATCATCGCTTTCAGTGATGATTATATCATCAACATAGACCAATTAAAAGATGGAACTAGAAAAGCCAAACCTAAGAAACAAAGAGGAGTCACCCTTGACTTCACAAAGCCTAAAGTGATGAGACTTGAGTTATTGTGTCAAACCAAGCTCTATCTCGTGGAGCTTGTTTGAAACCATTGATAACTTTTTGCAGCTTGCTCACATAGTCTGGAAACTGAGGATTCTCGAATCTCTGAGCTTGTACCATATACACCTCTTCTTGTAAGTGTCTATTTAGGAAAGCATTGTTAATATCTAATTGATGCAACTTCCAATTCTTGGATAGAGCCACTGTAATTACAACTCAAATAGTCACAAGTTTTATCATTAGACTAAAGGTTTCTTGAAAGTCAAAACTAGGTAGTTGATGAAAACCTTGAGCAACAACTCGTGACTTAAGCTTATCTAGGCTATAATCTTGCAGCTTCTTGACCCTCAATATCCATTTAGAATCAATGATGTTTTATATTGAATATAGCAAAAGATGAACAATAATTTTTCAAAACAAATACATTAGTTTGTGTTATTGATTTTCAACTTTATATCTTCTAATTATTTGAGTAATAAATAGGAATAAAAGTTCATAATATTAAAATGAAACAATTAAGTGAATCTGAAAACCTCATTATTTAATATTGATTTTCTTTTCTTTAAAAATTATTTTCATTAATTATTATCATTTTATTTATTTTTCAATTATCATTTTCATTTATTATTCTGTAATAACCTTTTTGTTAATTTATTTTGCTTTCCTATATAATCGACACCTAAAGATACAATACAATAACCGCTTAGCTAAAGGTAATAATTTTGAGTGTGATCAAAATTTGACTAAAGACTTAGGAATCAAAATCCATGTTTTATTTTGAACTAAGTCATCAAACTCATCTTGTATAGACTTTTTCTAACCAAAATACATAGAGATATAGTAAAGACTTTTGGCTTAAAAATTCCAACCTTTGACTTGGTAATCATAGGGTGAGAATTGTTAATTGGAACAGATTTTTGGTCTAGAAACCGAATAAGGAATAGAACCTGGTGCTATAGGGAGGGAACATGATGGTAATGAAGGTGAAATATTTGGCTTAGTAGGTGAAGGAACAAACTAGTGACTTGTAGAAGAAACAAAGGGAATAAAGGCTTATGCATAATAAGAAAAACAATTCTAACTAAAGTGTGTTGAGGAACCAAAGAATTTTGTGTAGCAGAGGCAAAGGGAAAACAACTCATCAAAAATGACATGTCTAGAAATATACGACTTTTCATGAGTATTTAAAATTTATAACCTTGGTGATGAAGACTTTACCAATAAATTTGCAACCAAAGACTTTGAGAAAGGTATAGTTTGGTTTGGCATTAACCAACTTTTCCAAAGGCGATTGAAAATTGATTAAAGGATTAGGAATTCAATTAATGACAAAAATAGTGGAATAGAAAGCCTCAACCCAAAATTGCAAGGGCATAGAGGCATGAACTAATAAGGACAGGCCTAGATCAATAATCTATAGATGTTTTCTTTCAACCAAGCTATTTTGCTCATAAATAAAAGAACATGAAGTTCTATGAATGATACCTGAGGTGGAAAAATAGCTACTTAAGCATTCTCCTTCCCAATCTAATTGAAACACTTTCAGTTTGGCATTCAATTGTAACTCTACAATAGCCATAAATTGCCTAAAAGCACTTGCTACACCACTTTTATTTTTCAAGAAATAAATCCAAGTAAATCTCTACTACTTATCTATGAAAAGAACATAATACTTAAAACCATTTTTAAATGTGGCAGGAGACACCCACACATTAGAATGTATAAAAGCTAAAGGCTCAAAAGAACCATTTTCAGACGAGTGGCCTAATTGACAAACTGAATGAGTAGAAATAATTGCTTTATTATCATTCAAAGGAATATTACAAACTACTAAAGCTTTCTATACTATCAGTATAGAAGCATGAGCTAGTCTTTGATGCTATAAAGCTAAACTAACAGTAGAAATTGTAAACAAAGGAGTAGTCATGTTATTTACATATGATTGAAATGAAAGAAAAACCGAAGAGACAAATGATTGCTTGCTTTGAAGATCCAATTCAAAGACATAAAAACCTTTATGTAGTCTGCCTTGGAACAACTCCTTGTAAGTCTCCTTGTCTTTCACATAACAACAAGAGCATAAAACTCAAAATAGAGATTATTATCTTTAGAGAATTGAGCAACAGTCATAAGATTTTTTTGCAATTGTAGGAACATGCAAAACATTATGAAAGAAACAAAGGACATTTAGAAAAATCATTAGAGTAGAAAGTTGAATTGCCAATGCTTTTAATAGGAATGCTTTTACCATTACCTATAATCAAATGATCACTTCCTACATAAGATTGAGAAAAGGATAGATTAGCTAGATCAGCTGTTATGTGATGTGAAGCCCTTGAATCAAGGTACCAAAAAGGTTCAAGTGTTGCTTCAGGAGCTCCTAGCAAAGCAAGCAATATCGTTTGGGATGTAGGATTTTAAGGAAACCAAGGTGCTGGCATGTTTTGATTTGAAGCAAAGAATTATTCATAGGAAATTGTGGAGAAGGATATTGAGATGCTTGTTTTGCTTTGAAGGAGATCCTGAATGTGGCTAATTGTTTATATTAGATCTAGAAGAGTAGTTATCTGATTTTGGTAAAGAAGATGGATTAGGATTGGGTGAATTATTTGGCTGAGTGAAGTTATTGGTAGAGGAATTAGACTCATTAGTTGATGCTTGAAAGTTTCTATTGAATCTATATCAACATCTTGAGATCAAATGGCCTAGTTTTCCACATAACTGGCAAAGATGTCTTTTACTCGAAGGTTCTTGTCCTCTTAGTCTATTATTTTGACCCCTTCCTCCATTAGGTCTAAAGAAATTATCGAGAGGAAACATGAAAGGATAGCTAGGTGGTAGAGGATATCCTCCAAAATTCATCATCCGTTGGTTTTGTTGCGAGTTAGAGCCATTATCATACATCTTAGAAGCACTATTATCAACATTTACATTCTTTCCTTTAGTCTGTTGAACTACATTTGCAGTAGGCAATATTACATCTTAATAATCCTTTTGTGACTCAAGCCAGCTTTCATGTCCTATCAACAAAACTGCAATATTAGTTATTGAAACTGATTCAGTATGCAGTCGATGATAAATAGTTGATACGAATCCTTCATAATCACAATCTAAGCCAGCAATCAAGTATAGCACCTTGTCTTCCTCAGTAATTGCATAACCAGCTAATTCAAGCTTATCAGCCAGCTCTCTTAACTTGAGAATGAATCATTTATACTCAAACTTCCTTTTCTCATTTTGATAAGATCTTGTCTCAATTGAATTATTTGTGATTTAGATTTAAAAACAAAAAATCGATCTAGATCACTCCATGCTTCTTTTATTGTTTTAAAGCCAGAGATGTGTCAAAGCACCTCCTGACTAATACAATTCATAAGCCAACCTCAACCTCCTATTGTTTGATCTTGTTTAAACCAAAACTTATTATTAGGATTCACTCTAATTAGATCAAGCAACTTAGGAGGTGGATTTTTTGTCAAAGATTCTTCTAAATCAAAACTATTTAAGATCTTTAAGACCTGTTGTTTTCAAATCGTAAAATTCGACTAATCAAGCTTCATTGTGATAACTTGATTTTGAAAATTGATTAAACTGTGATCTACATGAATTGTTGTTTGATTTACCTCTCTTTCCATAGTTGATTTGTTATCTACTGTTGTCATTGACGAAGTTACACAACTTCAAGCTCTGATACCACAAAGAAAAACGCAAAACTAGTGACATCAAAAATTGTTCAGGGATGAAAGCAATGTGAAAAAGAGAGAAATAGAAGAGGAGAAATGGACATATTGGTTTTCGAATTCAAGATTGCGTAACCATTACAATGCTAGTTCTTGCCTTTTATAGGCATTACAAACAACAAATTCAAAACAGAAATGTGAAACAAGCTAAGCACATGGCACATTGGTGCGCAAAGCACTTGCACTCAACATAAGCACATAATGCTAAGCTAGTCTAATAAACTTTGAGACTATGATCTCCTACAAACAAGCTTATTCTTTATCACAAACGTCTTCAACTCTTAAACTGCAATATCACTGTAAGCATTACACTGAACTTGCATGCTTGCTGTAAGCCTTACATACATATTTAAGGGAGGAGAAAAAAGAAAGAAGTACAGAAACTATAACAGTCATAGTGGTAATTTCTTGGGTTAACTGTTAATAATTATCTTTTCCAGAAGAGTGTTTCTATACCTCTCCTAGTATTCATGACTGTTAACAAATTCCCAATCCATGTCTTTTATCCTATGTGATATTTGCAAACAGCTTATGCTACTAACGTTTTTGATTCTTTATTTTGTTACTTTATAATTCATGCGTGCTTATTGCACTTGCAGCTGATAGACCCAGTCAACAAAACAGTGGATAGGGATCTTTCCCTTATTAAAGAGTTAGGACTTAAGCTAATTTATGCTCTGAACACTCATGTCCATGCTGACCATGTTACTGGTTCTGGTCTGATAAAGGTATGAAGCCACTTCCCCTCTTACTTAGGTACTATATTGTGTTGTATTCTTGTATTGTTCATGACTGTCTTTGTCAAAGCGCTTAAATATCTGTACTGCCTTAACATCAAGCAACAAGTAATGCATTTGTAGGATATGTGAAACATATCATATAATTGACATATAATCTTGTTCGTTACAGAGTAAGGTCCCTGGTGTGAGATCTGTTATTTCAAGAGCAAGCACATCAAAAGCTGATGTTCAAATTGAAGCTGGTGATAAAATATATTTTGGAGATCTGTTCTTGGAGGTGTGCTTCTGTTGTTATTAATCGCATTGTCATTTTTTGCAAATTATTAGTAGCCTTCTTGGAAGTTTTCAAATATTATTTTTCTGTAGGAGACTTAACTGGTGTACAAGCATATGTAGTCCATCTTGATTATCAAATTAATTGATGATCTAGTGAGATTGAGTAGGAACTTGTTTGCTTGCTAAACTAGGAAACATCCTATGTGTTCACTGTTCATCTTTGTTGCTAAATTATACCAGTATAAATCTTGACTTTTTGGGCTGTACTTTGTATCAATTACTTGTTGTATTAATGCATTTACGTCCTGCCAAAATTTTGAATTTTATTCCGAATTTTTTTCCTTTCCCCTGATGGTATGGTTCATCCAATTTTTTTCTCATTTCTTCACATGTAATCAGAGTGTACATGTCAATTACAGATTACTTTTGATACAAGGTGGTAACTAATTGTGAGTGAGAATCATTTTAGGTTTTGAAAAAAATTTCCTTGAGGAGAGTCAATTTTAAAGTTATTGACATTTGATGCATAATAAATTAATGAAATTCTGCTGGCCCAACTCTGGTGGAATTGAAAAAGATGACCAGACCAGAAGAGAGAGAGAAGTTCTTCCTAGAGTGAGTTTGTGTTTATATGTGTAGGAAAGGTCGAAGTGTTGGTGGGTGCATCAATGTATCTCTATATAGGTAGGAGGCACAAATGTGGGTATTTATTTGTTGTTACTGCAGGTGCGGGCTACTCCTGGCCATACATTAGGTTGTGTTACCTATGTTACAGGGGATGGTCCTAACCAGCCCCAACCAAGGATGGCCTTCACTGGTGATGCATTGCTAATACGTGGATGTGGAAGAACTGATTTTCAGGTTTGGTTTCTCTCTCCTCTCTATTCTCTTCTGACTCCCCAGTCATATTCCTTTTCTTTCACAAAAATATGAAATGGAAGAAATAGGTGATGTCTTGCCTACTGGAGTTGATTCAACTTGTGTTTGAACTTTGGTACATGAGTAACTTTGATTAATTCTTTAATCTACTTGCAGGGTGGAAGTTCACATGAACTCTACAAATCAGTCCATTCCCAGGCAAGCATTTGAGACTAGGAACTAGGAAGTAACATGTTAGATTTTTATGGGTAACCTTTTTTTTTGTATTTGGCCTTACAGGCATAGGGAACCTCTTATTCTATTTTCCTATGGATGCAGATTTTCACATTGCCCAAGGATACTTTGATCTATCCTGCTCATGACTATAAGGGTCTAACAGTATGGAACCATCCATTTTCTCTTTTGTTTCCGAACCAAGTAAATTCTGTTATGCAGATGCTTATGTCAATGTCCTGATTGAATCCAGGTTAGCACTGTGGGGGAGGAGATACTGTATAATCCCCGCCTTACAAAAGACGAGGTCATTTTTCATTTCTTTTGACCTGTGAAGTCTTGATCCCTAATGGTTCTTTAGGAAATTGTTTTGCAATTATCTTCATTGTTCTTGTATTTTAAGGACTATGGACTTGTTATTTCATTCCTCCATGTATCCTTGGTAAACAAAAAAATAACTTAAGATAGTGTATTGGCATATTTGCCAGGCATGCTGTCAGTTTTTGTAAATCGGCCAAGTGCTATTTTACTCTGTTAATTTGAGAGGGTTGATTCGGGTGTCACACGGATCCGCTAAAGAACACCAGTACTGTTTTAAAATTCTGGACTTTTTCCATGGATATTATGGTGTTATATTTGGGCAGTATAAAATAACATATTTGTGTAGCTTCCAACTGTTCATTCAAACCTAACGGATCCAATTAGATAGGCTCCGAAGCCTCTCCCTCAATGTTTGTATAAGACCACCTGACCTTATACATATGCTGCTGCCTCTATTGACCAAAAATAAATGCATGCTACTGTCTATTAATACTGCTGTTTTTAGTTTAATCTGATACGTCACTGCTAGGCTTCCTCAGATGTTGGTTAGAGAAAGTAATATTTATTGTGAAACACTTGTCCTCTATTACTATCTTACTTTGCCATCTCTGAACTTTGGTTTGCAGGAAACATTTTGCAATATCATGCAAAGTAAGCAGAATTTATTGGCGTTTGAAGTTTTAGGAAAATCTACAAATTGCATTTTCAATTGTTTTAGTCACCCACTGTTACTTAAAACAAATATTTTGCAGATCTGAAACTTGCTTATCCAAAGATGATTGATATAGCTGTTCCAGCAAATATGGTATGTGGATTGCAGGATTTGCCTGCAAAGCCGGTTCAGGCTCTGTAAACTTGGATAGGCTCAGGTAGGGCACATATGACTTGTCAGATGTAATTTAATGAACCAAATGGTTAATAAGTTTGCTTGTATTAGTTGTCTGTATATTTCACTGTTAGTATAAATTTAGGGTAGCATATGGTCAGAGCAATATGTCAGATTAAACTGTTAGGTAAAATAATTCAAGGTTTATATGCTTACATGACTCCATATTAGAAAAAAAATAGAAATGTAAATATCACATAAATTTACACTCAATTTTGCAACCACACTTATATTGTTCAACATGTCAAAATTATTTTAAAATTTTAAAAAGTGATTCATTTTTCTATATAATACTTAATCGTATCACAACATGAAGGATGTGAGCGCAAAAGTGGGTACAAATTTATGTGTCTTAAGCATTAATCTTAGACAAAAATCAGATATGATATCACTTTTACTTGTCTTTTTATGAAATATAACAATGATATTCTTATGTTTTTATTCGTTAAGATCAACTGTATTATAGTTGACTAATAAGTGGGGTGTCAAATTCAGATTACAAATAGTGTAAGGGATCTAACTTTGCTTATTTGGTTATTTTTCAATATTCAATTGCTCTTTTCTGCTTGGAAATAGTAATTCCCTAAATTCAAGCTCAATATTGCCCCTGATTCTTAGTATGATCATGCTTTCAGACCTATCAAAATCAAACACATTAATTATGATTATTTCATCCGTGACTTAGGTGCTGCGAGGATGACGAAACCGAAATGCTTTGGCCCATGAAGGACAACACTTATACAAGGGCATTTTAAATGGTTGTAGGCTTGTGGCAAAAGCCAGATACGAAAAACTGTTTTTATAAAGACTATCATTATTATGTAAAATATGTCGGACTGTACACACTTTCATAAAAAATAAATCTACCACCTTCGCACCCCTACATAAATTTACTGAATTTTTAAGCAATAATTTTGTATTTTTTAGAAAACATATTGGATTTTCAAATGTGAGATGGAGTTGGCTAATTGGCTTTTTTATTCTTATTTTTATTTTGACATATGAAGCCGTTAATCTTATAAATGCGACATATGAAGAAGCCAAGGGCAAAAGTACTAAATTAGAAGATTGAGACAAGATGGATCATTATAATTCCTTTATAAAGTCAAGGGTGTTTTTGTGGTTTGAAGTAAAGGGCACAAGGACTTAAAAGAATATTTAGCTAGGGGTGTTGCGAGCAAAAAGTTGGGCGAGAATAGCTATGACCGTATTAGATTGGGGCTGTTTAGAGGCTCTTTTAGTTCAAATGGGATTTGCCCACTCATGGATCCAAAAAGTACTTTGTTGTGTGTATACTGTGAACTATAAAATATTGGCTAATGGAAGTCATCAAGGTAATTTTGTTCTACAAAGACGTTTGAGGCAAGGTGACCTCCTTTCCCCCTTTCTCTTCATACTCGTTGACGATGTGTTGACTAAGCTAGTAAAGAGATTAATTTTGGTAATCTGAGGGGTAATTAAACTCAAAATGAATGATCCTATACTATCTGATGCAGTGGATACCTAAAACGATATTACTTGTTTTATTATTTAGTTCTATTGTCATTTTTTATTATTAGTGTCATTTCCATAAGTGCATTTTGTTTAATGATTTTTGTCATCTAGTGCTGATTTGGCATGTGCGCCATTTGTAGCTTAGTGTTCTAGGTTGTTATTCTCATCACGCACTAGTGCACATCCATCATTGCTTATCATTTTTGGTTATTCCTTCGATGTTAGAGCTTTAGCCTTTACAAGTTCATGGATCATTGAATTATTCTATTTTTTAATACACTAAACTATCTTTAATTGTTGAAACATTTAGTTTCGTGTATTAAAATTGATATCAGAGTCATAGAAATTTCTATGCTCAGATGACACTATACGCAATGTCAGTCAAGGTTTTGGTGATAAGGTTAATGACATAAAAAGTATGTAGACAACAATGATTGGTCTAGAGAGAAAATTTGAACAATGGATTGATGAAACAACGTGAGACTTTTGACAATATTTTCAACATAACACTAATCAACTTCATTCCCAATTGAATAACATGAAGAGAAAATTGAGCCCAAAAGAAGGAGATTAATCGTGAAGCTTTTACCATACCAATAAAACACCCAACTAAGTTCAATTGCATTCCTTTATCTCGTCGAGTCCATCTGGATTTTGATGATGAATTTACATCACCTTGTAAACCAAATTACAAAGTTTTTGGGTTTGATAATGGTACTTCTAAATGGGCCAATAGGAGATTGATGAATGAATAAGCAAATTCTATTCCTAGGCATTCAGAGAGGCAAGATTACAAGCTTAATATCGATCTTCTTACTTTTATTGGTCATTCACTTATAGAGGAATTTATGGATCGAACAACTATTGTTGATAAGTTTTTGACTACATAGAGATGCCAGAAGAGAAAAAGGTAAAACTAGTAGCCTATAAGCTCAAGGGATTTGCATTTTCCTAGTGGGATCATGTGCAAAATGATATGAGGTTGATGAGTAAATCGTAAATTATTTATTGGGAATGCATGGAGAAACTGATGGTGCAATAATTTTTACTAGCTAATCATGAACAAATTTTGTATTGTGACAGCAAGGGAAAAAAGAATGTCAATAAATACATTGAGGAATGTATGGGAACGTGAGCCTAAAAAAGTTCCAATGTATGTTTAGGGCTTAAACTCACCCATTAGAGAGATTAGAACTCAATCAAACCCTATGGACTATAAATCAAACCAAAAGCATGGCCTTGAAAGTGGAGAATTGACTTGTTTATACTAAGAAGCCAACCCTATTTAAACCTGGTTACAATGACTTCACACTAGACAAATATTCACAAGATTTTCCCAAAAACCCACCAACCCACAAATATTGTAGAAACACAACCAATTCTAAAAAATATCATTACAAAGACTAAAAACCCTTCATTCAAACCCAACTCTTATACCAAACTATCATCTATTAAATGTTTTAGGTATTATCAGTAAGGTCATTGCTCTAATGAATGCCTACAGAGATGTGCAACAAATTTATTTAATGAGTTTGAACATTTAGAAGATGACCTAAATCATTTATCATTAATAGAATTGGAAGGTGTAGAACCAATTAAGGGTGGCAGGGTGATTTGGCTATCAATTTCATAGTAAAAAAAATTACTTTGACCCAAGTAGCCAATATTATCTTAGAGGCATACAATTTTTAAAACCATATGCATTTTACAACAAAAGGTTTATGATGTAAATGTTGATAGTAGAATCATAGAACATGTTGTATCTAAATTCTTAGTTAAAACCTTGGGATTGAGTAAAAATACATACCCACATCCATACAAGATAGGGTGGATTAAAAAGAGAAATAAAGTTAAGGTGCAAGAAGCGTGCAGAGTTCCATTCTCCATTGGAAAACTTTATAAAGATGAATTACATTGTGATGTTTATGGAGATGGATTTGTGGAGATAGATCCTTGTTACATCCTTTTAGAATGACCTTGGCAATATGATGTGGATAATGTTAACAAAGGGAGACAAAACATAATTGTTTTCACTTTGAAGGTTACAAAGATTGCTCTAATCCCTACCAAAGAAGGAAATGGAGTATTTGATGGTTCCAACTCCAAATAGAAGGTACTCTTAAGCCCAAGCATAAATAATTTTGAGAATGAGATAAAGAAGGCAAAGGTAGTTCTAGATTTAATCATCAAATAGGAAAATTGAATTGCTCGTAACATATCTAGTGTTATTCTACAACTTTTTGGAAGCATATAGTAATCTCTCACCTTCAGAGCTACCTAATGAATTATCTCCACTAAGAGAAATTCAACATTAAATAGATTTCATTCTTGGGAGCAATCTACCTACTCTATCACATTACAGATAACGATCATGAGTTATTACAAGAGATAGTAGAAGACCTCTTAAGTAAGAACTTGGTCTAATAGAGCAAGAACCCTTGTACTATTCTAGCATTGTTAGTGCCCAAGAAAGATGAAACTATGAGGATGTGTGTTGATAATAGAGCTATCAATAAAATCACTATAACTACAAGTTCCCTATTCCCAATATGGAAGATATATTATATAAACTATAAAGGCCCATGGTATTCTCCAAATATGACCTTAGAAGTGGTTACCACCAAATTCATATCAGAAAAGGCTATAAGTAGAAATTTTCATTCAAAACTAAGGAAGGATTATACGAGTGGATTTTCATGTCATTTGGATTGTGTAATTCCCCTAGCATCTTCTTAGGATTGATGCACCACCTACTTGTGTAGCGGTATATTTTAATGCACCACCTACTTGTGTAGTGGTATATTTTAATGAAATATTGGTGTACGACAAGAACAACCATAATCATTTGGAACATCTACAAGATGTTTTGGAAACACTCACAGAAAACAAACTATTCCTCAACCTTAAAAATGGTGAATTTATGAATACCAGACTTCTCTTTTTGGGTTACATTATTAGCTCTAAAGGAATCTTTATGGACAATAAGAAGATCAAAGGTATACAATCTTATAACTCATTAATTCATTCAAGAAATCAAGAGTTTCCTTGGATTAGCTACCTTCTACAAAAGGTTTGTAAAGGATTTTAGCTCTATTATTGCTCCAATAACAAAATGTCTAAAGAAGGGTTAGTTTTGTTAGGGGAAAGAAAAATAAGGCATTTTTCTACTCCTCAAGCAAAAATTATGTACATTCCTAGTACTTACGTTACTTGACTTTGACAAGGTTTTTGAAGATGAGACTGATGCTTCCATAGTAGGCGTTGGGGCAGTGTTGTCATAAGGTGGTAAACTGATTGAGTTTTTCAGTGAAAAATTAAGTGAAGCCAAATAGAAATGGTCTACTTATAATCAATAATTTTATGGAGTTGTAAGCGCACTCAAACACTAAGAGTACTACCTAATCCCTAGAGAGTTCATCATTCATAGTGATCATTTAGTACTGAGTTGGTTTAATTCACAGAGGGATATCTTTCATTCACACACAAGATGGATTATTTATTTGCAAAGATTCACCTATGTGTTTAAGCATATAGATCAGATCAACCTAATAAGATGGCCTATGCATTTTGTAAAAGACATTAGTTAATCATTGCTCTTCAAACTAAAATAAAATGTTTTGATTCTTTGCTTGAGTTATATGTAGCAGATGAATGTTTTGGCACTATATGGGAACAATGCAACAATCATGAAACTATTGGTGATTTGTATTTTTATAAAGGATATTTTTTTAAAGATAATAGATTATGAGTTCCCAAAATCACGTTGAGAGATTATTTGACTCAAGAGCTACATACAAATGAGCTTGTTGGTCATGCTAGAAGAGATAAAACAATTATTCTATTTGAGGAGAGATACTATTGGCCTTACTTGAAAAGGGATGTGACTTAGTTTGTTCAAAAATGTCCAATTTGTCTAAGGGCCAAAGAAGGTAGTCAAAATATTGGTCTTTACACTCCCTTTACCAATGCCTTCTACCATTTTATAGGACCTTAGTATAGAATTTTTCCTAGGGTTACCATCAAGCCAAAGAAGAGTGGACTCAATTCTGGTTGTCATGGATAGGTTTTTCAAGATGTACCATCTTATAACTTGTAAGAAAATTCATAATGCTAGTAACATAACATCCATCTTCCTCAATTAGATGGACAAACTGAAGTAATAAATAGATCAATGAAAAGCATGCTAAGGTGTCTAGCCAATGAAAGGCCTAATAAATATGATTTTTTTTTGCCTCAAGTGGAATTTTCTTTGAATAGAATTACTAATAGGAGCACAAATCATTCTCCATTGTTTACACTAATGTCCCAAACTTTAGTATCAACTTTTCAATCATTCCTAATCCTAAGAGTAGACCAACAAGTACTTGGGCCACAGGTTATGAAAAATTCTATATGGAGATTAGAGAACACATAGAGAATATAAATGCTTAGTGCAAGTTGCAAGCTAATCAACATATAAGGCTTGAGAATTTTTAGGTCGGTGAACTTGTAATAATCCATCTTAATAAACAACACCTTTCACATGGGATGTTTACCAAGCTTCAAATGAAGAACTATAGCACATTTTAAATTTCCAAGAAGATTAATGACAACATATACATTATTAAACTCCTTGAAAATTGATAGATTTTGAATATATTCAATGTATCTGACCTTCGAAGTTATTTTCCACTAGAGGAAGATGAATTTGTTGAAGGGAATTTGAGGTTAAATTCTATTGAAGGATAAAACTATGATGCAATGGATGCTAGAAACAATATTACTCATTTTATCATTTAGTTCTATTGTCATTTGTGAATATTAGTATCGTTTCTCTAAGTGCATTTTGTTTAACAATTTTTGTCATATAGTGTGTCTCGTTTACAGCTCAATGCTCAAGGTTATATTCATCATACACAAGAGCATATAAATCATTTCTTATCATTTTTGGTTATTCTTTTATGGATAGATTTTTAGCCTTTACAAGTTACTCAAGAGTTCAATCACTAAATGTTTCTCATTTTCTAATACAACAAACTATCATTAATTGTTGAAACATTTAGCCTTCTGTGTCACTATCCAGTTTGCTCTTAACTGATGATGCCCTTTTATTTTAGGTTGCTATTGAAGAGAATTGTAGAAAATTGATGTCATATGTTTCCATGTATTGCCAAGCTTCTGGACGATTGGTTAATTTTGGGAAAAGTAGTGTGCTCTTTAGTAGAAATATGTTGCCTAAGTGCAAAATGTGGGCAATTATTTGGGCTTACCTACTGAGTGGGGAGATTCAAAGGATGTGTGTAAAAGACTCATGGAAATTATGTTATAGTTTTGGTGCTTAAAGAAAACACTCACTATAATTTTTTAATATTACCATGCTAGAAAAAAAAGCCTACAACCTCTTGGTTAGACTAAGCAATTTATGTGGACTTTATTTTCCTTATAGTGAGGCCTTTTAAGAAAAATGCTCCTCTATCGGTTCTTGGTCTTGGAAGAGTGTGTATAAAGGTGTGAAGGTGTTAAAAGCTAAATGTGTTTGGAGCATTAGTGATTGAAGGAAAGTGTGTATTTGGGATGATTGATGGATTTTTAAAGTAGGACATATAAGGGATTATAAGGTTGATGGTTACAATTATGTTTATGATCTCATGGATTAATAGAATTTATTTTGAATAAGTGATGAGATTTTGAGCATTTGAGCATTTTTCCTCCATGGATTGCCAATGAAATACTAGCTATTCCTATTTCTAAAAAGATAAAATGGTGTGGATACATTATAAATCTGGCAAGTTTTCAGTGAGAACCTACTATCACATGTTACATAAGCAACAATAGGGATATGGAATGATGGCCGTTACAATTGGATCCTTAATCAACGTTAGACTTATTTGTGAATAATTATGTATTGTAAACTGACATATAAGGTTAAATCCATTTAAAAGTAATCTTTTAAAATTTAAGTAATTTGAATTTTAATGTATCTTAAAATGAAATTTACCTTTGTTTGAATTTGTTATTTTAGTTTCAAAAGTTACGTGATCTTATTTTATTTGTTTTTTGTTTTCTGGAATTAACTATAGATAATCCTATTTATTCCTATGCTAAATGGCACCAACTTCAAGTCATGGCAAGAGAATCTCTTGATAGATTTTGGATTCATAAATTTGGACCTTATGATAAGGGTTGATTCTCCTACACTATTTGCATATAAGAATACTTCTAATAAAAAGAAGGAAAAGGAAAGATGGGAGAGATCAAATCGCATGTGTATGATGATCATGAAGAAAGCTATTTTGGATGCATTGAGGGGAACAATGTCTGAAAAGGTAACTACTACTAAGTATTTCCTTATAGACAATGAAAAGAAGTTAGTCAACAATGAAAAGGCTGAAATAGGTACGCTCTTGACAAGTCTAATTTCAATGAGGTATAGGGGCAAAGGCAATATCAGGGAGTACATCATAGAGATGTATCATTTTGCTTTCAAATTGAGAGCGCTTAAGTTAGAACTCATTGAGGACTTTCTGGTGCATCTAATTTTGATATCTCTTCCGACACAATTTATCCAATTTAAGGTGAGCTACAACTGTCAAAAAGAGACTTGGTCTATGAATGAGCTCATTTCACACTATGTTCAGGAAGAGAAAACAATGAAGCAAGATAACCCAAAATGTATTCACCTAGCCTCAACCTCTAAGTATAAGAACAAGGGAAAGAAAATGAAGAATGATAAGAAGTTGCAATTAATACACGAGTTACAAAAAGAAAATTAACAAGTGAAAATTGTGGCTACTTTTATGACATAAGAAATTAGGTTATATCTCCACACGGAGAATAGAATGACTTGTATCTGACAAAATTGTAGATTATTTAGATTTCAAATATTTTGATGTTTGTGTTTACTATATAAAGAGAAAAAACCAATAAAAGAATATTTAAAACCAATAGGACTTTAGAAGTCTTAGAATTTATACATATAGACATCTGTGGGCCATTTCTACAGTTACTTGGAATGATCAACAATATTTTATAACATTCATAGACATTTTTTCTAGATATGACTATTATTTACTATTCATGAAAAGTCACAATTATTGGATGTGTTCAAAAATTATAAAATTAAAATTGAGAACCAACTCAATAAAAGGATCAATTGTGTCAGATTTGATTGTAATGGTGAGTACTATGAAAGTTAGAATGGTTCAAGTGAACAACATCTAGAACCATTTGCTAAGTTCCTAGAAGAATGCGGTATTGTCCCATATTACACTATGTTGGGTTTTTCCACTATGAATGGTTTTTCTTAAAGAAGAAACATGATGCTTAAAGACTTGGTAAGGAGTATGATTTGTCATTATACCTTACCATAATCACTCTAGGAAAAAGGCTTGAGAGTGAAGCATATATCCCTCTTATGAAATTTAGATGCACAAAAAGCATAATTTAAAGCACTTGTATATTAGGGATGTCTAGTTGAAGCAAAGCCTTATAGGCCTAATGAAAATAAACTAGATTCAAGGATGATGAGTTTCTATTTTATCGGATATTCTAAAAAATCCAAGGGTATAAGTTTTATGATCCCACATCTTAAATCAATTTTTGAATCAAAAAATGTTGATTCCTTGAGGATGTCAAGTTTTTTTAGGGGAAGATATAGTTATAAATTTTGTCTTTAAAGAGGAATATGTTGATATTCCCATAGGTGCTATTGGTATTGATTAGTATCACATTCCTAACTTTAATCAAGACATAACATATCAAGACAATCTTGAAAAACCTCTCATTCAATAAATTATTCCAAAAGAACAAACTCTACCACCTCAAGAACTCATGACATTGAGAAGATCCACTAGGGAAAGGAGAAGTGCAGTGCCAGATGACTAAATTGTATTTATCCAAGAACATGAGTTTGATATTGGAGTGATGGAAGAAGATCCAAAAAACTTTCATCAAGCTATAGATCGGCCTAACTCTCAAAAGTGGATTAATACCATGAATGAGAAGATTAAGTCTATGAAGGCAATGACATGTGAGATCTTATCTCATTGCCAAAAGGTGTGAAACCTATTGGTTTTATATGGATATTTAAGACTAAGAGGGATTTGAAAGGTGATATGGAAAGGTATAGGATTCGTCTTGTTGTAGAGAGCTTCACATAGAAAGAAGGCATCAACTATAAAGAAACTTTCTCCCTAGTTTCATTGAAAGACTCTTTCAAGATTATAATGACATTGGTAGCCTATTTTAATCTTGAGTTACATTAGATGGATGTAAAGACAATGTTTCTCAATGGTGACATTGCAAGACGATCCATATGATACAAACAGAAAAAATTGTGTTGGAAGACCCAAAGAATATGGTTTGCAAACTTAAGAAATCCATCTATGGACTTAAGCAAGTACCTTGCCAATGGTATTTCAAGTCTCATCTTAATTTTGAGATGAATTTGGTCGAAGATTGCATATACCGTAAGTTTTATGGGAGTAAGTATATTTTTTTATTTTATATATTGATGATATTTTTCTTGCCAACAATGATATAGGCTTATTGCAAGAAACCATGATATTTCTAGCTAAGAATTTTGAGAGGAAAGATCTTGGTGATGCCTCTTTTATATTAGACATACATAAATTCTGAGATTACTCTCAAAGTATTTCAAGATTATCACAAAATATTTATATCAAAAAGTTTCTCAAGAGATCTGGCATGTAGAATTGCAAACTAGGTGATACCTCTGTTGTTAAGGGAGACAAATTTAGTTTCAATCAGTGCTCTAAGAAGGATTTTGAGGAAAAGGAAATGCAAAAGATTCCACATACGTCAGTAGTAGAGAGTCTAATATATGTTCAGGTATGCAACATTCAGATATTACATACATTGTTGGGATATTGGACAAATTATTTAGCAATCCAAGAATAGACCATTGAATGGTGGCCAAACGAGTCTTGTGATAATTATAGAGAAAAAAAGACTACATGCTCATGTATCATAGGTCATATCAACTTAAGATCATTGGTTATATTAACTCTAATTTTATAGGATGCCAAGATAGTATGAAATCTACGTCATGCTATGTCTACCTGCTAGTTGGGTGATGCTATCTCCTAAAAGAGTGTTAAACAATCTCCTATTATAGCTTTTTTTTCATGGTGGTAAAGTTTTTTAGCATGTTATGAGACATCTAATCATGGAATATGGCTACAAAATTTAGTCATAGGGTTATGCATAATAGATGGTATTGAAAGACCACTTAAGTTATTTTATAACAATAAGTCAACAGTGTTATATTCCATTAATAACAAAAGCTTGATGAAGTCAAAACATATAGAGATCAAGTTCCTAGTTTTCAATGAAAGAGTTCAAAGTTTACAAATATCTATAGAACAAATCAATACAAACATTGTGATTGCGGATCCACGTACTAAGGGATTTTCACCCAAAATGTTTCATGAGCATATTTCTCATATGTGTATCGTGTCATTTAAGGATATTCAATTTTAATGGGAGTTTATAATTTTAAATGTTTTTTATAGATACACTTTCAATTATTCTAGTTTATGAATATTTTGAGGTTATTTTCTGTAGAAATAAAATTTGGGTTTATTTACATTTTGATTTTTGGTATGTAAATCTCACTAAGGTTTAAGGTTGGACCAGTTGAAAATAGGTATATTAAAATTGCACTCCACAAAATTTTCATGCTACACATCCACATCATGATCCATATCATTTAGTTATATCGGTATACATAATCATTGATAGGTCTTGTTACAACGTATGTAATGAAAACTACTTTGATTCTATATTGGTATAATTGATGAATTATATTGGTTATAAATACATTTCGATATGACAACAAAGTTGAGCTCATACAGTTATTTTTGCAATGCATAACTATAAGGTTACACATATATCCTAAGTGGGAGATTGTTGGATTCTTAATCCAACGTTGGACCTATATGCACTACTACAAAAAATAGATATGTTATTGGTTTTTAACCATGATCGTAGTTATATGGCCACGATTATAAGAACCAAAGCTTAAGTAAAAGAGACTATAGATTATTACCTATGGCCTCGATTGTTAGAAAACCGAGACCATAAAATATATCTATAGCCTCGATTATTTAAAAATGGAGACCATAAGGTGTCTATGACCTCATTGTTTTACATAACCGAGGTCATAAACATACCCTATGAGCATAAATTTAAATAAAAATGAAATTATTAATTACAATATTAAATATCAATATAAATTATAATAAATTTATTAATTACAATATTAAAAATCATATTATATTAAAATTAAAAGTACATTTATATTTGAAAGTTTATACAATAAAACATAATAAAACATAATAAAACATGAATAGTTAATTCTAATATTTACAATACAATGTTGAACTATTTTGTCATCAACCCAATTGTTACTCGTTAGCCCCCACCAACTGAATCATATTTCTTGCAAAAGAGAACGAGCTACAGCTTGTCATAGCCAACAAGTTCACCAATAATAAATCCCAGATTATGGATCCAAATCAGTATAGAACTTCAATCGAATACCACTCTCAGTTGCGTGCTAAGTTAATGAGTAGATTAAATCCAGTAATTTTAAAGAAGAACTGCAGAAATAGACAAATTAATATCAGTTTCTTTCGTCTATGAGATTGTAAAACTTACAAATGAATATGATTAGCTAGCTTCATTAACCAGGAAACACAATCAAACCTAAAGAAAACAGAGAAGGGCAGATAAAGGTATGAAATAAGTTCCAGATCATCAAATTATAAGGCAATAAACATGAATAAGAAGGCAACATATTAATAGTAAGCAAACACTAGCAAATTATAAACAGTAAATACTAATGAAGTTTCTAAGAAACAAAGACCAAATATTGTGCACCTGTTTGAGAGTAAATTTGCGAAAAATAGCAAAGTAACAGTGACAGCAAGATTAAAAAATCAATAAATAAAACATGTAGATGAATTTGAACAAGCCCATACCTATTCAAGCAAGTGACATCAATAGTCAAAGTCACCTTCTTACCACTACTAAAATTGATGAAATAAAGCTTCAAATCAAGTTGCTTCACTGTAAAAGAAGATGGAAGCTAAAATTTAGTTTACTAACTCTGCATCCATCATTAATTAAAGAAAATTGATATGAAGTTTGAATAAAAAAGTTAATAATCGTGATAAAAAATTGATGAAAACTTTATTAAAAAAAAGAATTGGAGAAAACTTTCCTACGATTATGGCACAAGTACATAAATAATCTCAAAAGAGTCCTATTACTCTTACAAATATTAAGTGTTTTTATCTTGAAAGATCGTGGCTATGTCAAGCTAGCGCCTTTCAATAAAGGCAATGATGTAGCATCGTAAGAGTAGAGAAAAAGGGGAAGCGAAACACAGAAGAGAATGTGCCCATAAACCCTAAAGGACTAAAAATCTTAATAGATCATTATAAAAAAATTAAATAAGATTATGTAAATAAAATGGGTTGAAAGAGAAGAAACAACAATATAGAAAAGAATATAATCCAAGAAAATACAAAGAAAAAGAAAATGGAAGGAAAGAAAGGTAAAGATTGTGATTTTATAATAAAAAAGCAAGAGGTTTTGCAAACAACACCTTGACTAAGAATTTAATAGAACTGTTGCTAGGGAAACAAATATCATGCATAGATTACTACCCTTAAACAGATAAGAACTAAAGGGGGTTAAAGGAAAAAATAAATAATAAAAAGCAAGGAATACATAAAGTGTATATTTTATGGGATGGAGAATAAAAGCCTTTTTGAACCAAATTTTCGATATTGATCCGAGCCAATTGTACTTCGTCAAGCACATCTAGTAAGTTGTACAAAAAAAAACGGGTAGCTTGCATTGTCAATAACAATAAAGTAAGAGGAGCATGCAATATAATGTTGAATTAAAAAAATACCGCAATTTTTTTTAACAAATACTGCACCGATGTCAAATACCTACCAATATAGATGGTGCCTATCAAGCAACTGTAAACTATGTAATTCAATAATGGTGGTTGTTGAAATAGTAATTAATACTTGTCTATATAAACAATATACATATTCGATATAAATTAAGAAAATATATACGGAAGAAAACATTTATTTCTTCTTCTGATTATTTCTTCAAATATTGATTTATTCATGGTATCAGAGCCAAGTCGTTGCTTTATACAAATTTGAAACTCTTGTTCTCTAAAACAGAGATTTCTTTCTCTGAAAATATTTCTTCTGGTGTAAAAAAAAATCTCATTCAAACACCCTTACAAATATTAATTACAAACATCATTTTTAAAACGATATTTTTCCCACCTAATTTTACCAGATTATTCCAAACACAATTGTGAACATTTTGGTAAAAATAGAGTAGAAGAAATGTTCAACACGCGCCCCCACGCACCGCCTGAAGTGAAGGAAACATTTCTCACGCGCTCCACGCGCCATCACGCACCGTCTGGAGGTTGAAGACGATGATGTGTCATTCGACTCGGCTCGGTTCGGCGCGGTTCGATTCGGTTCGGTTCGGTACGGCTCAGCTCGAGGGCGTAGCCAGCCCGCACCTCGGTTCGGCTCAGGTTGGTTCAACCAGCGGTTCGGTCTGAACCCGGTTTTCTATGTTTTTCACAGTTTTTCCATTTTTGGCCAGTTCGATCCATTTTAAAGGTCTGAACTCGATTTTTTCCAGTTCTGGATTTCTAAAATCGGTTTGGTCCAGTTTTTTCAAGTTTTTAAACCAATTTTTACCCGGTTTTGTGGGTTTTTATCCGGTTTAGTGCATTAAAAAAAATCTGTTCTAAAATTATTACACAATTTTCTAGTTTGTTTACCATAATATCATGACAGAGGGTATAATTTCATTACCTATGAAGCAATTAAATCCAGTTGTTGTATAATCTGTTCAGTCTGAAGGTGTTTTTAATGCTGGAATTGTTCTTACTGAGACTAATTATGATGTTTGGTCTCAAATAATAGAAATGCATATTGTAGAGAGAGAAAAACTCTCTTATATTCATGACAAAAATTTACAACCAGAAAAAACATCAAATAATTATAACAAGTGGTATGCAGAAAATCAAAAAATGAAGAGATGTATACTTATGTCAATGAGTCCAGAAATCATGAAGCGATATTTGCGCATACCTACTGCTCTTGAAATTTGGGGTGTTTTGGCAAAAGCATTCTATGATGGAAGTGACGAATTACAGGTATTTGTCTTAAACCAAAAAGTCTTTACTTCCAGATAAAATGGAAAATCACTTTCCAAGTATTATGGAGAGTTGACTGAAATTTTCTAAGAGCTAGACCATCGTGATAAGGTGGTCATGAAAGACCCCCATGATCTAATATCATATCAAGAGTCTGTTGAAAGACTACGGATACATATTTTCCTTGCTGGATTAGATGATGAATTTGAGTAGGTTCGTGGAGAAATTTTGCGAAAAGAAACTATCCCAGATTTAGAAGGTTGTTATTCCTTGATTCGACGGGAGGTAGTACGTCGAATCTCATTGAAGGAAAAATCTGGAGATGTTGATGCTTCCGCCATGATATCTAAAAATTGTTCTTTTTCCAATCAGCAAGAACGAAGGGTGATTGATAAATCATCATTTAAATGTACCCATTGTCATCAAAAGGGTCATACAAAAGAATGATATTTTGAACTTGTGGGATATCCTGACTGGTGGGATCACAACCGTGACTCTCGGAAGAAAAATCCACAACAGATGTCTACTACCACCATTGCTGAAACAACAAAGGATCATATTGCAAACTCCTCAGCAAATGTTGGTAAGATGCTTAAAGTTTTTTCTCCTGTTTTTAATAATACATGGATAATTGATTCAGGTGCAACTGATCATATGACATTTGATTCTAGACAAATCTCAAAACCATTCTCACACAAAACTGTTTGCACTGCCAATGGTAACACAACCCCAGTCATTGGGGAAAGATCTTTGTCTCTCACTAGTACTTTGAATTTAGACTCAGTACTAATTGTTCCCTCTTTAAAGTATAACCTTATATCTATTTCTCAAATAACCACTACTTTATCTTGTTTTGTTATTTTTTGGCCTGACTTTTGTGTGTTCAAGGACATTCAAACAAAGAAAATGATTGGTCATGGTGTTAGGCAAGGAAACCTGTATTATTTGGACTTGGATTCAACAAATCATGCATTGGTAGCAACTGGATCTAACAAGGATGAATCAAATATATGGCTATGGCATAGGAGATTGGGTCATGCTTCTTTTGGATATTTAAAGAAATTATTTCCAAGTTTATTTTTGAGCTTAGCTTTTTCTACTTTAAAGTGTGATGTTTGCGAACTAGCAAAAAGTCATCGTTCCTCATTTCCTATAACCTTAAATAAAAGTCCATTTCTGTTTATGGTTATACATTCTGATGTATATGGTCCTTCAAAAGTCTCTACTTTGGGAGGATCACGTTGGTTTGTTACATTTATTGATGATTTTAGTAAAATAACTTGGGTCTGTTTAATGAAATCTAAAAGTGAGGTAAACGTATTATTTAGAAAATTTCATAAAATGGTTCGTACTCAATATAAAACACAGATTCAAGTTCTAAGAAGTGACAATGGAGGAGAATATAAAAGTTATGAGCTTCAAGAATATCTTAAATCAGAAGGGATTATTCATCAAACTACTTATGTTGATACACCTCAACAAAATAGAGTTGCAGAAAGAAAAAATCGACACTTGTTGGAAGTTGTTCGTGCCTCATTGATCGAAGCTAATATGTCATTATCTTATTGGAAAGAAGCAATTACTTCTACTGTATATTTGATCAATCGGGTACCTTCCAGTCTCATTAACTTCCAAACACCACTACAAGCCATCACTGAAGCAATTGTTGCACCAAGTGTTCCCAATTTACCTCCTCATGTCTTTGGTTGTGTGGCATTTGTACACCTACATAAACAACAATGTAGCAAGTTGGATCCATGAGCAATACGTTGTGTTTTTATGGGATATGTCATGCAACAAAAAGGGTATCGTTGTTATCATTCTCCTACAAAACAAATGATTACTACCATGGATGTTATTTTTCATGAAGATACTATGTATTTCTCTTCTACACCTGAATTTCAGGAGGAGTACAACCATGCTAAAATTCAGACCCTTACATATAAATTGCTTCCTTATGAAGAAAGAAAAATTATATGTGAGGAAAATACAAATAACTTGAATTCAGATGGTAATAACTCTCAATATAGAAAAGACTCATGGGAAATAGAATCAAGTCCTCGTCAACTTCAAGATCGTTAAGCAAGTTCCTTACTACCACTAAGTGAGTACGAGTTTCCTTTTCCACAAGCTGCTAATATACCTAACCAATCGTTTGCAGAGGATGTTCCAACTATTGAACTAGCCAGAAAAATACTTTCATCACGTCCTAACAGAGGTATTCCTAAAGCCATGTATGAACCTGAGATTTCTAGTAAAGTCAAATATCCCATGAGTAACTATATGTCTAAACATCGTTTGTCAAAATTAATCGTATCATTTATGAATCAATTATCTGTTGTATCTATTCCTAACAGTGTGCATGAAGCTTTAGCTGACCAAAAATGGAAAGATGCTATGAATGAAGAACTAAGATCCTTAGAAATAAATAGAACTTGGGAACTTGTCAATCGTCCACCAACAAAGAAAATTGTTGGATGTCGATGGATTTTTTCAGTAAAGTATCAAGCAGATGGTATGATTGAACGCTATAAAGCAAGATTGGTGGCAAAAGGATACACTCAAACATATAGGATCGACTATACATAAACATTTGCACCTGTAGCCAAAATTAACACTGTTCGGGTCTTGGTATCTCTAGTTGCAAATTTAGATTGGCCATTATATCAGTTTGATGTAAAAAATGCCTTTCTACATGGAGATTTAATTGAAGAAGTCTACATGGATTTACCATCAGGAATCAAGAAATCCAAAATCCATGATGAAAAGGTGTGCAAATTGAAACAATCATTGTATGGAGCATGGTTTGGCAGGTTCACAAGGTCAATGAAGGCATTTGGCTACAAGCAAAGCAATTCAGACCATACTTTATTTCTAAAAAAAGGTATGGTAAGATCACTGCACTTATTGTATATGTTGATGATATGATAGTAACAGGAAATGATCTTGAAGAAAGAAAAGCGCTACAAACTTATTTGTCCAAAGAATTTGAAATGAAAGACCTTTGTTCCTTAAAATATTTTCTTAGGATTGAGGTTTCTCGATCAATAGAAGGAATCTTCTTATCTCAAAGAAAGTATGCCTTAGATTTATTAAAAGAAACTGGTATGTCGGCATGTCAACCAGCTAATACACCAGTAGAGGAAGGATTAAAGTTATGTATCAAGGTTGATCAAGTTCCAACAAATAAAGAAAGATACCAAAGGCTTGTTGGAAGGTTGATGTATTTGGCACACACAAGACAAGACTTTGCCTATGCTTTAAGTATTGTCAGCCAATTTATGCATAATCCTGGAGAACAACATATGAATGCAGTTATTCATATTTTGAGGTATTTAAAGTCTGCTCTTGGAAAAGGAGTATTGTTCACTAAAAACTCAGAGTTTTCTAGAATTGAAGTATATACTGATGCTGATTGGGTTGGATCAATAAATGATAGACAATCTACATCGGGCTACTTCACTTTTGTAAGGGGAAACCTTGTAACATGGAGAAGTAAGAAACAACATGTTGTTGCCCGTTCAAGCGCAGAGGCTGAATACAGAGGCATGACACTTGGGCTTTGTGAGGCCTTGTGGTTACAATCTTTCTTAAAAGATTTGGGATATCCTGCTAAAGAATCAATTAAGTTATTTTGTGACAATAAAGCAGCATGTGATATTGCTCATAATCCAGTTCAACACGATCGTACAAAACATGTTGAAGTTGACATATTCTTTATTAAGGAAAAGTTAGAAGAAAATTCATTGGAATTGCCAAAAATTAAGTCAGAAGATCAATTTGCTGACATCCTCACTAAAGCAGTCTCATATCAAGTATTCACATAAGTTTCAGTCAAGTTGGGCATGAAAAACATCTATGCACCAACTTGAGGGGGAGTGTTGAATTCAACAAATACTGCACCAACGCCAAACGCCTACCAATATACACGGCGCCTACCAAGCAGCTGTAAACCATGTAATTCAATCATGGTAGTTGTTGAAATAGTAATTGATATTTGTCTATATAAACAATGTACATATCCTATACAAATTAAGAAAATATATACGGAGAAAAATGTTTATTTCTTATTTTGATTATTTCTTCAAATATTGATTTCTTCGTATAAGTGTGGATTTGTGTCAAAAACAATAAAGTAAGATGAGCATGCTATAATCTCTTGCTTCATTAATTTTTTTAAAAAAATTTATTCATTTTTTATTATTCTCAAATAAAAACCTGTATTCGAGCAGAAAAAAAACCAAAATCAGTTTAGCAAATACTTCAAATAATAAAAATATTTGAAAAATAAAATATTAATTAATAGTAGAAAAATTACCATAGTTTTGTTCTATTTTATTCAAGATCATCATATTCTTCTCCTTATGTTATAATACAAACCTACATATATAATACAAAAATTTATACACATAATAACAGAAAAAAAATATGAATAATAGGGGATCTAAAAGATTAGTTAAAGAGGAAGAAAACTCACTAACCGGTGTTGAAAATGGTAGTCGTAGGTGGCCGGAAAATGAGAAAGAGTGGAGGAGAAGTGGAGAAGGTTTTCGGTTTTTTAGAGTTCTGTAACGCTGAAAATAGTTTCTGTCTAGGAAGAAAGAAGAGAAAAGAATTTATCCACGTGTGTAGCGTCGGTTCCACGTGTCAACCGACGCTATGTTACGTGGATAGTGTCGGTTCCACGTGTCAACCGACGCTATGCTACGTGGATAGCGTCGGTTCACCACGTCAACCGACGCTACGTCCACGCATAGCGTCGGTTCGCCACGTCAACTGACTTTACGTATCGACTTAAATACCTATTTTTATAGTAGTGTGAAATATCAAAATGAACAAACGCATTTAATAAAAAAAATATGTAACTAATTATCAGCATGAAAAATAATTAAATTAACAAAATAGATGATTCAAAATTACAATCTGTGCATATATATGGAACAACATAAGTACAAACACAGAGGCGCACATAATGCATAGAAGAAAGAGTTAAAGATCGACTATACATTAAGGAAGAACTTAACATTCCCATATCTCAATTTTATGGAATAAGAAATCTACTACCAAAAGAGCCAATGAAATACCAACAATTAGTGAACTAAGTTCATAGTGGCCTAAAACACCCACATTATGGGATATACATGATAGAGTCCTAGGAAATTTGTGCAACCGTGTGTGTATACATCTCAAACTCTACACCACCTCATTAGAAACCTAGAACATGTGTATAAGCCAAAAAGCACTAAGCCAAACAAAATCAAAGCCCAAACAACTAGAACAAACTTCACATAAAAAAGTAATTCAAGCTTATGCTGCCAACTCATCAAGCAGAGCTTTGGTGAAGTTTCATAACTATTGAAACTAGAAGAGTATGACGATTACTAGGTTAGGAAGACTGGAAAACTAGTGAAACATCCAAAGGATTCAAAAAATAAATATACCTTTGATATGTATTCTACAAACAGCTATATCCTCTTAATAAAATAAGCCCTTAAACTTCATTATAATCAACTTTTCTCTCAATTAAAAATATTTTCCAGTATATTTTTATTAAAATAGAAAAGACACCACTATGCAACTCTTTACAATAGTAGCCAATATAGAAATGATTGCAGAGCACAAAATCTGAAACACAATTAACAGCAAACATACCTATTCATCTCCAAAATAAATTAAATTAACAGCATTTTCACACACTATTCTATACAGTGATAATTTTATTTCAGCCACCCTGTAAAACATCAACTAACCAATGTAAACTTAGCTTCATGGACAACAAAATTTCCAGATGCATTATGGTACACCACCTTTTATTCCTAAGACTGATGTGGTCTGCAATTTTCTGCAAAAAAATCATTAATGGAAAACAGTAAATCTACACTTGTAAGAATTTTAAGAAGCAACACGATTTGTAAATGATACAATGTGAAATTAATTCTAATACACAACTTGAAAATAACTTATTATTTCCTTGTACCTGAGACTAACATTCAGAACTTTTAAACTTCAGAAACGGAACCAAAACATCTTCCATTTTACCAATCTACAAGAAATGATTAAATAAAACAATAAGTTAGAACTGAGGTCCAAGGGAAGGTGAACAAAAAGCTTTTACACTTAAATATATGAGAATAAGATAATTTACTACTCTCAAATTTAATTTATTTATTGATGGAGAAAGAAACTGCTTTGCATCCATAAAGAATTTTTCCAAAATCTGCCAAATAAACTTATAGGTCAGTTACAACATTATATAACTTAAGAAAACATTATCTCAATCATCAAAGGTATCTACAACATTACAGAACAAAGAGAAAACTTGTACACTTACTTCAGGCCAAGACTTCTATCTAAAACCACTATCTACATTCTCTCTTAAACCATCATTTTTATTAGAGTCCAATGTAAGCTTTGTACTTCCATGAGCATCAAAAGATTTCTCCATCCTAGCCCTCTAGCATCAGTATCAACATCAGCACCAGACACCAAGCATCAACACAGGTACAGTATCAGGACCAGGTACCAGGCATACCACAAGGACCAGTCACCAATCACCAATGCCTATGTATTAACACCAGCACCAACACAGGCACAACATCATATCTGTTGTAACGATCTGAAGAAGAAGAATGCCCACGTCTACTATGTGCTAGCTTTACCTGTAAGAAAAAGTTAAGAACATATGCCATTAAACTACTACAGCTAAAATATAAGGGAACAAAAAATGCTGAAAATGTATTTCATCCTTAAACGATGTCCATCAAAGTGATAGCCATCACGACGGTAAAATTGCATCTTACGCATCTCTAGCCCCTTCAAACTATTACAAACGCTTGTTATGAAATAATTTGCAAGTGGTGCACAAAACGCCCTACCCTAAGAAATTACAGTAAGAAATATAGATTCATACAAGAAATGTATAACCTTAATTCACTAATTTATGCGCAGAGACCTAATTTCACAAATAATCAATACATATATGAATTGATATGGTAAACAAAAGAGGGTATCACACATACCCGGAGCTGGGTCACGAGCAAAAACAATACAAACGGTCGGTCGATGAGGTGTAAACAGTGAAAAAGGAAAAGAAAAAAACATAGAGAAAAGGAATAAGAAAGGAGAAAGGAAGCTATTGGGTTGAATGAGTTGCTAGGGAAAAGAAAAAGGAAAGAAAAAAGAGAGTACAGGATGCGAGGGAGCTATTGGTCATGGATGAGAGAGGGAAATTTGTGAGGGTAGCACCGCGGAGAGATAGAGGGAAAACACGAGGGAGATGGCCAGGGGAAAAAAGAAAAGAAAAGAGAAAAAAGAGAGAATGTGCGATGGTGGCCAAGAAAAGAAAGAGGAGAAAGCGAGGGAAAAAGAAAAAAAGAGAAGAAAAAAAAAGATAGGGAAAAAGAAAAAGAGAGGAAAAAAGAAGAAAGATAAGAGAAAAAGATTAAAAAATTGATATATATGTATTATATATAAAAGAAATAAAATACATTAAATTAAATTAATAAAGAAAAATGAAAAAAAAATTGTAAAATAATTTCTTTTAAATGAATAACATATAGTATGTTATTTGATTTCGATTTAAAAAAATATTAAAAACTCTATTATTTTAATTATAATCACAATCATTTAATAATCATGGCTATATAAATTTGTTTATATATATTTAAATATTTTTTATAAGTTAACTTATGGCTATGGTTACTGATAAAACCGAGGTTATATGTATTCACTATAACCTCGGTTTTTATTCAACTGTGGCCAAAACCCTATGGCCTCGGTTTTTAAAAAAACCGAAGCTAAATTTTCGAGACCAAAGACATGTATTGTAGTAGTGATGTGAATAATTATGTGTTGTAAACTATCATATAAAATTAAGCTCATTTAAAGTGATATGTGAATGTTTAAGTAGTTTGAACTTTAATGTGTAGAGACCTATAGCTAATGTCTATTTTAATGATATGTTAAAATAGATATACATTTATTAATTATATATATAGTGATTATAGTTCCTAAGTCACATGTATTATTATTCTTATATGATATGTTATCGTCAAATAGAGCAAGGAGAAAACTAAAGAATTCTCTAAGCAAAACGTGTAAATCTAAAGACTAACTACTCAGCTACATAATTAATTAATAGCTATATATTTAGTTATGTTTTCGCATATTTATCTTTAATTCTTGATGATATAATATGAATATTCTTAGGTTATTTTAGGTGAAGATTTTCACCGAATGTTACTTTATTTTATGAGTTACTTCTTCAAATCTAGTTCAACCCTAGGTTTGTAAGAAACTATAGGGTATTATAATTTCTTCTAAGATTAAACTCTTTATTTGGAACATGGTAGGTAATTTCTCATCATGATGGAGATGATGAGGTATTAGCTTGTTTGTGTAATGTAGTTTGAGGCATATGGTTGGGTTGTAATTAGATTTAGTTTCCTTTGAAATGTCCAAATCCTATTGATACTGTGTTTCAAGCTAAGGGGGTTGCCCATTGATGAGCGAAAACCGGCATGACCGATTCTTGTCAATACTTTGGTTTTATATTTATAAAACTCTCGCAAGTGCACGAATCATTTCGAAGAAAATGATAAGTATACTCCCAAGGTCGATCTAAGGAAGGAATGTATGTGGTTTTTAATTTATTATTCAAACTTTTAAAAACGAAATTAAATCCTAAACATCCTGTCACGATATTTTGGGTTTTGTGTTTTTAATCTACTTATATAAAAATAAACATAGATTCAATAAACATTTATGCAAATTTTATCATTTATAATGGTGGAGTATTTATGGATATAATAACTAAGTAATTATGCTTGCTCATATTATTTAGGTTATTAAAGATATGAATTGATATTTATTTATTCTTCCTTTTTTGTATGAATACCACCTTTGGTGGTATTAGATATTCTTTGTTAACTAAACAAATCAATTAGCACCTATGGGTGGGGTTGATAACTAATTTTCTTAATTAAATTAATTCCTTTTTTCTAAGAGATTGAAAATGAACCATTTAAATGTCACCTTTGGTGAGATTAGACAGTTTAAACTTTATTCAAGGTGTCCAAATTAAACCTAAGAATTTAGTTATCCGAGTACTAATTTTCAAGTTTTAAAACCACTACTGAAAACATGTTGTCAATACATTTTTAGATAATAATTCTTATAAAAACTTTTGAAATAGAGCTTCACTCTAACTACCAGGCGATTGTACCAACAAATAAAAGAGCACTACTCTAAATCAGACCGGATAACTAAACCTTAAAATCTAATTTTTAGGTTTAAGTTTGTAATGAAAAATAATATATTTCTCTCTAACATTCTTAATATAAAATCTTGAATAAAAATAAAATCAATTCATTTTAGAGATTTTCACCTATTTAATATTTCGCAGAGTTAAATTTAATCACAGACAAATTAAATATAACATATAAGAATAAAGCATAAAAAATAACTGTAAAGAAAATAAAATCCTTACAAAACTTCGATGCTATTTCCGTTGCTGGAAAACCTCCAAGCGGAATTTGCACTCCCATTTATTGAATCAAAAAACTAATAAATTACAAAAACATAACTAGTTCTTCCCAAAGAAGGGAAGAACTCTAAAACTAAGAGAAATTAACTAAAAAAAGCTAAAAACTAAGAAAAACTAAAAAATCTAAGAAAAGAGAGAAAGAAAGAGAGAAGAGAATGTGTTTTTAGGTGTGTTTAGAAGTGAAGAAAAGGGGGGTATTTATAGGTGAGGATGGGGAGAAAAAGTGAGTGAAAAAATGTTAAAAAATTGTGAAAACGCGGAGTGCAATTGTTGAGGTCATTGATGACATCAACATGACGTCATGAGGGCGGCTGCACGCGAAAATGGGGCGAAATAGACAGCGGCGCGCACGGGACTCGGCGCGGTTGGGCGGCACGGCGGCGCGATTTTCTCTTTTTTGACATTTTTGACCTATTTTGTCCAATTTTTTCATATTTTTTGACTTTTCCCCATTTATTTATTAATATATTTGTGATGTATTGCTTCCAGTATTCCTCTTTGAGCCTTTAAGTTACGTTTTTAAGCGAAAATACCTGAAAAACAATAAAAATACCCGTGATTCCGAAAAAGACAAATTTATATAAATATATGATAAAACATATAAATATATATATTTTTAATCAATTAATGTGCATAAAATCAAGGTAATTTTAGTGCTTTTTGAGCACTCATCACCCATGACCATTTAAGGCTCTTGTATGGCAAGCTGAAGTTAAACATAGGGGTGTTGACTAGATGCCTAATGTTATTGAACATTTTAAGATAAACTATGATGTTGTCTATAAAAATGAGAGCATATTTTGTGATGTGAGTGTAATTGTGCGTGACCATGATGGGAATCTGATCAATGATATGGTTAAATTTGAATGAGCAATGAATTAAAACTATTTGTTTTTATCTAATTTGAATCTGATGTGATCTAATGATATAATCAATTCATATCAATCTAAATATGAACATATAAGACTTTTTTGGATTGGATAAAATTTGATCAATATTGAAATTTATTTATATATTTGTACTTCTCTAGTAAAATTTATTAATTTTAATCAAAACTCAAAAACCTAAAAGAAAAGGAAACATGCTTGAACAATTACTAAATTATTATAGAGATTTATACGGGTGTATTCAAAAAGAATCTTTATAGGCTTTAATAAATTTTAAAAGTTTCTACAATTTTAGGCATATTCATTTAAAACGTTTTAATTTTTTTATAAAAATCTATACAAATTTAAGTGCATTCAATTACCACATATTGAAAGTTTACAAAATTATTAAGATATTCAAAATATCAATAACTTTTAAAAACTTTACTTAATTGTAGAGTTTTGAGTATTTTAAATGCATTTTATGCATAAACAAAGTCTCTTAATAGTAACATCTTCTTCTATGAGATTTAATGTCTACATTTTTTTTATCACTTTTCACTTTTTTTTCTTTTTTTATTTCCTTTTCCCTTCCTCTTGACTCCCTTTTTTTTTCTTTTTTCTTTTCACATACTAAACTAATAAATCTATGAAAAAATATCACATAGGCCCCTTACATCAAGTGAGTCATTTAGTCCCTTAGAAATAAAAATGTGTTATTTAATCCTTTATTTTTATAAAAAAATATCAAAGAATAATAAAAAAAACATTTTTTTATTAATATTATGTATAAAATAATATTATTTGCTTAATATTTATTTTATTGGTATATAAATAGAAGGTAAAAATTACAATTAATTACAAGTTTTTTTTTAATAATTCCAAGTACTAACCTTAAAGAAATAGTTTTCATAATATAGTTTTCTTTTAATAGTTATTAAAGATTAAAGAACTCATAATAATAACTTTTACCATAAATTAAGTTGGACACATGACTTTTTTCAATTAATACAAGTACGTTTTTATTTTTATGAAAACTTATATATTTTTAAAGCTAAAATAAGAGTATAAAAGACTACAGGTTTTATTAAATTTTTAAATAAAATACATAATAATATTTTACATATTTTTGATAATTGTAAATGATTCATTGAAAAATTATAAAATAATTAAAATATAGTGAAAAATTATGAGCAATATAAAAAGTTAAAATATATTAAATTTTATAAAAATATATGAAATAAATCATACAAATTCATTTAAACTTATATAGAGCTTTTAAAATTTTAATAAAATATATGTTGAAGTTTTTAAAAATCTAATAAAATCTCCGTATTTTTTGGAATTTGAAATCTATCAAATTCTTCATAAATTCTAATTGAATTTTTAAAAATTTAATAAAATATACTTTAGATTCTTTAAAAGTCAATTAAAATTTATAGATGTTTTAAAATTTAAAATCTATTAAAATCTCTTTAAATCCTAACTCAATACATCTTCTTTAATATTTATATTTATTTTTTAATTAAATAATAATTTAATGTAATAGTTTATAGATTTATCGGATTATTTGTTCCCCTAAGGTAAGCTCTGTCAATTGATCATCAGGAGCTTCAAGCAATTTTATGTGGTTTGAAAATGGCTATTATAGAAGAGTGGTCAAGGGGGTGTGTGAAATTGATTCGTTGAAGCCTGCAAGCTAGATACTTGGAAAGCAATCAATTGATTGCTGGATGTTAGTACCTATTGTACATAAAATTGTAACTTTAAGTTCTTCTTTTTTTTCACTGTGTGAAATTCAGTGGATTAGAAGAGAGGCTAATCGGGTTGCTGGTTTACTAGTTAAGTTATGTTTGTTGTAGAATTCTTGAGTGTTATGAATTAGGGGAGCTTGCTGATAGTGTGAAGGAGAGAATTAATGTTGCAAGAGCAATATTCAGTAAGTGTGTAATTAGTTTCTAAATAATAAAATTCTATCATTTGATTAAAAAAAATCAAAATAGAAAATAGTCTGTAACATCCTATATTATCTAGCCGACCACCACAAAAACTAATTAAAATGATAAAAATAATATGAAAAGAACATGCATACTATTGTGCTGTTCTTAATCAACGTGGGATACTCTTTTTATATTTTAACGACTTGAATTGTGGATCAAAATTTCAAAATTGTTCACATGATTAAGCTATATATGGTTTGAACAACAAGAAAATTATAGGTAAAATCAGCATAATATATGCAGTCCAAGTAGAACCGAAGAAATAAGAAACACTTGATTGTGAGGCCATTTCAAAGTCTCAAAAAAGGATATTGCTTTGACAAGGAATACATGACTATGAGGAGAACATGAAGACAATTATGATCTTTTGATTCACTTCCAATTGCTAAATGACAGATTTGTAAAAGGAATTGTAGCTAGGCGGGATTAATTTATGGAAACTATATATCTACTTGTATATGTCCATTTTTTATTGGTTTTCAAACACAATATTTGATATTAAATCAAGTGAACTCGTATCAACCTATCAATTTATAAATTTTTTTTTTTTTTGAGTAAAAATACAATGAGAATATATGAGTATCAGAGATCGATAAATAGAATTTTTCATTCAAAAATTGTTCAAAAACGTTTTCTTGTTCCAAGAAACAAAGCAAAGTCCTAGTTCATACATGGATGATAAACACTTCAACGTGATTGCGTGTTGGGAATGCCACATGCGGTACCTAATTTTGTGTGTACAAACCTAAATTCTCTGCGCCAATATTGCGCTCTCAATACATTTCCAATTTTGATTTTAAAGCATTGTTTAATACTAAGTACCGACATGTAGTATTCAATTTAGCTACATTCGTGTACGTAATTTTGAAAATATTTATGTATCTGTCCTTTTCTTATTGTAGTTGATATGTACCTGCCCACTGTCCATCATATAGTATAGACAAACTCTATCTTGTTGATCGTATCCAACTATCGCATGTAAAAATATTAAGGACATTGTATTTGCATAAAAATGACTTCATATAATGTTTTCAATAAAAAATAATAATACCATATATAAAAATATTTTTATCACATTTTCATATATATGAAGTATAATTGAGTGTACAATATTAATAAATTATCCTAGGATTAATTTAACTACTCTTTTAGGTAGGATGGGGTGGATTTATGTTTAGTTAAAAACGGATGTATGTCTCGCATTAATTTATTTTTAATAAATAAAATTTTAATTGTAATATTTATAAAAATAAAGACAAATTACATACATAAAATAAAATTATATTACACTAAAATTTTAAATATTAAGTTTTTAACATTCAATATCTCATAAAAATTAAATAATTTGAATATATTTTATCAAAATAAAATACATATAACATCATTTTTAATTAAAAAATAATTAATATTATTTTTTATTATGTATATGATACTCACCTAGCTACCTATAAATCTTAAATCCTACCTTAAAATTAGAAATATATAAATATGATTTTTGTTTTATCCCAATCACAAGTAATTCAAGGTGACTTGTATTATCTTCCTTAAATCAAACTATGCATAAAGCTATTCATACTGTGATATATTATCTAAAGGTGTATAAATTTTTAAAAATGACAACAGGATATTAGGTAATTAAATTAAGATATTTTATAAATAATTAAATATTTATTATTTTAATTTTAAATTAAACGATAGTTCTTATGGTTCAGAATCACATCTACCACCTTATTGAGAAGCTACTGATTAAAATGCAAGAAATCTTATTTTGAGATATATGAAATGAAAAATCATGATCATGCTGTGGAGCAATGGATATTGGGGATTGCGTGAGCCTAAGCTCATAAGATAGATATTACAATTGCATTGATATTCCTTTTTGTCTTTTTAACCAAATTTATCAATTAAAAAATAGTACAGATTTTTGACAAATTGTCCTAAAACCAATGGACGTCAATGAAATAACTCCAGATATATGCACTCCTATAATTTAGAAGAGTTGATTTTATTTTTATTTAAAATATGCTCGACTTGATGATAGCATTCACATTTACACGTACAGTGCATTAAAAACTATCATAAATGCATTAAAAACTATCATAAATATTTATAAGATGCATCATATGGTACATTCAATTTTAGTTTCTCTCTCTAGAGTAGAGTTTTTTTTCTTCGTGAATATATCTCAATTTTTTTTTTTTATACGAAAACTTATCTTGATATTTGGTCTTCTTAACCCTTTCTCTTTCCCATCTTCTTTTATTTTTAAACTTAAAAGTAGTGTTTGTTTAACAGAATAAAATTAAAACGAGAATAAGAATAAAATAGAAAGAAAAAAACAATATTGTTTGGTTTAATCATTGAGGAATTAATATTACAATTTTTGATTTACAATTGAAATGAAATAAAAAACATTATATATTTTAATACCTTTATATTTAGTAAAATTAAATAATATCATTTAATTGTTATTTTTTGGTCAAACAAAATAAATTATTAAAATCATTATTTTTTTAAATAATTCTTAATTCAAAATAAAATGTATTATTAAAAATATTATTTTTTTAAATAGGATTTAGGGTTTTGAGGTTTGGGTTTGAGATCTAGGAGTTTAAGATTTAGGGTTTAGGATATAGGTTAAAGGATATAGGGTTTAGGGTTTAGGGTTTAGGGTTTAGATTTGGGATTTAGGGTTAGGATTTAAGGTTTATATTGGAGATAAAATTAAGGAGTGTCAACTCCTTAATTCAATGAGTAAATCAATAACCTTAATTCAATGAGTAAATCAAGGAGTTGTCATCCTTAATTTAAAGAGTAATTAAGGAGTAAATTAAGGATGACAACTCCTTGATTTACTCCTTGAATATATTGGAGATAAAATTAAGGAGTGTTAACTCCTTAATTAAAGGAGTAAATTAAGAACCTTAATTCAAGGAGTTGTCATTTTTATTTTAAGAAGTGTCAACTCCTTAATTGAAGGAGTAAATCAAGAACCTTAATTCAAATAGTAAATCAAGGAGTTGTCATCCTTAATTTAAGGAGTAATTCAAGGAGAAAAACAAGAAATCCTTAATTCAAGGAGTAAACCAAGGAATGTTTAATTCAAAGAGTAAATCAAGAAATGCTTAATTCAAAGAGTAAATCAAGGAATGCTTAATTCAAAGAGTAATTCAAGAAGTAAATCTCCTTATATATAACTATAGAATTGTAATGAAAATATATGAAAGAAATAATACAATTTTGAGTGACATTGTTTATTTAGAAAGACCTTTAGGCCTTGGCATTTTCAAAACCAATTTTCAATAGTTTAGGATTTAGTGTTTAGGGTTATATTTGTCGATTAAGGTTGAGGGTTATATTTGTGAGTTTAGGATTAAAATTATTATTTTCTAAATAGAGTTTAGGGTTTAAAGGTTAGGATTTAGAGTTTTGGGTTTTCAGGTTTATGGTTTATGGTATAAAGTATAGAGTTTAGGGTTTAGAGTTTATGGTTATATTTATGGGTTAAGTTTTAGAGTTAAAATTATTATTTTTCTAAATAGGGTTTACGGTTTAGGGTTTTGAGATTTAGGGTTTAAGTTTTATGATATAATGTTTAGATTTTAGGGTTATATTTGTTGGTTAAGGTTTAGAGTTAAAATTATTATTTCTCTAAATAGGGTTTAGGGTTTAGGATTTTGAGTTTTAAATTTTTAAAATTTAGGATTTAAGGTTTAGGGTTATATTTGGGGTTGGGGTAAAATTAGAACAAAAAATTAAAGATGAGAATAAAATCGTGATTTCTAAGGGGGGAAGAAGGAATAAGAATTTCTTCTCTTTTAAGAATTGATTTTTATTTCATTCTCACTTTCTAGCACACCTAAACATAAAATTTGAATAAATCAATTCTAATTTAGTGAACCAAATACCACCTAAATGTTTTGGCTCAAATTCATCCCTTTAAAATAAAAAAATTATTATCTCATTGATCTCTCATATAAAAATAGAGTCTTCATCTTCCTCTAAATCTTTGAAACTACCCATCTATCTCAAAAGACCTTTTATCTCGTGGACATATAGTTTCAAACGAAGAAGAAGATGGTTAAAATTATTATACTAATAATTTGTGATAAGATCTATAGAAATAAAGTGTATTAATTTTTATCTTTTTGTTTTTATAAACTTTATGATTTTTTTCATAATGGGATAAGTATTTTTATTCAAAGTGTCTTGCAATTTTAATATACTTTAGTTGATCTATTACTTAAAACATGAGATTGTTAATTTTTATAATGTATTTTTTAATTAATATATTAAGATTTTAAGATAAATAAAGAGAGAAAATAAAATAAAATTCAATTCTAGTTGTTCGAGCTATTCATGGTACACGGAAAATGTCTTTCCCATTTCACATCATAATTTGAAGAGTTTTCCCCCAATTTGATATATAATTGAATTAACTTTTCATGTCAATGAGTTTATTTTTATGGTGTATATGTTATAGATATAAATAATTTAGGTAGGATATTTAAATAAATCATCAATAAATAAGTTGATCTGAAAATGTTTATTTTTTTTATTATTATTAACAATAAGGTGTCATAAAAATCTCTTACAATAAGAGATTTGTGTCAATTAATTCATTATATTTTATAAAAAAATATTAAAGAATAATAAATTTTACTGTTCATTCAATATTTTAATAGTTTTATGATAAAAATTTAATCATTTATTTAATATTTTAATAATTTTTATGATCTTATCACAAATAGTTATTTTTATCATTTTTTTATTTATCAATAAAATAAAATGTTGAGATAATATGTTATTTTATTCAAAATATTAATAAAAATAATTTTTATCCTTCTTTAATATTATTTACAAAAGTAAAATATTAAATAATATTTTTTTCTAAAAGATTAAATTATTCATTTAACTTAATAAAAGAAACATATACATTATTTTTCTATATTATTTATTTGTCATTAATAATAGGATATTTAGTAACCCTCGAGTGTCCTTCCTTTCAACATTGTATTTCACATGCCCTTAGACCTTCGCTCCACCCTTTCACCTCAACTTCACCGAGAAATCTCAAGCACATGCCAATTGTAAGCCCTTAGTAATAGGATATATCTAGTAACCCTCGAGTGTCCTTCCCTTAAACATTGCATTTCACGTGCCGTTAGACCTTCCCTCCACCCTTTGACCTCAACTTCACCAAGAAATCTCAAACACGTGCCAATTGTAACCCCTTCCAGAGCATGTATGCCTTTGCCCCCGAGCAAGTATTTATTAATAAGATAGCGCAACATATACTAACCCTCTATATATAGATGTTTGTGAACAATAAATGTACATAGTCAAGGTGGTGACCATGAATTATTTAATTATATTTTTCCTTTAATTTGAAGAATATTCACGTATTAATTTTAAATTATAATAATATAAAACCTATTGATTAATAATATACTATGGATTTAAATATCTATTCACGAAAAATATGGTAAATTAAAATTTTGTATGTGGTCAAATGACCAATCATGTGTATGTAAAGAAATGCGAAAATAAAAATATCAACACATAAGATTTTTAGATATAAACAACTTAAGTCACATCAATGATCTAAAAGAAAAACCACTAGTCTACTAGATCATTTTAACTATCTACTATGAAAAATAAGTATCCAATTACAAGGCTAGGACTCGAACTATACACTGCTTTCATCATAGTCGCTACAAAAAAGGAAATTTTGATCTAAACCAGCGTTCCAACAAACTTGAGTCCCACAAGTTAATTGAACCTACACCACTATCACTTGAAAAGTTAGCACATAAATACAAGTGCAAGTATATGTCTTATAGTGGATTTAATAACAAAATATCCTAACTAGTTGATTAAAACAATATATCAGATAAATCAAAAACAACTAGTAACTCTAGAACAATCAATTAAAAGCATCATAACATAATTATTATTGTAGACTTGTTAATTCATCAAACACAACCACAATTTTTCGATAATTAAATTAATGAAAAAGCCTTATTGAATTTTTTTTGCATAATAAGAGAGAATAAAATATGAAGAGGATAATCACAATAGCTCTTGAAGTACATTAAGTTAGAACACTTTTAAGAAATAAAGACAATATAGTCCATAAAATCAGTTAGAACACTTTTAAGAAATAAAGACAATATAGTAAAAAATCAATCCAAATCATAATAGAAATATGTTTTAAAACCAGATAACTGACTACTCGATCGATCCAACCAAGCATTCAATCGATCCAACCAAGTGCTTTATCAATCGATTGAGCACCTTCTCAATCGATCCAGTGATCATTTAATTAAGATTCAAAAATATGGACTGAACCAGTGATTAAACACAATCGATTTAGTCCTCTGTCGATCAAGTAAATCCCTTGATTGATCTATTAATGTATTAAAATCAATTTATTCATATAACACTACTTGATCGATCTAGTGAATACTAAATAGATCGATTAGCCTATTTTCACATTGTTTTTATTGTGTCTAATATACAATCTAACATGTATGAGGATAGAAATATAGTTTCTTCGGCTTGAAAGTGTTCTTCTAAGACACACCTAGAAACTAACATTATAACTATATGTTTTGTTTCATGAATATTGCCAACACTTACACAAGCCTTACAATCTCCCACTTTGGCATATTCGTGTGACAAAACTTCTCTCACACTACATAACGCTCATAGAAAAAATAAATTTTTACATAGTGGTACTATCCTATGATCTTGTGTTACCATTTTTTCTTGATTCTCAAAAGATCATTTGAAAACTAAAAAATAAAAACACAAACAACCAAATAGCTTCTTCTGAAAGACTCATTGTTCATTAGTTTAGTGTATATAACAATAAGAAAAAAAAGAATGTTCAAATGAAAATTAAACAAATGATAGTAATTAAAAACAACTACTTATATGCCAAATATCTTAAAAAATCAAAAGAATTCAAAAGTAAATAACTTCCTCTAAGTTAACTATCTTATTTTCAATTAAAGTTAAAAAAAATTGATATTAACTTTTCCTCCCCTTTTTGTCATATTAATAAACAAGCATAAGTAGTAGATAAAAATAGATAGATGAATCAAACATAAAATAAAGATGAAAAGATTTATTTTTAAGAGGGGTAATAGATTAATCCAAACATGATTATAACATTACACACACATAAGAAAAATTAATTTATTTTCAAGGTGTAATTATCATTTACAATATAAACATACGAAGACAATACACACAAATATGATTACACATAAAGTGATTTATCCACGGTCACCACAAATGAGTTGAGTTTTGGAACAACACTAGTATCCTAATTAATCCATTCATGATTAATTATGAAAATTTTAAAGAAAAACTATTTCCAATCATAAAGGAAGTACAGTTAAATTCAAACTTGTACTTAATAAAATTTTACTAAGAAAGAACTTCAATCAATATTTTTTTGTTTTGTATTCCTCTCTTGTATTATTATTATTATTTTGTAAAGGGTTGGTTACTTATTTTCTTTATGTATTACCATTTATAGCTCTCTTTTTTATGCATGAAATTTCTTTTGTATTATTTTTCTCTTTCCTTTAGTAATATAATTTTTAAGGAAATATGCACGAGCAAAGAATCTAAAATGATGATTTTCACACTAGTTGTAAGATAACCATCAATGCTCACTGTGGTAGATTCATACATCACAGTAGATAGTCCTATCAAAACTAGGTGTTTCTCGATAGCAATATTTTATAAAATGTAAGACAAAATTCAAACACTATTCTAGCAGTCAAGGTTATCTAAGTTCCTAAATACTCACATAATCAACCATAAATTTCATGCATGATATACATGTGTCCAGTAACTATGTGAATATATATATATTGCAAATTCTTAAGCCACTTCTAAGATATTCAAGTATTTAGGTATCAAGTGTCTTAGTGAATAAATTAGCTAATTTCATTTGAGTAGGCATAAACTCAAGGGATAAAACGTTATCTTCTACTAGTTTTCTAATGAAATGATTTCTAATGTCTAAATGTTTTTTTCAAGAATGTAGAACTAAATCTTTAGAGATACATATAACACTAGTGTTATCATAGTAAATGTGAATTGTACCTTGTTCAAAGTCGTGTTCCTTAAGTATATTCTTCATCCACAGAAATTGTGTGTAGGAGCTTCTAGTAGCAATTTATTTTGCTTCTATAGTAGATAATAAGATGGAGTTTTATTTCTTGATGTACTATAATACATGATTGTTCCCAATATGGAAGCATCCACCTGAAGTGCTTTTTCATACATCCTGATTTTCTACTCAATCTGCATCTATATATCCACTAATTTCACATATAGTATCATTATTAAACCAAATACCAAAATATTTTTGTTCCAGAGACGTACCTAATGATCCTTTTGATATGATCAATGTGTGATTCATTAAAATTTGATTGAAAACGTGCAATCCATTTGATATGTTTGAATTTCATAAAACATACAATGGCAAGTAAAATCCTAATTGATTCTAACTTAGGCGCAGGAGTAAATGTTTCATTAAAATTAATTCCTTCAACTTATTTATATCTTTGTGCAACCCATCTAGCCTTTTTTTAAGCAAAATATCATGTTCATTAGATTTATTTTAAAACACTCATTTAGTTCTTGTGATGTTTTTATCTTTAAGTTTAGGTACTAAAGTCCAAACATCATTCCTAATGAATTTAGCTAACTCATTCTGCATGACATTTATCCAAAATTCATCTTTTAAAGCTTCATTAATATTTTTTTGGTTTTATTTGAGAAACATAAGAGAGATGAGTTATCTCACTTACTTATCTCCTTCTAATTCTCATGCTTGCAAACTGGGGAATAGCCTCTTAGTTTGAGTGTTGGGTCTGGTAAACTTGTCATCCAGTGATGTAATCCATCAATGTTGTTAAAGATAATGCAAGTACTAATACTCTAGGTACTGATGACAAAATTTAAACTTTAAGCACAAGTTTGCAAAGTAGGGAATAGATTGAAGAAACTCCTGACACTAGAAAGGTAGATAATGATATAGATGACATGGTTTGTAATCATGACTTGTTAATGAGTAACCTAGAAATATATCCTCATCACTTCTAGAGTCAAAATTACCTAGATTCTTATGATCTCTAAAGATGTAACATTTAATTCCAAACATATGTAGATGTTTAAGATTAGGTTTCTTACATTTCCATAACTTATAGAGGTAAGAAGTACTTATTGGTTTGACCTAAAACTTATTGGAAATGTCCTTTGTATGTAGTAGGACTCTTGCCATCTCTTGTAACACCCAATTCTTTCTTTCTACTATCCCATTTTGTGATGGGGTAATTGGTGTTAAGATCTCATGAGCTATATCATGTTGTTTGTAGAATTTAACATATCTTGAGTTTTTAAATTATTTATCATAATCTATTTTAGTCTCATTACATTAGTTATTTTGTTGCTTGTTTCAATTTTCACTTTAAGACAAAAGGAACTAAAGAAATTGAAAGCATTATATTTTTCTTCTAGAAAGCTAACCCATGTAAAACGAGAAAAACTGTCAACAACAACAATTATATATTTCTTACCACTTAAACTCTTAGTTATCATAGGGCCTATGAGGTCAAAACAATTTAACTCAAGTGTTATGCTTGTGTTAACTTCTTTGATTTCATTGGGAGAAGAGTAAGTTTGTTGGTCAAGTTGACATGGTTCATAAGAGTTTTTTCAGTTTCAGAAAACATAGGTAGATCATATAGAATTTTCTTTTTACTCAAGTTAACAAGATCTTTAAAATTGATATGTCTTACCTTTTGATGCCATAATGAAATAAAATGATAATTAGCTAAGTTACAAGTAGTAGTAGTAGTAGTAATAGGGAATAGATCAATGCAATAGCAATTATCCTAAGATCTAGTTCCTCTAGCCACACATTCATCTTTTGGATCTGTTATAATACAATAATTGTTGCTAAATTGTACATTATAATTTTTTTCAAAATTTGACTCATGCCTATTAGGTTGGCTTTAAGTTTATGTGCAGTACATCATCTAACCTAAGCATACCATTAACCTAAATTGCACCTTTATCAATAATCATTGATTTATTTCAATCCCCAAAAGTAACTGTTCTTTCATTAATTTTTTCAAAAGTTTTGAAAAAAAACACTATTATTAGTCATATGTCTAGCATAACCACTATCAAAATAGCATACAATATTAGATTCAATTTTAAAGGCAGTATGTGATACACAAAAAAATTAAATCAATTTTTTAATCCAAACTTTTCTAGTTTTTTTAAATCATGTGCTTGTTTATAAAAACATGACTATTGTTTATTGAATAGGATGCATGCAGATTATTAGCATCATTATAAATCATCAAGAATCTACATCTAGATCTAATATGTCCCTTTCTACCACTGTTGTAACATATAGAAATAAACTTACAAGTAGATGCAAGAGATGTGTATGAATAGTAGCGATTAGAAGGTTGTTGTAGTGTGCTCATCTACATATCATAGCCTTCCCTTGTCTCCAAAAAGCTTTCCATAATTAAGAATCTTGTTCAACCTTTTAGCCCTAACTATTATCCTTTTTATAGCTTTCATGGATTATTTTAGCTCTTACACCAATTTTTCTTTATCAGATGTAATCTTGTTATTTTCTTCTTTCAAACCTGCAAGACTCAAATTCAAGGCATTATTCTATTCTTATAAATATTCTTTTCATCTTTAAACTAGTATTCCTTTTTATGGCTCTAGCACCTTCAGAAAACAATTCTTCAAAACTTTTAACATTATATTTAAAAAGAACGGAGGATTTTAATTTTTCAATATTTGAGTTATCACCCTCAATAAGATAATTTCATAACAAGGTCTTATGCATACTAAGTGTATCTAAAGACCGCTCTGATACCAAATGAAAGTTCATTTAGTTATAGATCTAAATATCTAGTTAGGGAAAATATAGTAAATTAAAATTTCATAAACGACCAAACAACCAATCACTTATACATAAAGTAATGTAGAAATAAAAATATTAACACATGAGATTTTACGTGGAAACATCATAGGCCACACCAATGACCTAAGAGGAAAACCATTGGTTCATTGAACCATCTAACTATCTATTATAAAAAATAAGTATACAATTACAAGGTTATGACTCAAATTATCCATCCAAGTAATATCCCCAAGTAACCTACTTAGAAGTTGCTACTTTCATCATACAAGAAAGGCATTTAGATCTAGACTAGCATTCCAAAAAACTCAAGTCTCACAAATTAATCGAACCCGCACCATTGTCACTTAAAAAGTTAGCACATAAATATAAGTGTATGTGTGCATCCTAAAGTAGATCCAATAAAAAAACCTAACTAGTTAATTTAAATAATATATCAGATAAATCAAAAACAACTAACAACTCTAGAGTAATTAACTAAAAGCACAATAAAACAATTATTATTATAGGTTTATTAATCCATCAAATGCAAACACAAATATTTGATAAATTAACTTAATAAAAAAACTTACTTAAAAACTTTTAGCAAAACAAGAGAGAATAAAAGATTAAAAGAATAAACACAATAACTCTTGTATAGTTGATTTGAAATGCGTGTTTATGTTTGTATTTATAGAATATTTTGAAGCACATTAGGTTAAAGTGAAGTTAACATATTGTCCATAAAATCAATTAAACCACTTTTAAGAAATAAAAATAACACATTAAATAGCCAATCCAAATAGTAATAAAAATACGTTTTAAAATTATATAACTGGTTATTCGATCAAAAAATGGAACATCCTTTCGATCGATCCAGTGATCATTTAATTAATATTCAAAAAGATGAGTCCATCCAATCTCGATTGATCAAAAAAATCCCTCGATTGATCTAATCATGAATTAAAATTAATTAATTTATGTAATATTATTCGATAAATTCAGTAGCCTATTTTCATGTTGTTCTTATTGCATCTAATATACAATCTAATATGTACGAAAATAAAAATTTATTTGATATGCGATCGTTGAGACTCAATAGTTTATTCAACTTGAAAGTATTCTTTTAAATCACATTTAAAAATTAAAATTAAAATTATTTTTTTATTTCATAAATATCAACAACATTTACATAAAACTTACAAATAATATTTTTTATATTTATATCTATTTATTTTGAAAGTAACGTGAAATTGCTTAAATAATATAATAAACTTGACAATATTTTATGTACGATGATATTTATGTGAAGAAATTAAAGATACTTCAGAAAATTACCTACATATGTGACCAAAGAAACAATAATTAAAGAGGAAATTATTTCTTTATTGTAATAATAAAATAAAATATATATATTAAATATTATATTATAATTAATTGTACTTGAATTTAAATCACAATTAAAATTATATACATCCCTAACTCAAAGCTAATTTTGAATTTCGTATATGGAAAGGAAATTTATACTGTACTATTGATCTCATGGGTTCTCCTTTTCAAGGTTTGAAAGTAACACATGTAAACTTTTTATTTTTTAAAAGAAAAAAAATATGATAATGACACATGAAATTTGAGCATTAAGAAAAAGAATTACAAGATACACGCAAGTTTGGACTCATTTTTTAAGGTATACTTTTTATGTTATGATAGGTACATATTAATATTATTTGAAAAAATAATTTTTTTTAATTTTTAAAATAATTTTAATATATTATATAATATAAAAAATATAGGTATAAAAATCAATAAAAATATATTTATTATTAATATTTCTCTTATAAAAATTTAAACAAATAAAAAATGAAAGACGAGACAAAAAGGTACACCCAGTGGGCTATGTACCACGCAAAATGCAAAAAGTGGAAAACTTGATGCAAGCAATTTCCCTATTCAAAGCTCTTAAAGCTGCTTTATTTATAAAATTATATAATATTATAGTGTCCCTTGTTTTGAAGTCAGCAGCTCTACAAATCAAATATCGGAGCACATACCAATCTGTACCCATGCAGTTAATTTTTTATTAAAAGCCTTTCCAATTTATTTTATTATTTATTAAAAAATTAATAATAAATTAAACGTCGGCGACAATGACATGGTTGTATGGTTAAAAATTGAAAAACATTTTATAATATTATTATATTATTTCAGAAATTTAAATTTAAATTAATAATTATTCACCTATTCACCTATTCACCTATTCACCTATTCACCTATTCACCTATTCAATATTAGTATTCCAATAATATCATATAAAATTATTTTAAAAATTAAGACATGTAGCTAGTTAGCTATAAAGTTATGTTCCCTAGTTATTCTCTATTATATATAAAGTACGTCATTATTTATTATTTTTTATTGAAAATACATTATTAATGTTTTGTGTTCATATTTCAAGAACTCATAAGACTTTCTTCTCATTATAGTTTGAACATTCCATAAAAACGAGATATTGTAGTTGTAAATGGCAGACATTCCCTCATTTTAAAAGGTAAAAGTTTCGTTCATCACTCTTATTTATATATTAAATTTTATTTTTGAATTTTTGTTATTTAATATATTTTTTATTTTTAAATTATATAATTTTAATTTTAATTTATATTATGTTCAATTTTATATATATATATTGTCAAAAAATTTCATTTATTGTTTTATTTTTCTTAAATAACAGTGTTGTAATTATGTAAAATAACATTATTGTATAGATGAATATAGAGTAAAAATTAAAATCTGGCATAAAAATCAATTATTGACCTAATGGAAAAATTGTCTATGGTGTACAAAGTTTGACCTAATGGAAAAATTGTCATGCATTTACCCTTTTTCTAACATAATATCTTTTTATTAAAAAAAAAATATAATAATTGTCATTCATATTCAATTGAAGATGTGCTTTTTGCTAATAATATTTAAAATTATTAATCATTTTATAATATTATAATATATGTTTACTGTGAATTTGTAAATTTTAAGAATATGTGAGTGTTATTTAAGAGAAAATTATTGTATTGAATATTATAATTTAATTAACATAATTAATGGATTCTTTGGATTAATATCTAAAATCATCTAATATTAAATTAATAGAGCTGAAAGCCTTCATTTATTAAAAACAAAAAATAAATTTATAAAAATACCAATTGAGTTATTTAGTTTGTTACAAATGCAATGTGAAGTTATATTTTGTTCCAAAAGTATCGTTAAAGTAGAGCTTAAGAAATAATTCAATGTATTTGTTTAATTTCATAAATATGATATAATTTGATTCAAATCAAATTACTAATAAAATTATAAATAAATATATATTTTATTTTATAATATGTTATATTCAAATATTATATATATTTTGATTCATTAAATTACTATTTGAATTTAAATAATATAAATAAAAAATTTTAATACCTATAATAGTTAATAAGGTTTCATGTTTCATAAATTAAAATTAAAATATTATATATATTATCTTATATCAATTGTAATAATTCATATATGAGTTACAAGTTAACATGATTAGTTAACGTTGTTAGTGTCTTTCCTCTAATTTAATTTATTAAAGAAAATAACAAAATTCTAATACCTAAGATAAAAAATTAGGACTCAAATACATTTTTTATTACAATTTCAAAACTAATTTAACATTTTTTTTCTATTGACATTATCTTGTTGCTATTTTCTATTAAACATATTACATATTATAAATTTGTAATTATCATAAATAAGATATCATACTGTAATCACTTAAAATTAACAAGAACTTAAAATTTTGATTATCTAACGGTAGAAATTTTATCTTGCTTTAAAATCACAGGTTTAAACTATTTTATGTACAACTCACTTAAAAAAAGTGACATTTCATGTACATTTACAATTTAGGCATAATGTTATTTTCTCCCCCTTTTTATTAAGAAAATGGAAACATAATGTTAGGTGTTTTATTTTCTACAAGAAATTATGTTATTCCACTGCATATATCATCTATTTGGTGTGTCATATTAATGTATTAAGATAATTATGAAACATTCTTTCCATATATTTTAATATTTTTTTTCTATTTTCTTCTTAAATAATTGATATTATATTATATATTTCCATATATTTTAATCCCTTTCCATTTTCTTCTTAAATAATTGATATGATATTATATAATTAGTGGTACCATTTTTTTTATTTTTATTTTGGCTAAAGATATAATCAGAAGACTTTGGCTAAAGATACACTACAATATTACAGAAGACTTTGGGATCCTACTTTTTCTAAAAAGAATTCCATTAAATATAATAAGGAATGTTGTTGTTTAAAACTATTTATGTTGATATCATAATGATTTACATTTAGTAATATGTTAGAAAAAATTTAAAATTTTATGAAAACTATTGTACATATCTTTTGAACAAGAATACTCTATTTATATAAATAAAATAAAATAAAATCTATTTTTTTCCCGAATATTTTTCAGTTTTTGCCCAGCATAAATTTATGCCTTTTGATTTATTAATACAATTTAAGCTACATTTTAAGGTTTTCTACTTTACATCAACACTGTTTGGTTAAAAAATATTGATCTGAATCTTTTTTATTTAACAATTAAACAATAAAAATATTCTAAGAGTCAGATTAGATCCGTAGATTTTACAGTGAGATTGGCTTCGACTTTATTATTAGTTTCGAAATTATAAAATCATAATTTTATTATTTATTACACTATGATTTAGATTAAATTATTATTAAAATTATAAATAAATAAATATTTTATTTTATTAAGTGTTATATTTAAATATTATATATATCATAATTACATTAAATTATAATTATAATTTAAATAATAAATTTTAAATTTATATAATAATTTAATAAGTTTTTAAAGATATTCTTAAACTATAAGTAATAAATTTATTAGAGATTAATTAATTTATAGTGTTTTATATAATAATAATTTATTAATAACTTTAAATCTCAATTCAGACTTTATCCTATTAAAAAAAATTGATATTCTTGAGTTTAGATTGATTTAAATTAATTGTTTCATTTTATAAATTTCAAAGCGAAAAATCTTTGAACCCGTTTTAGATTAGATTTCGATCAATGAAAAATATGATGTTTTGATCTCAACCATTGCTTCATGGTTGACCAATATTCCTTTCTACTTTACATCAACACTGTTTGGTTAAAAAAGTTGATCTTTTAAACTTCTTTTTTTTCCTAAGAAAAAAAATCTATTCGCAGTTTTAGTATTTTAAAAGTTCATTTGACTAAGAAAGTATAATATAAAAATTATTAGGGTGGTTTAATTTTTAAAATACACATTGAACGACATTATAAAACACTCGTTAAAAAAGTACAATAATAGTAAATTTAGTTATAGTAATAAAAATATTTGTTATCCTTATTTTTGGAGAGTTAAATGTAACGTACCAAACCGATTATCACTATTTTTTTTTGGTTACTATTATATCACTAAATTATGTTTATAATGTTATCATTGCTTTGAATATTAACGTAGATATATTAGTCAAGTGTATAAAAAACAGTGTAAGAATAATATTACCGATAACTTCAAAGTAATTGCTTGAGTTGAGTCGCGGACTAGGTCGCTCTCTTTAAGACGTTTCGCGGCTTTGTCCAATTTGTGCAAGCAAACACAGCCTCGTCGTCCCCAGGATAAAACAGCCCAGAATCGTAATCTCTGTCTCAGAACTTCACTGCACTGATGAAGACTGGAATGCTACACCAGAAAAATTGTTGCTCGGAAAACTAAAAAGAATACTTAAAAATTGTAGAGAGAATTGTTTTTCGTAGGGAGATGAGATTGCTAATTGTTGTGTTAAAATGAGAGCTGAAACCCTCTTTTTATAGGCTTTATAAAACGTGTAGCAATTATGAATAAAACGGTAATGTCTGGGAATTAAGAGTGTAACGGTCATTCTAAGTAATGAAAAGTAACGACCATTTTCAGATTAAAGACGAGTAACGGATATTTTTGTGAATAAATACGAGCAACGACTCTTTTTTTTCTGAATAAAGAAGACAAACGGCCATATTCTTAATAAAGGAACATAACAGTTATTTTTCTGGAATATATATATATATATATATATATATATAACAACCAATTTTGTAAGTGGAAATTTTTTCCTTAAAAAGAATATTTTACCAAAAAATAAAATACCACCTCACGGACTCGGGCTCGGCACGACCGGTCGGTCGGCGGCGGCGCGCGCACGCGCGTGTGTGGTATCACATTTTCCTAGGTTCTCTTCCCTTCCACAAAAGTGGGTGATCCTTGGGGCCCAATCCCAATAACAAACTCTTCACTATTTATACCTCTTTAAAATAATATAAAAAAATAATGTGGGACAAGACACATTTCCCAACAATCTATTTTTTAATAAATTTCATCACTTTTTTTTTCAACAGTAAAGATATATTCATTTATACACATTTTTCATCTTGGTTACATATATTTTATTACGTGTTATTTTATCTAAAAAATTATATTATTTTTTAATCTTTTAAAATAATTATTACACATTATACGAATTATTATGAATATAAAAATAAGTAAAATTAAGTAACATTAGTATTTTCATATCACAATTACATTCATATTAAAAAAAAACCATTAGAGGAGTTATGATTGAGGTAGGCATAACATATATGAATTACAAGTACATCAAACTATGATGCTGATAAAAAGATTTTCTTTATATTGTTTATTGGTCAATTGTATTGTATTTGGTTGAGTTTTTGCAAATGTAACTCTTTGACTTTTGGTGAAGTAAAAAAAATATATTTTATCATTTCCTTGTGCAGTTTTTGCTTTTGAGCTAATACCAACCAGGTGTTAATGAAATATTGGTAATTAATTGTTATTAGGAAATATTTATTTGTTAAATCTTACCTAATTTAAAGTCAATTTTCAACCTAAAAAATTAGACCTAGTGAGAGAAGATAAATGTGTCATCGAAACAAAAATCAATGTCGCAGACTCCTTGCAAACTAATTTTTTACTTTTTTTTTTTTTTTTTATATGTACACTCAAACTTACAATTTTCATAGTATCTTTGAAAACTACTGATAAGATATTAAGATGAAAATAATCGGTTACTCACTTTTACTGAGTGAAAGGTCAAATGTTACATAAATATTAATATAAATTATTAAATATTTTTTAAAGTAATTTATCTTATATCATAATATAAGTAATATACCCATAAATTTACATTTATTAACATTTCTCTTTAATTAATTACTAAGTCTAGTCCCATATCCATGTTAAATTAATGCAATGTTTCCTATCATGTTTATTCATTTATATGTAGTAATTTGAAAAACATTAAAAAACATAAAAATATACACTTAAATTTATAATATTAAAAATAACACTTTTATTTTCATTTTATATATTTTTATTATTAAATAAAAATCTAATATATTATTTTATTTTTAATATTTTATATCATTTAAATTAAAATAAGGTAATTTAAACTCATTTAATATTTAACGTTGTTCAATATTATTAAAAATTATTTTTATTATTATAAATTTTAAAATTGTTATTCTTTTAAATTTTTCAAAATTATTTACTTACTAGTAATAATTTCTCTTCTATAATTATTTTAAGAGAAATTTAATTTATAATTATAATTTATATGACACCTAATAATAAATTTAAAAAAAGAAACCCAATTATTTTAACTAATACATATTACACATTAATTTTTATTCTAGTTAGAGAGAAAAAGTTAAAAGTTTACGAATTTATTAATCCTTAATCTCAACCAAGTCAAAACCAGGACAAAGAGAGGAGTTTTAACAAGTAGGCAAATACCAAGTAAAGTAGAAAGACAGAGGCTTTTTCACTTTTGCAGACAAAGGGATTAAGCTGCTATTAGTTTAGATCACTAATGAATGTTATATGAAAGTGCCGTGCAGCCAATGGAACAGGAAAGAGAGAGGAAGAGACCCAACAAGAAGACCAGGTAAAATTTATACTAAACTATTCTTTTCTTTTTAAATCTACAAACGTAACAAACTTTTAACAAAGAAAAATGAAGAAAAACCTTCATTCTCTTTTTATTTATTCAAAACGCGTTTGAACAGAGACCACCATATTCAATTTTTTTTTTTTTTTGAAAACAAAGTAGATTCAAAGTCTTTGACACTGATTCTATCATTATATGCTAAGCTGTGACACACAGACACCCGATGACGTCTATGCCAAAGTTCTACTTAGTTTCTCTCTTCATAAATACATTCCCATCTTCCCAAAAATATATTTAAACTTTTCTAGCTAAGTTTGATTATAATTTTTTTTTCCCTTTCCAACTCGTAGAAACTCTTTACTTGGGTTCTGATTATAGTTTTCTGTTTCTAGATTTTGGTTTTCTGGTGTTTGTAAGCAAGTTTTTCTTGGATTTTACTCTGTTATTTTGCTACTTTTATTTTTATTCCAGAGAAATTTTGGTTCCATTTGGTTGTTCTGTTTCTGGGATTTTCTTTGGGGAACTCAAAATCTAGTCTCGCTTTTTTTCTTTTCTTCAAAGTCGTAAACTTTTCCCCCCCTGTTTTGTGGGTTTTGTTTGCATCAATTCTTATGAATTTTCTTTATGTAGGATTGTCTTTTTAACCAAACAGCAAGAGCTTGTTAAAATGATGGTTAAGATGTCACTTGTTCTAGTTCTCCTTGTGGTGGTATTCGGCGTTTTCGGATCCATCGCCGGAAACGACCACCACAGCAACTCAAATCCCAACGGGTCAACACTCGCCGGAATCCAATTCCCCGATCACATGAGCTTCAATGCCGTTTCCTCACCGATGAATATTGATTGCACCCTATCAAACACCCAAAAGAAAACTGAACAATTGGGATCAGATTTTAAAGCAATGCAAAATGAACATGAGGAAGTAAATGTTGGTTCTCTTGTATCAACCACACACAACCGACAATCTTTGAAGCTCCAACTTAAGCGCCAATCAGATAGCACAAAAAACGAGCCTAAGAAATCTGTGATGGATTCCACAATCAGAGACATAACCAGAATTCAAACCCTACATAGAAGGATTGTGGAGAAAAAGAATCAAAATACAATCTCAAGGATAGAGAGAAACAGAAGACTATCAGAAAAGCAATCTAATAAACCAGTTGTTCCTCCAGCAGCCTCACCAGAGTCTTATGAAGGCGGGTTTCCCGGCCAGCTCATGGCTACTTTAGCATCTGGGGTAGGTCTTGGTTCTGGAGAATATTTCATGGATGTGTTCATTGGTACACCTCCTAAACACTTCTCTTTAATTTTAGATACTGGTAGTGACCTTAATTGGATTCAATGTGTCCCATGCTATGATTGTTTTGAGCAAAATGGACCTTATTATGACCCTAAAGATTCAACTTCTTTTAGAAACATAACATGTGATAATCCCAAATGTCAATTGGTTTCTTCTCCTGATCCTCCACAGCCTTGTAAGTCTAAGAACCAATCATGTCCATACTACTATTGGTATGGAGATAGTTCTAATACAACAGGGGATTTTGCATTGGAGACTTTCACTGTCAATCTCACTACAAATTCAGGAAAGGCAGAATTCAAGCAAGTGAAGAATGTGATGTTTGGATGTGGACATTGGAACCGAGGCCTATTTCGAGGCGCTGCCGGGTTGTTAGGACTTGGTAGAGGACCTCTTTCATTTTCCTCTCAACTTCAATCACTGTATGGTCATTCATTTTCATACTGTCTTGTGGATAGAAATAGTAATAGCAGTGTTAGTAGCAAGTTGGTATTTGGAGAAGACAAAGCTCTTTCAAATAACCCAAAATTGAATTTCACATCTTTGGTAGCTGGGAAAAAAAACTCAGTTGATACATTTTACTATCTTCAAGTAAAATCAATTGTAGTTGGAGATGAAGTTTTGAACATTCCTAAAGAGACTTGGAATATGTCACAAGATGGTAGTGGTGGGACAATTATTGATTCAGGTACTACACTTAGTTATTTTGCAGATCCAGCTTATGAGATTATTAAAGAAGCATTTGCAAAGAAAGTTAAAGGTTATTATGAAAAGGCAGTATTAGAGGATTTTCCTTTGGATCTTTGTTACAATGTGTCTGGTGTTGAAAAGATAGAACTACCTGATTTTGGTATACTCTTTGAAGATGGGTCTGTATGGAATTTCCCAGTTGAGAACTACTTTATTCAAGTTGATCCTCAAGAGGTTGTTTGTTTAGCAATGTTGGGGACTCCTAGATCAGCTCTTTCTATCATTGGGAATTATCAACAGCAGAACTTTCATATTCTATATGACACAAACAACTCTAGGCTTGGTTATGCTCCAATGAACTGTGCTGCTGATGATTAACAATTTTTTTGGTACAGTGTTGTAATTTGGAAGGAACACTTTTCTGTTTCTTTATTTCTTTTTCTTTTTTTAAGGGTACAAAAAATTTGATTTTTTTTTTTGAATGATTACATATAAACAGACAGTAAGAATCTATTTACAATGAAATACAAAATGCAAATTTTACTTACAGATACAGACTGCTTTTGTTGTTTTCATTCTTCAAGTGTTTAAGAGGATTGCGAGTATTATATTTTAAATCTAAATATATAAATTCTAAGTACTTTGTATAATATAATCTAGGAAAGCTTGCAATATAGTGATGAGATTTATAAAAATTCACAATATAATTTGATTTTTTTTTCCTTTCATCAAAAAAAAGATAATGAGTAATTTCATTAAACAAATTTAAGCTTATTTTTCAATAAATTTTTTCCCACAAAATTACACTCATAACTCATAGTACATGACAACCTATCATAGATTAATCAAATTGGTACTCCATCTTGATTAATATGCGAAGAAGTTGTAGAGTCAAAGAGTCATCGTGAACATATTTTCTATACAAGTTGTAGATTCAAAGAGTCATCATAAACATGTTTTCTATACAGATATATACATAGATATACGATGATAGCGCCTAACCCTATTCTCGATTTAAAACCATGGTAGTTATACTAAACTCGATAGGGTTAAATTCATACAACTTAGATGATAAATCGAAATAGTATGAATGCCCCTTTTTTTTTAGAAGAAAAAAAACCACATTTAGTATGAATGCCCTTTTTTTTAGAAGAAAAAAAACCATTACTTAAGGTGTGTGCATAATTACACAGATGAGTACTGTTTCACAAATCCCAACCCTATATTAACGAATTACATTAAAATTATATAATTGATTCATGGCTTTAATTTTATGTTCTAATCTAATGCATGTGTGAAGCGAGTTGGACATTATATTAGTTTTTCAAACTGGGATGCTTTTTTGCTTCCACTACATAGAATAAACACAAAAATAAAGATCGGTCAATTGTTAGGTTTGCGAACTTTTAAAGACTTGCTAGTAAAATAAAGAACAAGTCAACTATTGGGGCTAACATCCTTGTATTCATCCTTATATATAATCTTTTTCTTGTCTTTACATATTTATTTTTGGTCAACGAACTCTCCAATTCTTTTATAATGTTTGACCTACCTTCTTTTTATTATATAATATATTTTTTTAAATATTTAGAGATTATTATTTCTCTCATTCTAATTCTAATCTGCAATGTTTTAAAATTGGACAGCTTTTTCTCCACATTTCTGGTACAAAATGAATTTTTTTATGTTAATACGTGTTAAAATGAATAAAAACTTGCTCATAATTAGACAATATACAAGAGGTATAAATAATAATTATTCTTCTCACAATAACGTTATTAATCAAAAAATTAATAATATAATAAAAAAAATTAACATATGAAAAAACATGTGAGCTGATCAAATATTCTAATAATTTAAATAAGAGTACATTATAGTATATTTATGAACAAGATAATTTATATAAAACAACATATAATAATCTTATTCTTCCATATAGCTATCTCTTAAGTTAGTTAACATCCTTAGAGTAAACATGATAATTAAATTGGCTTTTAAACTAATTAATAAATCTCTTCTATTTTTTTCCCAATCGTCCCAATTTTTCGTTAAATCAACCAATTGGAAAGAACACTTTTCATTCTTCTAATTTTTGTAAATTTACATTGTGTATTCTTCTTGAATCAAAACATGATAAGCATTCATTTGTGATTTTAATTGCAAATCTAAAAATTGAGTTTTCTTCTGTTTTATTTGAGAGAAACTCTTTAAAACTTTCCCTAGTTTTATGAAACCCTTTACACACCTCATCAAGCCGTTTGTTACGCCCACTTAACGAATATAATGAAAATTTATTGATTTTTTTTTAATTTATGGCTAAGCAAACATATTTCAAATGGATGTTTTTGCGTAATTGAGGCATATTAGTTTCTCCTTTATTTTTGTTGGACATCTTTCATGTTGGGTTGCTGACATGTACTCGTCTACTACTTTACCGTCTATAGTTGGATTAATATCATAAATACTCTCAAGTTTTAAGTCATCTTTAGAAATACCATTAAGGTTTTAAAAAGTTTAAAAATTCCCCTGAAATATAACGAAAGTTAAATCTAACGAAAATAAATAGTAACATTCAATATCAAAAATACCTCTATGGTTTTAAAAAATACAAAAACATTCCTAAAATAGAAGAAAAAAAATATAACAAGAAATAATAGATATAGAAACAGAAGACATCTCAGAATATTTTTCACAAAAAATGGTAATAAGTAAAAAAAATTCAAAAAAAAAATGAATTTAAAGACCTATCATTTTTATTAAGAAAATTATTCCTTAAGAAAAACATAATTTATTATGGTATAAGTAATAAAGAAATGAGTATTAAGATTACAAATGTAAAAAGAAAATATAATATATCATTAATTAATAAAGAAATTATATTAAACAAACTATCAAAAATTCCTCGTAAAGATAAAGAAATTTTTGATACATCCATTTAGGAGGAATTCAAATATTAATAAGAGCTCATTTTAGAGAAAGAATAAATACACCAATAAAAATAACATTATTAGATAACAGAATAATAAATAGGCAAGATGCCTTATTAGGAATGATCTATGGTAATTTAGGATACCAAAAGTTAAAATTTACAGCATCTACTAGATTTGTTATTAATATACATGATATAAATCTAAATCAAGTATTAAGTCTAGCTTATAAATTTGAAAGAAGAGACTTAATAAAATAAGGAAATCATTCATTTTCAATGTATTATCTAGTAGCATATTCTTTAACAAATAGTCATAATAGTTTAATATATGGACAAAATGAATTTATAAAAATAGACAAAACTTTTAAGGAACTCGGATAAATAATAAAACCAGAAATACTAATAGACTTTGAAATACCAGAAGAATGGAAATTAGATATCAAAGAAAAACCTTTGATAATAGGAAGGAAAAGTAATGTTATTAAAACTAATAACATACCAAGATTTATTTTTATAGACCACGAATGAGAAACTTCTAACCAAGAATAAGTTAATTAAAAAACTAGAAAATGAATTCAAAATAATGAAAACATTAGTTCGTGATTATATATTAGGGAAAAATAATGTTTAGAGATAAAATAAAAATATGCATTTAGAAGTAAATGGAAACCTAGTAGGTGTAGCAAAAACTCAAGCAATATTATTTGAAACTGTACAATTATTAACAGAAGAAATGGATTTAGTACAAGAATCAAACACAAAATATTTACAGGAAATAATAGATATATAAAAATAATTACTAAAGGAAATAAAGGAATGTGGTTATAATAAACTACAACAAGATATGCACAAAGAATTTTTAGAACTAAGAAAAGATGTATACAACACATAAGAATAATGAAATAATAGGTTATAAACATGATCTCTTAGAAGGACTAAAAGAAGAACCACCTAGAAGATCAGATTCTTTGATTCCTAAAAATGAGAAAAGGAAAAATGAGGAATAATCTAAGAACAAAGAGATAATTCTAATTTAATGGAATATAGAAAAGAATTAGAAAAAAATTCATGGATCCTAAAAATTGGGATATAGAAACATTAGTCAGTTCATTGACATTACAAATGAAGAAATAGGAGAATATTATAATGAAAACTTTATACTAACAAAGAAGAAGATGATATGACAATAATTAGTGAAACTGATTCTGAACTAGAAAACATGACCTCAAAAGGTCATATGAAACTAATTTCATTACCAGTCCCTTACCAAGAAGGAACATCTGACCCACATAGGGGAGAAAGAAATAGGCAAAGAACAGAACAACCTGATACTACATATAGAAGAAGACAACCACCTAAAATGGAAGAAAGGTTGCATTGGGGAACTAGAGGTAGTATTCCACCAGAGTTCAAACTCCATGATAATTATAAGTTTGAACTTCTAGATTTAGACTATATAAGAGATAGGAAGAAAGCCTTAGATGAATGGGTTAGTGGAATGAGTGTGCTCATACAAACTTCTCAAACTACCCAAACAAACCCTTCAACATGTAAAGTGCTTATAGCACATAAAATGATAGGAAATGTTAAAGTTTGGTTTTCAAACTTAACATATCATCAATATTTGTTAATGCAAGGAAATGCTTCCATAGGAAGAGAATACTTAGATACAATAATAAATGAAATATACAAAGAATTTATTGGAGAAGATAAATGAAGGACTATCATTGAATCCAGTGAAAATGAAATCAATAAAACTAAATGGCATCTAACAAATATGGAAATTTGTAATATGTGTTACATAGATTCTTTTATTTGTGAATATGAAATGTATTACCATAAATTACCACCCTTTATGCAAACCACTTATAAAGAAATATTTTTTCAAAAATTATCTGGAACACTATATAAAACCTTAATAGAAAATTGGGAACAAAAGAATAGAGAATTATATCATATACTCTAGGAGAAAATAAGAAGCCTTAAAGATTGGATCATTGTTAAATTCCAAGAAAGAAAGGAATATAAACAGATAAGAGAAAATGATAAAATCTGTTATGATATAAGAGATTTTAGAATACCAGGGAAATATGAATGTAATATAAAATCTTATAAACAAAAATATAAATTTAGAAAACAAAATTTCCAAAAATATAAAAAGAGATTTAATAGAGAAAACTACAAGAATTGATATTTTAGAAGAAATAATTATAAACATTCTGAAAAAGGAATTGCCCTTCATGAAAGAAAAAATACATATGTTGGATCTATAACAAAGAAAGATATTATGCTAACGAATGTCCAAGCAGACTTCAACATAAAAAGGAATTTCCACAAAAAGCAAAAATCTTAGAAGAAGCTTTCAAAATGGAATTAGAACCAATCGAGAAATCTGATATAGATGATACTTATAGTATCTATTTATTGGAAGAAACTGAGGAAGAAATAACTGACTCAAAATATGAACACTCAAATTATGAATATTCTTCACCAGAAGATGAATGATTTATATAGTATTACAAATCCAAATAGTACTTACATTAAAATAGGACTAAAATTTAAAGGTTATAACACTTATCATTTACATACATATATAGATACAGGAGCTAGTATGTGTGTAGCCAATAGATATGTATTTCTAGAAGACAATTGAAACAAGCACCAAAAGTTTAATTGTAAAAATTGCTAATAATACTACAATAAAACTTAATAAGGTATTAAAAGATACTGATATAATGATATGAGGAGAAAAATTTCACATTCTTACCATATATCAATAGGAAATAGGAGTAGATTTGTTAATATGAAATAATTTTCTAAACTTATATCAACTTTTCACACACTATTTTGATAAAATAAGTCTCACAACCATAGAGGAGATACCATCTATGTCTTGAAAATAAGAAAAACTTTAACTGTCTCAAATCTAACTTTTATGCAACAACATAAAATATTTTAGAAAACCAACAAAAACCTTATTTAGAAAATATTTCATTAGATATAGAAGAGAAACAAAACTATTTTCTCAATGAAATACAAGAAGACAAAGCCCTAACATGCATTAGAAAATTATTAAAAATAATCAATTTAGAAAATCCTTTGGATCCAAAAATAAATAAATCTAAAACAGTAGTCAACATAAAATTAAGAGATCCTAACAAGATCATAAGAGTAAAACCAATGATTTATACTCTAGAATACATGATTGAATTTGGAAAACAAATTCAAGAACTTTTGGAATTAAAAGTCATAATGCCAAGTTTTTCACCTCATTCTAGTCCAACATTCTTAGTTGAAAAAGAAGTTGAGAAAATAAGAGGAAAAAAGAGAATGGTAATAAACTTTAAAGCACTGAATAAAGAAACCATTGACGATAGATACTTCATTCCAAAATTGGATTTTGGTAAAATAAGACTAAATAAAGAATCCCAAAAATTAATGGCATTTAGTTGCCCCTAAGGATAACTCCAATGGACATTTATACCATTTGGATTAAAATAAGCTCTAGGTATTTTTCAAAAATATATGGATAACATCTTCAAGAAATTACAAGATATTTTAGTTTTTAGTAATAAATTAAATAAACATTATTTGGATATTATCAATATTCTATAAGAATGTAGAAAAGAAAGAAGTACTTGCTTAACAAAAAATTAAATACTTAGAGTTGGAAATTGAAGATGGAAAACATAATCTACAACCTTATATACTAAATAATATTCAAAGTTTTCCTAGTGAATTAAAAGATAAAAACCAATTACAAATATTTTTAGAATGTTTAACATATGTAGAAACATACATAAAGAAACTTGTAGAAATGAGAAAACCATTACAAGCAAAAATGAAAAAAAAGATCATATTTGGAAATGGACAGAAGAAGATACTCTGTATATGGATAGAGTAAAAGAAAAAGGTAAAAAATTTACCAACTTTATACCATCCAAGACCAGATGATAAGATGATAATTGAAGCAGATGCTTCACAAGAATATTGGGGTATAGTTCTTAAAGCAAGTGTTGATGACAAAGATGAATATCTTTGTAGATATACATCTGGATCTTTCCAAGGTTCAAAATTAAATTACTATAGTAATGAAAAAGAATATTTAGCTGTTAAAAAAGCTATTTAATAAATTTACAATATATGTCATAAGCTTCAGATTCATTGTTAGAACAGATAACAAGAATTTTGGTTATTTCTTAAGAACTAATATTGTAGGTGATTACAAAGAAGGAAGATTAGTTAGATGATAATAGTGTTTCAACCATTATAATTTTGATGTTGAACATCTTCCAAGTCATAAAAATAGTTTAGATAATGCCCTTACCAGAGAATTAGCACCTCTATCTATTTTTATGCTTTCAGGAATGGAACGTCTTGATATCAAAATCAAGATAAAGGAAAAGGAGATTAAAATCCTACAGGAACAACTCGAGCTGCTATATCTCAAGAAATCTCTTATGGAAACAAGAAAGAAATAAGAAGAACATAATTGTTCAAAAAAACCTCTAGAGACCAGAAGCTCAAACGAGGAATCTCCATTAAAAAAAGGAAGAACCTAATAGTCCACAAAAAAACATCTGAAACCACAAAGCTTGATTGGGGAGATGAGGTAGAAATAGAAGAACAAAAAAAGTTTATATGGTCTATAATGACCCAAAACTAGGAATTTATAACAACTGGGCAGAAGTTAGCAAATATATTCTAGGAATTAGTGGAGTAACTCATAAAGCCTTTACCAACAGAATAGAAGCTGGTGGTAGTTATGTCAACTACAAAACACCCAAACTAATAACTCCATAGGAGATAGTAAGAAATTATTCTATAGCACTACAACAACAACCAATAACTCCAAACAGATTGAAAAATCTTCGAAATATAGCAAGGCCTCCAGTGCTATTTAGAGAAATATCTTCTCTAGAGACATCAAAAATAGTAAAGTATTCAATACTATTCAGGGAGATATATCCTAAAAGTACTCTAATAATTTAAGATGAAAAAGATCAATATAGAAACCTCAGTAAACCACAATGGTTGAGTCTCAATAACTTGGCCAGAAAATCTACTCAAGAACATATTGAAGATATGGAATTCTATACTACAAACAAGGAATTTCTTGTAGGAAGTAAATTCAATATATTGGAATGAGCTGATCCAATATTTGTGTATAAAACATTTCATGTAGGACTAATAGAAAATATATATCTAGGAATTAATTTAAGTGAGTTAAATTATTTCCCAAAATTTTTTAAAAGAGCAATCAAGAATTTCAAAAGAAAAATTAAAGCAGGTGATAAACATGTTTATCTTAGATTTTTCAGTTCATTAATGGACTAGAATGAGGAAGGAAGTATTAGTCCTTACCACTTCATCAAGATAGGGATTTCCAAGACAAACAGAGAAGTTCCCAAACCAAGGGCACTTCTAGAAAAGGAATTCAACATAAAATAACTTTGTGTATTGAGAGGTCAAATGCTAAGCCAAATTTACTATGAACTTTGGAAGATTTCCAATTCTACTAAGATTAAAGTAAATTATTAAACTAGTAAATTCATCATCATTTTCCACAGTAGCATGACTTTGTCAAAAGAAGATGGTGAAAAAATTACCAAATATGAAACCAATTTTAATTGCAATAACCTAGAAATTGGTCAAGAAACAAGGAAGATATTCTTCTTCTATGCCAGAAAAGTCACCAAAGACCACGAATGCATTCTCTGCATCAAAGACCTATAAGATGAAGATGTGTCATCGTCAACATCATTAAAGGAACCATCGACAGAAAATAACAAAGAAAAATAAGAAAAGAAACTGTTGGTAGAAGATGACAAAAGAGATAAATATGTAGACCCCACATCTTAGTCAACAACATATGTCAAGGAAAAAAGTAATAGCTATCCTTTAAAGTAGAAAGATAGATGAATTATTAAAGCAAGGAACTCTTATTATCATTTCAAAGGACACATGAACATAGAAATCTAGAGCTCTCTACTCTGAAATACTCTAGCATAGAAAAGCCCCTCTATCTAGGAATCTCAAAACCAATAATGTTATACTTAGTAATTATGAGTGGCTAAGCACCCCTTTCAAGGTTCTTAGTTGACCTTAAGTTGTAATAATTATTATTCTATAAATAAAATAGAGTTCAGTTACTCTTCTTTAGTAAGTCAACTATTAGACACCATTTATGTACTGATATAGAAGGCTCATCATTGCTAGGAGGGCGTTGAGGATTGAGCAAAGGTGAGGCATAACAGGTGTAACAAAAGAAGACGAATAGAAGGAAAGACCGTGGTAGACCCATCAAATTTAGATATAATAATTATAAATTTAAGCCAGTTAAGAATCATGAATGTTTAAATATTTCCTTACAACAAGACATAATATTGCTAAAATAGGAAAATGGAAATTGTTTTTAGAAATAAACAACTAATAATTCCAAATAAAATCAAAGATAAAAATCTAACTCTATTAGAAACATTTGATAAAGGTTATCTCTATCATTTAAATGAATATTTTAAAGATGAAAATTATGAAACTTGCTTGAAAATTTTAAAAGATTTAACACCTTATTAGATATCTATACATATTATATTAAAACTATCACAAACATCACAGACTATCCTATTTCTAGGACATTAAAAGACTATTTTAGTAAAAAATATGTAAGAATAGAGGAAGAAGAATTCAACAACTTAATTTTTGGATACTACTTCTTTGAAGATTAGGAATACATTGTATGTACACAAGAAAAACCTGCTTGTATACTACGAATAGGATAAAATAATATACATTCAACACATGATTTATCAAGATAATACTATATGAACATCGAATCATTAGTACATAAATTAAAACTATTAGATTTAACAAATGAAAGAATAATTTTTAAATTTAAAAGATAATTAATAGATTCAAGATTAAAACTAAATAACCAATATAATGAAGAACATAATATACTATGCAATTGTAATAAATATAGAAGAAAATTAGACTTATACAGAAAAACAATAAGCTTTTTAAACAAATTATTACCTTCAATAAATAGACAAATACCATCAACTAGGTCAATATTAACCCCTAATTAAAAATTATATAGATCCGTAGAAATTTGTATCAGAACCTAAGAATAATAATCTAAATAGTATTGATGGAAAATTAATACCATTAAAATATAAGAGTATTTTTGATATTTTATAAACCTCATGGGCATAATTAAAGATATGTAAAACCTCAGGGACGTTTGAGATAGTGTTCCTCTATAGCTAGTTAGAAGTTAGTTCTTCTTAAATGGGAAAAATGATGAGAAATAGGTAATATATGGATAAATAAGTTTAAGAATAAAATTATTTTATTAAAATTAGAAATATACAAATGTAAATATATGTATAAATTATAAATACAAAATTTACATAACATAAAATTTAAATATAATAAAGAATCGAGGCTTGTGTATTACACAATGTTCTTAAGATAATTTTTTCACTCACCGTGAGTGCTAGAGAACTATGAAAACTTATCTATCAAAATACAACAATTAAATAATAATAAACTTACACTAAAATTTATTATTCTACGAACTTTCAAGTATCTGAACTCTATTTGAGGAACCTAACTCTCAATAGAAAATACAAAAGAATTTTTTTCCCTTTTCCTTTCTCTTGCCATCTGTCTGTTTTTGTTTTTCTATTTTTTTCTTTTCTCTTTGTTCTTACTTTTCTCTTCTTCTTTCTCTTTCTATATATCTTTTCTTCTTCTGTGTATTATATATATACACTTGAAATAAAACTTTCAAAGCATTAAAAGAAAAGAAAACGGGTATTAAAAAAAATAAAACTTTTATAACCATTTTTGAATAAAACAAAAACGTAAGAATAATTAAATAAAAAAATTATAACTATTTTTTAATTAAAACAATTTTAATTCACAAAATTTTCAACAATACCCCACATAAATAAAAATTGACGTAGATTTTAAATCAAATTTTGACACGGAGATAAAGTTCAATAGTTCAAAACCTGCATAAGATAGGTAGGTGTTACCTTTTAAACCTTCCCTTGTGAAAGTATATTTACCTTATTGACTGACTAATAGACGTGATGTCCTTGAACTGTTTTTCCATTTTTGTAAGCGATGACATACTTCACACAAGAATCTTTTCTGACATAATTTAGTTCTCACTGTTATGTTCATTTTGGCCATGAACATATGTCTGGTTTTGTGAGAGTCTCTAAAGAATTGAGCCTTATACAATTCTCTTTCAAAGCGACCTCATTCCTCTTTCACATATGTGATCTCTTATCTTTAAATGTAATCCACAAAGAGTAACCGACATAATTTTCTCAGTATTCTCTTCATGAGAATCATTAAAAGCCTTAACTTACCCTGTATCTTATAGGTATCACTATTTTCATCATATGAATAGACTTGAGGATAAACCCTCCATGGTGATCTCACTAAGTCTTTACAATTAGGCTATCCCTTTAAACCTAGATCTTGGGATCTCCAGTCAAATAGATAGGATTTCCTTTGCAAATCCTTATTTGTTCATGAGCTTCTATCCTATTCCTCTCGATGAATTTTCAACTAACTCTCGATATAACCCTTTGGTTAAGGGATCTATTATGTCATCCTTTGACTTCACATAGTTAATAAAGATAACCCCAGTTGAGAGTAGTTGTCTAATGGTATTATGTCTATATCGTATATGTCGAGACTTACCATTATACATATTATTTTATGCCCTGCCAATAACATATTTACTATCACAATGGATGCATATTGTAGGTATATGATTCACCCACTTAAGAATATCATCTAAAAAATTGCGTAGCCATTCGACTTCTTTACCACATTTATCTAAAGCAATGAACTCAGATTCCATCGTAGATCTAGAAATGCATGTCTGTTTAGAGGACTTCCATAAAACAATTGCACCAACTAGTATGAATACATATCCACTAGTAGACTTTAAGTCTTTCATGTCAGATATCCAATTTAAATTACTATATCCTTCTAATACAATTGGATATCTTGTGTAGTACAGTCCATAGGTACGTGTATATCTTAAGCATCTAAGTAGTCTTGTAATACCTTTTCAGTAATTAGATTCTGGATTACTAGTATATCTACTTAGTTTTCTTATAATGTAAGTTGTCTGGTCTCGTACAACTCATCAAGTACATAAGAATTTCCATCACTCTAGAATATTCTAATTGAGACACACTCTCACTTTTATTCTTAGATAGGTGTAGATTTACATCTACTAGTATTCTCACAATTCCAGAATCACCATTGTTGAATTTCTCAAGTATTTTGTCAATATAATGATATTGACATGGAATGAGACCGCTTGATATCTTTGATATCGTAATTCCAAAAATTACATCAGTAGGCTCTATGTCTTTCATATCAAACCTTGAATTCAACATAGACTTAGAAGGTTTGATCATTTAATTATTACTACCTACAATTAGCATGTCATCAACATAAACATACAAGATAACATAACCATTTTCTTTATCCTTGACATATACACATTTGTCACATTCGTTAATTTTAAAGCCATTTGTCCTTACTACATTATCAAACTTTTCATGCCACTATTTTGATGCTTGTTTCAATCCATATAAAGACTTCACCAATTTACAAACATTTCCTTCTTGTCCTAGCCATGAAAAATCCTTGGGTTGGTCCATATAAATTTCTTCATCTAACTCTTCATTTATAAAGGCTATCTTTACATCCATTTGATGTATATGAAGATTTTGCAGAGTGGCAATAGCAATTATCATCCTTAAGGATGCTATTCTCGTCACAAGATAATAAGTATCAAATTAATCAAGGTCATGTTGTTGTTTGTATCCCTTAATTACCCAACCTTGTACTTTTCAATTAATCCATCTGATTTATGTTTTCTCGTGAAAATCCACTTGGACCCTAATGTTTTACTACTTGGAAGTAAATCAACTATTTTTCAAGTGTGATTTTGCATAATGGACTCAATTTTACTATTAATGGCTTTTTTCCATTGATGACCTTTAGAATAATTCACAACTTCTTCATAGGTTTAAGGTTCACTTTCTAGCAAATAGGTTCAAAAATCTACACCATAAGACATTTATGTCCTAGCCCTCTTGCTACATTTGATTTCAATCTCAACCTTATCCTCAACCTCTTGTTCAGGTTCTTTGTTTTGATTGTCTTCATTCATAGTCTCATACGTTCTTTTAGACAAACTTGATTCTCCTTGAGATTTACCTAAAAATACATGTCCAAAGAGTGATGCATTCCTTGATTCCATTATCATGTTCTTGTGTATGTCTAGGATCTTTGACTCATGTAAAAAAAACCAATAAGTACTACTATTATGTGTATATCTAATGAAGATGCAATCTATCATTTTTGGACTTATCTTCACCTTTTTAGGTATAGGTATGACTAGTTTAACAAGACACCCCCACACTTGTAAATATTTATAGGAAGTTATCATTCCTTTAAATAATTCATATAGTGTCTTATGTGTATTTTTCCAGGGTACCTTATTTAAAAGGCAGTTAAGTGACAAAATAGCTTCCGCCACAAGTTTTGTGACGACCCAGAACTCAATAGCATTGCATTCATCATTTCTTTCAAGGCACAATTCTTACGTTCAACAACTCCATTTTTCTGAGTTAAATAAGGCATTGTGGTTTCATGGATAACTCTGTGTTGTGCACAAAATTCACCAAACAATGCTTCATATTCACGATCACGATCACTATGTAGTACCTTAATCTTTTTGTTGAGTTGATTCTCAACTTCTACTTTATAAAGAATATTTATAAAGAATAAATTTCTTTAAAGCTTCATCTTTGCTTTTAAGAAAATACATATAGCAATATTGTGTGCTATCATCAACAAAAGTAATAAAATACGTATTGCCACCCCTTTTTGAAGAAATATCAAATCACATGGATCACTATGGATTAAGCCAAGGGGTTCAATGTTCCTTTCAATCGAATGCAATAATGACCTAGTCATTTTTGTCTTAACACAAGTCTCACACTTATATTTTGAATTTATTTGGAATGGAGGTATGTGTTACATATTTATTAGTCTACACAATGTATCGTAATTAACATGACCTAGTATACCATGCCATAAGTTGGAAGACTCAAGAAAATAAGCAGAAGAATTAATCTTATTAATATTCTTAACTTTTATAATCATTACATTGAGCTTAAATAGCCCATAAAATATATACCTTTTTCCTACAAACATCCCATTTTTGGTCATAACAACCTTATCATATTCAAACACTATCTGAATGCCATGCTTGTTTAATAATGAGCCAAAAACAAGATTATTATGGCTTTCTGGTACATAGAGTACATTTTTTAATGTAACCTCCTTCCCAAAGGTCATCTTCGGTTTGACCTGGCCTTGCCCTTGAATGACTGATGTGGTATACTTTCCCATGAAGAGCTTTTCTCCATCTTTCGTTGTCTCAAAAGTAATGAATGGCTCTTTATCTAAGTATACATGCCTTGTTGCACTAGTATCAATCCACCACTCCTTTGGGTTTGATCCTACCAAGTTTACTTAAGAAATAACTGCACACAAGTCAATATCGAAGATATCATAAGTGATGTCATTAATTATGTTTGCCTCATGGTTCCTGTTTCTTTTTGAAAAATTACAGTTTGGGGCTTTATGCCATGTCCTTTCCCAAGTAGAGAAAATCTCTATGATGCTTGACTTATTAAAAGTTGCTTCTCTAGGTCCCAATTTAGACCTTTTACCCAGCTTTCCCCTGCCTTTACCTTTGCCCTTATTCTTATTGTGCTTGGAACTTTGACCATGCTCTATCACATTAGCCTTGGGTACTGATGGGATATACCCTCTTTTAGAAGAAATCTTGTTATCTTCTTCTACTTTAAATATTATTAGCAAGTCTTTAAAAGACACTTCCATTTACTTATGCTTAAGGTAGGCCTTGAACCCTATCCATAAAAGAGGTAACTTTTCAATAACAGTTGCAACTTGGAAAGTTTCACTAAGTACCATCACTTTATTATACATCTCTGTTAAGATATCTTGGATTTCACGTACTTAATTGCATACAAATTTAGAGTCCACCATCTTATAATCAAGAAAACGACCAATCAAAAATTTCTTGGCACCAGCATTTTCAATTTCATACTTCTGGTCCAATGGTTCACACAATTCTTTAGTCATTTATTCCTTATTGTAATCATTGTACAAGGAATTGATTAGACTATTCAAAATATAGTTCTAACATAGATAATCAGAATGTTTTCATGCTTCAATAGCATTAGCAGACTCAAACTCTTGTTCACCCTTTGGTTGATTGGGAGCTTCTTCAGTCAAGAACCTTACCGAATTCAAGGTGGTGAGATAGAACATCATCTTAGTCCTCCATCTCTTGAAGTTGAAGCCATTAAACTTCTCTAGTTTCTCTACCACTGCATAGTTCATAGGAATAGAAATCGAAAACATTAGGGTTATCCCATGAGCCACAAAAGGCCTCATCATTTAGTTAACAGTAGAACCACCCACAGTAGGGTCAACAACATTCACATTTAGGTTTTCAATTCGGGACAATAGAGTGGTAATCTCATATGCCATATTCTTTTTTTTTTCTATTAAATACATAAATAGTAATCCAAGTTTTAAAAACTACCAAATAAAGTTTTAGATGATCAAAAAATATATTCTTATCACCAATTGATTCAAAAAGAACAACTTTCAAGCAGTAAAAAAAATATTAATAGCAAGAATAAATAAAGGAATGAAACAAAAGCAATATTAATAGATGATGAAGGGAATTAATAAAGAGATGTAAAAAAATGAACGATGATGGTAGTAAACATGTAATAGGAGTCATGTTAAGAATTAGCAAAAATAAGTTTGAAATTGGTAATTTCGGACAACAATATTGAAAAACCTTTTTTCCTTTTATAATTAAAATAATATATACAAAAGGAAATTAAACTATTGTTAAGAGAAGTATATAGTAAAACAGATATATAAGAGAATGGATAAATATAACAGATTATGAATAATCTATTTGTCCCAAAATATTTGTTAAAAAACTAAGATTTTGAATTTTTTTGTCCAAAAAATGAAAAAAAAAATTATATTAAGATTGTAAGAAATAATACATAGACAAACAAGTTTAAGAATAAAATTATTTTATTAAAATTTAAAATACATAAATGTAAATATATGTATAAATTATAAATACAAATTTTATATAACATTAAATTTAAATAGAGTAAAAAATCGAGACATGTGTATCACCCAATATCTTAATAATAATTTTTTCACTCAGGTGTTAGAGAATTACAAAAATTATCTCTCAAAATCAAACGATTAAATAATAAAAAACTTATACTAATGTTTATTATTATACAAATTTACAAGTATTTGAACTCTATTAAAAAAATCTATATTTAGATAGGAAATATAAAATAATTTTTTTCCTAGCTTTTCCTTTCTCTTCCCTTCTGTCAATTTCTTTTCTTTTTCTCTCCTTTTCTTTCTTTTCTCTTCTTTTCCATACTCTATTTTTCTATCTCTTTCTTCTTGTTTTGTGTATTATATATACACTTGAAACAAAACGTTCAAAGTATTAAAAGAAGACAAAACGGTCAGTGTATTAAAAGAAATAAAAAATTTATAACCGTTTTTGAATTAAAACAAAAACGTAAGGATAATTATCTAAATAAATCGTTATAACTTTTTTTGAATTAAAACAATTTTAATTCATAAAATTTTCAATAGTAGGAATATAAATAAAGATAATTGTTATTTAAAATTAGAGTTATCTAGGGTTATCTCTATTGGTATTATTATTATTATTATTATTATTATTATTATTATTATAATCAATCATCATCATTGATAGATTTTAGTCGTGGATGTAATTAATTAGTGAGGAACAAATAAACAACTAATCAAATTACGTTAAATTAAAATTTCACAAACAATTAGACATGGAATCCTGTATAAATAAAATAAAGCAAAAATAAATAAATATTGACACATGATATTTTTAGATGGACACAACTTAGGCCACAACCATGACCTAATAGAAAAATCATCCTTAGACTACCTACTATCCACCATGAAAATAATGTTCGATTACAAGATTAGGACTCAAATTACCAATCACAGAAAATACCCCCAAGTAATCTACTTATAAGCTAGTGCTTTCTTTCACAATCTCTACAAGTAAGGTGTACGAATCTAGACTAACGTTCTAATAAACTCGAGTCACATGAGTTAGTGAACATGTTCAATTGGTATCTAAAAAGTTAGCATAATAACACAAGTACAAGGCGTGTCTTAGAGGAGATTAAACAATAAAAAATCTTAACTAGATGATTTAATAAAATAACATATGAAACAAAATCAACTAGAAAACCCTAGGACATATGAATAAGCACATGATCATAAATAAAATAGGTTTATTTTCAATTAAACATAACCATAAAATATTTAATAGATTAATCAAAGAAAAAAGCCTAACAAAATATAATTAAAAAAAAGATTGAGAGAGAGAACTTATGATCAAAAGATTAAAGCAAATATGATTGAGAGAATAGAAGTTATTAGGTTTATTTAAATAGAAAATATTAAAACCCTAATGATAGGTCAAAGGCCAATTACCAATCTATCCTAAAAATAATTCTTAGATTAGTAAATAAAATGGACAATATTGTTATTGAAAAGTTTGACTCGAGTGAAAAATTAGGTTAAAGTTAAAGCCTTTGCCACCCAATTAATCTAGACCAAGATCGATCGATCTAGGCAACGATTAATAAAAAACCAAGATCAAGAAGATCAAATATGATCGATTCTCGATCGATCAAACCCAAAACTTCGATCGATATATTCTAATTTTAAAATCAACCTGAAAGGACTTATATTGTAGTAAATCAATTTGGTCGATCGAGTAGCCTTTAAACTATATGTTCATATATGTCTAATATGAAATCTAATGTGTATACGGATATATAGAAGTATACCTAAAATATGTTCTTTTGAAACTCGGTTATTTCTTTATCTTGAATAGTGATTTTAAAAAATACATCTAAAAACTAAATTATATTAAATTTTTTGTTCATGAATATCGTCAATACTTATAAGTTTTACATTAATCATCATCATCTAGAATGTATTTAGTCATATTTTAAATATTTGGATTTATAATTTAATTTATTAGAGATGTTATTTAGCATTTATCTAGTCTTATAGAATGAAGGATCATTGTAATTGATCATAAAACTTGAATTATTAAATACAATATAATTTTTTGCCTGTATTTCTCTACTTTTTCTCCCATTATATTATCTTTGGTTACTACCTCAGGTTACTTCCTTCCGTTAATATCATGTGTGCAAGTGGATTTTGGTTCGAGAGGGACGATATGGAAGTTTCATTTGGTGTCAAATTTAAGCTTCCATTTCTAAAATGGGTGTGACAATCACGCGATAGGTCCATTTTACAAGAGTAGTGTTTCGTCCCATGGTTTTTAATTATATAATTTAAAAAAAAGTGTATCTCTGATATTAAAAATTCAAAAAATAGGACTAAAATACATCTTTGACATCAAATATATGAGAATAAAATTATGAGACTAAAATAATCATACATTTAATCTTCATTCACATCACCATCAAACCTCCTGTGCCATTAAACCTCTTGTGCCAACTAGTGGCGACCTTTACGAAAATTCGACAACAATAATTAGTGACCTTTGTAAAGGTCTAGTAACTACTACCAACGATCCCATCGAAAGTCCAACAATTACTAGCAATGAACCTATAAAAGTTACAAATTTTTTCTCAAATTCTACACGATTTACAAAATAATTATATATTTATATAATATTTCTGTCATGCATATAAAATTATGTACTATTTGTGTACAATTTATATATACTATTTATTTTAGACAAATATGTACAAATATTTTTACAATTTAATATATTTTTAGTTTTTTACACAATATAAAATTTTATACAAATTATGCATTATTTATATTAGACTATGAAATGTTTGTACAATTTACAAATTATTATACATATTTTGTACATTAAAATGAATTCAATATAGAGTTCTCGAATAAAAATATTGCTTATTATAAATATTTTGATGTTCAACGTTATTTTGTAAGATGTATTAAAATTGTACATAAATCCGTGAGTTTTACAAAAATATTATTTTATAAACTGTATATAAATTCTACATAATTTTGTAAAATATATAGTTCACATGAAAATCTTGAAAAATTACAAAAAATAATTTCTTTAAATTTATAACAACAAAAATAAGACTCTAATAATATTAAATTGAATCCAATTAAACGGCATTCAACATTAAATGAGTTAAAATTACCGCACTTTAATTTGAATAACATCAAATTATATAGCATTCAATATAAAATGATGTATTAGAATTTTTTTCATATTGAAAATATACGAGTTTAACATAAAAGGTGCTAGTTTTTTTATTATAAATTTTAAGGGTAGTATTTTTATTATTTTTCTAAAAATCTTTAACTTATCACATTAAATTAGAAATAAATTTTGCAATAAATAAGTGACAAACTATATATATTACTCAACAAAAACAATTTTATAGTTTAGGGTTATTATGTAAAATGTTTATAGAAATGAATTTTGGGATAGATAGGTTTTAAATTAAAAATATTACTTAAATAATATATAATTTTATACGCAATACATAAATGTTATAAAAATATACAATTATTTTGTAAACCGTACAAAATTTGAAAAAAATTATAAGCCTAAAAGATTCACTGGGGTAGTTGCCAGTAGTAGTCATCGGATCTCCGACATAATCACTGGCGATGATCATCAGATTTTCGACGAGAACGTTGATGGTGGTCATTGAAGGCTTGGTAATAATGTAAATAAATATTAAATGTAAAGTTATTTTAGTATTTTTAATGTATATATATTTTTTATTTTTTAAACTGTGTTCTTTAATTACAAATTCTATTATTTTATTCTTTCTAATGTAAATATCTATTATTATATTGACTCTTTTATTTAAATTTTTGCCATTAGTAGAATTATAGTTTTTATCTTTAGATTTAAATCGCAATAATATATATATAAAGGGGGAATGGTAAGGATTGTTATAGCATGAAAATGGTATCTAGTACTTAGTATTTTTTATATATATTTTTATTTTGAGAGCGATGAACATGGTCTGTATTTTTTTTTTCTTTTTCAGAATATGATTTGTGTTGGCAAGACATTGTTTGTCCTATGCCTATTTAAGAACTAATGTTTTTGAAAGCTTTTGCCCATAGCCATTTATGTTATGTGTTATTATTTTCTAGAAAAAATAGTAAGTTTTTTTAATTTTCAAAATAATTTTAGCAAATGACAAGAGCATATATAAGAGAATTGTGTAAAAATAGGTAAAAATTCATATGATATTATAAATTTAAGGATGAATAACAAAAGTAGTCCCTATATTTTGTTTTATAACATGATCTATTTATTTTTTAAAAAATTTTAAATTTGATTCTCTTTTTTTTTCTTACAATTTATCCCTTTATATTTTTTTTTTTTACATTTTTATCCCCTTACTTTTTATAAGTTAAAAGTTTAATTTTAAATTAATATCAAATTTTAGAATAAATGTGAGAAAATTGAAAAATAAAAAGATCAAATTATAAAAAAATAAAAATAATGCGATTAAAGTATAAAAAATAAAAAAATAAAAGAATTAATTTAAAAAAAATAATGAAGAGATATTGTAAGTAATTACATTCCAAATTAACCTCATGTTACTTTTTATAGTTTTTTGGGATTTATTTTTATATTTTAGTCATTGATTTCTAGTATACTATATAAGAAGATGAACCACCAACGACTGAGGTGCTTTTGTAGAGTGGATGCAATGCAAAGGACATCCTAGACTCATCGAAATCCTAGACATCGTTTATTATTATTATTATTGGTGTGAATTGGTAAGCATCCCTTCTCCTTTTTGCTTTGTCCTTGGTTTTTTTGTTTTGATTTTCATCATATTAGAAGAAGGTTGATCTGTTGTCACCATTTTCAATGGGTATTTATTGGCATAAGAAAAAACACACTCGTAATTTTTTTCAATGGATTGATGCACCAGTTACTAAGAGAAGCTTAAAGGTTATTAGTGGGTTATTGAATCATATTTGTGAATTAGAATCACCAAAAGAAAGAATCACCAGAGGAATGTTTTACTTAGTGATTTGATATTTTCATAGTTGTTTTTAATATTTTTTCTTAATTAATTGAATGAAAAACACGTAAAATTGGATTGGGTATATTAGAATATTTTAATATTTTATTATTTTTACTTATATTTCTTTTGTGTTTTTGCATGTCTTCTTTTAACAGAGAACCTATCTCTTTTTTCTTTTCTTTGTTCTTCTTCTTTGCATTTCTTTGCTATTTTTCTTTGTCTTTGAGTAATTCACGTGTTATTAGAGTTTTGATTATAGAAGATATTTTTTATCTCTTCAAAAACAAGTGTAAAATTTGAGAGTTTAAGATTCTCTTTTGATTTAACTTATTCACTTTGTTTCGTGGCTTCAATCAAGTAAGGATTTATTATTCTAATATTAGTTAATCAATTTCTTTCAAGTTTTGCAAAGATTAAGTATGTTTGCATAGAGATTGAACCTAATTTTTACCATTTTGTCAAAGTTTTAACATTTTGGGCAGATTTATAATTTGTATAAAGATTGTGATATTTTCTGTAATTTCAAAAAATTTTAGAGTGTATTTGAATTTTTTGGAAAATTCAGGGGTATATTTGAAATTTCAGGAGGTTCAGGGGTGTATTTGATTTTTTTGTAAAACGAAGGGGTATATTTAAAATTTAAGGAAGATTCAGGGATGTATTTGGAATTTCTCAAAAACTCAAGGGTATATTTGAAATTTCAAAAACGTTTAGGAGTGTATCTGCATTTTTTGGAAAACTCAGGAGTATATTTATAATTTTTTTTTTGAAATTTTGGACACTGTTTGTTTTTGCAATGGTTAGTAATAGAGATGATTCGTTAGAGTCTATTAACGTAAGATTAGATGGAAAAAATTATTCATATTGGAGTTATGTGATGAAGAATTTTTTAAAAGGTAAAAAGATGTTGAGTTATGTTTCTGGAACTGTGAGTAAACCTATAAATGATAAAGCAGAGTATGAAAAACTGTTAGATAATTGGGAAGTTAATAATTCAAAAATTATCCCTTGGATAAACAATTCTGTTGAACACTCAATATGTACTCAGTTGACAAAGTATAAAACACCAAAAGAGATTTGGCAACATTTGGCAAGATTGTATACATAGTCTAACTTTGCAAAACAATATCAGTTAGAACATGATATTCAAGCTCTTGAATAGAAAGACATGAGTATTCAAGAGTTCTATTCTGCAATGACAGATCTTTGGGATCGGTTGGCTCTTACAGAATCAGAAGAACTACGTGCTTGTACAACTTATATTGCTCGTAGAGAATAGCAACGTCTAGTTTAGTTTTTGATGGCACTTCATGATGATTTTGAGGGTCTTCGTGGCTCCATCAGACATCATAGCCCGCTTCCATCTGTTGATTCAATAGTTAATGAACTCATGGCTGATGAGATACGTCTTAAGTCTCAGACAGGAAAAGGAATTCTCCCGGTGCCTAATTCATCAGTTTTTGTAGTTCCTTCTAGACCTCCTGCTCACTATGAAAACAAGCCTCATTCAAGGGTTGAGATTGATGAATGCAGCTTTTGCAAGCAAAAAGGACATTGGAAGGCTTAATGCCCTAAGCTATTGAATAAAATACCACTACCACAACCACAACAACAAAGACATCACTTCAGACCTCCACGGTTTGGAAGTCATTTTCAACCACAATCATATCGTCCTCCACAGGTTAACACTACAACAATTGTACCACCATCTGATTCTTTTGGACCCGGAACCTCATCCTTAAATCCCATATTTGTAGCTCTTTCTCAACAGTTTCATAAGTTTCTTGCTACACAGTCACATGTTATGTCCACTTTCCCCTCTAGCTCTTTAGGTATGTCATTATCTATATGGGTTTTAGATTTTGGAGCTTCACATCATATGTCTCCTGATTTGAAATCCTTTATATCTTTATGACCTGCATCCTCTATCTGTCATGACTACTGATGGTACTCCTCTACCATTAGAAGGAGTTGGTTCTGTTGACACACCTCATTTGTCACTTTCTAATGTTTACCACATTCCTAAGCTTACATTGAATATTGTTTCTGTTAGTTAGTTGTGTGATTTTGGTTATTCAGTATTATTTTCTTCTACCTCTTGTTATGTGCAAGATCCGCAGTCTCAGAAGTTGATTGGGATAGGTCATAGGCGGGGTGGATTATATGTTTTGGATGAGCTGATATTACCAATATTTGCAGCTCCTAGTGTTGACTTGTCTTCATTTCGTTTGTCTCCTTCATCCTCTAGTTTTTAGCTATGGAATTCTAGGCTTGGTCATGTATCATCTTCCCGTTTAAGATTCTTAGCTTCTACGGGTGCCTTAAGAAATTTGCAAACTCATGATATTTCTGATTGTAGTGGTTGTAAACTTGCAAAAAATTTTGCTTTGCCTTTTCATCGAAGTACTTCTTGTTCTATTGCACCATTTGATTTGGTCCACTTAGATGTGTGGGGACCTTCTCCTATTGCTACAAAATGGGGGTCTTAATATTATATTTCTTTTATTGACGATCACACTCGTTTTTGTTGGATTTATCTTACGAAACGTCGTTCTGACTTCTTTGGCATTTATAGTAACTTTCGAGCTTTTGTAAAAACTCATCATTCTACAGTTATCAAGTATTTTAGATGTGATTTGGGTGGTGAATATACTTCCAATAAATTCTGTAATCTACTTGCTTTAGATGGAACTATTCGCCAAACTTCTTGTATAGATACTTGATAACTGTATTTTATATAGTTATTTTCACCTATTTTATTAATTATAATTGCTATTTTTCAATGTTTTTAGTTAATTTTAGTTTAATAAATTAGTATTTACGGTTTTTTATATATTTTAATAAATTAAATAATTTGTATCGAAAAACTTAATTAATTGCAAATTTGAGTCCAAAAATATAATTTCAAATAAAATAGTATTTAATTGCAATTTATAAAAGTCAAAAATATAATTTAAATTAAATTCGGGCTTAATTTTAATTATTAAAAGTTTAAAAATTTAATTTAAATTAGAAAAGGGCTAAACTGTAATTAAATAAAGTTGAAAATGTAATTTGAAATAGATTTGTGGGCCAAAATGAAATTAATTAAAGTTTAAAGTTCTGCGCAGGTGAGAAGACCACGCGCCAACATGCACGCGCGACACGTGGACCGTCCGATCAAATCCCAAACGGTTGAGATCCGCGCGTGTCATTCACGCCCGACCAGAACGCGTTGGTGCAGAATTGTTTACGCGGCTGCGCGCCCAAGTGGGGCCCACGGCCGCGCAGGCCGGCGTGCAGGTGGGACCCACTTCTCTGACGCGGCAGCCGCTGTCCCCCACGTACGCGCGCCTCTGATCCCGTGGGTTGAACTCAGCGTGCGCCCGGATTTTCCTCCAATCAGACTCTGCCACGTGTTCCTTTTGAATCCCTTCCTCAAATCAGAAGATGCCACGTGTCCCACTCTATTTTTCAGCCAATCATGTAACGACACGTGGCATATTACGATGAGCGCGAAAGCGCAGGATCGCGCCCGTATGTGGCCGTTTTCGTCCGTCCTTTTTGTCGCCGGCGCCGTTTCCAGCGCCCAATGAGAAGCTGCCACGTGTCCGCGTTAATTCCTTTCAGCGAATCAGACGCTGACACGTGGCACGCATAATGAATTAAAAAAATACAGATCGGCGCCCCTGTCTCACGCGTGAAATTATTTAATATTTTCGATTCGATTTTCGATACGCGTTATTTAATTTTTCGATAAAAAATTATTACGCGTTTTATTTAAAAAAATAAAATAAAAAATGTAATATTTTAGATGTATTATTTTTGGGTATAAATAGGAGATAAGATGATAGTTTTAAAAAGTTTTTGTAAGTTTGTAATTTTTGGGGTGCTCGGTTTTGGACAGCAGAATACGCAGAAGCCATTTTTTGGCTTTTGTTGTGTTCTGCGTGTGCCAAAAATTTGTTCTAAGTGTTGTTTTAATTTGCCTTCTTCTTCATCTTAATTTTCTGTAGGTGTTGTAATTTTTATTTTAATTTTATGAAGTAATTTAATTTTTCTAGGGTTGCATTTGATCTAAATTTATGATGCTTTTATTTTAATTATTTTTGATAGATTTATAAGACGTTCGATTTGTTCGTTCTATTTTGTGTTTAATGCCTTTTGATTATTTACGAATCTTATCGAAACGATCCGTGGCACACGAATAAACTTGGAAGAGGCATTCGTGTGTATATTGCTCGTAAATAGAATGACATGTATGATGAAGGATAGGAATATACCCTAATTGTATGTGTGGCCATTTGAAAACTTAAAACGTAATGAATTTCGGTGAATTTAATTCTCATAGAGATATAGTGAATTAATTTGACGAGGTGTGTTTGTACGGAGCTCGGAAGAGATGTATGAATAAAAATAGAAGTTTTCGGTTGACAAATTAAATGTACTAAAAAAATATAAATCAAAAGAAAATAAAATGATTTGAGTTGATTAATTTGGTAAAAAATTGCAATCCTAGATTTCTTTTATTTTGTTTTAACTATTTTCTTACATTTTTGCTACATCCAACGTACGTTTTGAATAAAATCAGATTGATATAATTTTAGTAATCAACAAACTATAGTTACAAATCCTCGTGGGATCGATCTTTACTTATAAATGTTATTACTTGCGACCGTGTATGCTTGCACGAGTTCGTGTGTTGAAAAACACGCAACAAGTTTTTGGCGCCGTTGCCGGGGATTTGTTTTAACTATTTTCATTGTTGATATTAATACCAAGTAATCTGATTTTAATTCAAAAAAAAAAAAAAAAAAAATTTATTATTATTATTGTTGTTTATGTTTGTTTTGTTTATTTTTCAATTTTCGCGTAAGTTGAGATTTTGTTTAACACACAAATCTTAACTTACAAAAAGAAAAAAAAAATCATTTTTTCTTTTATTTTTGTTTGTTTAGTTTATTCTTCAATTTTCTCGTGAGTTGAGAGTTTGTTTAACACACAAATCCTAATTCACATAAAGAAAAAAAAAACACAATTTTTTTTTATTATAGTTGTTGTTGGCTTAATTTATTTTTCAATTTTCTCGTAAGTTGAGATTTTGTTGACACACAAATCTTAACTAACAAAAAGAAAAATAATTGAGAAGTCAAGCTGACGACTATAAATCAAGCGCTTCTTGGGAGGCAACCCATGTGTTTTATTTTATTTTATTTTTCGCATTTATTAGTTTTTTTTTTTTTTTTTTTTATTTTTTATTATTATGTTAATTTTTTTTTTCTTGTAGGTGCAATGTGGGAGAAATGAAGCTATTTTGAATTAACCATTCAAACAAACCAGGAAGTTTCTTTAAACCATTCTCATATGTTGTTTAACTTTCACACATTGAGGACAATGTGTATATTAAGTTTGGGGGTGGTAGATATATTAAACTTAATTGAAATATTTTCTGGATGTTCTTGCTTGTGAAATTTTTTTTTTGTTTGGTTGATTGAAGATATTATGCGAGGAATAGTGATTTAATTTTATTTCTTTGTTTTAAATGATGCATAGCGCCTTGAAAAAGTTGAATATTGTCTAAGCGATAAATAATTTTTACGTATATTTCATTTTTACAAATTAAAATATTTATGATCACTTGTCTTGAATTTTTAATTGCTATGGTAATTTAGAAAATGTTTATGTGAGTATGAAATTCGATTGGTATTTGTGTTGTCATAACTTTTAGAATTTATTTGATTTTCTCTCGAGGCGAAATTATAGATAACAGTTAACTAAGAAAATGATTTAGGCCATCTTTGGATCGTTTGAGCCTTTCTATCTACCTTCACATGCTTTATCCATAGTATACCCCTTTGAGCTTTAAAGTTCTATATATATTTTTATTTCATTTCAAAGCCTACTAAAATATATATATATATATATGTGGAGATATGTCTATTGTTCTTATCGAACTAACATGTGACAATTGTTAGTAAATATTTAATGATATATCGGAAAAAAACAGAGGATACTTGAAAAAAAAAAAACATATTCTGAAAAGAAAAAGAAAAAAAAAGAAAGAAAAAATATTCTGAAAAAAAAAAAGAAAGAAAGAAAAAAAAACAGAAAAGAAAAATAAAAGGGTTATTGTATGTGATGTTAAATCCCAAATTGGGAAGTATTTATTGTGATGATAGAATATCTCTTGTTTCAATCCTAAAATGTTGTTTGGGCAAAATTGAGCTAAATATATCTTTTATACTACCTTTACCTAAGCCAAACATTACAAGCTTATTTAAGTCCTATTGATTGTTGGTTGTGTTTGTCTACATTAGTGGAGAGGGAAATGAAAAATAAATGTATGAGATTTGTGATTTCATTAAAATCTCTTTTATTTTATATTTGCATAAACTGATCCGGATTCCATGTGATGAAATTTGAAAAGACTTCACACACACACTACAATTAATTGTGAAAATGGAATATATTTTTAAATTGATTTTGATACTTAGATAAAATTCTTTTATTTCTTTGAGTTATGAAAATTGGAATGACTAAAAAAAAAAGAAATGTTTTGAAAATCATTATTTTAAATGCAGTTATCTTTGTTTTATTTCTTTTCTTTTGCTCGAGGACTAGCAAAAACTTAAGTTTGGGGGTGTTGATAACTGTATTTTATATAGTTATTTTCACCTATTTTATTAATTATAATTGCTATTTTTCAATGTTTTTAGTTAATTTTAGTTTAATAAATTAGTATTTACGGTTTTTTATATATTTTAATAAATTAAATAATTTGTATCGAAAAACTTAATTAATTGCAAATTTGAGTCCAAAAATATAATTTCAAATAAAATAGTATTTAATTGCAATTTATAAAAGTCAAAAATATAATTTAAATTAAATTCGGGCTTAATTTTAATTATTAAAAGTTTAAAAATTTAATTTAAATTAGAAAAGGGCTAAACTGTAATTAAATAAAGTTGAAAATGTAATTTGAAATAGATTTGTGGGCCAAAATGAAATTAATTAAAGTTTAAAGTTCTGCGCAGGTGAGAAGACCACGCGCCAACATGCACGCGCGACACGTGGACCGTCCGATCAAATCCCAAACGGTTGAGATCCGCGCGTGTCATTCACGCCCGACCAGAACGCGTTGGTGCAGAATTGTTTACGCGGCTGCGCGCCCAAGTGGGGCCCACGGCCGCGCAGGCCGGCGTGCAGGTGGGACCCACTTCTCTGACGCGGCAGCCGCTGTCCCCCACGTACGCGCGCCTCTGATCCCGTGGGTTGAACTCAGCGTGCGCCCGGATTTTCCTCCAATCAGACTCTGCCACGTGTTCCTTTTGAATCCCTTCCTCAAATCAGAAGATGCCACGTGTCCCACTCTATTTTTCAGCCAATCATGTAACGACACGTGGCATATTACGATGAGCGCGAAAGCGCAGGATCGCGCCCGTATGTGGCCGTTTTCGTCCGTCCTTTTTGTCGCCGGCGCCGTTTCCAGCGCCCAATGAGAAGCTGCCACGTGTCCGCGTTAATTCCTTTCAGCGAATCAGACGCTGACACGTGGCACGCATAATGAATTAAAAAAATACAGATCGGCGCCCCTGTCTCACGCGTGAAATTATTTAATATTTTCGATTCGATTTTCGATACGCGTTATTTAATTTTTCGATAAAAAATTATTACGCGTTTTATTTAAAAAAATAAAATAAAAAATGTAATATTTTAGATGTATTATTTTTGGGTATAAATAGGAGATAAGATGATAGTTTTAAAAAGTTTTTGTAAGTTTGTAATTTTTGGGGTGCTCGGTTTTGGACAGCAGAATACGCAGAAGCCATTTTTTGGCTTTTGTTGTGTTCTGCGTGTGCCAAAAATTTGTTCTAAGTGTTGTTTTAATTTGCCTTCTTCTTCATCTTAATTTTCTGTAGGTGTTGTAATTTTTATTTTAATTTTATGAAGTAATTTAATTTTTCTAGGGTTGCATTTGATCTAAATTTATGATGCTTTTATTTTAATTATTTTTGATAGATTTATAAGACGTTCGATTTGTTCGTTCTATTTTGTGTTTAATGCCTTTTGATTATTTACGAATCTTATCGAAACGATCCGTGGCACACGAATAAACTTGGAAGAGGCATTCGTGTGTATATTGCTCGTAAATAGAATGACATGTATGATGAAGGATAGGAATATACCCTAATTGTATGTGTGGCCATTTGAAAACTTAAAACGTAATGAATTTCGGTGAATTTAATTCTCATAGAGATATAGTGAATTAATTTGACGAGGTGTGTTTGTACGGAGCTCGGAAGAGATGTATGAATAAAAATAGAAGTTTTCGGTTGACAAATTAAATGTACTAAAAAAATATAAATCAAAAGAAAATAAAATGATTTGAGTTGATTAATTTGGTAAAAAATTGCAATCCTAGATTTCTTTTATTTTGTTTTAACTATTTTCTTACATTTTTGCTACATCCAACGTACGTTTTGAATAAAATCAGATTGATATAATTTTAGTAATCAACAAACTATAGTTACAAATCCTCGTGGGATCGATCTTTACTTATAAATGTTATTACTTGCGACCGTGTATGCTTGCACGAGTTCGTGTGTTGAAAAACACGCAACAATACTCCTGAGCAAAATGGTGTGGCTGAAAGAAAACATGGGCACATTGTTTAAACTGCTCGCTCTATTTTGTTGTCATCTTCAGTTCCTAGTGAGTTTTGGGGAGAAGCAGTTCTTACTGCAGTCAACCTCATCAATAAGATCCCTTCGTCTCATACTTTAGGTTTGTCACCTTTTGAAAAATTATATGGGTATGCTCTTGATTATTCTTCATTGAGAGTCTTTGGTTCTACTTACTTTGTCCTTCTTCCTCATGTAGAGCGTACTAAATTGTCATCCCACTCTACCATTTGTGTGTTTCTTGGTTATGGTGAAGGGAAAAAGGATATCGTTGTTTTGATCCAATGTCACAAAAACTATATTGTTCTCGTCATGTTGTGTTTCTTGAGCACATACCTTTCTTTTTCTATTCCTGCTACTACTCACAACTTGACCAAGTCTGATATCATTCATATTGATCCTTTCTCTAACCATACAGATAGTTTATCTCCACATGTCCCTTCCACTACAAACTCTGACTCATATATTGCCCCTATAGTCCCTTTTCCTCTTCATTATTCTCGTAGGGTTCGTATTGTTAGTTTTGGAGATACTGGTACCTTGTAATCGAGAGCTCTTGATAATCCCACTCCTCTTGCAATTGCCCAAACTCCTCATGAGATTGTGGATTCTACTTCTCGTTATCCTCAGCATATTCGTAAGTCTACTCACCTTCCAGTTTTGTTTACTCTTGTTATTCCAGTTCATTTTCTTCCTTTTTAGCATCTATTCATTGTCTTTCTGAGCCCTTGTCCTATAAAGAGGTAATTCTTGATCCCCTTTGGAAACATGTTATGATTGAGGAACTTTCTACTTTGTAAAAAACTGGTACTTAGGATTTGGTACCTTTATCTTCTGGTAAAAGTACAATCGGTTCTCGTTGGGTATATAAAATCAAGACTAAGTCTGATGGGTTTGTTGAGCACTACAAAGCTAGATTGGTAGCAAAGGGATTCTCTCGGCATTATGGTATGGATTATGAGGAGACTTTTGCTCCTATTGCAAAAATGACTATTGTTCGTACTCTTATTGCAATTGTATCTATTCGTTAGTGGCATAGATCTCAGATAGATGTTAAGAATGCTTTCTTGAATGGTGATTTGCATGAAGAAATTTACATGATTCCCCCGTCTGGTGTTTCTCATAAGCATGGTGAAGTTTGCAAGCTTAAGAAAGCTCTATATGGTCTCAAACAAGCACCTCGAGCTTAGTTTGAAAAGTTTACTAATGTTATCACTTCTCTTGGATTTTCCTCCAGTAATCATGACTCGGCTCTTTTTGTCAAGTGCACCACTACTAGTTGTATTTTTCTTTCTCTATATGTTGATGATATGATTATTACTGGTGATGATGTTGATGGAATTGTAGTATTAAAGTCAGAATTAACTCATCAGTTTGAAATCAAAGATTTGGGCCCTTTTGTGGTACTTTCTGGGTATTGAAATTGCCTTCTCTCCAAAAGGCTATCTTCTCTCTCAATCTAAGTACACTACTGATATTCTTGAGCGTGCTTGTCTTACTGATATCAAAACTGCTGATACTCCTTATGAGCTTAACGTTCAGTATTCTCATTCAGATGGTAATCCTTTATCAGATCCTACCTTATATCGCACTATTGTTGGAAGTTTGGTCTACCTCACTATCACTCGTCCAGATATTGCATATGTTGTTCATATTGTTAGTCAGTTTGTTGCTTCTCCTACTACTATTCATTGGGCAGTTGTTCTTTGTATTTTGCGGTATCTTCGGGGTACCACTTTTCATAATCTTTTACTTCCATCCACTTTTTCATTGGAACTGTGTGCATATTCTGATGTTGATCATGGTCGTGATTCCACAAGTCGCATGTTTGTTACTGGTTTCTGTATCTTTTTGGGGGATTCTCTTATTTCGTGGAAAAGCAAGAAACAAACAGTTGTTTCTCGATCTTCTACTGAAGCAGAGTACCGTACTATGACATCTACTACTAAAGAAATTGTTTGGTTACGTTGGTTACTTGCCGATATGGGTGTTTCCCTTTCTTCTCCCACTCCTATGTATTATGATAACAAAAGTGCTATTCAGATTGCTCACAACTCAATCTTTCATGAACGGACTAAGCATATCAAAATTGATTGTCATTTTACTCATCATCACCTCAAGAATGGCACTATTACGTTGCCTTTTGTTTCTTCATCCTTGCAGCTTGCCGACTTTTTTACTAAGTCGAATTCTATTTCACGTTTTCGTTTTCTAGTTAGCAAACTCTTGATGCTTCTTGCAGCTGTATCGTGAGTTTGAGAGAGGTATTAGAATATTTATTAAAAGATATTTTAGTCTTTTATTACTTTTGTTTATATTTCCCTTATTTCTCTATTTTCTATTTTGTGTTTTTGTATCTCTCCTTTTACTAGAGAACCTATCTCTTTTCCTTCTTCTTTGTTCTTCTTCTTTGCATTTATTTGTTATTTCTCTTTATATTTGAGTAATTCACAGGGTACATATTTTTTAGAGATGAACTTCTTTTGCACATGATTTGTATTGATATGCTATATTCAATGGTTGTAATTTTATCCACAATCCTTTAGTTATTATATAAATTGTTATATAGTAAGTATGAAATTATTTATCATTAATGAAATAAAAGTGATGTTTGCATTAAGTAACACAACTAAAAACAATAATATTGAGAATAATTGTGGACTCTTAGACCTATCATATAGAAAGGACATTTGAATAACAAGGAAATCATACACAATTTTAATAATTAGACCAATCATCCTATTACATATGTTTACTACTGAAATATTAATATTATTTTGAATCAAACTAGAACATTATAATGTATGATCGTTTATACCATACCAAAAGAAAATCACATAATAGCACTGAATGGTTATATTACTAATTCAAATCAAGTAATTGAATTGTTTTTAATAGATAAGAACTGAAATGATTCATATGAACTGAAATGCCTATACTCACAATTAGTGATTGTCTAATGATTCACATGCTCTCTCTATGATCTTTTATTTTTCACAAAATCTAGAGTACTATACAAAAATGAATGTGTAAAGTAACAGTTTCAATGAATGCTCTTAAGAGCTTACAAACATGTACACATTCTATGTAATAAATTATGTAGTCCATACTTGAGCAATATTGGTCTTCTTCTTCTTGGATGACATGTTGCTTCTTGCCTTTCTCTTTACACGTTTAGGAGTAGCTCCTATTGGATGTGAAACCTGAAAAAAAAAACATATAGAAGAAAATGTTATGTCAGTTTTAAAACCATATAAAACATAATCAAGATAATGCATATTCATTTACTATCCAATAATGCTTGGCTCATTTAAATTCTATAAACATTATTTCAAATTCTATAGACTGTAACTTTTGAACTTTTGAAACAAATGAAATTTTTTGACCTATAATATAAATCCATACTGAACAAAGTACATGACAATATTGCAAATAGAACTTGGTCTTACAGAATAAATATTAATCATTTTATGGATAAAATTAGTGCTTTTCACCGTAACTCCAACCACGACACAGTGAAATGTTTTGTGAGTGTGTGTGTAACCAGTGAGAAAAAGAGAGTAATATTCAAAATGGAAGCAACTAACAATAGCCAATGTAACCAGTGAAACACACTAATCATACAATTAACATGGAGTTAGCATAAAGATGACGAAAATAATGCAATCATGAAGAGTCAATGTCCAAATCAATGTTCTGAAAGTATCATACAAACAAACAATTTTAATCGAATCCTTAAAAGATTAGGCAAACTGATGACACAGAATGCTACATATTCAACAAGGTAAGTGTTGTCTCTTTTAAGAGAACATAAAAAGTGCAAGTATATACGGTCAAAAATAATAAAATTTGATAAGTGAGTTATCGTTCCCACGGAGATTTGTCACTACAGTTTGTTGAATACTAAAATTATTTCTTTCTGATTTTATCCAAAACGATCGTTAATTGGAAGACGTTAACTAAAAAGTTGTATAAGAAAATAAAAGAAATCTAGGATTGCAGTTTTTAACCAAATTAATCCACTCGAATCATATTATTTTCTTTTGGTTTATATTTTTATAGTACATTTAATTTGTCAACCGAAAACTTCTAATTTTATCCATACATCTCTTCCGAGCTCCGTATAGACACACCTCGCTAAATTAATTCACTATATTCTAATGGGAATTAAATTTATCAAGATTCATTACGTTCTAAGTTCTCAAATGGTCACACATACAATTAGGGTATATTCCTATCCTTCGTCATACATGTCATTCTATCCATGAGCAATATACACAAAAATGCCTCTTCCAAGTTTATTTAAGTGCCACAGATCATTTGATAAATTCGTAAATAATCAAAAGCATTAAACATAAATAAAATAAACAAATCGAACGTCTTATAAATCTTTCAAAAATAATTAGATCCAAGCTTCATAAATTCAGATAAAATGCAATCCTAGAAAAATTAAATTATTTCATAAATTAAAATTAAAATTACAACCGTTAAAGAATATTAGATGAAGAACAAAGGAAAATTAAATCATTTCGGATCGTAAATATTTGGCACACGTAGAACACAACAGAAGTCAAAAATGGCTTCTGCGTGTTCCACAGTCCAACCACGAACACTACTAAAAATCCAAAACTCCAAACTCCAAAAACTCTCTACTCTATCATAATAACCCTTATTTATAACATCAAATTTCTAAAAAAAATACATTTAAAAATATATATTTTTTTCGTGCGGGGGACAAACACGTATGGTGAAAATGATTAAATAATACGCGTGGGGGACAAACGGTTGTATCGAAAAAGTAGATTAAAATTGAGTGGAACCAGCCGCACGTTTCTGTTTTCTTTTTCAATTTATGCTGCCATATGTCGTGATATGATTCGCTAAAAGTTAAAGTGGGACACGTGGCATCATATCATTGGATCTCAAGAACGGGCGCACGGAGAATTGCTGCACGGGATAAGGGCTCGAGAAACATGGGGGATAGCTGAAACACGTGCATGAAATTCTACATTTTCGCGCTCATCGAAACTTGCCACGTGTCAGAACATGATTGGCTTCAAGGAATGGTGGGACACATGGCAGCTTTCGATTGGTTGAATAACCAAGCGCATGTGAATGGGCCGCACGAAATCGGGTCTTGGCAGACGCGTGAGACACGTGGGTCCCACCTGCACGCCGGCCTACGCGACATGTGTGCCCCACTCGGTGCACCGAGCCGCGTGATCAAGAAACGCTACACCCACTCGCTTTGGTCGGGTTTGAAGCACACGCGCGCATCCTAACCGTTTCTTCTCTGATCTGACGGTTCACGTTGCGCGCATGGATGATGGCGTGTTGACTTCTTCTCTCCTGTGCAGAAAATTCAACTTTAATTAATTATATTTTGACACACAAATTTAATTCAAATTACAATTAAACCCTTTCTAATTTAAATTAAATTTTAAACTTTTAATAATTAAAATTAAGCCCGATTTTAATTTAAATTATATTTTAGACTTTTATAAATTACAATTAAGAACTTTTTGATTTGAAATTATATTTTTGGACATAAATTTGCAATAAAGTACGGTTTCGATTCAAATTATTTAATTTTTTAAAAAATATATTCCTTAACACATAAACAGTAAATATTAATTTATTTAATTAAAAATATCAAGAACATAACAATTATGATTAATAAAATAGATGAAAATAACTATATAAAATACAGTTATTAGCAAGCAACCAAAATATTAGATTGCATGTATATTCATGCTTTAGTAGTTATTAAAATCAATCACATATATCAGCATTGGTTATTTTCGATCACCACAAGCATAGCACATGCAATTCGTTTTTCAGAAAATTTAAGACTAAATGGATTTCAGTTGAGAACATATCACCAAATACGCACAAATAGCACATGTTGTTTCACAGTTAGTACCAACATATAAATTTCTATACAAGTTCATTTTTCTAACAACAATAAATGCTCACAGAACTATCCAGATTTGCTAGGTTCTTTTAATCATCAAATTTTCCAATTGATAACTAATTTACATACAGTTCCAGTCACACACATGCAGCCACACATATGACAAAAGTGCCATTTACACAGCTTCAGTCACATGCATGCAACCACACACAAAACAAATGTATCATTTACACAGTTTCAGTCACACACATGCAGGCAAAGTATACACACTATTCAGCCTTGCCCAGTTGCACCAGTTTGACATAGAGTTTCACAATTCAATCACCTCTAAGTTGCACCAGTTTGACACAGAGTTTCATAGTTTACACACACAGTTGCACTAATTTACACACAGTTTCAGTCACACACAGTTGCACCAGTTTACACACTATTTAGTTTACTCACCCAATGTAGTTCAGTCAGTTTTTCAGTCATACAAATATGAAGCCAAATGTAGACATCTCGTACATAATTCCAGCCAAAAGAACTCACATTTAATGTGGTTGTGAAGATGTAGTAAATGTTCCACTAGGCTATGTTGACTACTCAAAAACATAATGCATTCTTTGTTTTGGTGGAGTACTTTCATGTTCTTGGGAACTATCCATGCCACCAACATTTTCCTACAGTTTAAAAATTACAATGTTATAACAAGTAATATGTTTGATAATTTCAAAATATGATAGGGTTTTTACTAGTTACCTTGGTTGCAACTACTTGTCTTCTAAGATATGTTTTCATATTATTTCCAATCTTATACTACTACAAAAAGGAGTATTTAAGTCGCTATGTAAAGTCAATTTTTGAAAAAAATCGAATTTAAAGTCGGTTCGGTGTAGAACCGACGCTATCCACGTAGGACGTAGCATCGGTTGACATGGCGAATCGACGCTACGCACATGGATAGCGTCGGTTCGCCACGTCAACCGACGCTACGTCCTACGTCCTACGTGTATTTTGTGTATTTGTTTGAATATTTAAATTTATTTACGTACGTACAGTATATTTTTATTTAATTTTGTGTATTTGTTTGGATATTATTTTAAAATTCAATTTTAAAAATATATATCTATAGTATATATATATATATATATATATATATAAGAGGTCAAATAAAATAATAATTGACAAAAAAAATTCAATTTTAAATTACGTGGATAGCGTCGGTTGATGTGGCGAATCGACGCTAGCCACGTGTTATTACCGTTCTTCTCTCTTCTTCCAGTAGAATTCCAAAAAAATTCATTTCTATTCCCCCTTCTCCCAAAACCGAGCTCACCTACCACTCTTTCTCAATTTTCGGCCACCTCTGACCACCATTTTCAACGTCGTTTTGTGAGTTATATTCCTTTTCTCATTATCTTTCAGATCTCCTATTTTTTTAACAAAATACTCAAAAAAATTATACCTATTTTCTCACTTATTCTCACTTACAAAACACCTATTTCTTCTTCATTTCCTTCATTTAGTCGCTTCATTTACTCTTTTAAGTATTTCTATTAATTTTTTTTACTTATTATTCAGTTTGCTTTATTTTTTTTTAAATTTTAATTTATGTATGTTTTGTATTATGCTTGTTATTATATGTTTGACTTATTTTCTGTGAAAATAATATCTACATTCAAACTAGTGACTATTCAATTGTTTTGTGACAATTGCAATATTATTATGAGTTTTTCTGTTACTATCTTGCAACTTTAAAGGAATAGTGTGTATTAGTATAGCGATTGAAGTATTTTATTTTTATAATTTAAAATAATTGTGTTTTAATTTTAAAAAAGATACATTTAATTTTAAAAGTTTAAAGTAATACTTATTATTTTGAATTTTTAAGATTTAATTGTATATGTTTTTAGTCATGGCCGGGGTTAGAATGTTTTAGTTAAAAATAACATAATTAAAGGATTTATTTTATAAAAACTATGAGTTATGTTTACAGAGTAGTTTTCTAATTTTTTTTATAAAATAAAATAAATTATTATTATTAAAATAATATTTTTTAAAAATTACATGAGTTTGTGTTAAATGTAAAAATGAGTGATTTCATGAATTTGACGAGATTAAGTATCATCTTATCCATAGTGGTATTCTTTTGAGCTATAAATATTGGTATTATCATGGAGAAAATATTGGTAATACTCACGTGGAAGAGATAAATAAGAATGTGAGTGGATTGCATACATCTTATCATAATGTACAGACATAAAATATGTTTCATGGTGTTGAAGATGAATTACGTAAGGATGATCACGAAACCTTTTAAAAACTTCTTGAAGATGCCGAACAACCGTTGTATCCAAAATGCAAAAAATACACTAAAATATCGGGGTTGGTTCATTTGTACAATGTGAAGGCAAAACATGGTTTTTCTGACAAGGAATTCACAGAATTACTAAATATATTAGTCGATATGTTTCCTGAGGGTATTGAATTTCCATCTTCAATGTATGAAGTGAAGAAATCTCTTAGTCGATTTGGCATGGAATATCATAAGATTCATGCTTGTCCAAATGATTGCATTCTTTATAGAAAAGAATATGAGACACTAGATGATTGTTCGATGTGTAAAGAATCGAGATGGAAGCATGGTACAAATGAGACAACACATAAGAAAGGCGTGCCTGTAAAGGTTCTTTGGTACTTTTCTCTGATTCCTTGCTTTCAAAGGTTGTTCAAAAGTGAAGAGACATCAAAGATGTTGACTTGGCATTCAGATAATCGATCTGATGATGGGGTGCTACGTCATCCTTATGATTCTCCAAATTGGAAAGTAGTAGATAATTTATCTCCTCAATTTGCATCTAATCTGCGCAATCTTCGTCTTGCCATTGTTGCTGATGAAATTAATCCACATAGTTCCCTTAGTAGTAGATATAGTTGTTGGCAAGTAATTATGGTAACATACAACCTTCCTCCCTGGTTGTGTATGAAAAGAAAATTCATGATGTTAACATTATTGATCTCAGGACTAAAACAACCCTGTGTTGATATTTATGTATATTTCCAGCCTCTGATAGATGATTTAAATACGTTGTGGAATGATGGTGTAAATGTTTACGATGCACATAAAGAATAACATTTTAACTTGAGAAGGGTCCTTTTATGGACAATTAATAATTTTCCTGCCTATGGAAACTTATCAGGACATGCAACAAAAGGTTACAAGTGATCCCCTATATGTAGTGATGGAACTTCTACAACTTATCTTGTTCACGGATGAAAGATGTCTTATAGAAGACATAAAAGTTTTTTTCCATCTGGACACAAGTTTAGATACCAAAAGAAATTGTTCGATGGTGAAGAAAATCATGATCATGCACCCCGAACTTTGCGAGGTGTTGAGATATTAAGGCAATAAAATGGTATGAAATGGGTGAAAATGAAAAAGAGTTTGAATCAGTATACCATGGTTGTTGGAATAAAAAATCAATATTTTGGGAATTACCTTATTGGAAAGACCTACACATTCGTCACATCTTAGATGACATGCACATTGAGAAAAAATGTATGTGAGAGCTTGATTGGTACTTTACTTAATATACCTGGAAAAACAAAGGATGAAATTAAAGCAAGACTGGATTTAAAGAAACTAGGCATACAACCTGAATTGGCACCAAGGGTGGGAAATGATAAGCATCAAACATACTTGCCATCAGCATCATATACAATGTCAATAAAAGAGAAGGATATGTTTTGTAAATGTTTGGAGGGTGTGAAAGTTCCTGATGGTTACTCATCCAACTTAAGAAATTTTGTGTCTATCATCATAAGAAACTTTATAGATTGAAATCACATGACTGTCATACCTTAATGCAACAGTTATTACCAATTTTTATTAGATCAATTCTTCCAAAACATGTCTGATTATCAATAATTTGTCTTTGTTCATTATTCAATACAATATGCAAGAAATCTATATCAATTGGTGAGTTAAACTCTTTACAAAAAGATGTTGTAGAGACTTTGTGTCTAATTGAAAAGTATTTTCCTCCTTCTTTCTTCGATATAATGATTCACTTGTGTGTTCATTTAGTTCGAGAGATTCAATTGTGTGGTCCTACTTACTTAAGGTAGATGTATCCTTTCAATAGAGATATGCAAGTCCTTAAAGGATATGTAAATAATATAAATCGACCTGAAGGATGCATGGTGGAATGCTACATTGCTGAAGAGGCCATTAAGTTTTGTTCTAAATACTTTAGTGGTTGCACTGAAAATGGGAATCCTACTCACAAGTTGTTCGTAGAACATAATATGATCCAAGTAGGTAACCATATGTTTGGTAGTAAGAAATTATTTATTGATCACACTCAATGGAAAAAAGCACACCGAATCATTTTGGTAAATAATAATGAGACACAACCGTACATAGAGTAAGTGATGTTCAACCTTTCCATTTATGGAAAAATAATTTTTTATTTAACTATTAATGATGATATATACTTCATATATCTTTAATAACATTAATGCATTTAAACTTATTGAAGATCGATCCTCGTTATAAAAAAAAGAGGAGAAAAATTGTTGTATGATGAACATAAGTGAGAGCTTATTAATTGGTTTCGCAACCATGTAAGTGTCACAAAAACAAATTCATGCATGTATGTTCCTAGATCTATGCAATGTTTTAAAACTTTGCTCTAAACACATTTCATGTTTTTGTATACATAGATTCCAGATGAACTCAAGAAACCCAATCATAAAATATCAGAAAGTTTACAATGGCTTGCACATAGGCCAAAATTTGATGTCAAATTATTTTCTAGTTTCACAATAAATGGATCGAGGTTTACGACTCAAGCTAGGGACAAAGCTTGATCAAATCAGAATAGTGGTGTGAAGATGGTTGCACAAACTATGCAATTTTCCAGTTCAAAAGATGGTAATCCTGTACTTTCTGATAGAACATATTATGATACAATACAAGAGATTTGGGAATTGGATTATGAGGTCTTCCATGAAACAGTTTTCTTGTGTGATTGGGTCAAAGATGTTATCAATGTTGGATATAAAATAGATGATTTTGGATTTACCCTTGTGAATTTATCGAAGATAAGTCACACTGATGATCCTTTCACGTTAGCACTTCATACAAAACATGTATTTTACGTGAGCGATCAAATTTACACAAGATGGTATGTTGTGTTAACGCCTCCACAAAAAAAGTTTTACCATTGTGACGCTTTAGAAGATGATGACCCTATGCTTGATACATTAACCAATATTAGTAATTTCTCAAATAAATTTCCTAATGTATATGATGATCTAGTTGATGACATTGATTCTTCATCATGGGCTTGAAGTGATTGTGAAGGAATATATGTATACGATCAACAACCTAATTAAACATAACGTATGTTCTATATTGTTATAATAACTCTTATATATATATATATATATATATGTTCCTAAAATTGTTAATTAATTTATATTTTTTCATTGTTTGTGGATATTTCATAGATCCTTGGGTAACAGAGCTTGTAGATCCAAATGATCCATTGGGGTATTTGAAAACAAGGGGTTGGGTGAATATACTTGATGCTCCACTTAACCCAGATGATAGAGTACATGTACTATTTGATGCTACTAGTAATCCAATAGGGGAAAATGGCCAACAATTGAAATCCTCTATTGGTAGACTTGTGAAGTCCAGTGTACCAATCAATATAAATGATTGGTCTTAGGTTAACGATGTAGAAAAGTTCAAAATATGGATAACCATTTGTGTAAGTCTATTATATTTTATAATCAATTACATATATTATATCTTTTTGTTTTATATCTAATCTTTTGTAGTGTGTTTTTATAGAATCGTTACAATGTCGATGACAATTGGAAGAGCATGTGTTATAAGATTGCAAATAAGGTATGGAAGGAATACAAGACTTCCAAATTGGCAAGAAATTATGTGTTTCCATATTTGGAACCACTTGATGAGGTAGAGCTCTACAAAATCCCTGAAGGACACCCCTGGATTACACCTCAAATTTGGAAAGACTTCGTGGATTATAGGCATACAGATGAATTTCAAATTATTAGGGAAGAACATCAGAATATACAAATACATAACATTCTTTCTAATCGTACTGAGAGGTCTTCAAATCCTGAAATTAGATATAGAATGGTATTATTAATTTGTGTTCATTTATAAATATTTTTATATTTATTTTCCTCAATTTAATTTCATGTCATGGTTAATAAAATTTTCATAATTTATGTAGGAAGCTGAATTGGGTAGACCGGTTACCCGAATTGAATTGTACATAGAAATAAAGACTCCCAAAATGAAGAATTCAAGAGCGATAACTAAGTGAGGAGAAGAACAACTAAATAAGTTGGTTGTAATTTCGATTGATACAAAATCTTAATGATTTTTAATAATTGATGTAATAATGAATGATATGTTTGTGTGCTTTATTATTTGTAGAGAACTGTTCAAGAACAAATATCCAGGGGTGAAATAATTAAAGAGCTTGGGAGAGATGCTATATATCATGCATTCAGATGCGACCATCCTAGTCGTGTTAGGGGAGGTAGCCAATATGATGGTTATATGGAGTATTTTAACATTCCAAAACAAAAGCCTCAGATGATCAATAAGAAGAAGTACACTAAAATTAAAGAAACTCAACTTCTTTAAGGCCTCAATGTTAAGTGATATTGCCACTATAAAAGAATATCAATCACAACACATGTCAAGTATGACATCATTTTACAACTAGGGCATGCTATATTGGCCAAGCATGCAACCATCTATGCTAGGCATGCCACTATCCATGCCAGCATGCCACCCACACAATCTCATTGCGCTCAAACTATATCCAGTATAGGATATAGTTATCCTATTGGTCCTTCCTATATGCCAGGAATGCATATGCAATCAAGTAGTGGTTCATTTTCTCCAATGCAATTTTTGCATTCTTACCATCAATCAAACCACGATGAACATTTTGGTGAGAATGTACATCCAATAGCTACCCCATATGGGAGTCCTCCTCTATTTGATGAATCATATATGGTAAGATTGTAATTTTTGGTGTATACAATCTATTATTTTTATTTCTTATTATATTTTTTATTTTTTATATATAACACTTAAAGTTTTTACAGAATATGAAATGTTTGATGAAACATCCTTCGTCAATGGACTTTGTTGCTATTGGAATAGTAATTGATCAATCATTGCTTCATGAGTGTCCACTACCTGTGCCTTCTGATGCTATCACAGTTCAAGAGGCGGTTGGATAGTATGTGGCTTGGCCATCGATTCAAGCTAATCTAAATTTTGACGTGATACTATTTTTTAACTTAAAAGATAGCACTTGTTTACTACTATTATTTTATTATATCTTTTATTGTTACTAACATACATAATACTTTTTTTAGTTTATTATACCAAAACTCTTAAATGCGGGACATTTAAGAGATACGAAGCAAGTATCTCGTGCTAAATCTATGTCTAGTGGCCAATCATCGTGCACTAAGTCATTCAGGAAGAAGCCTTGGAAAAAGTATAGTTATGATTATGCTTTAAACTTCAGCATAAATCTTGGCACTTTGATGACTATTGTTGGGAGGGCATCTAGCATAAGTGATGGATGGATTGTGCTACTTCCTATAGAAATTTCTGGTGTAGACCTTGGCCAAACTTATATATCGATCGAGTATATATTGCAACTATTTGAATATCAAATGATCGATTTAAGTATAATTCAAGTGTGGACAAGGTGAGTCCTCAATCTACTTAATTTTCTTTCATTTATGTAGAACATATATAATTATATTTATATTATCTAATTACTTATATATATATATATCTTTTATATAGGGCATGTTATTATCGACTTCAACATAATCACTCATCCCATTTAGCAATATTCTATGATTCTTCATATGTCAATCAATATTAAGAGAAGGATGTTAGCATCAGAGCTAAAAAAATATATGATAGGGTATTAACGCTTAACAAAACTCAAAAGTTGATAATCCCTTAGCCACTAAGGTTTGAACAAGGCCAAGATCATTGGATGTTAGTAATCATTGATCTTTTCAATAATCATGATTGGTACTGTGACTCAGCTTCCATAGAACTGAGTAAAGATACAAAATCAGTTGTCGAAATGTAAGAGTTATAGCTAGATATTGGTTTCTTTTATTATTTTTTGTAATATTTAATAAAAAACTAACTCTTTTAAACCTTGATAGGGCATGAAAGTTGTGGAACAAGTTTAGGGGCATTACCCTTAAAAAATCTAATAAGCTTATATGGTAAAAAATTATAGAATGTACAAGCGAATATTAATAATTTTTTTAATTTTACAATTGAATAATAAAGATGTTCGAATATGGAAAATCATGTACACTTGTTTTTTGTAAGTTCCACAACAAAATAACGGAGTCATGTGTGGTTATTATGTCATGAAGTTTATGAGCAAAGTCATCAAAAATATCAAAATTACAATTGATGATGTGGTAATATCTTTTACCCATATACAATTTTTTTAACATATTTGAGTTATTTTTTGTAAATACATCAAAATAACATTCTTATTTTGATTTTAAATACATGTAGTTCTTTGGTTGGAACAAGACGGGCTACGACCAGCAAATTTTTGATGATTTACAAGAGGAATGAGTAGAACACATGGTTCAAATTATATCATCAAAAGAAGAATCATGAGAAGATTTTGATGATCTTGAATAGCATATGAAAACATAACGGTAATTTTTTTAATTATTAAATTTTTTTATTCTTATGTCTGAAGTCCCTTGTTTGATGGATGGTTATGTGCTCATGTATTTAGGGGAATGCATTATTTTATGGACCTATTTTTGGCCTAAACTTCATCTCATCTATCCTTCCTACTTTCCTTATGACAACATCATGGTAACACTTTATTAATCATTTGTCTATAAATATGAAGTTATTTGGAATCTCTGCTGGTATTTTTAATACTATAATGAGCTCTAATATGAAGCCAATTGTAACTCATATTTTGTTACTTGGCTTGTATAAGTTTTTGTGCCCATGAACATATTACAAAATTATTTCATACGTTTAAGGGCACCAAAACTCATACAAGCCAAGTAAAAAATCAGAGTTACACTTGATTTCATATTTAGAGCTCATTATAGTATTAAAAATACTGGTAGAGATTCCAAATAACTTCATATTTATAGATAAATGATTAATAAAATACTAATATGAGTTCGAAGGATTATATCACTCGGATGTCGTTGTGGTAATCTCTTTTGATGGTAATATTTATAATGATTTAATTTCTCCATTCGTATGTCTATAAAGTTTAGACTGCTTATTTGATGGATGTTTACGTGCTCATGTATATAGGGGAATAAATTGTTATATGGATCAATTGTTTTTGTCTAGTTTCCTTGTCACAATGCTGGTGATTCTAAGCCAACCAAGCTTGCTCGCACAATCTAATTACACTTTCACGATATTATTTTATTTGTAATTTAAGTTAACTATATATATATATTGTATATACATTATTTTTTTTGTAATAAATTTAATTATCAAGTAATTAATTATATTTAAATTTTCAATTATTTGTATTATTATTATATTTTGGTTTTTTTATGCTATATATATTGAATACAAGGTGGAATGAAAAATAAGGAAAAAAAATATTTACGTGTAAAGTCGTTCACCGCGTGAACCGACTTTACATTTTAAGTCACTCAATTTAAATTCAGTTCAACGAACAGACTTTTGAAGCCCATTTTTGTAGTAGTGTTGTCAAAACTTCTATACTTTATCACAACACCTATTCTTATCATTCTAGAAATTTTTTTCACCATTCCCAAGGTATACAGTTTTCCTTTGCCAATAAATTTAGATACTACAAACTTAAACCTTATACTTCTAGGACCACCTTTCTTTCTATTAGATGGTGGTTCAACACATTCATTACAACTAGCATCAGATATGTTGGAATGATGAAAACTTGGAATAAGGCAGATCATTGGCATGTAAGTTTGTTCAAAAGCTAATCTCTTTAATAATGGATATACATATTCCATTGGATTCTCATTTTGATGTATAATGTAACTCATAGCATGACAACATGGAATGTTACTAAGTTTTCAAGACCTACATGTACAATTTCTAATATTAAAGTAAATTTCTAATCTTTCATTACTACCTAATGTGACCTCAAACAAATTTCATCCAATATGGATATCTTGATATCTTGCCTTCTTGAATACCTTGTTGAAGCTCTCATAGTGATTATTGCATTAAGTGTCACACATAGTTTCACAGCTACCAAATCGTAGAAAATGATAAGTATACTCCCAAGGTCGATCTAAGAAAGGAATGTATGTGGTTTTTAATTTATTATTCAAACTTTTAAAAATGAAATTAAATCCTAAACATCCTGTCACGATATTTTGGGTTTTTGTGTTTTAATCTACTTACATAAAAATAAACATAGATTTAATAAATATTTATGCAAATTTTATCTTTTATAATAGTGGAGTATTTATGGATATAATAACTAAGTTAATTATACTTGCTCATATTATTTAGGTTATTAAAGATATGAATTGATATTTATTGATTCTCCCTTTTTTATATGAATACCACATTTGGTGGGGTTAGACAATTTAAACTTTATTCAAGGTGTCCAAATTAAACCTAAGAATTTAGTTATCCGAGTACTAACTTTCAAGTTTTAAAACCACTACTGAAAACATGTTGTCAATACAATTTCAGATAATAATTCTTATAAAAACTTTTGAAATAGAGCTTCACTCTAACTACCGGGCGATTGTACCAACAAATAAAAGAGCACTACTCTAAATCAGACCGGATAACTAAACCTTAAAATCTAATTTTCAGGTTTAAGTTTGTAATGAAAAATAATATATTTCTCTCTAACATTCTTAATATAAAATCTTGAATAAAAACAAAATCAATTCATTTTAGAGATTTTCACCTATTTAATATTTCGCAAGCATAACAATGTTATTATTACATCATGTTTACTAACAGCCAGCAGAGTTAAATTTAATCACACACAAATTAAATATAACATGTAAGAATAAAGCATAAAAAATAACTGTAAAGAAAATAAAATCCTTACAGAACTTCGATGCTATTCCCGTTGTTGGAAAACCTCCAAGTGGAATTTGCACTTCCATTTATTGAATCAAAAAGATAATAAATTACAAAAACATAACTAGCTCTTCCCAAAAAGGGAAGAACTCTAAAACTAAGAGAAATTAACTAAAAACTAAGAAAAACTAAAAACTAAGAAATGGAGAGAAAGAAAAAAAGAGAGAAGTGGGTTTTGAGGTGTGCTTAGAAGTGAAGAGAAGGGGGTATTTATAGGTGAGGATGGGAAGAAAAAGTGAGTGAATTTTTTTTAAAAAAATGTGAAAACGCGGAGTGCAATTGCTGATGTCATTGATGACATCGTGGGGGCAACTGCACGCGAAAATGGGCAGCGGTGCGCGCGGAGGGCAGTTGGGCACGCACGGAAATGGAAGCAGGCGCGCGCGGGTATGGGCGTGGGCGCGCACGGGACTGGGCACGCGGCTGAGCGGTTGAGCGGCGTGGCGGCACGATTTTCTCCTTTTTGACATTTTTGACCCATTTTGTCCAATTTTTCCATATTTTTTTACCTTTCCCCATTTATTTATTAATATATTTGTGATGTATTGCTTCCAGTATTCCTCTTTGAGTCTTTAAGTTACGTTTTTAAGTGAAAATACCTGAAAAACAATAAAAATACCTATGATTCCGAAAAAGACAAATATATATAAATATATGATAAAACATATAAATATATATATTTTTAATCAATTAATGTGCATAAAATCATGGTAATTTTAGTGCTTTTTGAGCACTCATCAAATACCTCGAGTGTTGATCAGTATTAGTGATTCATAACTGTGTGAGTAAAATCATGCTTTCGAGTGGTGAGTGCTCGAGATGGTGTTTATGTGTGAGTTAAGTGTTGGCTGACAATTTCATTCATATAATTGTTTCTTATATAAGAACAATTTTGTGAGAGTGGGTTGAGCTAAGTTGTATAAGTTCTCATATCTCTTAGCTATATGCAATAAGAAATTATTATTGAGTATATATGTTCAATAGGGATTATGTTGATAGTCCATATTACACATTACTAGTCTGTAGTTTCTTATCACACCATATTGTGTGGTGTTAGCTTTGGAGGTAAGTTAGGTTCGTGTCTCGAGCCAAGTCATTAATGAGGTCTCAATTGAAAAGCTTTTATTATTAATTTTCAACTTTCTAACTTTTGATTATTTCTTCTATTTTATACGATCTATATGTGATTATTTGGTATGAGTGTATCTTTCTATTGTTTGCATGTTTGGGTTGATTCCTTAAGGAATTAATACCTTATTAACCTGATTATGTATCAAATCTTAGACTCATTCTTTATAGTCATGCTTGATCAGATTATGTGTTAGTATAATATGACTTTTATTTACATGAAAGTTTTGCCTGAGTTTCTAATAAGTTTCTATCTCCTTATCCTAGAAGTGTACCAAGTGTCAGACTTTTTATTATGCTTTGGTATGTAATGTATGATTGTATGTTGTGTGATATTTGTTATGTTTATGCATGTTGCTAGCTTGGATAGGAGCCTATAAGACACACTGTTACTAATGTGTTTACTATAATTTGTTATTTCTTAGTGTAGGTGGTTTTTGTTTTATGTTAAACTGAGCACATTGTTTTGTAATTCTACTTTGTTAATTAGTTAATTAACATTGTAAGGCCTGTTTGGACAAATTGATATAGTGTTCACAAAAAGATTCCATGGGTGTCTCCACCTCTCATCTAGGTTATAATTATCTATTTGAGTTAGAAGAATAATTGACCTTGTGTAAATGTTCTTACGTATCAAGTCCATTAAAAATTTATAAAATGTCTATTTTACCCTTATAATTATTTACACATTAGTATCACTTTTATTGATAAAGTTGTAATTAATGAAAGATAGTTGTGTCAATAACATTTTGATTATGAAAATATTATTACCACTTTTAATTTATTAACTACGTATATAAATTACTTGAATTTACACATTTATATATATTATACTCCACACTTTCTACTTAACTATAAAAATATAACTGTCACTTTGTTAATCAAAATATGCTTAAATAACTTTTATTTATTTATTGAATACCTAAATAAGTTTCTCTTATAATTATAATAATCAGACACGTTAATCTTATCAAGCAAGTCTTATTTCATGTAAATGTCATATTTTTTTTATTTTTTTAGTTTTAAATCAAATGCTAATTGAAAATAGAAATAAAAATAATTTTAAAAACTCAAATTTGATTTCGCATAGGTCATGACCAAGGATGAAAATGTTAACGTTATCTACGACATTATCATGACAATGTCACTTTTTTTTACATTACAATATCGAATCGTGATTTCTATACATTTTAGCCAAATTATTAATAGCCGTTAAAATATCAATAAAATATTATTTTCATTAAAATATTGCTTAAATATTTATTTTGGTTAAAATGTTCAGAATATTACAGACATTGTCACTAAAATGTCGTTAAAATATCCCTAATATATTGAACAATATATCAAAAATATCAATTCTTGATTTATTTTTCTTTTTGAACAATTATTTCAATTTAATTTTTTCTCATTTTTATTGTAGACAATGTATTCTTATTTTTTTATGCATGTTTGCTATATGTGTGTGTATATATATATATATATATATATATATATATATATATAAGTATTTTTAAAATAAATAATCAATAAAATTTATTTTCATATTGTTAAAATTTATCTATTTATAAGAGTTACAATTAAATAGTCAATTTAATTATTTGAAACATTTTAATTACTTATTCTACAATATTTTGTAAAAAATATATATTTTATTATACAATATTTTAATTAATTAATCAACTTATTGATTAATATAAATATTTTATGTATTTAAAAATATACTTATTAAATAAAAAAATAGTTTAAAATATAATTAATTGATTGTTTTGATATTTTATAAATTTTTATAATTTTTTCATATTTTTGACAAAAAATTTAAATTTTTTTCGACAACAACAATATATTCGATATTTTTCGTAAAAATTATATATCGATATCTCACCAACATTGATATTTCAAACCTTGGTCATGAATATCTTCTATTTTTTTATAACATATTAACTTATGTGAGAATCAAGATACATATATATTTTTTAATATTACTTACTTAAATAAGTTTTTAATTCTATTATTTAAATTATGTAGCATAATAACAAATGATAATATTTACACTACTGAGTTAATATCATGGTTCTTAACTCCAAAATCAAATTCCCATTAATAAGGTTAGGCCTATCTAGGAAGCTGAAGACACTATATAAAGCATAAGGTCAAACGTGTTCACTTAATTTTGTTTCCATTTGTCATTTTGGAATCATTTTAAATTAGATATGGACCACTTAATCTTACATTTTTGTTGTGTACTTATCATCTTTAATCTTAGTAAACTACTGTTTTGAGTTTTTCTTTCAATTGTATTGTTTTATTTGTTACAATGGATTTATAAGATTGGTTGATTTTGAGTTTTGTTCTGTGGCATTTTATGTATGTTGTATGCGATTTTTATCTGATTTTTGGACACTCTAATGAGAAATAATATAAATATTTTAATATATTATTAAATCGGTACAGTCTGATTCGATTAATTTAAAAATTAATATAATCGGACCGTACCGTTTGAAAAAACAGTTTTAATTAATACAAATCAAACCGAATCATTTAATTTATAAAACATTCCAATCCGGTCCAATCTAGTATAATTTTTAGGTTTAATTCGATTCAACCGGGTTTTTAAACACACATATTATGAAATGCAGCACATATTTGATGATCTACTAAGTGGGCTGGGCTGACTTAGCCCATATTGAAGTAAGCGCCATAGTTATAACCCTAATATGAATATCATCTTTATTTCTAATCTCCAATTCTCAGGTAGTAGGAAGAACGCATACTCGCAGAGAGAGCAGCGGCCGTTCCAAATGGGTATTTTCAGGGTATACCTTCTATCTTCATTTGCATTCATTATCATAGTAAAGTTATTCATCATAGTAACAAAGCATCTATCGTTTAATTTTATGAGTTTTATTTATTAAAAAAGCGATTTTGATGAGTTCGTTTTTGTTTTATGGTAACAGTTTCATCAGTACCAAGTGGTTGGAAGAGCTCTCCCAACTGAAGCGGATGAGCACCCTAAGATCTACCGCATGAAGCTCTGGGCTACCAATGAGGTCCGTGCCAAGTCCAAGTTCTGGTAAGCTCTGCTTTCTAAACTTATTTCTTAGTTTTTTTTGTTATAACTTGTGATAAACAAACAAGTGTTATAATATCTGAAACTTTGGTCTTGCATTTTGATGATCACGTTCCGTAACATTTTGAATCTAAGTAGAAAAAACTTATTATTAGACTTATTACAATAAAACAACGCGACCAATTTTTATTCCATTTATTGTTTTAATTCTAGGTACTTTTTGAGGAAATTGAAGAAAGTCAAGAAAAGCAATGGGCAAGTGTTGGCCATCAATGAGGTATTTGCCTTGATTTCCTCGACATCATTTTGTATTGCCTTAAACCCTAAATCCTAAACCTTGACTTTGCAAATTGTATTGATCGTCAACATCACCTTAATGCTAAACCGTTGTTAAGGTGCTCTCTGGCATTTGTTCTTTTCGAGAGTAGACCTCCTTAATTTGTGATACATATGATTATTTGCTATGGTGGTCTACTCATCTAGTATGTAGTGCGAGTATTGGAACAGGAGTCATTTTACCTTGAAATGTTTTCATAGGTTTTTTTTTACAAGATTTGCTTGTCATTATGAAAAGGAAGTGTGTCATATTATTGAACAGACCACACCATAATGATTTCTCTATTTTTTTTTTAAATTGCTACCTGTTTATTTGTTTTGGAAAATTAAGTCTGTTTATGAAATGATAGAAAACGTACAGAAGTTCAGCTCGGTAAACCCTTTTATTAGGTACTGGAAGTTTGTATTGTTGTCATCAATATGCTTTATTTGCAGATGTGTAAGATTTTGTAGAATGAAACCCTGAAAGTTGCATTATGCTGTGTCTTGCTCTCTTTTAGGATTGCTTTCTTTTTTCCATCGATCTTATGTATATTTTTGTACTACAGATTTTTGAGAAAAATCCAACCACAATCAAGAACTATGGAATTTGGCTGCGATATCAAAGCCGAACTGGTTACCATAACATGTACAAGGAGTACCGGGACACGACCCTCAATGGTGCGGTAGAACAAATGTACACTGAGATGGCTTCTCGTCACAGGGTGAGGTTTCCTTGCATTCAAATCATCAAGACTGCTACAATCCCGGCTAAACTTTGCAAGAGGGAAAGCACCAAACAGTTCCATAACTCCAAGATAAAATTCCCCTTGGTGTTTAAGAAGGTCAGGCCTCCAAGCAGAAGGCTGAAGACCACATACAAAGCATCAAGGCCCAACTTGTTTACTTGATTTTGTTTCGTTGTCATTCTCAAGCTCTTTGATTCAATTTCTTGGACCCTGTAAAACTATTTATCTTATAATTCTATTCGGCAGTTGGAACATCTTTGGTCTTGTAAATTTTGTTTTCAGTTTTGCCCTTAGATATTCGGGTTTTAATTGGGATCAATGTAGGAGATTAGGATTTCCAATTTGTGTCTGATGATGTCTGTTCGCTCTTATGTGATATGTAGTGTTGTTAAAAAAGTTGGTTGACTTTTTTAGTTTTACTCCCGAGAGTTGTAGTTTATTTTATTTTATTTATATGTAAGTTAAGTTAGGTAATTTATGTAATTTTTTTATTTATCACTTTAATATTTGGGGGAGTTCATTTTATTTATATGAGTTAAATTAGGTAATTTATATAATTTTTTTTAATTTTTGAGTTTTAGAATTAAATTTTTAATTTTTAAATATTTTGAAAAATAAAAAATAAAAATTAAAGAATTTGATAATTTTTAATTTTTTAAGTTGAGTTAGGATAAATCTTACATTACAATAAAATGTAGGTAATATCAAATAAAATTCTTTAGAATTGTATATGAAGATAGTATTAATTATATTTTAAAAAATAAGTAATAGAGTTTTAATAAATTTTTTTTAAAAAGAGTAATTTTTTATTGAAAATTTTAAATCACAAATTGTAAATTTTTTATAAATTAAACTTAGAACTTTTTAGTGGTATATAACAAAATTCATAACATTTTGTTAGATATAATTTATATTTTAAAAATAAGTCAAAAATGTCATTTGAAATCTGACATTCTAATTCCAAAATCAAATTCCCATTGGTGTTCAAGAAGGTTAGGCCCGTCCAGGAAGCTGAAGACAACATACAAAGCGCCAAGGCCAAACCTGTTCACTTAATTTTGTTTCCCTTTTGTCATTTTGGAATCATTTTAAATTAATTCCTTAGACATTATAAAGCTAGATATGGATCAGTTAGTCTTACATTTTTGTTTTGCACTTGATCATCTTTAATCTTAGTAACTGGTGTTTTGAGTTTTTCTTTCGATTGTCTTGTTTTATTTGATACAATGGATGTATGAGATTGGTTGATTTGGAGTTTTGTTCTAATGTTATGGCATTTGATATATGTTGCGTGTGATTTTTATGTGTTGCATGAGCTGCCCTTAACAAGTGATTTTCTAGCAAAGCATGAATCTTAATTCAACAATTTTGTTGGGAGATTATTATTACTACTACACTAAGGCTAAAAGGTTACAGTTTTAGTAAGAGACATAGAATGCCAGATACGGTAATTGGAAATTTATATCTATACCATAGAGTAAAAATAATATTATTCGAAAAAAATCATCTAGGATATTCAACCTACAAAGTCAAATCCTTGATTCTTGTATCATGCAATACATGTGACAACTGTGCCTTAGTAGAAGCCTCGTCAATTTATGTTGAGACTTGAGACGTGAAGATGAAGAATTCCACCATGCCCGTGTTTGTTAAATTGCAAACAAGCAAGTTCTGAATGCCACAAAACCCATCCATCTTCGAAAGTTCATTTAGTTATTAATGTTATGAAAAAAAATTATCTATTATTTTAAATATTTTTTCTATCTATTGATTATTTGTATTATTAAATTTTTTTTAATCAATTATTCTAGTAAAAATATTATCAATGAAATTTTTTCTCAATCTCTTTGTCCTAAATTCTAGAGTTAGGTTTCATTTTTTGTGTGATAGAATTCATATACAATTTTAATTCATTGAAGTGGTCGTGTTCGTGTGCATTTATGAAAAATTTTCTCAATCTCTTTGTCCTAAATTCTAGAGTTAGGTTTCACTTTTTGTGTGATAGAATTCATATACAATTTTAATTTATTGAAGTGGTTGTGTTCGTGTGCATTTGGGGCTAATATAGCGTTGTATTTTGGGAGATGAACGTTCATGGTTATCAAATACTAATAGTAAGACAACGAATTTGTCACAAGGACACTAGATCAAAAACGTGATTTGGTATTTGTTTCTCTACTAAATGTTTCATTTCATGTTATCATTGTAAATTATATTTTTATTATTACTTATAATAACTTTGTAATATTTCATTTTTTATTTTATGGTGTATCTGTTTGTCTTCCATATATTTACTGTAATGTTGAACAATCTAAAGAAAAATTCTTTTTTAAGGAAAAAATAATCGTTGTCCAAAAAATAAATTATAGTAGGAATGTGTTTTTTTTTTTCAAAAAATGACCAACTAATTGAATCCAAAATCAAACTGAACCTATATATATATATATATTTTGAAATAGCTTGGTTCAAATAAATTTCAAAAATATCAAAATCAATTTTGTCGATTCAGTTGTAGATCCAGAATATACTGAATTGAATTGACAATTTTAATATATACTGATTTTTTAAACATATTTTTAATTATTATTTTATATATTATATAATATGTATTATAATTATAAATATAAGTTTATTTAAAATTATAAAATATATAATTAATAAGCAATCTTACTCAGACACTTAAATATTCACTTTTAAACATGATCAATTTTGAAAAACAATAACCATTTTATTTTATATATGTTTTGTTTATATTTATAAACCAATTTCTATATTTATAATTTAAAAAAAAATAAAAGTGATAAAGAGCGAATGTTTGTAAGTTTATTATAAATTTCTAAACATCATTTTTGTGGCAAACAACTTATTGAAATCATTATAATAGATTGAACGAAACTTATTCCTTTTATCTTTTGGATATTCATCATTATATTTATGTACTAAATTTTGTCCAAAATCTTTAAATTAATAATTTTTTCTTAGATTAATATATAAATTACATGTTCTTTATTGACAATATGAAATTTTACTTGGATCTACAACTCCATCTCATGTTTTGTAAGTTGTTATGCATAAATTTTTAATAAATAATTTTAAAAACAACTACAATTCTATATTTACATAATACTTATTAGAACAATATTATCTTTTTTTAAGTGGTAAGAGATTAATTAACTAAATTATGTGATAGCATTATCTTTTAAATTAAATTATATGATATATTTTTTGTTTTAATTAGATAATTTTTTTATATTATATTATGATTATAGATTCAAAATCATCAAATTAATCTCCCTTAAATCAAACTTATAGGATGGTTTGAAGGTTGATTTCTTGGTGATCATAAATTGGTTATAATTTTTCTTTTAAAAAATCTTTTAGCTTGCTCTTTGGATCAGTTGCAATTTTAATTTGATGCTGATTTATTTACTTCCTAAGCATGCTTGAACACAATCGGGTTGTTTTCAAGATAAATAGATATTTCTCTATTTATAATTCAAAGAGGTTTATTTATAGAAAAACATTAAATAAGTTGATAATCTGTGTTGTGTGCATAATTAAAATGTAAAATGAGGTTTTATGCCTTGAGGCGTATTTGTCCCATGATGAGAGCCGTAAAACTCAAGAGGATATGAGACATAAGTCTCATTTTAAACAATATTAAGACAATTTTTTTCAAATGCAGGTTCTAAGTCTAATTTAATTTTTACTGAGAATGAATAACAAAAAATTAATAGTATAATATAAGTGTATAAATTCATAAAATAACAAAATTATAATAATTTAATCTTAATTTAACATTAAAATGTCTACAATATTAAATATGAATAAAGTATAACCATTTAGACTCAAAGATACTAAAGAATATAATACAAGTAGATGACGGATAGATTTAGGATATTTGCGTTTAAACACACAGTTTCATTTTTATTGGTTACCCTCTAAAAACTAATTTTTTTTAGCCTAATATGGATTGCGTATTCACTCTGTTGTATTATCAGAGGATTTTCAACCCACTCACGAAAAGGCAATGCTTTTGAGACTTATAGTCACAGCGTGTACTATTTAATTGCGTAAATTTCAACCAGAAAAAGCATAAGCCTAAACTAAACTATTTGAAGTTAAGCCAGATAAATGAGGTTTATCAAGACGACTCTCAAAATAAAATAACAATTTAAAAGCATGGTCTAATGCATTTATGTTTCCATTGTTCACGTTACGGGTGTCCAACGGTCCGGTTCGGTCCGGTTTTGGTTAAAAAACTTTAACCGGATCAGATTGTTTATATTACTCGGATCGGACTGGATCGGCCGTTTGAAACGGTTTTAATTAATACAAATCGGACCGAACCGTTTGATTTATAAAACGGTTCGGTCCGGTTTGATTTTCGGTTTGGTTCGATTTTTTATACATTTAATTAAGAATAATGTGAATTTTTTAATGTATTATTAAATCGGCCCAGTTCAGTTCGAACGATTTAAAATTAGTACAAATCGGACCGAACTGTTTGATTTATAAAACTGTTCGATCCGATCCTATTCGTTCCAATTTTACGGTTTGGTTCGGTCCGATTTATGGACACTCTTAATTCACGTCCTCTTCAGTTTCTTCAAGTACGTCTAACAAACGAGCAATGGAAACAATGAATAAAGTCAAAATTCAAACTAAATAAAAAGAATTAGTTTCGATATTATATACACGAAAGTTTATAATGGGATATTAACGTACCAAATAAATTATTTGCATGTGACATCTCAATATTCTTCAATTATCATAAATTAGTCTAATTTAGCCAAGACTAATAATAGGATATTGTGAGTTCCTAATCTAATTATGAATAATTGTTCAAAAGTAAATTATACTAGTTACTTAATTTTTTTAAATTAGTCGTCTAATTTATGACTTAAATTATGACATAATTTAGATAGAGTGAGTTTTATTTATTTATAAATATGGAGAAATTTATGCATTAAAATATATAAGGCAAAAATCAAAGAGAGTAAAGACAAATTCAAAGAGAAAAAATGGTCAGTGAGTGTGAGGAAACACTTGAGAGATATTATTAGTGAAGAAATATGTATATGTAATATGTATATATTTCTTACTCAGTTCGATAATATCTACTAACTTCTGTAGACTTAGGTAAATTGTCGAACCACGTAAATTATGTGTGTTTCCTTTTACCGATTTGATATGTTCATATATCGCTATTTATTCCTTTCGTGCACAACAAAATGGTATCAGAGCCAAATATAGTGATATTATATACCAAATCGAAGCTCTCGATGAGATGAACATAACGACTAAAGAATTGCTCAAATCGAAGGTCAGACACACCACTAGGAGCAGTCAGAATGCTACTGGAAGCAATTAAGTCAACTCACTAAGTTGGACCGAGTCAACTCACCAAGTTGAGCCATCTAAGCCTTTTGACTAAGCCACTGAGCCGTTGAACAAGCTGTCAACTCGAGTTGCTTAGTCACTTTAACAGAGCCATCAAAGCCGTTGACTAAGCCGCTAAGCCAGTTTAACTGAACCATTAACTTTTTATTGACTATTGACTAGCGATTCAACTTAGTCATTAGTGAATTTTGGACCAAGTTAGTTCGTTTTTTTAGCTGTTTTCAACTGAGTTGAACCTATTCCTAGCTAATTGGATTGTTTTGGATTCTGTTTTTTCAAATAAGGTATAAAATTTGGAAAAACACTATTTTAAGTTATAAGTGTAAATTTTTTGTTATCAGTTTGTACTTATGGCTGATACAAGAGAGATCGACGAAGGTGCATAAGTTGACCTTAGAAGTTTTGGAAAACCAAGTTGTTCTACTCGAAGAACCATGTTATCCAATGCAAAGTTTGAGATGGAGAAATTCGACTACACCAATAACTTTGGCATGTGGCAATGTGTAGTATTAGATCTATTGTTTCGAGAGAGATATAATATTTTCTTGGAAACCAGGCTATAAGATAATTCCAATGAAAATTAGAATTATGTCAACTGACAAGCTTGTGGAAAAATTCGACTGTGCTTGAGAAAAGATCAGAAGTACTTTGTCATGAAAGAAAATGTAGTTGCAGTTCTCTCGAAGAAGTTAGAGCACAAGTATATGACAAAAAGTATAGAGAATTGACTCTACCTAAAGAAGAAACTTTTTCGTTTCCAGTACAAGAAAGGTACCCTTATGATTGAATATTTAGATAATTTCAACAAAATTTTGGCCAATCTGCAAAATTTATATGTTGAAATTATTGATGAAGATAAAGCTTTGTTGTTGCTAAATTCCTTACCAGATAGATATGAGCATTTAACCACAACTCTGTTATATAGAAAAGATGAGGTTAAATTCATAGATGTTTCAAATGCTTTGGTAAATAATGAGTACTGGAAGAAGGATCGACATGATCACAAAGACTCAACATTAGAAGCATTGACTGTAGCCAGAGGTAGGACGAACAACAAAAAATAGGTGGATCAAATAATAGGGGGCGATCCAAATCAAAGTCTAGAGGAGAGACATCTAGAAGACATCCTATGAAAGGACGAGTGTGCCTATTGTCACCAGAAAGTGTTGGGATTTCATGTCTATCCCTATATGGTGAGAATTTAAAAATTTTCTATCACTACTTGGCTCAATACACAAAGAACCTTATTTTGTATGACAATTACAAGCAAGATTTTTTCTTAAGCATTTCAACAAACACCTAATGTGCACTAAATAAAATAAACCAATTTCATCTATCTTATTGCTAGAGATGAAGAAGATTACCTTTACCTAAAGAGATTGTCAAAACTCTTGAGGAGAAGGAAGTTGATTTCCCTTCTAGATTTCTTGGAAACCAACTTTTCTTTCGGGAGCACCTTTTGGTTCACCTTGAACCTAAACAACAAACTACCACACCTCTTTGATAGATGAATGTAGAGTTCAAGGCTTAGATCAAACCACCTAGCAAGAAGAGATAAGATAAGAGACTTTCGAACTAGGGTTGAACCACCTAGGTTTTAGCCTTAAGCAAGCCATTCTAAGTTTTAGCCTAGGAGAAGGAAAAATGTGGCTGCTGAAAATAGAGGATTTCGGCTAGGGTTAGAGGCAGCACATTTGGATCACATTTTCCTCAATTATGCCTCCTTAAATAGGCTAGGGTTAGGGTAACTCTTTGTGTAAGGTTTGAATCAATTACACAAATTCCACTAGTCTTGTTTAGCCATCTTATGCTCTCTTTAATCTCAACTTGTGATTGGTTTAATAAATTAATTTATGAACAAATAATATTATTCATATTATTCTATTATACAATGTCTCTACTATTCTTATAATACATTCAAACATCTTCACAAATTTATTTATGGTCTAAGCATGTCATATTATGACATTTTATTTTAGCATTTCATCTCATGTATTATACATCATTATGAAATGTAAAATACTTGTTGTTTCTCTTCAGTTGGGATGAACGTATAGAGGATTTATATCATATTGGCAATAATATAAACTTTATATTATTGACTATAAGAGGTTCTATCATTACATTATAGTTTTCTAAATGACATAGTAATTATTTACTCGATTCACTAATTTTACGTCTATCCTTGTCACATGATATTATAAATAATATGCAAAATAGGATCATGTCACTTTTGCATTATATTCATTTTTTTGTCTCTCAAGTGAATTATAATAATAACTACATGAGTTATATTGCATGAGATATAATTCCACTTTACCAAGGGATCCAGTAATATCATAACTCAAAATTGAGGAACAATGATAATATTAACATATAGATTTTTCCTGCACAGGTTGTACATAACAAACAACTATTTCATTCCTATCATAAGAAAGTATTTAAATAGAAATCACATTATATACTTCTCATATGAAAAACCTACACATCTCATATCTAAAATTCTAATGACACAAGACACAAAAAACAATCCATATAATATTCCATCTAGTTAGGTCATGTTCAATATATAAAATACACATTTTATACACTCATGTCATTAAATGATAATCACTTATCAACATTTATAGAACTACAGTGTATTTTTAATTGACATGACAATTTTTCACGGTAATTAATGTTCCTTCTTAATTACAACAAATGTGAACATATTTATGATTACATATTTCTCATTTTAAGAGTTCTATGGTTCAAGACCAAGTGCATTTTCTTGAACACTTCCAAAATATAACATGTTAATCTCAAGAAAAAAAAATAGATAATATTCAAAATCATGAACAATGCATAAATCTTTATCAAAAAGAATAACTTTTAAAACACACATCCTTCAATCTCCAACTTGTTTTTAAAATTTATGCGAGCATTATGTAATGGGAAAACAAACAAGAGTCAAGTTTGACACTGCCATTCATCGTACTAAAGAAACTCTAGATTATATTCACTCGGATGTTTGGGAACCTTCCAAGAATCCTTCACTTGGAGGTAAACGCTAGTTTGTGACTTTTATTGATGATTTCTCTAGATATGTCTGGAAATACACCATTAGTCACAAATATGAAGTTTTGGATATCTTTCTTAAATGGAAGAAAATGATCGAAACTAAAACAAACATAAAAATTAAAAGGCTTAAATCTGATAATGGTGGCGAGTAAAAATCAGATCTCTTCTTCAAAGTTTGTTAGGATGAAGGTATAATCAAACATTTTTTAGTTCCTCATACACCACAGCACAATGGAGTTGCAAAACAAATGAATCATACTTTGGTTGAGAATATTCGATGTATGCTATCTCAATCCAAATTGAGCAACGAATTTTGGGTTGAGGCTTTATCATATGCAACTCATATAGTCAACAGACTTCCTATGACTGCATTAGATGGGAAAACTCCTATAGAGGTATTGTCTAGACAATCTTGTTCTGATTATGATTCATTGAGAATATTTGGATGTTCTGCACATTTTCATATTAGTGAATCCAAACTAGATCCTAGTGTAAAGAAAGTTGTTTTCTTGGCTTTAATGAAGGAGTTAAAGTATTTAAAATTTGGTGTGGTGAATCGAAGAAGATTTTCTTAAGCCAAGATATCACATTCAACGAGTCTATTATATTGAGATATAAAAATTCAGAGAAATAGAATGAAATTCTAAATACTCTTTCTAAGGTGATACTTGAGACTCTAGAAGATCCTGAAAAGATTGCACCGACTGCCGATCATGGTGAAGATGGAATTGATGATTAAGAGATCTCAGTTAAGGTGGAGGTTCTCTCATCATCACCACAATCAATCAACAAGCAGAATCTATTGCCACTACTCGACTGAGAATGGAGATTACAAAGCCTATCAGATACACAGACATGGTAACATTCACACTTCTAGTAATTGATGATGATGTCACATGCACTTATAGAGAAGTTGTGCAGGGAAATAAAACTATTGGCTGCAAATGTGTCTATGCTAAGAAGGAAGGTAGTTATGGTAAAGACACCATCAAATACAAAGCCAGACTAGTAGCAAAAGACTATGCTCAGAAAGAAGGAATATACTATAATGAGGTATTCTCACTTGTTTTTAAGCATTCATCTATTCAGATACTATTGGCTTTGGTAGCACAGTCTCATATCGAGTTAGCTTAACTCGATGTCAAAAAATCTTTTATCCATGGTACTTTGAACGAAGAGATCTACATGTATCAACTTGATGGCTTCAAAGTTCCAAGATGTGAGAATTGGGTTTGCAAGTCACTTTATGGTTTGAAGCAATCACTACGACAATGGTACAAGTGCTTTCATAGCTTCATCAGAGAGTAGAAATACACATGTAACCAGTTTGATCATTGTGTATACTTTTGGAAACTCCAAAATGGTACCTTTATTTATTTGATTTATATGTTGATGATATATTGATTGCATCTAAGAGCAAGGTGGAGAACAACAGACTGAAGGCTCTATTGAGTTCATAATTTGAAATTAAAGATTTTGGAGAAGCTAAGAAAATTCTTAGGATGGAAATATGATGAGCGAAAACCGGCATCACCGATTCTTGCCAATACTTTGATTTTATATTTATAAAACTCTCGCAAGTGCACGAATCATTTCAAAGAAAATGATAAGTATACTCCCAAGGTCGATCTAAGGAAGGAATATATGTGGTTTTTAATTTATTATTCAAACTTTTAAAAACGAAATTAAATCCTAAACATCCTGTCACGATATTTTGGGTTTTTGTGTTTTAATCTACATACATAAAAATAAACATAGATTCAATAAACATTTATGCAAATTTTATCATTTATAATGGTGGAGTATTTATGGATATAATAACTAAGTTAATTATGCTTGCTCATATTATTTAGGTTATTAAAGATATGAATTGATATTTATTGATTCTCCTTTTTTTTGTATGAATACCACCTTTGGTGGGGTTAGATATTCTTTGTCAACTAAACAAATCAATTAACACCTATGGGTGGGGTTGATAACTAATTTGCTTAATTAAATTAATTCCTTTTTCTAAGAGATTGAAAATGAACCATTTAAATGCCACCTTTGGTGGGGTTAGACAGTTTAAACTTTATTCAAGGTGTCCAAATTAAACCTAAGAATTTAGTTATCCGAGTACTAACTTTCAATTTTTAAAACCACTACTGAAAACATATCGTCAATACATTTTCAGATAATAATTCTTATAAAAACTTTTGAAATAGAGCTTCACTCTAACTACCGGGCGATTGTACCAACAAATAAAAGAGCACTACTCTAAATCAGACCGGATAACTAAACCTTAAAATCTAATTTTCAGCTTTAAGTTTGTAATGAAAAATAATATATTTCTCTCTAACATTCTTAATATAAAATCTTGAATAAAAATAAAATCAATTCATTTTAGAAATTTTCACCTATTTAATATTTCGCAAGCATAACAACGTTATTATTATATCATGTTTACAAACAGTCAGCAGAGTTAAATTTAATCACAGACAAATTAAATATAACATGTAAGAATAAAGCATAAAAAATAATTGTAAAGAAAATAAAATCCTTACAGAACTTCGATGCTATTCCCGTTACTGGAAAACCTCCAAGCGGAATTTGCACTCCCATTTATTGAATCAAAAAGCTAATAAATTACAAAAAAAACATAACTAGTTCTTCCCAAAAAGGGAAGAACTCTAAAACTAAGAAAACTAAAAAAACTAAAAAATCTAAGAAAAGAGAGAAAGAAAGAGAGAAAAGAATGTGTTTTGAGGTGTTTTTAGAAGTGAAGAGAAAGGGGTATTTATAGGTGAGGATGGAGAGAAAAAGTGAGTGAAAAAATGATAAAAAAATGGTGAAAACGCGGAGTGCAATTACTGAGGTCATTGATGACGTCAGTATGACATCATGGGGGCGATTGCGCACAAAAATGGGGAGAAATGGGCATCGACGTACGCGGACAAGCAGCAGCACACAGGGGCACGCGCGGAAGGAAAACATGGCGCGCGCGGGCATGGGCTGGACTGGGCAGCTGCGCGACGCCGTGACACGATTTCCTCCTTTTTGACATTTTTGACATTTTTGACATTTTTGACCCATTTTGTCCAATTTTTCCATATTTGTTGACCTTTCCCCATTTATTTATTAATATATTTGTGATGTATTGCTTCCAGTATTCCTCTTTGAGTCTTTAAGTTACGTTTTTAAGCCAAAATACCTGAAAAACAATAAAAATATCTGTGATTCCGAAAAAGAAAAATATATATAAATATATGAGAAAACATATATATATATATATTAATCAATTAATGTGCATAAAATCATGGTAATTTTAGTGTTTTTTGAGCACTCATCAAAATCATAAGAGATAGAGTTGTAAGAATAGTCTGCCTGACAAAGATTCAGTATCTGAAGAAAGTACTTCAAAGATTTGATATTGATGAGAAAACCAAACTAGTAAGTATTGCTCCTCATTTTCAAATGAGTGCATTAATGTCACCTAGCACCGTTGATGAGAAGAAGCAAATAGAGCATGTTCTATATGAAAATCCGTTGGTGCCTTGATGTATGCAATGGTATGCAACAGACTTTATATTTCCCATGTTGTTAGTATGGCGAGTCATTACATGCACAATACCGGTAAAGGACACTAGCAAGTAGTGATGTGTATTCTACGGTACATCTATGATACTATGGATATTGGTTTGAAGTTTGAGAGAGATATGACTGAAGGTAAGCACCTTTTCGAAAATGTGGATTCTAATTATGTAGAAGATCTAGATAAGCATCGATTTACAAGTGGTTATGTGTTCACAATGGTAAGAGGACTAATTTGTTGAAGATTAACATTGTAGTCAATTGTAGTGTTTTCTACTATAAATGAAGAGTATATAGCTGTAACAGAAGCATTCAAAGAATGCTATATGGCTTCTCAGGTTGACCAAGGATTTGGATATTGTTCAGAAGAACATGGATGTTTTCTGTGACAACTAGAGTGCCATTTGTATGGAAAAGAACCAAGTTCATCATGGTCACACCAAGCACATTGATGTTCAATTTCATTTTGTTCAGGAAATTATCGATGAAAGAAAGTTACACTCCTGAAAGTCGGGACTGTAGATAACTCTGCAGATATGCTTACTGGTTATAGAGATGAAGTTTCAACACTGTTTGAACTTGATCAACATCTCTCGAGCTTAGAATGCTTATGACACATTTAGAGACAGTGTTATGAACGTTTTTTCCAAGGTGAAGATTGTTGAATATTGGCTCTAAAGTAAATTATATTAGGCACTTAATTTTCCTAAATTAGTGGCCTTATCTATGGCTTAAATTATGGTATAATTTAGGAAGAGGGAGCCTTGCTTCATCTATAAATATGAAGAAGTTTATGCATTGAAGAACATAAGACAAAAATCAAAAAAATTAGAGAGAGCATAGGCAAACTCAAAAAGAGAAAATACTTAGTAAATATGAGTTTTCTGTGAGTTTGGAGAAAAATCTGAGAAATATTATTAGTGAAAAAATATGTATATGTATTCTATATATTTTCTACTCATTTCAATAATATCTATTTTGTCCCGTGGACTTAAGCAAGTTACTGAACCACGTAAATTCTGAATATTTCCTTTTAACGATTTGATATATTCATATGCTACTATTTAATGATTTTGTACGCAAGGAGTTAAAGTAGAAGGTAGGAAGGAAAATGAAGGGTAAGCTCAAGATGTTTTCGGAATGACAAGGAAGACAATGGGGTTGACGGGTCACAGTAGAATGGATATACAGTGAGGCCAATATAGGTGATGATGATTGGCCACAGAGGATTGGAGTTTGATCGTAGAAGACTCATAATGTTACTATGAATTAGGGGTGTTCACAGTCCAGTCAGGTTTGATGTTTAGGAAAAAAATATTAATCGAATTGTACCGTTTATATTATTCAAATCGTACCAGAATGTTTGTTTTATAAAACTATTTGATATGATTTAATCCGATCTGATTTTTCGGTTTAATCTAATTCGATTCAGTTTTTGGACAATTTAATGAGAAATAATATAAAAAATTTAATATATTATAAAACCAGTGCAGTCCGATTCGATTAATTTAAAAATTAATATAATCGGATCGTAACGTTTGAAAAAACAGTTTTAACTAATACAAATCAAATTGAACTATTTGATTTATAAAACCTTTCGATCCGGTCCAATCTAGTCTGATTTTTCGATTTAATTCGATTAAACCCAGTTTTTGAACACACCTATTATGAAATACAACACATATTGATGATCTAATAAGTGGGCTGGGCTGACTTAGCCCATATTGAAGTAAGGGCCATAGTTATAACCCTAATATGAATATCATCTTTATTTCTAATCTCCAATTCTCAGGTAGTAGGAAGAACGCATACTCGCAGAGAGAGCAGCGGCCGTTCCAAATGGGTATTTTCAGGGTATACCTTCTATATTCATTTGCATTCATTATCATAGTAACAAAGCATCTATCGTTTAATTTTATGAGTTTTGTTTATTAAAAAAGCGATTTTGATGAGTTCGTTTTTGTTTTATGGTAACAGTTTCATCAGTACCAAGTGGTTGGAAGAGCTCTCCCAACTGAAGCGGATGAGCACCCTAAGATCTACCGCATGAAGCTCTGGGCTACCAATGAGGTCCGTGCCAAGTCCAAGTTCTGGTAAGCTCTGCTTTCTAAACTTATTTCTTAGTTTTTTTGTTATAACTTGTGATAAACAAACAAGTGTTATAATATCTGAATCTTTGGTCTTGCATTTTGATGATCACGTTCCGTAACATTTTGAATCTAAGTAGAAAAAACTTATTATTAGACTTATTACAATAAAGCAACGCGCCCAATTTTTATTCCATTTATTGTTTTAATTCTAGGTACTTTTTGAGGAAATTGAAGAAAGTCAAGAAAAGCAATGGGCAAGTGTTGGCCATCAATGAGGTATTTGCCTTGATTTCCTCGACATCATTTTGTATTGCCTTAAACCCTAAATCCTAAACCTTGACTTTGCAAATTGTATTGATCGTCAACATCACCTTAATGCTAAACCGTTGTTAAGGTGCTCTCTGGCAATTGTTCTTTTCGAGAGTAGACCTCCTTAATTTGTGATACGTATGATTATTTGCTATGGTGGTCTACTCATCTAGTATGTAGTGCGAGTATTTATTTAAGAATCATCATATTGTGTGGATTCCTAAATTGTGTTATTTTATTACATGGTGTATGAAGCTATGGGATTTCCGCTTGTATTTTTGATGATGTTGGAACAGGAGTCATTTTACCTTGAAATGTTTTCATAGGTTTTTTTTTTACAAGATTTGCTTGTCATTATGAAAAGGAAGTGTGTCATATTATTGAACAGACCACACCATAATGATTTCTCTATTTTTTTTTAAATTGCTACCTGTTTATTTGTTTTGGAAAATTAAGTCTGTTTATGAAATGATAGAAAACGTACAGAAGTTCAGCTCGGTAAACCCTTTTATTAGGTACTGGAAGTTTGTATTGTTGTCATCAATATGCTTTATTCGCAGATGTGTAAGATTTTGTAGAATGAAACCCTGAAAGTTGCATTATGCTGTGTCTTGCTCTCTTTTAGGATTCTAGGGTGGCTTTCTTTTTTCCATCGATCTTATGTATATTTTTGTACTACAGATTTTTGAGAAAAATCCAACCACAATCAAGAACTATGGAATTTGGCTGCGATATCAAAGCCGAACTGGTTACCATAACATGTACAAGGAGTACCGGGACACGACCCTCAATGGTGCGGTAGAACAAATGTACACTGAGATGGCTTCTCGTCACAGGGTGAGGTTTCCTTGCATTCAAATCATCAAGACTGCTACAATCCCGGCTAAACTTTGCAAGAGGGAAAGCACCAAACAGTTCCATAACTCCAAGATAAAATTCCCCTTGGTGTTTAAGAAGGTCAGGCCTCCAAGCAGAAGGCTGAAGACCACATACAAAGCATCAAGGCCCAACTTGTTTACTTGATTTTGTTTCGTTGTCATTCTCAAGCTCTTTGATTCAATTTCTTGGACCATGTAAAACTATTTATCTTATAATTCTATTCGGCAGTTGGAACATCTTTGGTCTTGTAAATTTTGTTTTCAGTTTTGCCCTTAGATATTCGGGTTTTATTTGGGATCAATGTACGAGATTAGGTTTTCCAATTTGTGTCTTATGATGTCTGTTCGCTCTTCTTATGTGATATGTAGTATTGCTAAAAAAGTTGGTTTACTTTTTTGGTTTAGCTCCCGTGAGTTGTAGTTTATTTTAGTTTTTAAATAAATTAAATTTATTTTATTTGTACGTAAGTTAAGTTAGGTAATTTATATAATTTTTTTAATTTTTTTTTTAGTATTTAGGTATCATTTTAATTTTTAATTTTTGAGTTTTAGGATTAAATTTTAAATTTGTAAATATTTTGAAAAAAATAAGTTAAATTTAAATTTAATTTTTAATTTAAATTTTGAAAAATAAGAATTAAAGAATTTGATATTTTTGTTTGATAAGTTTTAATTTTTTAAGTTGAGTTCGGAGTAATTCATTTAAATCTTAATATACAATAAAATATAGATAATATCAAATAAAATGAACATAATAAGTTTTTTTAGAGTTTCACGTATAAAGTTTTCTTATGGTATTTGAAGTTAGTACTAATTATATTTAAAAACAATAAGTTTAAAATTTAAAAAAATGGGGTCTCTACAAAGATTTTGAAGATTCGGAGAGAGTAAAGAACATTATAGACTAATTCGGAGCTAGAGTTCAATCAAAATCAATCTTCATCCATCACATCGTATGGAGTAAGAAAAAAGGTTAAATACATACGTTGACGATACAATCAACATTTTGTGAAATATAATTTATATTTTAAAAATAAGTCGAAAATGTTATTTTAAATCTAAAGAATGATTATTAAAATGAACATAATTTTTTATAAAAAAAACTCAAAAATCACGTATCTAAATTTTATTAAAAGCTTAATTTTTATAATTTTTTAATAGTATATGAAATAATTATATTTTAAATATGAATATCATTACTAAAATGTGTATAATTTTTTATATAAAATTCGAAATTATAAGCATTATAATTTATTAGAAATTAAAATTCTGATTATTTTAATAATGTATTAAATAATTTACAAAATTTTGTGAATTAGTACATTTTATATTTTAAAAATGATTTCAAAATATTCTAAGAATTATTATTAAAATGTGTATAAATTTTTACAAAACTCGAAATCACAAACAATAATTTTTTTATAAACCAAGCTTCTAATAATTTATAATGATATATAAAATGAATTATAATATTTTATAAATTTGTAAAACTTATATTTTTAATTTTTTTGATAGAATTTGAATAATATCCAATAAAATAAGCATAATTTCTCTAAAAAACTAAAAAAATTTAAAATGTAATATTTCTTATAAAATAAATTATTTGATATTTCTAATAATATATGTATTTAATTATAAATTAGTACAATTTAAATTTTAAAACTTAGTTAATGTTTCTCTCTTCAACCTCAATTATATTGTATATGTTTTTAAGTTATTATTTGTCTTGAAGTTTATATTTATTGAAATATTATAATATAAATTTAATTTTATCTTCTTCTTTTTTTCAAAAAATCAGTTGTAATTATTTTATTTATTAATTTGATTAATATTAACATTTTGATTAATTTTATAATAATAATTAATAATTATATTTTGGTAAATTTTTTACTTTATCTCTTATTTATTAATTTATTATATTTATATTAAATAAATTGTTCAATTAGTGAATTAAATGATTTGAATTTTTTTATAACGAACTTAACAAGCAAACTATAAATGAAATCAACTATATTTAACTATCCCTCTTCTAGACCAATGTTTTTGTAACTAGTCTTTAATTCTTTAATTTTGTACTTACTTCTGCTTCATTAACTCTAAGAACATTCTGAAGTGAATTATTGTTTGTTAATAAAAAAAGGTGTGATTTACATTACAATTTGTATCGACCCATTAATTAATACGTAATAACACAAAAATTTGGAATTATATATTTTCTGTTACTACGTGTTTGGATTACTAGATTCTAAAAAAATTATTTACTTTTTTAAAATTAAAATAATTTTGAGTTTGATGCAACCAATGTGAGTTAAAGTTTGTGTGACATTGATAGTTGATATGCTTACTAAACAAAGTTGTTTGATCTAAGTAATTTCATAAATTTGTCAAATTTTCATTGGTTAATACATGTGGTGGGTCCTGGATGTAATAAAGTAATAGACCTTTAAACATTCATATGCAAGCCATCATTCCTATTTTGTCCCCTCATAACCATTTCTTCAATAGACATCCTTATCTCCTTAATTGAACGATTTATGGTTTGGGAAAAATCAAAATTTACACCCTTCTCTCCTTAACTGAGAAACAAGAAACGTTAACCAGCTGTGTTTGAAGTGAATCGAGGACTAATATAAATAACTTTTAAAAATTAATATTAAAAAGAAGGATAAAAATAAAGAAAATAAGCCCATATAACTCCCTATCATTATTTTTATTTTACATTTGATCCCTAACTTATAACTTTAATACTATTTTCATTATATTTTTCGCTACTCTTAAGTTTACTCATCATTACCTCATTATGCTTATCACTTTCTCATTATGTTTGCTTCTCTGCCTATTCTTACTAGCAATTTCTTTGGCTTTTTCTTTCTTGGACGCCGCCAAACATTACCTCTTACATGTATGACAGCCAACCCCAACCTTCTCCATCGACGACAACCAGCCCTCCTCACACTTAATTTTCTCTATGCATACCCTTACGATTCTCGTGGTGATTTCTTTGATTTTTTCTTTCTCAGACAAGCCCTAGCTTTCTTCATTGACGACAGATAGGCCTATGACCTACATCAATGATGAATCGGTCTCAACCGCATTTATGGGCAATAAATCCTCGTTCTCTCCTTCTCGCATAACCTTAAAATCCTAATCAATGTATCTTGCTATAATATTGATTAGGTAAAAAATAAATGTTTGTTTTATAAGAAGAAATAAGATAAAGACAATGACTTAATTGTTTTGACATTTTATCTCTACCTCTTCTTATAGATTTATGGTTTCTCAACTAGCATGTAGTTTACGCTTGGTAGTGATAATAAGTTAAGAATTTGAGAAGACCTCCATTTAAATTATTGATGAGCTTAAAACAGTAGTTGTAAAACTCAATGTGCTAATAGTTATAAAAATTAGAACATAAGTGTATGAATAAATTAGAAGGGAAGTAGTAGTTGTTCATAATTAATTATTGGTCTTTTTGGTTTTTAGATGGACATTTCTTATATCCGATTGGACATATGTCCAAATTTATGAAATTTTCTTTATTTAGTTCATTATTTTTTAAATCGATTCCTCTGTTGATATACAATGTTTATTTTATTTTATTTTTTCACGTTTGTGATTATAGAAATAGTTAGGAAGTCAAAACAAGCAGTAGTGATTCATACTAAGCAATCATCATATAATGATTTTGACAATCACGAGGTTTGAGCTTACTTATGTTTTATGCATTTGAAATTTGGTTTTCTTCTTAATTACTAATTATGTTTTTATTTAACTATTTTAGGAGGTCATAGAATTTAAATTTAAAATAGATCTTACAAATCAATTTCACTCTCAAATCTCTTTTTTAGGTAATAAACATTATTAATTAATAATTGTCAATAACTCAATTAAATATGTTTAAGTTCGTTGATGTTGAACCGCTTTAATGTTTTACTTAGATTGTGCATCATCTTTTAATTAGATAATATAAGTTTAAAAGAAATAGTGAAATATGGTTTAAAGTGAATGATAAGGTACTATGATTTTCAAAAAAAGAGTTTACACTCATTACCAGCTTAAAGTTCATAGGAAAGGAAAGAGATGAAAGTAATGATAACACGTTTTGTAAGAAATATTTTCAAGATAACACATAAGTTACTTTACCTATTTTGTGGGAAAAGTTATAAGAGATTAATAAGAAGGAAGTAATAGGTACTTCAAGTGACTGGTCAAGAAGAATTAAGGGTAAGAAAACTATTGAGAATAAGGAGATTAATTTGGATGAGGATGCGCTTAGATTAGTATTTTTTTATTTTTTATTATGTTGGATTGTACGGATTATTTTCTTCTAATTATATCAATAATAACCTTCTTTATGTTGTATAGCATTTGGATGAATTTTATTAAATATCTTGGGATGATAAGGTGTTTGATAGGACAATTGAAGGTTTGTACGTTGATTCAATTGAGAAATTAAAAAAGTATCAAGACCTCATTAATCAAGATGCTAAAAATACTCCACCAAATATTTATTTAATTGGATTTATTCATGTGTTTCAAATGTGGATTTATGAAGCAATTCCTAGAATGAAAATTTTCTATGCAAATCAATATCGTCGTGTTATCCCAAGATTTAGGAACTCAAAAAGTTTATAATTCCCAGAGGAGATTCAAAGATTTATACTTGATCATACTAATGTAAGTTAATCGAACTTTTTATATGGATATATTAGCTTTTGATAGTTATTGATTTACTTGATTTTTTCCTATTTTTGACGACTTGAGTTGCATTCTTTACTATTATCCCATGAACATGAGAAAGATGAGGATTTTTTTCGAATAACACGTTTGTTTGGATCAGCACGTTAGATTTCTCAATCATTATTAAGTGAAAAAAGTTGTATGACTTATCAAGATGCTTTGGTTTTCAAGGTTGGTAGTATTCATGATAAAAGTCAAATTCATGTTTGTAGTAGGGACAACATTAGTTTTTCAAGTAATACAGTTAGATGTCATGACGTAGATGCTCCCAATGATACTACAAGAGAAAGTGGTGTTGATAAAGAGAAAGAACATGTTCGTGAAGAATAGGATGTGTCGTTTAATAGGTTGTTAGATGAGATTCATAAGATGTTTCAAGAGAAAAACTAATGAATTGATGCAAAATTTGCTATTTGATAAGGTTATTGATAAAAAATTTAAGAAACAAAGAAAATATTTTGACGATAAGTTCAGAGTCATTAATGCTGTGAAGATATAAACATTTATCAATTAGCAAATTAATTTTTTAGCATTATATGACTTTTGTTTAAATATCATGTATTTGGTTGAACGATATTGCAATCCTATTGTGTAAAATTGGACACTTTGTCCTCAAAATATGCTCTTTGTTTTTTAATTAGATATATGTCCATATGTTCAACTTTTTTGTGTTTATTTATCCAAGTAAAATGTTTTACATTTGTCCAAATTTTTGTTCTAAGAATTGCTTCATAAATCCACATTTGAAATGCATGAATATATTCAATTAAATGAATTTGGTTGAGTATTTTTAGCACCTTAACTAATTAGTTCTTAATACCTTTTCAACTTCTCAACCAAATCAATGTATAAACCTTTGATTGTCATATCAAACACCTTATAACCTACAAGATGTTTGATAAAATTCATCCAAATGCTGTATAAGATAAATAAGGTTATTATTGATATAATTAGAAGAAAATAATCCATACAATCTAGTATAATGAAACTAAATAACGCTAATCTAAGCACATTATCATCTAAATTAATCTCCTTATTCTCAATAATTTCGTTATCATTCCTTCTTCTTGATCGATTACTAGAAGCACCAACTACTTTTTTCTTCTTAATCTCTTCTAACTTTTCCCACAAAATAGGTAAAGTATTTTGTGTACTATCTTGAAAGTATCTCTTACGAAACATGTTATCATTACTTTCATCTCTTCCCTTCCTCCAAACTTCAAGCCAACAATGAATGTAAACTTTCTTTATCATTTACCTTAAACTGTATTTCATTATCTCTTTTAAACTCATATTATCTAATCAAAATATGATGCACAAGCTAAGCAAAAAATTGAAGCAGTTTAACATCAACCAACATACCAAAATAACCACTCTTAAATACATTTAATTAAGTTATTGTCAATGATTTCTAAATAATTTTCATTATCTTATATTAAATGCTTGAAAAAGAGATTTAAAAACAAAATTCTTCTTTAAAATCTATTTTAAATTTAAACTCTATGACCTCTTAAAATAATTAGATAAAAACATAATTAATAATAATAAGAAAACCAAATTTTATAGTCAAAATTACTATTTGATGATTCCTCAACAAGAATCGCTACTATTTGTTTTGACTTTCTAACCCTTTTTACAACCACAAATGAGGAAAAAAGAGTAAACATTGTATATCAATAGAACAACCAATTTAAAAAACACTGAATAAATAAAGAAAATTTCATAAATATCAAAATAACGAGCTTTATACTTTATTATTATAATAAAATAAGAACATATACTACTTCTACATTATCTAAACTAAAATGAACATATGTCCAATCAGATATTAAAGATTTGGAGATATGTCTAACTAAAAGTCAGAAAGACCAATAATTAATTATGAATAACTATTATTACTTTCATTTCAATTTCTTTATACACTTTTTTAAGCATTATCTTTGCAACACATGCCTAATTAAAATGAACATAAAATTAGACATATGTCCAACCATACATAAGAGAGTTGTCCAACTAAAATCCATAAAGACCGATAGTTAATTATGAATAATTATTACTATTTTCCTTCTAATTTCTTCGTACATTTTTATTCTTATTTTCATAATTATTCACGTATTAAGTTTTACAAGTTTTATAACTAATGTTTCAAACTCATCAACAATTGAAATGAACATTTTCTTAAATATTAAATTTATAATCACGGTCACTTTGAAACCTAAGCTACATGTTAGTAGAGAAATCATAACTATATAAGAAAAGGAAGACATAAAATGAAAAAAATAATCAAGTTATTATTTTTACCTCATTTCTTCTTAAAAAACAAATAATTATAAGACATGCTACATTGATTAGGATTTTAAGGTTGTGAGAAGGAGAAAACGAAATATAAACAATATTTGTATAAAAAAATATATCAAAAAATTAATCTTTTATATTTAAAAAATAATTTTTACGTTTATATCTATCGAAAAATATAAACAGTATATGATCCATATGTTATTCGGTTATATTTAACCAAAAATTTGATAAAAATTTAATTTTATCTTTACATGATATTTTTTTAACAAATAAATAACTTAAAAACAAATTTTTTAAGATCTAACATTAAACAAAGGGACTTGACGCTTTTCACTTTTTAATTATGAGACAAATGCTAAGCATAGCACATTTCTCTTAATCACACGTACGTATTCTTGTAGCCGATTGTAAGGTTGTCCTTGGAGAAGAAAAAGACAATGTATGGTTCATCACATTGAACCGGCCCCGTCGATTGGATGCCATTTCATCAAAAGAGGTATGCTAAACAAATTTTATTTTGACAAAATTTTGTTGAAATTTTTCTATGTTCTTGGGTTATCCCTCTCTGAATTTCTTGCACCATAAATAGGTATCACTTGTAGCAGGATATTTGGAAAAGTAGGAAGAAGATGAACAAGCAGCACTTATTGTAATCAAGGTCAATTATTTTGTCCATAAATTCCAGCCAATATTCTAATTTTGGTTTGATTGATTCATTATAATTTACGATGAAACACTTGAAAGTTATTCAAACAACACATAACAAAATCTGAGAGTTCGAATATAGAAAACGAAAAACAGAACACATAACAAAAAAGATATTTCACTCTCTTACAATTTCCAATTTCTTACATGTAATCGATAGATGATTTCAATTTTTTTTTGAAGAAAAACAAATGACTTTGTATGTTTGTTTCATGTATTGGGTAAAGCTCCTTGTGGATTTTTGAACGACAGAGGATTCCTGCCTTGAAATTGTGAATTTTTGAACGACAGAGGATTCCTGCCTTGAAATTGTCTACAGAATGTATTGGCTCTGCTACCACATTCACGCCCACAAGAAAACCCTGGTAATGTAAAGTTTCAATCCCTGGTAAATGCTTGTAGTTTAGGCCGACAAATGTTGCCAATACTTATGTAGTGTGCTGGTGAAGATAGTTAGTTATATGTAAGTGAATTTCGATGTTGATTGACATGTTGCTCTTACCCATGGAATGTCCATGCGCAGTGGGGCACTGTTAATTGGTCCCAATCAAGTTCTCTAATGCTACAGAAAAACTTAAGTACTCTCGAGATTCCTATATGCATAACTTCTCTTCTGTTTCAACTTTTTGTTCTTTTGTTATATTCCACATCTACTCTTTTTGGGTGCGGGTGGGTGATGTCTATGCCCACTTTTTTTAAAAAATATAAGTACAAATTAATTAGTCCCATTATTTTATAAAAGAATATACATAAGTTTAATTTTTTTTTGCACATATTTATTTATCCCATATAAGTTCAATGAAAGTTAAATATTATCATTTAATAAAATAATTACATTTAAGAATATATAAATTTACATATATTTATGTACTCATATTACTTATATCTTGACACATAGTATAATTATCTTTAAAAAATTTAAGTGATTTATTTTTTTAAATAATTTTACAATATAAAACTATATAAGTGATGTAGGTACAAAAGTATTTATTGTGTTTGTGCGTCTGAAACCAAAAATTAAAAGATTGAAGTTAGGGAAAAAAAAAATAAAAGACAATTAATATGATCTCAATGGTTGAAAGATGTTTTTGGTTCTATGCTAATCCATACAAAAAATCATGACTTCTAATAATACATTATTTCTCTACACTGCTGGTGTGTATCAGAGATTGCCTGAACTAGAAAAGCGGCTGTGAAGCTTTAAATTCTTGCAATGAGATTGCAGTCAAATTTGTGATTGAAGAATTCTATGTGGAAGTTCAACAAGACGAAGACAGTATCTTAAACAAAAAATAAGTCTAAAAAAGAATAGCCATTTTTCTTGATAATTGAGGTTGAGGGTCCATGGTATAATTGCTATTAAGCTTCACTAACTTTTCAGGCAGTCAACAATTGATGCATGTTTTTATAAGGATTCAGTCGCCAAGATTATAAAGTCATTTGTAAGTTGAGCCCTTGACGAGAGTTCTTCATATATGGGCACTGCAAAACTATTAACAATTATATGCTCTTGTTTTTCACTTTTCAGGAGGTTGAGGCAAGCAAAGAAGGAAATGGATGGATAGGAGCGGTTTTAAAGGGGTTGAAAAGATCATCCCCCCACAGGATTGAAAATAACTTTTAAATCGGTTTTAAAGGGGTTTAATGATTGCAAACTAGATTTAGAGCTTGTGTCTGATGGAGCTATAATTCCTTTAGATTCGAGAAGGCAGGAAGCATTCATTACCTGAATGTCTGAAGAAAGAATTTAGACTGTCAATGAACATATTGCGAACAAGAATATCGAACGATGGTTACGAGGTAAATGTAATCTCTCATTTGTAATAACAAGGACTTGTGGCATCATTTTATTTAGTGTTTGGAAAGCAATGTACGTTTTGTAGCATAGCCTCAAATAAAGTCTTCGTTTGCTTTGATGAGAAGGGTATCAGAGCTCTCACATTGGAAAAGGATATTGCTACTAAGTTATTCTTTGTTATTTCTATATTTGCATATATATTGTGGATAAAAGAATAAATATACCATTTTATTTGCATATATATTGTAGGATAAAAGAACAAGTATACCATTTTATTTACATATATATTGTAGGATAAAAGAACAAGTATACCATTGAAATATCGTGAAAGTTACAAATATATCATCTAACTATATCGAATAACAAAAATAATACTTAATTATAATTAATGGTATAAATGTACCAATACGTTCTTTTTTATGCAATTGAGTTATTTTTCGGTGATAAATTTGTATTATTAAAAAAAAATTAGTGATAAATTTCTACCATAAACAAGAAGCTTGATGGTAGATTTGTCACAATAGTTATAAATTTATATCACTAGTATCTATATATTTTTTATTTTTTTAGTATACTCTCTCTTTAACTTTAAAAGAAGGTGCCCTTAAATGTTAAAATCCACTAGCTTTCAGTGAATTGGGACACTTGAGTGCGATATTTTTGAGGACTTTTAAGCGTATATTGATATACTTTCTTTTTTTTGCAGCTTGTATAAAAGTCAGAAGACTAAGTGGGAATGAGTAAATAGTAGGGGAATAAAGAGTTCTCCAAAATTAAAAAAAAAATGATGATTTGAGAGGACAAGTTCCTAACTATACAGCCGGTGCAAAGATAATTCAGACCAACAAAATAACTCACAAGAGAAAAAAGTGCAGTAGATTTCATTTTTTATTTTTTTAGGAACAAAAGGTATAGTGGACGAATCGTGCAGCTAATGTTTATTTAAATCGTTATGTTATTTTCAAACCGGATTTAGAAAGTAACATAACCATCAGCTGATACAATTTGGTTTGACCTCTCTCTCTCTCTCTCTCTCTCTCTCTACTGACGTAGGGTTTGGTTTGAATACCTCGACAACGTATCATTACGTAATGATTTCCACAGTAGAAATCTGTATTTGCCAATTGTCATTTTGACAAAACGATCAACAGAAACACAAAATTGAAAGTACCGGACTGATCAGAATGAACCAGCATCAACACTGCAGATGCAAAAAACTTTAACACTCTAGAGTTTGATTTCTGCACACATCTTTTCTAAAAACATGTGCCTTTACATTTCATTCAGTGTAAGTGTAAGAAGAAAAATATGCACGCCATCTCAACAAAAAGATATAAATAAACTAGGAAACTCCTTGAAATGAAGATCGAAGTGTATCGAAGATTGATGAAGCTGCACCATTTTGTGAAAAGGATAATCTTAGTCGACCCAACAACTCACCATCGTTAGCCTGAGAGGCAGCATCAGCAGCCTCCTTGGTCATGCCAATCCGAGCATAAGCCTGAAATAGATTAAACACAATGAGATAGAAGAACGTCTGAGCAAAAAAAAAATAATGGATAACAAAATGAAGTGTTGGTTGAAGACTTGAAAGAGAGGTGGATACGAGTCCATGGGAGCTCCTTGGGATGATAACAAGTCATTAATGAAGGAGCTTCACCACTAATGATTCCCATTAACCCATTTGGATGTTGGAAAAGCAATTCTCTGTACTAGGTTTGAGCTTATAAGCTTACTTTCCTTTGGAACTACATTAAAATAGTGGGGAAACTGAAAAAAGAGACCCTTGCCCTGCATACTCTACCTCCCAATAAAGAGACAGATAAAGATGATCACATTTGTTTGTTACAATGATATATTGCACGCAGAAGAAAAAAGGAAAAAGAATGGATCCCTAAATACAACTACTGTCATGAATAAGTGTACAACGGAGTATGGGGTATATGGATTAGTGGCTAAATCTAAGTATAATATTATTTAGTTTTGAGATTAGTTTATAATTCAGATAGTATGATTCCCCACCCCTACCATCATGGACCCAAGTTCGAATCACATCCGTGTAATATTTTTTTTATTTAATAAAAAAAAGGGACTTTAGTGCTTCCCTTTTTTTTAAAAAAAAAAGTGTACAACTCTGAAATATGCCACAGAACACTGGATCCACGTGAGGCATTAAGTATCCAAGGAAACAACTCAAATTATTCACAGAGCATACATTAGAAGTACTAATATATATGATATATAACAGTATCAAAAGCATCAAGCGTACCTCTGCTCTCTCTCTTGGATCAGAGAGTTTTGGGATATATTTTAAAGCTTCCCCCTTTTCATCTGCTTCTACGCATGCTTCAACAAATGGCTTATAACCTATTTAACAGAGAAAAAAGAAAGAAAAAGAAGCAGCATTCAAAGACCAAATCAGATTCCATATTAAGTAGATTATGACTTTCTTTTTTTAATGGAAAGTGGGACCTTTTCAAACAACATAATTAAAATTAGTTCTATAGTTTTCAGCAAATAATATTTGTGTTGACATTGCATTTCCACCCACTTCAAAGGTGGCCCATGAACTTGAAACATAAAAGTATTTTGTTTCCTAAAATGTTCACAAGCACATGGCATAAAAGGCTTTCACAGCACTCAATGTAAAGCTACGGTAATCAAGAGCAAACAAGTACATTAACAATGTCAGAGACTCCAACAACGTAGGCTTTATATTACCTTTCTAGCAAACAAAAAAAATTCAGAATCACAAGTCTCTTTTATTAAATCCTTGTTTGCTAAAAACGAACCACATTCTTTTTTGTTGCTCTTGGGGAAGGGGCAACTAGACATAATGAACATATCTTTCTTTCTGAAGAAAAAAAAGCCTTTACCAATTGGGGGTCTTTTCTCTTTTGAAAACTTCTCCAAGGCATCCCAGTCTCTGTTTGTAGCCAATGCAAAAACTTTAAGCCAATACCACCTCTTATCAGGAACCTACAACAATCTAAAGTGATCAGGAAAATAGGAAGCCCATGCACAATAATGACAGGTGACAACTGTCACACAAAATGATAGTATACCAACAGAGTTACAGACCTTGAATTCTGTTTTTACTTTCATTGCAGCTCGATGATTTCCGTACACAATACAAGTGCGTATTGTATCACTCACACTTGAATCAACAAAAATTGCTCGCTTCATAGTCACTTCTAACTCATGTTGTATCCTGTTGAAGGTTTAGGGTTTAGAAAAATCACTAAATGATTTCAAAAGACTATGATTACATGGAGCCATGTATCATAAGTTAATCATGGTTTTAAAAAACCATCTAAGGCTTGCCATAAGGCTTTTCCGTAAATATAGCATCAAGGCTATTATTTTCAGTGTTTTTAAAGGCTTATGCCTCACCTTGCTCCTTAATCGGCTAATGTTTATGCCTCAAGTCTTAAGTTTCAAGACGTATAAAGGCTTATTATAAACTTTATTGAAATTGAGTTAAATTAATAGGATTATAACACAAAATTGGGTCCAATTTATGTTTTAATTAGAAACAACAACTGGTTTAAGATTTTCAAATCTATTACAACTTTTCTTCCTTCAACTTCTAGCTGCAACCAAGAACCATGTTCTACCATTTTGGACCCTTTTGAATTGTCCTTGCACTACTTCATCTCTTAACTCTGGTTTTTAAATTTAAGTCCAATAACCCTTCTTATATATATATATATATATATATTATTACTCTTTTTTTTGCTTGTTCTTTTTAAGTCTTTCATTATTTGTTTTTCTTCTCTGATTTGTTTTGCACTTTCTTCTCTTATTAAGATTGAAAGCTTACTTAAGCCCTTTTTTTTCTCATTTTTGTAGTTCATGTCATTCCAAATAGTGAACTACTTAATTTTGTAGATCTTTTGTTTATTATTTGCTTGTTGATTGTTTATACATTTAGTTGCTTATTTTTAAGTCCCTGTTGAGTTACTAGATATTATTTTGTGATCTTGCTACTATTTATTTCAGTTTTATATGTTTTTGAAAATTTTGTGTTAAGAATTAATCCTCAGACCGTCTCAAGGCTTACACTTCACTAGGTGAAAGCAAAACGCTTCAAGGCTAGCTTCTGCCATTTAAAACCTTGAGATAATCAAGTAAGTTCCACTACAACATTGTTCTTTCTCAAAGCCTAAAAAGAGAGTAGCAGAGAAGCTAGCACCATGAGTTCATTTTAACTATGGAAAGGTGATTATTTCTATTAACATCTGACCTCAACAATTTTGCATGCTCTTCAGCAGCCTTTGACTCGAAAGTATGCTCCTTAGTTTCTGAAAATAGATTTTGTGCCTTCTCAATCATTTTTATACGCGGACCATGAAGTGGAGATCCTTTACTTGCCATTGGATTTTTTTCAAGTTCCCATGATTCTTTCCACAGAAGTAAAGCCACCTCCTAGAAAACCAAATGAATTTATGAATCGTCCATAGAGCATTAACAGGATAGTTAACATTTCACAAAATAAAGGAACACTTCAACTTTAAATAGGGTAGCAGGTAATTTGACTCTGACAAAATTGCAAAGCCAAGTTAGCTCCCGTGAAGTAGGAAAAAGAACTAAGAACGCTAATATGAATAAAATAAATGAGCTGTTCACTTTAAGAAAAATATCACGCTACAATTACAGAATGAGATTTCACTTGGCCTATATGCTGGAATTTTCACATAGTCGATAAATGGGACAAACCTAACGTATAAACATTATAAAAAAAAATCTAATGTATAAACCATTTTTTATGCTAAATTTTCAAGACATGATGATCAACTTTTGGATCTCTCTTCTCCATGAGACACTGAAATCTGCTTAAATTGTTGCATGCATTTAAACCAATAAAACTTACCTGTAGCTGCCCGGTAGATAGGAAAAAGTCCTTCAAGAATTCATGCTTATGGCACCTGAAAAGAGAAACATAATAATAACTCATGCATTAAAAACACACACAAAGGTAAGCGGGCAAGGACATGCAAACACAACAAAAAGAATAATTAGAAGCAAAAGAACATTAAGAAACAAGCTAAGCTCCTGCCTTTGAATGACAATGCTATGTGTTAGGGTTTGTATGTAAATGCCAGATGTGTGTTTATCCAAGGTCATTAGTAAAACCTATAGCCACATGCTTATGTGCAACTTAGTGTAGGAGGTATTAACTAAGTTTAGTGGGGGTATTTTTGTAATTTTTTAACCCTTGTGTCTCCTCAAACAAAGTAATGTTTCCTTGGGAAACTAAGGAAATGGTCATAAGGGCTCAATAAAGTGACCCATGAAAGGTCTGTGCCATTAAAGGTATTGGGCATAAACGTATACTCCGTCATTCACATCAATGAGAACAAGTAGATGAATTTCATATACAATTCTTGTGCCATAACCTTTGATTTGTGCTTGTTTTATTTTTCTTGGTTACTTCGGTGTTCTTCGTTGCCTCAATTATTGTTTGTCGTGTTTATATGCTTTCAATGTGCGTTTCTTGTGTTATTGTGTGATGCCTCAATGATTGACTGATTACCCCTTGCTTACTTTGTGTTTACAAGGTGCAGCAATCAAGATCACATATGTTAATCAGATTGATTTGCTTTCTTACAAGTTTAACAAGTGCCAAACCATTCAAGTGTAACTAAGTGGATCGTTACAGTTGGTATCAACGCTCAAAGGTTATGAGAGAAAAAGGCACAATGACGAACAAACATTTTGATTCATATGATCAACAACTGGGTAAGTTAGCTAGCTTACATAAACTTGTACATAAAGTGCTAGAGTGAGTGCAATTGAAGGAATCAATCTTTGGGGTCTTGTGGTTACTGTTGAAAGTTTCAAAGCTAAAATCCTTGCCTTTGAAAGAAATAAGGGAAGAGAATCTCCATTGAACTCTAGATCTAGTGGGTCATCAGCTGATAAGTGTGCAAAGGGTGTGTTGAATGCAGCACAAGGCTTAGTAAGGGAACTCAAAGATGATGTGCACGTGACTATTGATGCAATCAAGATGGAGTTAGGAGAAATGAACACCAAACTCAATGTCACTTGTCGAATTGTTATCAACCAACCAAATAATCATGATGGTGCGAAGTATGGAACAGTCAAGATACTAGAACCCCGAGCTTACGGAGGAGTAAAAGGTGCCAAAGAGCATGAGAATTTCATCTTTGATATGGAGCAAACTCAGAGGATGCAAAGGTCAGCACTATCACCATGTATTTGATTGGCAATGCCAAGTTGTGGAAGAGGACAAAGTATGATGAGATTCAGAAGAGACGATGTCATATTAACTCTTCAAAAGATTTGAAAAGAGAGCTGAGAATTTAATTCTTTTCTAAAATGTGGAATATATGACTCGGAAGAAATTATTCAACCTAAAACAAGTTAAGAAAGTGAGAGATTATATGAAGCAATTCTCGACGTTGATGTTAGACATTCAGAACATGTTAGAGAAGGATAAGATGTTTTTCTTTCTGAAAGGGTGAAACCATAGGCAGAGATGGAATTGCAGAGACAAAGGTTCAGGACCTTACACAAGCACAAGCTTCTGTAGAGTGCTTGACAGATTATCCTGTTTAGCCTAGTCAGAACAAGAAGGTTACACTAACTTCCAAAGGAAACAACAAGTGTTCAAAGCCAAACAATGACAAAAGTAGGATAGTAGTGTTCAAAAAGCCCTAGAATGGAAGGGACAATCCTCATCACAGAACTCCAACAATTAAGGTTGGAAGCCAAAACCTTCGTCTGGTTGCTTTCTGTGCAATGGGCCTCATCATGTAACTAATTACCGTGCAATGGACCTCATTGTGTAACTAATTTCCCAAATTGCAACCAATTGTTTGCACTACAAGCTGCCTTGAGTGTAAGAGAACAAGAAGATGAAGAAGAGACAAAAGGTGAGGAAGGGATTGGGCGCATAAGTGTGTTACATTTTCTAGGAGCCTTGAAAAATAAAATGGAGAATCCAAAAAAGGTCATTGATAAAGGACATTTGTTTCTGGATGGTACTTTAAATGGTAAGGTTGTAAAGACCGTAATGGTAGAATTAAGAGCCACCCATAACTTAATTACGAAACTTGGAGTCAAAAAACTTGGGTTGAAGTTGGGGAAAAACGTAGGCAAAATGAAGGCTATCAACCCTAAGCGAAGGCCACTACAAGGTTGATCAAACAAGTAAACGTTAAACTTGGAAAATGGGAGGGAGGTGCTGACTTAGTAGTCGTCTCTATGGCTGACTTTAAGGTTATCATGGGGATGGAATTTTTGATGGGACAAAAGGCCACTCTTGTACCAACTGCCAAAAGTCTCTTAATTATCGAGGACAACCCAAATTTTATTTAGGGAAATATGTGACAATCGGGGGAACCAAAGCTCTTATCTGCTTTACAATTCAAGAAAGGTTTGAAAAAGGGTGATTTCTCATTCGTGGCAATCCCTACGCCATAGGAGGAAAAATAGAGTGACAAAGAGAGTTTCTTTTCAGATTGTGTAATTACTTAAGTCCAATGAAGATATTATGCCTGATCAGCTTTTGAAGACTCTCACCAATGAGAGATAATAGATCACAAAATTGAGCTTCTACCTAGACCCAAGCTACCTGCAAAGACACCCTATAGAATGTCACCATCGGAACTCGCGAAGCTTCAAAAACAATTGAATGAGTTACTGAAGACAAACTTGATTAGGCTGTCAAAAGCCCCTTATAGTGTGCCAGTGTTATTTCAAAGTAAGCAAGATGGGAGTCTATGATTATATATTAATTATAAGGCTCTCAATAAGGTGACAGTGCGAAACAATTATCTCATTCCTTTGTTAGCTGATTTGATTTGATCAATTTAGTGGAGTGATGTATTTCACCAAGTTGGATATAAGGTTGGGGTATTACCAGGTCAGAATAGTATAGGGGAATGAGCCAAAGACAACGTGTGTTACTAGATAAAGAGCATTTGAGTTTTTGGTGATGTCTTTTGGGTTGACTAATGCTCCAGCCACATTTTGCACACTAATGAACCAAGTCTTTTGTGAGTATCTCAACAAATTTGTGATGGTCTATCTTGATGACATTGTGGTGTATAGCTCCAATCTTGAAGAAGATGCAGAGCATTTATGACTATTTTTCAAAAGTTGAGAAATCATCAGTTGTAAGTGAAAAGAAATGCTCCTTCACTCAGAAGAGAATCAAGTGCCTTAGCCACATCATTGAACGTGGTCATGTGCGTTTAGACACGGAGAAGGTGAGGTCCATTAAAGAGTGGAAGGTGTCCACCAATGTGAAGGCCATTTCTTGGGTTGGCCAATTATTATAGAAGATTTGTGGAGGGCTACTCCAAGAGAACTACACCCTTGACATAGCTGTTGAAGAAGGGTGTCACTTGAACATAGAATGACCAGCATTAGAAATCCTTCAAAGATATAAAAGAGGCGATGATGGATGATCCAGTTCTATCCCTACTGAACATGAACAAGTCGTTTGAGGTGTAAACGAATGCCTCTAACTTTGCTTGAGGGGTCTTACTTTAAGGACATCCAATAGCCTATGAGAGTCGTAAGTTATCAGATGCAGAAAGAAAAAGAAGATATACAACTCAAGAGAAGGAGCTATTAATAGTCATCCAATGCTTGTAGACATGGAAGCACTATATAATGGGGTTGAAGTTTGTGTTAAGACAGACAACTCAACAGTCGATTTCCACTTTAAGCACAAGGTTAGTCATACCAACCAAGTAGTGGATGCTTTGAGTCGTAAGGCAAGGCTTACGGCCTAAGGATGCTCGCGACTATGTCAACGAGCTTTGTAGCTACACCCGTAAGGGAGCGCATCAAGAAGAATTTGGATAAGGACCAAGTCACAGAAACAATCCTCAAGTTGGTACGTGAAAGGAAGACCTGCCAATTATGATAGGAGGATGGGTTACTCATGCACAAGGGGAGCAGATTATTCATTTTGAGAGTAGGAGACTTGAGAAAGACACCAATGAGGGAATGTCATGACACCTTGTGGGCAAGTCATCCAAGTTGCAGAGAATGTACACCCTGGTGAAGCAAGGGTACTCTTAGCCTAATATGCGTGAGGATGTGATGCAATATACCTACTCATTTGTCAACAAGTTAAAGTTCAGAAACAAAAGATAGCAAGGTTGTTAGAACTCTTGCCAATTGGGAAAGTGTCTCAAAGGACTATTCTAAGGTAGGAAATCTAATAGGAGTTTTAGTTGTAATTGAAAGGTTTTCAAAGTACATAACATTCATTCAGGTGGAGAAGTACTGCTCAATAGAAGAGACAACTCGCTTGTTTTTCAAGTTCATTGTCAAATACTAAAGTGTTCCCCATAAAATTGTGAGTGATCGAGGCACCAGATTTACAGGGACCTTCTGGTCAGGACTTTTTAGGCTTCTTTGCTCACAACTTAACACCTCTTCGAGCTACCACCTATAATTGGATGGACAGACGAAAAGACTCAACCAATTATTGGAAGAGTATCTGCGACCCTTTATGACAGTAAACTAGAAGAATTGGTTGTAGTTACTTAATCTAGCACATTTTTTAAAAAAAATGCTCAGAAGAGCTCTTCCACCAACAAGAGCACTTTTGAGATTATCAATGGATAGCAACCACTATTACCCTACACAATGGATGGGCCTTGTACTGGAAAGAATCTCAAAGCTTTCAATTTCAAAAAAGAGTGGAGGAGCAATGCTAAGATTGCTCGTGCCTACTTGGAGAAAGCTTCTAAGAGGATGAAGAAGTGGGCTGACACTCGCCGCAGATTACTTGAGTTTTAAGTGGGAGATCTTGTAATAGTCAAGTTGTTACCAGAAAAAATTTGGTCTCTACACACAAGGGATAGAAGAATTATCAGAAGATATGAAGGTCCAATTCTTATTGTTGCCAAATCAAAAGAACTTCTTACAAGGTCGTAACTCCTAGTTCGATGAAGGTGCATCATGTGCTTCATATCAATAACCCAAAGGCTTACCATCTAGACGTCAAATATGAAGAACGCAACCAACCAGCCAGAGCCAGAGTCAACACCAAGCTACAGATAACCTAAGAGCTAGGGGATATTTTAGCATAACAAGTCGTGAAGGTGGGACGTCAACAGCGGCAAGAGTACTTAGTGAAGTGGAAGAACTTGGGAGTCAAAGAACTTGGGAATCGAAGAAACCAACTAGGAGCAAACAAAGCACTTGGAGCAGTTCTAGAAGATGAGTAAAGACTTCAAAGCTAACCAAGTCTACAAGAACGCCAATAGCTCAAGTAAGAGAATGTTAGGGTTTTCATGTAAATGTCACATGTGTGCATATCCAAGGTCATTAGTAAAACCTATGGCTGCATGCTTGTGTGCAACTTAGTTTAGGGGGTATTAACTAAATGTAGTAGAGGTATTTTTGTAATCTTCCAACCTTTATGTCTCCTAAAGCAAAGTGATGCTTCTTTGGAAACTAGGGAAATGATCATAAGAAGGAGATTGTAAGGTGACCTATCAAAGTGTTGTACCATCTAAGTTATTGGGCATAGTGGTGTACTACTCGCCCACATCAATAAGAACAAGTAGATGAATTTTATATACAATTCTTGTGCCATGATCTTTGATTTATGCTTGCTTTATTCTTTCTTGATTGCCTCGATGTTTTTTCGTTATCTCAATTGTTGCTTGTCGTGTTTGTATGTTTTCAATGTGCGCTTGTTGTATTGTCGTGTGATGGCTTAATGATGGACTTGTGATTACCCCTTGCTTACTTTGTGTTCGCAATGTGCAACAACCAAGGTTACAATTGCTAACCAGACTAACTTAATTCTTTGCAAGTTTAACAAGTTTTGAAATATTCGAGTGTAACTAAGTAGATCGTTACACTATGCATGCAACTAATTTCTCAAGTAAGATGAGCAACCCACCTCAATCTCGTGCGTGTGTGGCAGGTGCACTTAGTCTCTCCTATCTCCCATACATCCAAAAAATAAATATTTACAAGGCAAAAAATGACAAATTTTTCCAACACCTTTATGGAGATCCATTAAAGACTGGCCCCAACCACTAAAGACTGGTAGTAAGAAACTAAGGAATTTAGGCTTTAAATGTGTGAGCTTTATCATGCTTTCAAATGCAACATCTCAAACCCGTTGATTCCCTCCAATAAGTCAAATAGAAGCAAGTTTTTTTAACACTAGGCCACACAATGGAGGTAAATCCTATTGTTATAGGTCCAAATGTGCCTTAATTCTCCAAAGACTGTGACTAACACATACTAGTACCTAATAAAAAATTATATACATAGGGACTTAAAAGGTGAAACAAAATAATTGTGTATACCGTGCATAAGATATAAAAAGGTCACGCGCCAGTGGTCGAGCTTGTATCGTTCCAAAGAACTCCAATGGTTGTCTCTGTATCAACAAATTATATTAAATGACTTGTTTATACATATATTTATTGTCCCACTTTTTCTGTTCATTGAAATATCATATAAATCTGACCAAAAATTTGTGTGAGTCTTATAGGAAGACTTGCCTTTTGCCAGATATGAAACAGAACAAGATAAACAAGATCCATGTCACCACTTTCGGTGGCCTTTATCAAAGCCATATCTTCTTCTCCAATACTTAACAAAAGAGGAACCTGAGGGGAAAAAAACATAGTATCAAATAGAGATTACTATTAAGAAACAAACTGATTACTTTTGGTGAAGTTTGCTTATAAAAGCTCCATTATTATCATTAGGGTTAAATATGTTTTATGTCCAAAAAATATAGGATAATTTTCAAAAATGTTCAAAATGTTTAAATCGTTGCAATTATACTCAAAACATATGAGATACGAAGAAATGCCTAAAAGTTAACTAGCAATAATTTATCTAACAGAAGTGAGGCATGGCAAGAACATCATACCCCATGGAAAATTATAACTATCATTTTAATGTTCATTATTAATAAAATAATAATTTTCCAACTTGGATAATCAATTGATGGAACTTATTGCAGTTTTCCACAGCTGCTTCCAGATTGAGCTGAAAACAACACATGTAGATTTCCGATTCCCAACAACAAAACAATCTAGACACTGTTTCACTCGATACATAGAATTGCATAGGTACTTAACCCATCCTTTTCTTTTTCTTTGTTTGGTTTTACAATTGTGTTTGGCTGTTGAGAAAATGGAAGAAAATGTGGTTAGGGAGAGAAGGAAGGAAGGGGATGGAGAAGATGAACAATACTCTATTCTTTTTTTTTCTTACAGTCTAGACTTGAAATTATCATTTTATTCTCAAAAAAATGCATGTGAAACGCACATGTCTCCCTTCTATTAGAGAAATTAATACCAGTTAATTTTTGAGCATTTTTTTGTACATCACACGTTTTTGACATAATTGCAACGATTTAAATGTTTTGGATATTTTTGAAAATTATCTCATATGTTTTGGGCATAAAATGTATTTAACGCTTGTTATTAAGACTATTAGTCTTAATACATCTATGAGTCTTGTGTCTCCAAATATATGGTTGATATCTCTTACTAGAATAAGGAATTAAGAAAACACACAATGCATATGTAGCCTTCTCTCTCCCAAGTTTATTCAATATCAAAACAATTCTCCATGAAATCCTTGGGGCAGAATTTTCCAATGTAGATTTCATATTTGTGCCTTTTTTTATTTTTTATTGGAAATTTTCACTATTACGTTTATACAGAAAGCAAGAGATAAGAATGCATTCCCCAAAGTGTCGTTCTTCAGGAAAAATGAAAGAAACACACGGAGACGCACAAAAGATAACCTGTTTAGATGAACGTGATTCATGTTCAACAAGCATTGCAGCTAGTTTCCGGCGGCCATTTTTATCTGCATGGGCAGCCACTGCTGCATATGATAAACCTTTGCATAGCTTCAACTGAAAATCAATAAAAGATAACTTGAGATGCTACTTTCATGAAATCAAACGAGCTGCAAATGCATAACTTCAGCAAGAATAGACAAACAACCTTATCAAGTAAGATTTCAAGGAGAGTGGCATCAGGAATCGCTAATGAAGCTGTTATCTTCGAACACGCCCAGTGCATTATCACAACCTCCTATATAATGGAAGTACAAATGTATTAGTGCCACTAAATTTCACAAAAAGATGGAAACCATAACTTTCATTAATGAACTAGTATTAAAATAAGGGTTCACATAACAATAAAAGTAAGAGGCTATTTTCCATAAAAAAAATCTTTTAGCAAATTTACTATGCTTTGCTACCTGTACTGTACCAAAGCACTCAAAATAATACCTGCAATTCGATATTGTTTAAAAGCACTCAAAATAATACCTACAATTTCAAATGGATTCTTAAGCAGAAGTTTTTTTTAGAACAATAAAAAAAGTAGAGTTTTACTGTTCACATGCACTGCAATGTATGATAAGAAAATCAGACATGGCATCATCAATGTCCCCAATTATACTCAAAAACATTTTCAATCATTCAATATTTTACTCTCATCCTCCTAGACACAATAGTTTACTCTCACATGGATAGCTAGATTTTTCTACCTCACATCAAGTTCATCTATTTTTCACTCTTAAGGGTTTTCTTCACCAACTTGATAGCAAAACAAAAGCCTATGAGTATTAATTTTCCTTTATCTTCATTATTTCTCGCAAGTATCTTATAATTTTGTTCAACAATTTATGAGTTCACATCCCTTGCATGAAAGACATCTCCTCAAGTAGATTTAATCAGGATTAGTATGCAGAATATTTATTGACAAATGACTAGTTCAGGAAAAAAAACATTGTGTATTGTAGATGAAACAATAAAGAAAAGGGAGTTACCTGATTCATCCCAAGGTACTCAGATATCCTTAATGCAAGAAGGTGTTGATGTGCATTAATCAAGCGACCAACTAGAACAGATGGGGTAAGCAACTGAAGACAAGAGGTTATTCAGTATGCAGGTAGGAAAACAGATTCAGCAATTGAAGCTAATAACTAAAAGTAGTAAGCTCTCAGAACCTTATATTGTTGTATACTAAGAGGTATGCCAATTTCATGACTGCGTACAGCATTCAAAACCCGCAAATTTTTACACATCTCTTGAATTCGATCACGCTGAAAATTGCTGCCAAAGCCAACTGGCTATCAATATTGAGAACATAAATCAGAAAAACACAAGAATGCTGTTTGAAAATTAAACATGTTAAAAGATCTAATCAAGAAGTGCAGGGCTTCCACGACAATTAGTTCTAAGATATTTCATCAGAAATATTGGAATTAAAAAAAAATCCACAATGTCAAAATGCTAACATACTCTAGTGAAATTGCTCATTCATTGCAATGATAAACCTTTGACGGGAAAAAAAGGGTTACTATAAGCAACATTAACCTGCAAAAAGCTTGGCCATAGCTTGCAGCTCTTAGCAGTGTACGTTGTCGTGAAACATCAAATTCATGGCCAGCAGCATCAATACATGCTTCAACAGCCTCAGGTAAGGATGACCGTATCAATCTCAAATTGTCATCAGCCTATTAAATGAGGAATTGACTCAGAAAAATAATTAAGAAAAATAGTGATGTAAGGTAAAATGTTAGAAATTCACGAACATAGAAAGGCAAGACAATAGCAATTTAATCAAACCCCACCTCGGACATTAACAGAAGCAAGCTACCAGCCAATGTTCCAAAGGGATGGCAACCATACTAGTCCTATACTTATTCAAAAAATAGAACTTAGGTCCTATACTTATTTTTAGTAACACTTTAGTCTTATGGTTTTGAAAAGTGACCATACAAGGATAAAACCATATTTATGAAACATTTAAGATCACATGACATACACATGACCATCTTTAAGGGGCATATTATAATTTTACCTACTTCTTCCCTTGAAAAGAAGAGTGAATTGTTCCTATCATTTTTAGATGTTAAAAGCTTCAATCCAATCAATTTTTATTCATTATTTTGTATTTATTTTTAGTAACACTTTAGTCTTATGGTTTTGAAAAGTGACCATACAAGGATAAAACCATATTTATGAAACATTTAAGATCACATGACATACACATGACCATCTTTAAGGGGCATATTATAATTTTACCTACTTCTTCCCTTGAAAAGAAGAGTGAATTATTCCTATCATTTTTAGATGTTAAAAGCTTCAATCCAATCATTTTTTATTCATTATTTTGTATTTATTTTATTTTTCTTATGCCGTTCTTCAGTTTTTATAATTGTTCTTGTAACATAAAAATATAACCAAACTAAATATCTTCAACATAAGAACAAAATAAAAAAATTAGAAGAAAAATATATTACATACAGAAAAAAAATGAATAAAAACTTGTGACTAAAGCTTTTATTAGCTAAGAATGGCAGAAATAATTCTCTATTTTCTTCCAATGAAAGGGGTAAGTAAAATGACATCATATATCCGTTAAAAATAGTTATGTGCATGGTATGTGACTTTAGATGGTTCATAAATATGATTTTGTTCTTCTATAGTCACTTTTTCAAAACAATAAGACTAAAGTGTTACCAAAAATAAGTACAAGACTTAAGTGAAATTTATGCAATAGCTATAGGACTCCCATGGTATTTTTCTATTTTCCAAAATAGGTCCATGATAAGCTCTTAAGAAGAATGAATTAAATTCATTAGTTTACTTTCACTCATCAGAAGCATGAAAGAGGAATATTAACTATTTATGTTTTTTTTCCTTCTTTTTTATTTATAGAAAGAGGAGCTGAAAACTACCTTTGCACTTCGTCTATCAAAATGATCCAAGGCATCGTATAATAAAGCAGCAGGCGATGTGCTTCCAATCTTAAAGATGGATTCGGTTGAATCTGGAACCCGTTGCAGAAATTCCATACTTGAGTTAGACAATATCCTCACCCCATCATACTCAGGTACAAGAATAATTGGTTCATCATAAAGGTAGCGGACTGGATCTCCTCTAGGGCCCATCATCAAAAGCATATCATCCCAATAAAGCAACACAGTATCCATCCCACACCATGCTATCTGATCTGGAGGAAGTGCTGACTGCATATACGAAATTAATATAAGACAGGAATATATGCCACTCTAAAGCCAAAAATCTAATATGAAACAAAGGAACGCTCTAGCTGTAAATGTACTCTTTCTCCAAGTTCTTGATCTAGATTGGAGGCAAGCTAAGAAACTTAAAGACTTTAATTATCAGAATTTATGTGTTTGTGACCCAAATTTAAAAGCAAGAAAGGTCCCAGTCACATAGAACGTAAAAATTATAGGCATCATGAATATGCCATGGAGATAGGGTTGACAAATTGATCTTACAAATGGCACATCTAATGCAAGTGCACGGTGTTTCATACAACCCAATAATTAACTCACATTCATTACTACATTCCATAAAGAGTAGCAAGAAAATCTTAGTATGAACTCAGCAACAACTCAGTAACCAAAAGATAAGCAAATCAGTAGGTGGGGGATCATGAACACTGAAGGGATAGATTTATGTGTTGCACACTGCCTTCTGGTGTAAGCACATGCTGTTTTTTAACGATTACATAACTAGTAAAGTTATTCTGTCCAGCATTCATTCAACATCTAGCAGCAAAAACACCCCATATAATTTAAAGGGGTGAAAGACAAAGACTTTGCATCCGTCCCTCGTTATTTAAAGTTAAGTAATCCCAACTAATCGCATTGCTTCATGTCTAAGTTCTCTTAATAGGTTCTAAAAATCATGTTACCAAGAAATAAATTTGCACTGTGCCTCAATCAGATCAAGGGTAAATTCTGCATGCAATACAATAAGCTTAAAGGAAAGATACCTCGCATTCTTGCTCGAGAATGACATTACTCAAATCAGAAGTCAAGACCAAAAGTCTTCCATCGTGAGTAAACGAGGCAAGCCACTGGCCATCCCTAGACACCGCCATCTTCTGAAGCGGCCCATGAAGTACCTCAAGGCCCAAACGCTGAACTCCATCCTCTTCCACAGCCAAAACACAAGCTTCTTCTCCAATCCCAACCCCAAGCAACACCTCCACATTCCCAGACATCGTATACTGCGGCTCAATCACCGCCATACAATGCGGCAGTTCATCGATTTCGGGGTCGGCAAGCTTGATCGGGGTAGGGTTCTTGAAATCAGGAATGCAAAAGAGCTGATTTGACTCAGTGATACAAACAAGGCCATTTCCCCAGAAAACACAGTCCACCACGTTTTGCTCGAAGCACTCTTTTCCCATCGAGATATTGGGCTCGATAAGTTCGGCGTGAATGTTGTAGCGGTAAACGGTGCCGTCTTGGACAATACATGCTAGAATTTGGTCTTCGGTCCATGACATGCCGATTAATCTACCGCCGGGTTGTCTCCAGACGGTATCAGATAGTTGAACCCCGGCACAATTGAAGATCCGAAGTTTGCGGAGGGCAGATTCGGAGTGGAGCTGGACGATCTTAGAATCGTCGCGAATCACAGCGATTGGTCCACCAAAGGGTGCACAAGCGACCTTGTTTCGACTGAGGTCCATGATCTTCCAGCTCATTCGGTAGATTTCAGGTTTGCGATAGAAACGATTGTAGAGGAGCTGCCACTCGGCGGCAACCGATACATTAGCCATTGTTAGCGAGAGAGTCGAAGGTCTTCTTCTAACTTAGGAATTATAAGGACTTGAAGAACTTGAAATTGGATGCATCCATCGGAAAAAGAAGTAGTTTGCCGGCAACTGATAAACAAATTTAATCGAAAGCATAATCCTTCTTTACAAATTTTTACCACTTATATTTTAGAGAAATTACGGAAAGACCTCGAATTTTACTGCTACATATTCTGTTAAGTATATTAAAAATTATATATATTAAAAACACTTAATAAAACTACCTCCACCCATCCCTCCTCTTATCCATGCAAATTTCCCAAAGTACATCCCTTCTGCGTGAACTCCTTCCTCCCCATACGATAGCCCGAGAGACATCCTACCAACCAGTCACTGCGCGGACAACAACCAACCACCATGCAACCAGTCCGCGACATACAGACGATAGAGTTGGAGCTATCGAGCAATTCAACCAACCACCCACTTCAACATTTTCTTGTTTAAAATTTAAGTATATTTGAATTTTTTGTTTAGATTTAAATCTAATTAGTATTGTGATGTAATTGAAATTTTGATTGTTTGGAAGATACATATCGTTAAAATTAATTATGGTTAGAGAAAAATATCATAAAAAAAGGGATTTTGGGTGTTTACTTTATAAAATCGCAAAGGAATAAGAAAAGAGTAGTAAGTAGTTTGGATAGGGGTATTCAAACCTAATTTCAAGGTTCAGTGGAGACTGCTGAATCTATCTATTAGGTTCAATTAAGAGATACCAAACCTTCTCATTAAGTTCGGTTGAGGTTATCCTTGGGTTTTTTTTTATGAACAAATTTGTTAAATATGAGTTTATCTCTACTATTTAAAATATTTATTTAAGTGAATTATTCTTACCTATTCTTATTTTAGGTACGAGTAAACAACTGAAAACTGTTTCTTATAAAAAAAAATTGTATATGTTTAAGAATTTATTTATAAAAAGAAAAAAAAAGACAAAGGGAATCTTTCAAATGTTTCTATGGATATGATACTAATGTCTTTTATAGAGAACATAATGGAGTCTTTATGTATAAATGATAGGTACACATTGTAATATTCATAAATAGATATTTGATATATACTTATCAAAATTCTACATAATTTGTAAAAAAAAATTATTCGAGATACCTATTCTAATTTATTTTTGGTTCGAATTTTTTTGAGTTTTTTTCTTTTTTCATATCTTTGATTTTCATTTTTAATATTTTTAGTATCAAAATATTATGATTTGTGTGTGTTTGGTGATAAAAGTAGAGGTAGAGAGATATGCATAAGTTGAGATAAGGGAGTAGGAGTGAGATGTATTGGGTTTTTTAAAAGAGATTTTTTAAGTAAATAAAACGAGAGTGGAATGTCTTATTTATTTTATTTAATGGGATATATTGCATAGTTAGCTATCATTTCATTATAATTTTAAGTATTTTAAATTAGTGGGCTGTTTGAGAGTAAATTTTAGGATTTCCTAAAAATATCTTTATTTTATTTCAATGCAAAAATATATATACTTTTTGGCATATTTAAAAATTTATACATATTTTTTTTAAATATGGTTAAAAATGAAAATATGAATAGTTGTGTCCTATAAAAATTGAAGCAAATTTTTTTTTTAATTTTTTTATAATCTAATTATTGAAATAGTTTCAATTTTAATCTTATCTAAAGAAATTTATATAATAAAAAATGTATTATATTTTTAAAATACATAAAACATATTTTTATATAGGCGTTAGGAATCAAAAATCTTCTAATAATTTAATTTAAGTAGTTTAGTCTTGTCATTATTAGGTTATGCACTAGAGGTCTTATAATTTTTAAAAATGAACACTTTAATCCCATAATTTTTGAGCTGGACATCTATATTTTTTTATACTTATGATACACTAAAAATTGCTCATTTTAATAAATTATAAAAGTAAAAGTGTTTAATTTTCATAATAATATTATTAGTAATGCTAAACTCATAAATTACGAAACTAAAATACTCATTTTAAAAAAATTATGAAACCCTTGAACCTAATCCATTATAACGAAACTAATGTGCTCATTCAATAATAATTATTGGACCTATATAACCTTTTTCTCTTTTGTATATTATAAAAAACATAGGTATATAATATAAAATAGACCAAAAATAAAACTTCATTTATATTTATGTTATACAATTTAAAAAAAGAGAAGGATAGAATATATTTTTTGTCCACTAAATTTAACTCTTTAATAATTTGACCCGTTAACAAATTTTTCATAACATTTTGTCTACTAATTTTTCATATTTAATAACTTTAATCTAAATTTAAAAATTAGACTAAATTGTACCGTATCATTCATAATTAACTTACAAAAAAATTATTTAGTCCTTTAACTTTTAATGTTTAACATATTTAATCTAATATCTTTAAATTTGAACTAGAATTTTTAAATATGAAAGCTAGTGGACGAAAATTAACAAAAATTGTATAAGGGACCAAAGTGTTAAAAGTGATAAAATTAATATAAGAAAAATGTAATTCGACCTTTTATATATATATAAAGAGATAGAGAGAGAGAGAGAGAGAGAGAGAAAAAAAATTGCTAGTGTGTTAGGATTTTTAGAGAGATTCAATATTCATATCCTTTATTCATGTTATAAGTGAGATATATATAGATACATAAAAAATAGATATCATCATTACAATAGAGGGAACTATGTTCGAGGTGTGTTAGAATAAACCCATATGATAAGACCATAACTAACATATTGATATAGGTCATTTCATCCATGTCACTAAAGCTGGGCTTAGATAGTCGAAGACTAGGTTTCATCTCACCAAACTGAACATCCCTTGTTCCAAAACCAAGTTGCCCTTTACAGGCCACAGACTATCACCTTGTTACACGATCACAAGATTGGCGGTATATTTTGAATCGTTAGCATCATGTCTCTACCAGTTGGATAACACCAAACATTAACTCTCATATTCTCTTGACTTTGAGAAATTAAGATAATACTTAAGAACCAACTAAAACCTTTCATCTTCCTTTCAAAATAACTTCCCTAACTACACAACTTCCTATAACTCCTAAGGAAATAACTGTATAGACCTCATATAAATAGTTATTTTTTTTTTACCATTTTACAACCTTTCCTTAACTTGGTCTTATTTTCAATCAAAGAAACTGAGCCCATCTAAAGGAATTTCAACCTGTTTCCTTTATTTTCAACCTGATTTCTCATTACTTTATTTGGATTTTAGTCAGTTCAAACGTCTTTTTCACTCGACCTCACATTTGAAGTGGCTAGAATGTTTTTAGGTAATTGCTTATACTCCTTATTTTGGTTTTTAGCATGTCTTCTAAAAAGGGTAAAAACATAGGTCCCCAAATCGTCTCCAATGATCCTCTTAGTGCTCGCATGAAAAGTGTTCCCATGATTAGGATTGGGACACCATGGGAGTACTCCAGAGAATCTATCAATACTCACTTAGGTCATGATACCAACCTAAACGACCTTAAGATACCACAACAGGACATTATAAAGAAACTTGTAGCACCTCTGGGAGAGAGAGTATTCTAGCTCTTCCCACTTCTTCTAGCTCACTTCCATTCTTCGTTTTATCATCACAAGGTCTAGTACCTATAATAAGAACTCTTGTGATGATGCAGTCACGTCACAAAAAGAAAAATCATGAATAAAAAGGTGAACCTACATACAAAACTAAGACAAGCATCAAATTGAGAAAATGCACAGAAAGCTAGATATTGATGACTTGGACTAATTAAAGAAAAACTACAACATCCCACTGATGAGTGCTCAAAAAGCACTAAAATTACCATGATTTTATGCACATTAATTGATTAAAAATATATATATTTATATGTTTTATCATATATTTATATAAATTTGTCTTTTTCGGAATCACGGGTATTTTTATTGTTTTTCAGGTATTTTCTCTCTTTCTTTCTCTCTTTTCTTAGATTTTTTAGTTTTTTTTAGTTAATTTCTCTTAGTTTTAGAGTTCTTCCCTTTTTGGGAAGAACTAGTTATGTTTTTGTAATTTATTAGCTTTTTGATTCAATAAATGGGAGTGCAAATTCCGCTTGAAGGTTTTCCAGCAACGGGAATAGCATCGAAGTTCTGTAAGGATTTTATTTTCTTTACAGTTATTTTTTATGCTTTATTCTTACATGTTATATTTAATTTGTCTGTGATTAAATTTAACTCTGCTGTCTGTTTATAAACATGATGTAATAATAACGTTGTTATGCTTGCGAAATATTAAATAGGTGAAAATCTCTAAAATGAATTGATTTTGTTTTTATTCAAGATTTTATATTAAAAATGTAAGAGAGAAATATATTATTTTTCATTACAAACTTAAACCTGAAAATTAGATTTTAAGGTTTAGTTATCCGGTCTGATTTAGAGTAGTGCTCTTTTATTTGTTGGTACAATCGCCCGGTAGTTAGAGTGAAGCTCTATTTCAAAAGTTTTTATAAGAATTATTATCTGAAAATGTATTGACAACATGTTTTCAATAGTGGTTTTAAAACTTGAAAGTTAGTACTTGGATAACTAAATTCTTACGTTTAATTTGGACACCTTGAATAAAGTTTAAATTGTCTAACCCCACCAAATGTGGCATTTAAATGGTTCATTTTCAATCTCTTAGAAAAAGAAATTAATTTAATTAACCAAATTAGTTATCAACCCCACCCATAGGTGTTAATTGATTTGTTTAGTTAACAAAGAATATCTAACCCCACCAAAGGTGGTATTCATATAAAAAAGGGAGAATCAATAAATATCAATTCATATCTTTAATAACCTAAATAATATGAGCAAGCATAATTAACTTAGTTATTATATCCATAAATACTCCACTATTATAAAAGATAAAATTTGCATAAATATTTATTGAATCTATGTTTATTTTTATGTCAGTAGATTAAAAACACAAAAACCCAAAATATCGTGACATGATGTTTAGGATTTAATTTCGTTTTAAAAATTTGAATAATAAATTAAAAACTACATACATTCCTTCCTTAGATCGACCTTGGGAGTATACTTATCATTTTCTTTGAAATGATTCGTGCACTTGCGAGAGTTTTATAAATATAAAACCAAAGTATTGGCAAGAATCGGTGATACCGGTTTTCGCTCATCACCCACCCAAAGTTAAGGTGATGCTAGTTCCTTGCCACCTTTGTAACATATAGGACCCTTCTGTGAGATTATATGTCATACACTCCATATCATTCAAACTAGGCCTTAAATGCCCAATCCCATGAATAATAATCCATGTCCTATACACGTTCGACATCAGTTTAGATTAAGTCAACCTCAATAGATGGCAAACTATTTATGCCTCTTCGTCATTACTGGGGAACATTGGATAGATTTAACAATAAAGAAATATAGTATATTATGAAAAAAAAATGGCCTCGACAAAAGGAAGGCATGCATTTCTACCCTTTCTAGTAGCGGACTAGTTTTAAAACTTCTCAATGGCATACAAGGTTGGAAAAATAAGTACTTCTATATCACTAGGGATATTTGTGGTGATGGGGTGGAGTTCTCATTCCGCACAACATGGAATCTCCACTTTAACACTACCCAACCTTATACCAATAAACTCTTTAATGTTTTAGAACATGATGGAAAAGAGATGATTAAGAAGATTGAGTTCTAAAATACAAATAAATATACTTATAGCCACATCCTAACGGCATATCGTTTTAGGAACTTTGGTGTTTGGAAGGATTACTTCAATGAATATACAAGTCATTATTGGTGGTGGGATACATAAGTTCTAGTGGTATGAATTATATGCTAACTGAGTTCACTTTTCCTTTATAAGTAAAGATGATGAGTCCTCAAAAAGCACTAAAATTACCATGATTTTATTCACTTTAATTGATTAAAAAGATATATATTTATATGATTTTATCATATTTCTATATAAATCTGTCTTTTCAGAATCACGGGTATTTTTATTGTTTTTCAAGTATTTTCGCTTAAAAAAGTAACTTAAAGACTCAGAAAAATACTTGAGGCAATACATCACAAATATATTCATAAAATAAATGAGGAAAAGTAAAAAAAAAAGATGGAAAATTGGACAAAATGGGTCAAAAATGTCAAAAAGGAAGAAATTGGGCAACATCGCCGGCCAACGTGTGCAGCGCGCACGCCGATCTACGCCTCATTCGCACGCGCCACTGTGCCTCACCTACCAATGACGTCAACTGATGTCATCATTCACCTACTACGCATTTCCTCCATTTTTAATCATTTTTTCACCCATTTTTTCTTCCTTTCCTCACCTATAAATACCCATTCTTTCCAGATCAAACCGCACCTCAAAAACATCTTATTCTCTCTTTCTTTATCTCTATTTCTTAGTTTTTAGTTTTTCTTAGTTATTGTTTCTTAGTTTTAGAGTTCTTCTCTTTTTGAGAAGAACTAATTGTGTTTTTGTAATTTATTTGTTTTTTATTCAATAAATGGAAATGCAAATTCTATTTGGAGGTTTTCTAGCAACAGGAATAACATCAAAGTATTGTAAGGATTTTATTTTTTTACAATTATTTTTTATGTTTTATTCTTATATGTTATATTTAATTTGTCTGTGATTAAATTTAATTTTGTTGGCTGTTTGTAAACATGCTATAATAATAACGTTGTTATGCTTGTGAAATATTAAATAGGTAAAAATCTCTAAAATGAATTGATTTTATTTTTATTCAAGATTTTATATTAAGAATGTTAGAGAAAAATATATTATTTTTCATTACAAACTTAAATCTGAAAATTAGTTTTTAAGGTTTAGTTATCCGGTTTGATTTAGAGTATTACTCTTTTATTTGTTGGTATAATCGTTCGGTAGTTAGAGTGAAGCTCTATTTCAAATTTTTTTATAAAAATTATTATCTGAAAATGTATTGACAACATGTTTTCATTAATGGTTTTAAAACTTGAAAGTTAGTACTCGGATAATTAAATTCTTAGGTTTAATTTGGACACTTTGAATAAAGTTTAAACTGTCTAATCCCACCAAAGATGACATTTAAATGGTTCATTTTCAATCTCTTAGAAAAAGGAGTTAATTTAATTAAACAAATTAGTTATCAACCCTACTCATAGGTGTTAATTGATTTGTTTAGTTAACAAAGAATATCTAACCCCACAAAAGATGGTATTCATATAAAAAAAAGAATCGATAAATATCAATTTATATCTCTCATCACCTAAATTATATGAGCAAACATAATTAACTTAGTTATTATATCCATAAATACTTCACTATTATAAATGATAAAATTTGCATAAATATTTATTGAATTTGTATCTATGTTTATTTTTATGTTATTAGATTAGAAACACAAAAACCCCAAATATCGTGACAGGATGTTTAAGATTTAATTTTCGTTTTTAAAAGTTTGAATAATAAATTAAAAACCACATATATTCCTTTCTTAGATCGACCTTGGGAGTATACTTATCATTTTCTATGAAATGATTCATGCACTTGCGAGAGTTTTATAAATATAAAACCAAAGTATTGATAGGATTGGTGATGCTAGTTTTGCTCATCAATACTATACAAAGGTGGACTTTAAGAATTTGATTGACATATATGGGGCTTACGACCTCGAGCTAACTATGCAATAAACTAGTCAACCTTCTTTTCCATGGATTGAAGATTTAGTTCATCAAGATTATATGTCTGTGAAGGATCCACCCTTAGTCTCAATCAACCTTCCTTTTATTTCGAGCTCATCTACAATTCCACCCCATGCTACTACAAGAAGAGGAAAAATATGGAACCTTAAACTTCTCCTACTCATGCTATGGACTTGGATGACTTTAAATTTGATGAAGTTATTCTTAAGGATATCATGGTATTGAACACCCCAGTCATATATTTTGATGAAAGGATCTTTGGATGACCTAACTTGATAAAGGGCTTGAACTGTTACTTTGGAAGTGATGCAGAATGTGCTAGGGTCAAAGAAGTAGTAAGGAGTCATAGGCTTCCAATGGGAAGATGATAGCTGAGAATCTCATAAAGGTAACTTTATACCCTTTTTAAGTTTATGCGTGTTATTTTCTACTTACCTCGTTACTTTCACTTTGCTTTATACTTAATTTCCTAATGCTTTATACTTTTTAGGATATGACACAGGCTAGAGAATAAGGCCTATAAACGCAAGGTGAAAGAGGGTTACTTGTTGGTTATTAGAATGCAATGTAGGACAAGGATGTGCTTTTGCTGGAGAATAAGGCCAAAATTTTGAGACATGAAAGAAATGTCTTGGACAAATCTAAAAAGTTGAAGAAAGTAGACAAATTCGCTTACGACCAAGGTTTAGGAGTAACTCATTATGAAGAAGAGGCTAAAGAAGCTAAGGCTTTTTGTGAGCTCCATGATATAACAAATGATCTTGTTAAATGAGTAAATAAGCTCGGTGTTTGATTTGGTAGACACTCTCAAAGCAAAGTGTACTAAGGCCTATCTAGATGGAGTAAGCTTCTATCAGGAGCTTGAATACACAGGCTGAGAAGCTTGACTTGACCGTTTTCTATTACACTCTTATAAGGGCTTTCTAGAGTAGTGAGGAAAAAACACCTCCTTCTAACACCTTTACTCCTTCACCTCATGAAAATGCAACTTGTATTATCACCTATTTTAAATTATGTACAAGTGGCATTTTCCCCCATGTTTTGGACAATATGTATTTATATCTATCTTTAAATGATTGTCTTATGGTTAGCATGATCCATAAATGTAGTTTTTTTGGCTAGTTATTTATATGCTTCATTATGTCATTTGTTCTTCAAAGTTTTGAACTTCCATTATGTCTCAAATTTGATTTTGAGTCTGCACCTTAGAATTTGAGCCCATTAGCTAGAAAACCAATCCATGTGGTTATAGACTATGGACTCTTGAAAGGCTAATTTGGATTATTTAATAGAGACAGGGTCATATTTTTCTTGTACCCCGAACACCCTTCCAAAGTGTAAGAGAGCACGTAAGGCATCACCCTCCCCAATGATGAGGTGAACCTATTACCTGATCAACATGAATTGTGTGCAATGAATACGTAAGTATACGTATTGTAATAGGTAATATAATGATAAAAAAAGATCGTTCTTATGAAGATTATGTTATTAGAAACTAATTTTGAAAAGTAAAAAGTAAAAATCAATTTTTTCTATGTTTTTATGTTTTAAGAAAACAAAATTAAAAGAACTTAAAATAAATAATAGTAATTAATTAATTTATAATTGAAAACTAAAAAGATATATGAGAAACTATCTAGGTATACTTAACCCGTCAATTTTCTAAACATTTGAATAACTAAAATCCCCCCAATATAATTATCAATCAATTACATGATTAATTGAATCTAACCTAGAATGTATTTCTCTCTCAAGTGAACTATACACCATATAGTAATTAATCTAATCATACTTTCATGTCAATTAAATTGCATACTACTCATTAAGTTCATCAATTATGGATCAGATACATAAGAATCATACATCTCTACCTAGAAAACTATGCATGTTATTTAATCAAGACAAATAATTAAATATTCTCTCAAATTCATTTAATTATCTCTATAGATCAATTGTTGACCAAACAATTAATAACATAAAATTAGATTAAATAATATAATTGAATTGAAATCATAATTGGATAAAAATATTAGATCATCACATGTAACAAATTAGATTTATAAGATCCTTATATTAATAAATTAGCAAGACATAATTTTTTTCTTAAAACTCATATTTTTCATAAAGAAAGAAAGAAAAATAAGAATAAATACAATCAATCTCTTGAATTGTAGCACTAATCTCCTCCTCAATCTCAACAAAAATTGTATCTTTTTTTTTTTTTTTGAATTTTTCTATATTTTTCTCTCTTCTTGGCTCCAAAAACTAATAAAATTTGATAATTTTTTTGGCTCATTAGAGTTTATGGGATAATTAAGGGCTTAAATTAGGTTCAGGTGGAATTTGGACCATCAAATTAGCTTCAGATTAAGGGCTAAGATGAAAAAAAATGAAAATTAATAGCACTGGCCAATAAGAATGTGATACATGGCACGATAGATTCACTCGGATCATCAATGCGTGTTTCATGGTGCGGATGGACTAGTCGTCATCAACAGTACTTATTCAATTCGATATGGCACGCTATGATTCACGGTTATGAATTACATGGTGTTGTGGTATAAATAATGGATGAATCAAGTGATGACATGTGACACATGATGAGTGCTCAAAAAATACTAAAATTACCATGATTTTATTCACTTTAATTGATTAAAAATATATATATTTATATGATCTTATCATATTTCTATATAAATCTATCTTTTCGGAATTACATGTATTTTTTTGTTTTTCATGTATTTTTGCTTAAAAAAGTAACTTAAAGACTCAAAGAAAAATAGCGGAGGTAATACATCACAAATATATTCATAAATTAAAGAGGAAAAGTAAAAAAAATATGGAAAAATTGGACAAAATGGGTAAAAAATGTCAAAAAGGAGGAAATCGTGCACGCAGACGCGTGCGCCCATGCTCATTAGCTCCTGGTCCCACATGCCATATTGCCCTGTCTGCGCGCACCTGCTCTCCATTCCACAAGTGCCTCTGCACGCCCCTGCTACTTTCCACGCGCATCACCGCCCATCTACGCCCCACCTACCATGATGTCAGTAATAATGTCATCATTCACTACTCTACGTTTTCTCTATTTTTAATGATTTTTTCACCCACTGTTTCTTCCTATCTTCACCTATAAATATCCTCATTCTCTTCATAACAAAACACAAATAAAAACACTTATTCTTCTCTCTTTCTTTCTCTGTATTTCTTAGTTTTTAGTTTTTTCTTAGTTTTATAGTTCTTCTCTTTTTGAGAAGAACTAATTATGTTTTTATAATTTATTTGTTTTTTTATTCAATAAATAGAAGTGCAAATTCCGTTTGGAGGTTTTCCAGCAACATAAATAACATCAAAGTACTGTAAGGATTTTATTTTCTTTACAGTTATTTTTTATGCTTTATTCTTACATGTTATATTTAATTTGTTTGTGATTAAATTTAACTTTGTTGGCTATTTGTAAACATTATATAATAATAACGTTGTTATGCTTGCAAAATATTAAATGGGTAAAAATCTCTAAAATGAATTGATTTTGTTTTTATTCAAGATTTTATATTAAGAATGTTAGAGAGAAATATATTATTTTTCATTACAAACTTAAATCTAAAAATTAGATTTTAAGGTTTAGTTATCCGGTCTGATTTAGGGTAGTGCTCTTTTATTTGTTGGTACAATCACTCGATAGTTAGAGTGAAACTCTATTTCAAAAGTTTTTATAAGAATTATTATATGAAAATGTATTGACAACATGTTTTCTATAGTAGTTTTAAAACTTGAAAGTTAGTACCCGGATAATTAAATTCTTAGGCTTAATTTGGACACCTTGAATAAAGTTTAAACTGTCTAACCCCACCAAAGGTGGCATTTAAATGGTTCATTTTCAATCTCTTAGAAAAAGGAATTAATTTAATTAACCAAATTAGTTATTGAACCACCCATAGGTGTTAATTGATTTATTTAGTTAACAAAGAATATCTAACCCCACCAAAGGTGTTATTCATATAAAAAAGAGAGAATCAATAAATATCAATTTATATCTTTAATAACCTAAATAATATGAGCGAATATAATTAACATACTTATTATATCCATAAATACTCCATTATTATAAAAGATAAAATTTGCATAAATGTTTATTGAATATGTATCTATGTTTATTTTTATATTATTAGATTAAAAACACAAAACCCCAAAATATCGTGGCAAGATGTTTAGGATTTAATTTCGTTTTTAAAAATTTGAATAATAAATTAAAAACCATATATATTCCTTCCTTAGATCGACCTTGGGAGTATACTTATCATTTTCTACGAAATGATTCTTGCACTTGCGAGAGTTTTATAAATATAAAACCAAAGTATTGGTAGGATCGACGATGCCGGTTTTTACTCATCAACACACTATTTGATCGTATAGTGAAACTCAAAACTAACACCATATTGACACGTGGTACATCATGTATCATCCGATACATGCAGCATTGCACGATTGACCATTTTCCCTTGTGTGGCATCCATGTGGTTTGCCTGGTTATATCCTTACTTATGTGGTATCCATATGACATCTTCTAATTGGTCATGTACTAAAAAAAACTCAAAAAAAACTTTTCACCCCTTTTGAGTCTAAAATTCATATTTTAATATTTTAACCCCTAAAATACTACTTATTGAATAATACAAATTAATATTAAGTAAAAAAATACACTAATGACTCTACTTTTATAGTCATCACACCTCAAAACTTAATTGTTTACTTGTATGCAAGTAAAGCCAAGTCTAACTAGAAAAAATGACATATATATTATATTCGTAAATATATATATATATATTAATATATACATATTTTGAAAAAAACTATCCTCCTCAAAAGTCGTAGAATTTTATAACAAAAAGGTTCACATATTCATCAATCAACATTTCATTAATACAAGGATATGCAAGGTTTTTGATGAATTAATTTGTATATTGTGTTGCACATGATATCATCCAATGCACTTATGAAACCAATCTATATGAGCATGCTAATCAATTCAATTTTAGAACAAGTCTCATAAATTTATTTTTCACATCCTACTCCACTAATATAAATATGCACTTAGCTAAAGATCAATAAGGACTTTACAAGCCTATAATGTAAAGCTTAGGTGGGGGTCGATGAATGAAGAAATTTATGATCTTTCCACACCTTAGCTTTATTTTTATTCATCATGCAGTTTTTAACTATAATTGAGCTTTTACTTGATATTCTAGTGCATCTTATTTTATCATTATTTTCATATTATTTTATTCCATATCCACTTTCTTTTTATTTAGAGGAATAATTATGTTGTGAATTTTTATTTTTATTTTTTTCATAGGGCGTATTACATTTCACCTTATTTTATAATATAACACATGATTTTATTTTTTTCTTTTAATAAAAGCTAAAGGTGTAAGGGTAAGGCAATGCTTATTGGTTAGACATAAAATATGGTTTAAAGATATGAAAGGTTATTAATTGGGCTCAAATGAGTGACTAAAGATATTAATATTGGTTAGCTTGAAAGGCTCAATCAATTGAAATAAGGTCTAAATCATTTCTTTTGCTAAATACCATTTAGAATTTTGCCTCAATGAATTATCAAATACATTCTAAAACATAATAGATTTCATCAACTCGCATAACTCACTACAAAGTTTCTCTCAATAAGAATATTAAAATCAATCATGAACATGTGCATAAAAAATTGAATTAATTCAATCAAAACTAGCAAGCATATCACATGATTAATGTAAGTATATTAAAGAGTATGTTACATTTTTTGTCCTAGTTATGATAACCAATTTGTATCATTGGGTTCATACATTTCATATCAAGCATGCATACATTTAGTTTTCATATATTTATCAATTTCTACCTAAGTCATTATTAAAAACATCCGAAAATTAAAAAAATAAAAAATTCCTAAAAATTTAAAATATATACTAAGTACTAAAGTAGAGAATGAAGCTCCCTCCTTCAAACTTAAATTACACATTGTTCCCAGGATGCACATATAAATAAGAAAAAGTAAAAGAAAAGAAAACTCCCTTAGTTTTGATACACCACATCTGTCATTGGAATGCTCAATCATGTTGTGCCATTGCTCTTCATATTTATTCAACTACTAAACAAAAACAATACAAATATAAGTAAAATAACAATGGGTTGCATCTTCACCAGTGTCACATTTAACGTCCTTGACTTAATGGTCATATTAACTCCTAAGGTACATCCAACAAGGTTATAACAAATGTTTCACTTAATAATTGATCTCCATGATAGTGCTTTACTTTCTATCCATTAATCATAAGTTGTTCTTTATTTTTTTTATAATTTAATGGCTCTATTTTTGGTTACCTTAGTGATGATGAATGGATCTGACCATCTACTTTTTAATTTACCCATAAATAATTTGAGTCTTGAGTTATATAATAACACTTTTTGTTCTGATTCAAAGATATGGTGTACAATTTTCTTATCATGCTATATTTTTATATTTTTTTTGTACTTTTTGGCATTCTTATAGGCACTCTACCATAGCTCATCTAATTTATGTATTTCTAGTATCTTTTTCACTTTTCTATTGGACTCTTTCACTTGCCCACTTGATTGGGGATGGTGGGGTAAATCTACAAGGTCTAATCTTGGTGGTCCTTCAATAGATGGTTTGAGTTTATATCTTATCTCAAAATTCTCCACAACCATATTAGGTATACATATGTGAGGTATAGCCTCCAAATAGTTCACACAATCAACAATATCAATCATAGATACCATACTTTCAAAATTAAAACAAATTGAGTTGTTTCGTGGTGAGTTTACTTTATTGTTCATATCATCGTATGTAATAGTCTTAAGTGTGTGTGACTCAATAGATTTTTTTCAAGTTATCAACATGATCTGTAACATCTATCCTTAAGTATTTGTTAGCATTATCAATATCCTAGTTCAAATGCTTTAAAAACTTTAAATATTACTTGTTCATCTTACACTCTTATTATAAGCTCACATTTTTATACATCAATGAGTGCTCTTTTGGTTGCTAAGAATGGATGTCCAAGTATGATAGAAATGTTACACTCATCTTCCTTGTCTAGTATAATGAAATCCATCAAAAAGATGAACTTGTCTACTTTTACTAGCACATCTTCTCCTATACCCAAAAATCACTCTACCATTAGTAATGTTACTGAAGTAGATTTGGCTTTACCAACCCCTAATCTCTTAAATACTGATAATGGAATATGATTAATGCTTGAACATAAGTCATTTGGTGTTCTCTCAAAGTTCATGTTCCTAATTGTGCATGGAATGTCAAAGATACCCAAATCTTTCAATTTTTGGGATAGTTTTCTAGTTAGGATAGAACTACAACTTTCAATTAAGGTTATTGCTTCATTATCTCTAAGCTTCATTTTCTTAGACGGGATGTCCTTCTGAAATTTGGCATAATAAGGAATATTTTCAAGTGCATCTCCAAACGATATATTTATGTGCAACGTTTTGAAAACATTTAGAAATTTTGAAAAATGTATGTCTAACTTTTTCTTTTGTAGTCTTAAGGAGAAAGTAATAGTGAATTTGTAGAGGTTGCTCTTTATTTTACCGAGTCTCATGTTTCTCCTCTAGAGTTTTGCCACTCCTCAAGGATATAACATTGCAATGCTACTTACTTTCTCTTCTTAGGTTTATCATTGTGTCACTTTGAAGGTTACCTTTAGGCCTTTGACTTATGGCCTGGGCAAGTTGCTCTATTTGGTTCTCTAAATTTTAAATTGAAGGCTCTTGAGTGAATACTTTTGTATTTACTGACTAGATAAAGTCTTTTACCATCCCTATTAACGTATTTGTACTATCCTCTGTAGGTGACTTCTTCTCTTAGGCTTGTGATTATTATGGTTGTTGAAAATTAGATGGTGAAAATGATTATAGGTTGAATTGATTACCACCTTGATTATTGCTATTACTTTAAGAGAAATTTGGATTTTTTCTTCACCCTAGGTTATTGTGTTCAACTATGGATTATTGTTTCAGTTCACATTACCCACATAACATGCCAATTCAGGATTATTTGGATAATTATCAAACAAATGAGCTCTCCCACAAAAGACATAGGATACCACTGAATCTCGGACCTCGTTTATACTTGTTGGTGATTTTTGAGCCTTCAAAATATTCATAAAAAATGACACATGAGTTGTTAATGTTGTGATATCATTTACCTCATGTGCTCCAGCTACTCTTCTTATGGTTGTTGTTCTGTCCATTGACCATTGATAATTACTACTAGTCATTTTCTAAAGTAACTCGTAAGCTTGATTGTAAGATTTGGCTAGTAGAGCTCCATTAGCGGATGCATCAACAATAGTTCTTGTTTGAGCATTGAAATCATTATATAAATTCTCCATTTGGATCCAATGAGGGATAGCACATTAGGGACACTTGCTTAGAAATTATTTGAATCTTTCCCATGCTTCATATTATTGGTAAGAGGTAATGTCATTCCTAAGCCTAGCATTCTTTATTGTTGGGAAGTATTTCATCAAGAATTTCTCTATTGAATCATTCCAAGTTGTAATGGAATCAAGTGGTAAAGAGTATAACCAAGCTCGAGCATGTTTTGCAAAAAGTAAGGGAATAATCTAAGCCTAAACTTCTCCTTGGTCACACCACTGAATTTCAATTAACCTTTAACTTCAATAAATAATATGAGATGTAGATGACAATCCTTTGTTAGTAATTTGTTGAATTGTCCAATTGTTAATTTATAACATTTCAAATATCATTGACTTTAGTTCAAACTGATTAGTTTGAATGTTTGGGCTTATAATGCTTGGATTAAGCCTTTCCAATATAGGTATTGCATACTCATTCATAGCTTTATCCCTATTATCCATTAAAAATATCTTGTTGTTCAAATTTAGCTCATTATTATTTATTTCTAATGGATTAACCATTTTTTTACTTAGGTGACAACGTGTTGTTTTCTTATTGATCTCAAAGTAAGCTTGATTTTGGTAAATAAACTAAAATCAATCAATTAATTAAAATTACAAAAAAATAAATAGAAAAAAATAACTAAAATAAAATAGAATAAAATTAATTTCTAATGTTTATAAGCTTTGGAAATGATGCAAAAAACATTATCTAAATTGTATGTAATGAATACGTAATTATACATATCATAACAAGTAATATAATGATAAAAAATCGTTCTCGTAAAGATTATGTTATTAGAAACTAATTTTAAAACTAAAGCGTAAAAAAATATTTTTGTGTGTTTTTATGTTTTAAGAAAGCAAAATTTAAATAACTTAAAATAAATAGTATTAATTAATTAATTTAGAATGAAGCTAAAAAGATATATGAGAAACTATCTAGGAATACTTAACCCGTCAATTTTCTAAACATTTGAATCATTAAAATCTCTTCAATATAATTACCAATTAATTACATAATTAATTGAATCTAACCTAGCATGTAAACTACACATCATATAGTAATAAACCAAACCATACTTTTATATCAATTAAATTGCATATTACTCATTAATTTTATCAATTTTGGATCACATATATAAGAATCATACATCTTTGCCTAGAAACTATGCATGTTATTTAATCAAGATAAATAATTAAATAATTCTCTCAAATCTATTTAATTTTATCTATAGAATCAATTGTTAGCCAAACAATTGATAGCATAGAAATTAGATTAAATAATATAATTGAATTGAAATCATGGTTGGGTAAAAATATCAAATCATCACATGTATAAAGTTGGGTTCATAAGATTCCTAGATTATTAATTAGCTAGACATAATTTTGTTCATAAACTGATAAGACCGATAAAAATTGATAATTTTCAACTCATTAGGGTTTATAGGGAAATTAGAGGGGTTAAATTACGTTCAAGTGGAATTTGGACTATTAAATCAACTTTAGATCAAAGGCTAAGATGAAAAAAGGAAAATTAATAGCACTAGATAATAGGATCATGACACGTGGCATAAGAGATTCACTAGATGAATTTGTGTGCTATACGTGGTGTGGGTGGATTGATCATTGTCAATATTACTGATTCAGTGCCATATGGTACGATGTGATTCATAATTACGAATTGTGTGTTGCCTCAGTAGGAAGAATGGATGAATCAGGTGATGACATATGACACGCCTATTGGCGACGTGTTGAAACTCAAAACTAATGCCATGCTAACATGTGATATGACCTACATCACTCGGTACACCTGAATTTGCACGATTGGACTTCTTCACTTTCGTGGTGTCCACGTGGCTTACCTAGTCAACTCTTTTACTTGCATGACATCCACATGGTATCTTTTGATTGGTAATGCATTAAAAATTCTAAAAATTCTCAAAAAAGATATTTTCACCTCATTTCACTAGAAATTTCATATTTTAATATTTTTAACCCCAAAAATACCACTTATTGAATAAAATGAATAAATATTATGGCAAGATATGGATGTGCAAATAACAACTTGTCATGTTCATGTTGTTCTTGGCATCGAGGTAGTGGGACAAATTGCGGTCACTTTTGAACAAAATAGTGATGGCCTAACAAGGTCTATAACTCGAGTAAAATATTTGATGCAAGAGGAAGATGTAAGTTCACATGTGGGTATGAACCTTTTTTCCACTATGTAAGGACAATAAGGTTGGTTGGCCAATTTGTTTGTAAATGGTTTTTTTGGTAATTCACATGCTCGAGATGACTAGTACCATCACTTTGGGGTTGTTGTAGATCATTCTCCCATTTACAAAGCCCAATAGAAAGAGAAAGGAACTATTAGGCACTTGATGGCGAGGTGTGTTCTTGACGTAAGTGAACTTTTAACTCTTCCAGTTACTATGTTTTTAAAAAAATTAGTATAACTTCCCTTTTTATTGGTATCCTACAATCCCTATCCATTGCCATTGATTATGAATGAGAGGTAAACACTTCTCGTGAAACTTCAAGCTTTATGGACCAAAAGCTTTGTGAAACACGATTTGAAAGATTTGCGTAATGACCTGATCAAAACAAATTCCTAACAAGATAAATACAAGGAGAAAATAGATGACCTTTGCAAATTATCTAAGTACTGGAAACAAAAAGCATTGAAAAAAGGCACTTGCAATGCACCTATTATTGAGAGTACTACCTCGCATCCCCATTCTTGAAAATGAAATGTATCTGTTGAGATATTTTGTATTGACTTATCAATGTTTCCTTTTTAATCTACAATACAATGTTTTTTTTCTTGATATGTATCTTTGCTTACTTTTTTTAAAGAGAAGATTCGCTCTTGTGAACTCAAGATTCTTTCTTTGGATAGGCACCACACCTCTTATACCTGCATCCTTAGTAGGGGGACCATTTGAACTCCTTTTCACTCTATACTTGGGGTTATCACATTATTTTATTCACAAGACAGGAGATAACTAAGTTAAAAATTGAATCCCTCGCTCATTCTATACATTCTAAAGAAGAAGTTCACTTTTTTAAACTCAAGATCCTTTCATAGGATGGTCGTCATGCCTCTTATATTTTCATCTCAAGTGGGGGACCATTTGGCCTCCTCACTTCTTATTTAGGGATTATTGAATTATTTTATTTGCAAAATGGGAGACAACAAGTTAGAAATTGAATTTGTCGCTCATTCTGTACATCCTAAAGAGAGGGTTCACTTTTGTGAACTCAAGACCCTTTCTTAGGATGGACGTCACGCCTCTTATACCTACATCCTAAGTGGAGGGACCATTTGGCCTCCTCATTCCATACTTAGGGGTTATCACGTTATTTTATTCACGAGTTAAGAGACAAAAAGGTTAGAAATTAAATGCATCTGTCATTTTGTACATCCTAGATAAGGGTTCACTTTTGTGAGTTCAAGATCATTTCTTAGGATGGGCATCACACCTCTTATACCCACATCCTAAGTGGGTAGACCATTTGGCCTCTTCACTTTATACTTGAGCATTATCACTTTATTTTATTCATGATATGGGAGACATACAAGTTAGAAATTGAATCCATCGCTCTTTCTGTACGTCACAAATAGAGAGTTCACTTTTGTGAACTCAAGACATTTTCTTAAGATGAAAGTTACGCCTCTTATACTTGCATCTCAAAGTTGGAGAAACCAATTGATTTCCTCACTTTGTACTTGGGGGTTATCGTGTTATTTTATTCATAACATAAGATAGGCAAGTGTAGATACTAAAAGTTCTTTCAGTCATAATATAACATTGCTCACAAGTAATATTTCTTTAAGTGTTCACCACTCTAACTTAATTCTTCCCTCCTTCCTTTACTTTCTACTGGTATGAATCCCCTCGGTGATTTCATAAATCTAGAAAGGACCTTCTTATGTTGCTTCAAATTTCGTGTAGGTGGTTTCAATTTTGTTGCCTAATGCTTTACACATGACCCAATCTATTGCGTTGAAATTTTTGTTTCATGGATTTAATGTATGATTTTTGGACTGTTCTTTTTTGTGCTTCAATCCTTATCAAAGCATTTTCTCTTTTTTTTCTTAGGTTAGTAGATGGTCCTATGAGATTATTATTGTCATCTTGCTTTATCTTAGAATAGAGGATATGTTATTGTATTTCAGAGGGTATGACTACTTCAGTACAATATACAAGCAGGAAAGGACTTTCCCTAGTATTAGTTCTAGGATCGTTCTTGTTACCTATAAGACCCTGGTTATTCATTGACCCACTTTCCTTTTGCTCCATCCAACCACTTTCGTAAGATGATTAAAAGTCTTGTTTAAAGACTATACTTGATTATTGGCCTATGATCTATAAGGGGTGGAGTGTGATAATTTTATTCCCACTTCTTGACAAAAAGAAACTAAGCTTTGAACAATACATTTTTGTCCATTATCTGTCACTATCTCATAAGGTAAACCAAATCGACATATGATATTATGCCAAACAAAATTTTGGATATCACTTTCTTGTATTCTCACTAATGGCTTGGCTTATATCCACTTTGAAAAATAATCAGTGGCCACATTAAAAACTTCCTTTGACTAGAAGAGAGGGTAATAGCCCAACTATGTCCAAAACCCACTTTTGCAATGGCCAATAACTGACTATGGATTTTAAGTCATTGACTGATTGGTGTGGGATGTTGGCATGCCTTTTGCACTTATCATATTTCTTGGCTTGGTTAATATAAAATCATTTTGAAGAGTAAGCCAGTAGTAATCTTGTCATATGATTCTTTGAGAAAGAGTCATTCCTTTCGAATGGGCACCACATTTTTCTTTATGCAACTCTTCCAAAACCATTTATGCTTCATGACTGGGTAAATTTTTTAACCATGGTTTGCCATAATTTTTTTCTATAGAGGACTCTTTCGATAATAGTGTAGTTCTTTAACTTTTTCATTATTTTCCTTACCTTCTTCTACTTAAAGGTAGATTCCCCTTGATAAGGTATTCCAAGTAAGATGTTAACCACGAAGCACATGTGGTAGTGTTGGTGATTTTTTTTTCACTCCTTATATCCTCTCCTTTAGTGATACTAGGCTTGGATAAGCATAAAATAGGGATTACCCTTTTTAACTATGTACTTGCTATTGATACTAAAATGGCTAGAGAGTTAGCATGCACATTTCCCCTAGGTATTTGTTTGATGTCAAACTTTTCAAATGCTAATATTTCTCTCTTGACCTCTTCCAAGAACTTATTCTTCTTTTGCTTCAAAGGAATTATTTACTTGATTCCCTACCAGGTGTGAATTGTTGTGGATTAAAATTTTCTTCACTTCTAATAATCGTAATTGTCGTAGTGGTAATAGGAGTGTCTCATATTCCATAACATTAGTGGTAGCCTGAAAAGTTATATGAACACATTTTTCTATCCATCCCCTATTGAGGTAAGTATAATAATTCCTAATACTAATTCTCTCGAGTTGCAAGCTCTATCCACATGTACTCTACATTGGTCAAAGATTGTTGTTATCGTACTTAAAACTTTCATTTGATGATCGTTTGATCCTTTTGTGGACTCTATCTCCTTCAATTTAGCTATGAAATCTACTAAGGCTTTTTCTTTGATGGCTAATTATGGTTTGTACTATACTTCAAGTTTTCTTAACTATATAGTGATTTGAGAAAGTTATTCAGATTGGTTTGGTTTGGTTTGTCCAAAATATTCTTCAATGAGTAAGACATTAGGACAATTATTTTATGAGCCCCAAAATAATGAATTAGTTTTTGTGAAGTTATTCTTATAGTAAATGCCACATTTTCCAAAGGAGGATACCTTTGTTATGCTCCCATTAAAGAATGACTCAAGTAGTACACCAGTCGTTGCTTTCCCTCTCTATCAACCATAAGGATAGCATTGATCGCATTATCGGTGAATACCACATATAAGTAAAAAACTTCAATAGCGGTGAGATTTGTCAAGAGGGGTGCTTTTCCATATATTCCTTAATGGATACTTGCATTTTTCACTCTATAAATAATCCTTCTTTTTCTTCAACAATTGAAAAACTTATAGGCACTTTTCCTTGCATTTGGAGATGAAATGGCTTAAAGCAGCTATCATCCAATTTAATTACTGAACTTATTAACATATCTTGGTAGCCTCATATTGACAAGAGCCACTATCTTATTAGGATTGGCATCAATCCTTCAAAAATATACCAAGTAACCCAAAATATTACATAACATTACTCCAAATATGCACTGCTTTAGATTGAGGTGCATTTCATAGCATTGTATTATAGCGAATACATCTTCAAGGTCTGAGATGTGATCCCTTATTGTTTTCATCTTGATCATCACGTCATCAACATAAACCTTCATGTTCCTTCCAATCTGGTGTTCAAATATTTTGTTTACCATCCTTTGATAAGTAGCTTTGTCATTTTTCAAGCCAATTGCATCTTTGTGTAACAAAATGTTCATTCCTCTGTGATGGATGCCATTTTTTATTTGTCTCTTAAGTGCATTTGAATATGGTGGTGTCCTGAGTATGCATCCATGAAGCTCCTTATTTCAAAACCTACGATTCTAACTATTAATTGATTGATGTTGGGTAAGGGAGAAAATATTTTGAGGTGGTCATGTTAACATCCATGAAGTTGACAAACATTCAATGGTCTTCTCCCACTTTATTTGCTAAAACCACATTTGAAATCCATATTGGGTAATCAACCTTTCGAACCCAACCCATGCATTTTAAAGAGTCCACCTTGTCTTTCATAATGTCACTCTTTTCTTGTGCAAACCTTATTTTCTTTTGTTGGATCAAATTTTGGTGTCATCGGCATTCAACTTATGTGAAATGATGTCGAGACTGATACCAAGCATGTATTCTAATTTTCAAGAGAAAATATAAACATTTTTCTTTAAGAACACAATCAAATATTCTTTCGCCTCAATTGGATGTTTCAAACTGATTTTCAAAGACATTTCTTCTTCTAGGTTTCCCACTATAGTTGTTTCATAATCTTCAGTTGCCACTATCATTACTTAATTTTTGACTAAGCATGTTTGGACTTAAATCCCACCTTTCTTTTTATTTCTATCTTAAACTAGAGTAATGTGTTCTTCATGGCTGTGTTATAACAAATTATTTCCCTCTCGTAGTCCTTTCTTATTTCTTTGATCACATCCATTGTTGGGTATTTAATTAGTTGATGGAACTACTCTCATTTTATGGACCCAAGGTCATTCCAAGATCTCATTATAAGAGGTGAGGGTATTTAACACAAAAAAATTGGTAACTATGATGTCTCCGTCTAAAGAAACAAAGAGTCTATTATGCCAACTGATATGGTTAAGCTACCATTGAAACCTACCAATGTAACTTTTTGTTGGGTAATCTCTTTGAGGTATATTCATATATCCAAGAGTGCTAACAAGTATAACAAGTCTCATAAACTACCATTGCCTACTAATATCCTTGAAAAGTTGAATAAAATAGTGGAGATTACCCTTGTGAGAAATATTTTGAGCCCATTTTCATTTATTTTGAGTGATAACAATTATTTTTTCTACTCTAAACACTTTTCTTATTTTTTTCAACATTATTAGACGATCTCTATATGACTTAGCATTGAATGTTTGGATGTTTACATCTTAATGAAGTGTTATATATTTATTTTTCATTTGCTTAGATTAAATTATTTAAGTAAAAATTAATAGTATATGTTTTTCTTCATTCATGCACGACTTCTATTAAAAAAGAGATATATCTAGGGTTACCTATACAAATACAAACATAAAAAATAAATATTAACCACTCACATTACCATATAAAAATGCACAATTTGTACATGCCCAGTACACGCCTACACACGGCCGGCACGCAACCATTATGTGCTTGCACGCAACCGAAACGCGTACAACAAGTGATCATAGAAAACACACACTATGCCTATTTTTTTGCATGCCAGCATATGCCCATGATGTGTCCTGTGTGCACCAAATGCCTATATGCCACAAATTTTGCGCCCTATACGCGTGCTAGATTGTCTAAATGCATCCAATGCCGAAATTTGTGGAAAGTTGGCACGCATGTGGTGCATTGGCTGCAGAAATCCAGGCATGTGCTGGTAATGTGCACGTGATGGTGCTCGGGGGACTCGATGTGAATGGGCAGCTGCACGCGGGATTTTGGCCTTTTTGACATTTTTGACCATTTTGTCCAATTTTTCCATCTTTTTTACTTTTCCTCATTTTATTCTCAACATATTTGTGATGTATTGCTTCTAATATTTTTCTTTGAGTCTTTAAGTTATTTTTAAATTTATATAAAAATGATAAAATCATACAAATATAAATCTATTTATTCAATTAAAGTATAATAAATTATGGTAATTTTAGTACTTTTTAAGCGCTAATCACAACCCTCAACCAGTTTCTTTCTAGTCTTTTAGTAAGATAAGTGATAAAAACTAAAATAAAAACTAAAAATTAAACTATCCTAAATCACTTCCATGGATTGACACGGTTCATATGCAACATGCCTTTAAACTCGTAGGTTGCCCTAGTTAATGAGTTTAAGTCTCGTGAGGGTTTTCAATAATGATACCCATAAACATTAACAAAAAATGAAAACAAAATAAAACAAATAAAATAAGAAGTTAACTAAAATTTAAAATAAAATAAAGAAATAAAATACAAAAATATATCATGCTTATAATCTCTTTTAAATTTCATAATTAAAATCTTAAGTATAGATTATTTCAACGTCCTAAACATTCATGATTTATTATAATAATTAGTTGAAAATCATTTTCATATTTATATTAAAAATGTATCAATTTAATTTCACTCAAACTTAGTGTCAATAATTCGAATTTGCTTCAATTCTATTTCTTACAAGTCAATACTCTCAAAAACACTAAATCCTATGAGTTCAAATACTCATATTATTTTATATGCGAAAGAGTTTATGTATAAAATTGAACTAATATGTTCACATATGTATAAAAAAAAGGCTCAAAGTGTTATTTTAACGTTGATCTCATGAAAGGAATAAAATGTAAGGATTTATAAAATATTATACATTACTTTCATGCATCAATCAAATTCATCAAATAAAATTGAATTCTTAGGGAATTATTTCCAATATTTTATTTTGGATTAAATCATTTCTCACGACAGTTTAGCCTTTTTTGGTCATAGTATTAGATTATACTATTAATTTTTCTCTCTTTCTTTTTATTTTTTCTTTCTTTCTCTTATATTCTATTTTTATAAACGAATCCATTTTTTAGAGAGTTGACCCATGTATAGATTATACATCTTTTTATATGGTAAGGTGAGTGGTTAATATTTTGTTTTTCTGTTTGTATTTGTATAAGTAAGCCTAGATATATCTATTTTTAATAGAAGTCATGCATGAATGAAAAAAGACACATATTATCAATTTTTACTTAAATAATTTAATCTAAGCAAATGAAAAATAAATATATAACACTTCATTAAGATGTAAAAATCCAAACATTTAATGTTAAGTCCTATAGAGATCATCTAATAATGCTAAAAAAAATAAGAAAAGTGTTTATAATAGAATAAATAATATTTATCGCTCAGAATAAAGGAAAATGTGCTCAAAATATTTCTCACAATGGTAATCTCCACCATTTGATTCGTAAATAGCGATTTTGGGTTTAATAAAATTTCTACACCTTATCAAAAAATACTAGTAATGACAAAAACTAACTAATTACCATATAATCCATGATAGGTTTTCAAAAATTAATTTAACATTGCAAAATACTTAACTATTTACTTAAATTTGGTCTAAGAAAATGATAATTTTTTATAATTTGTATTTTAAAAATGAATCCTAAAATTCTAAAAATTACTAAACACACAAATAAAATAAAATCAAACACAATAAAACGAAAATTTGAACATAATTTTTTTTAAAATTGTTAAATTTTTTGAAATTAAGCATGATTATTTTTCACCAACCTAAAGCTTATAGGTAAACTTAATGTCCCCACATTATTGAGTCAATCAAATATACATGTAAGACAAGTTTGTGTACCTATACTTTTTAGCAAAAGGCCTTGGACACGTAATGGGTCTTGTCATACCCTATGAATTTTCAAAATTTTATTTACTTAAAACTAGAGACATGATTGTGCATTTTAGATAACCAGTTCTACATGCAAGTCAAATAAATAAGGCATCAAAACACAGTTGTATCTAGATCTAACAAAGCAACTATCTCCTTTTATCATACGTTTTGATTAAAAACTTTGAAATTTTGGAGATAGCTTCGACAATTTTTTTTATAATTTTATTTTATTATAATCTCTAAGTCAAATAATGTAGTCAGTATTAATCAAGAGTACTCTAAGAAAGTATGGTGGGGCAAGGTCTCCTTAAAAATCATCCTCCTAAATAGAGTAACGTCCCAAGAAATATTAGTGGCACAAAAAATTCTTAGAACTAGTCTCCTACACATAACTCTCTTAGATCTTTACTTTTCATGTTATTAAAATCTAAGTTGATTAAGTTAATAAATTAGGTTAAATAAAAATCTAAGTTGATTAAGTTAATAAATTAAGGTAAGTAAAAATCTAAGTTAATTAAGTTAATAAATTAGGTAAGTGAAAATCTAAGTTAATTAAGTTTTTTTTATTGAAATTAAAATAAAAAGTAAAGTTAAAAATTAATTAATTTTTTTTCAAAAATAAATTAAAAAATAAAAGTTTGTTTCTTTTTGTAATTTTTTTATTTTTTGAACTCAAAATAAATTAAAAAAATCACAATTATTTATAACACAAAAAGTTTTCAAAATTTTGATAAATAATTTAAAAATGTTATTTCTTTCCGGACAACGGAACCAAAAACTTAATGAGACAAGATTAGCAATGCAATGCCAATCTTGCAAATACTTTGGTTTTATATTTGTAAAACTCTCGTAAGTCCACGAATCATTTTATAGAAAATGACAAGTATACTCCTAAGATCAATTTAAGAAAAGAATATATATGGTTTTTAATTTATTATTCAAAATCTCAAACAAAATTAAATCCTAAAAATCCTATCACGATATTTTGGTTTTTGTGTTTCTTAACCTAATAACATAAAAAAATAAACATAGATATGGATTCAATAAACAACCATGCAAATTTTTATCATTAATATTAGTCGAGTATTTATGGATATAATAATTAAGTTAATTATGCTTGCTCATATTATTTAGGTTATTTTAGATATAAATTGATATTTATTGATTCTTTATTTTTTATACGAGTACCACCTTTGGTGGGGTTAGATATTCTTTGTTAATTAAACAAATCAATTAACACTTATGGGTGAGGTCGATAACTAATTTGGTGAATTAAATTAATTTATATTTTCTAAGTCATTGAAAATGAACCATTTAAATGCCACATTTGGTGGGTTATACATTTTAAACTTTATTCAAGGTGTCCAAATTAAACTCAAGAATTTAATTATCCAAGTACTGGCTTTCAATTTTTAAAATCATTATTGAAAATACGTCGTTGATACATTTTCGAATAATAGTTCTTATAAAAAACTTTTGAAATAGAGTTTCACTCTAACTACCGGACGATTGTACCAACAAATAAAAGAACAATACTCTAAATCAGACTGGATAATTAAACCTTAAAATCTAATTTTCAGATTTAAGTTTGTAATAAAAAATAATATATTTATGTCTAACATCCTTAATATAAAATCTTGAATAAAAACAAAATCAATTTATTTTACCTATTTAATATTTCGCAAACATAACAACGTTATTATTATATCATATTTATAAATATTCAGTCATGTTAAATTCAATCATAGAAAAATTAAAACATAACATATAAGAATAAAACATAAAAAATAGCGATAAAGAATTCATTTTAAAATTATACCCCAAAAGAATCCTTACAGAACTTTGATGCTAATTTTGTTACTGGAAAACCTCAAAACGGATTTCAATTTCCTTTTATTAAATTAAAAACTAAAAATCTATAAAAACATAGCTAGTTCTTTTCAAAAAAGAAAAGAACTAGAAAACTAAAAAATAAGAAAACTTTCTAGAGAGGGAAAGAGTTGAGAAAATTGTGTTTTACAATGGGGGAAGATGGTCCTTTTATAGGTGAGGAAAAGGCCAAAAAAAGGGTAAAATATTTCAAAAATTGATTTTGGATGCATTTGAACAAGCTGTCACGCGTGTGGGGCGCGAAATGTGTGACAGACAAGCTTTTGGCACGGGTGGGCACGTGCGAGACAAGGTGCAAGTATGTGTTGACTGCGTGCGATGTTTGCATGTGTGTAGGTGTGTGCTGGGTGTGTATCGGCTATATGCGGGTGTGTACTGGATGCGTGCACGCGCTTATGTGCATGAGACTCAATATGAATAGGCAGATGCACGTGGGATTTCAATCTTTTTGACATTTTTGACCCATTTTGTCCAATTTTTCCATATTTTTTATAATAAAAATACCCGTGAAGTCGAAAAGAAAAATTTATATAAAAATATGATAAAATCATATAAATATAAATCTATTTAATCAATTAAAATACATTAAATTATGGTAATTTTAGTTATTTTTAAGCACTCATCAATCATCTGTACCTCACAATGTGCAATTTTAACTATGATGACCAAAGGATCATAGTGAGGTGGTATGACCTCTCTTCCTTTAAAAGTAATGGGGAGCATCAACCCCACTTGTCTCAAAGTGTAAATAGATTGGTATGTATCACTAGTTTTTTGAGAAAAAAGAAGGGCTATTAATATACAAATAACAAAAAAAGTATGGATTATGGCTTGACATGGTCCGACCACCATAAATGGTATGGATGTTTATCTCTTTGAGAGGATTGATCTAGTATGTTTTCTTCCCTTCAGGGAGGATTTTGTGGAACAATCTTTCTTTGGATATTCCCTTATCTATTTTCTCATCTTGGACCTCTATGTTCATCCACGAGATCCCCTAAATGTCTATCAAACAAAAGTTGCTCTATCTCCAATTTGAGATGTCTATAGTCTTTAGTCTATTAACATGTTTCCTTATAAAAGGCACAATACTTGTTGGGGTCTCTTTGAAAAGCTCTCATGGGCAGTGATCACCTCACCTGAACCATCCTTTTCATTTTTTGTACCATATAAAATAGTGATACATATAAAGGTGAACCTATGAAAGGTGATAACACTCTCCCTCACGTCCCTTGCCTTTCTTTAGATGCCATAGTTGGCATAAAATGGAGTGGGTTTAGATGTCTATCGATGGACGATTTTCTTTCTTCATCTTTCATGCTGGTGGTGAACTTGTTTGAAGGTTTGGATAATGAGTTTTCTAGATGACCTCAACTCTTTTTCCACATTAATGAACTTTTGGGCCTCTTCATAACCCACATTAAGAAAAAGTGGAATAGTCTTAATCAGCTCGATGAAGAGACCAATATCCCTTTTGATTCCCTTTCTAAAGGGTTCAAAAACAATGGAGTCAAGACACTATGATATCTCCATTTTTTTCATCTAAACCTTTTCATATAGGTTTCCATCATCTCATCACTTTCCTAGATGATGAAGAATAGATGGTGTGACTTCTTCATGATAGCCTTGTTTCATGCATAGTTTGTGATGAAAATCTTAACCAACTCATTGAAATTATTAATTCTTTTAAGAGGTAATATAATGAACCATTTTTGTGCCATTTCTTGGAAGGTAATGGAAAATAACTTGCAAAACATGACATCTCTCTTATCCTTCAGCATGCATTAGGCTGTCATGGCCATTTTGATATGTATAACATATGCCATAGGATATTTCGTCCCCTTATAAGTGTGACACTTAGAGATGGAAAACTTAGGGAGGTATTATAAAATAATATCATCAAAAGGGGGGAACACTGGTGATTGGTCACAAACAACCTTGATATCATTCAAAAAACATAGTTTCCCTCTATTTTTCAATCAAATGGTCATTTTTTTCTACCCCCTTTTGGAACCTCTCATCCAAATCACTATTTGAAGGTTTGGATCTATACTTGATGTCTTTTTAGAGAAAAGGTTTCCAAACCATATAGTTCTGGCAAGTGTTGGGAAATGGTACAACTAGGATGATGGTACATTATGTACATAGGCTCTTAAATTGGATCCGTAAGTGTGGGTTTCTTATAGTTATAGTCAATTTGATATGGGTTGTAATGTCTTCGAGGTTCACGAGAGGCCTGTTTTGATCTCTCTAGATAGTGTGGTCTCACAGGAAGAGTCAATGTCTAAAAAGAACTTTCCTCCTTCTCCTCCGAATAAATTTCCTGTACCAAACATGACTTGAGATCCTTGTTATCATTTTGTGATCTAATTAACGTTCTTGTACTTGTTATTGAATTTTTTTAATCTTTGCATCCGATCAAGAAGTAAGTCTTCAAAAATATAACTAATTGAACTAGTTGGACGAGGAATCATCCAGGCCACCTTGGGTAAACCTTCATGGGTTAAAGGTCACACGGGGTCATACCCTAGCCTAAGGTCCGATGTTATTATAGATGAGATATAAGATACGTGGTCATTGAGGTCAAACTCAGAGATTGGATGAATTGGACAGCTTCTTGATTTAGGGTAAGTGTAATGACAAGCCATTGTGATAGGAGTATATTTTCCTATGACACGAGTTGATTCTCGTTGAATATAAAATAATAGGTCTCAAATTCTTATAAAGGACTAGAAAAATTTAAGGTTCCATAGTGGCCATTAGTTGCTTGAAGTATTGCTAGTGTGTTAGCATTTTAGAGATAAGTTAGAGAGATTCAATATTCTGATCATTTGTTCATGTTATAAGTAAGGTATATATAAATACATAAGAGACATATGTCATCATTACAATTAAGGGTGTGCAAAAAATCTGATCATCCATTCAATCCGATCCAAACATTAGATCGGATCGGATGACGGATTTCACTACGATTCATCTGTTGCCATTCGATTCGACCGAAATTAATTATATATATTTATCAAATTAAATATATATATATATATATATATATAATTAATATATATTTATTAAATTAAATATATATGTATATACATAGGTTTTAATTAGGTTTTTGCGTAGCACATTCCCTCATCTCATTCTCTCATCTCATTTTCAAGCTTATTGCTCTCCATGGTTCCGCCTCTGCCCTTTACTCTGCCGCTTTGCCCTTTGCTCTCAACCAATTTGTGTGTGTTTCCGTCGCCGACCCTCTCTCTATTCTTCGTTATGTGTTGTAAGTTACCTCTCCTAGATTACGTTTGTCATTCTCTAAATCGGTTTATTTGGTGGTCATTTCAAATGATTTATTCCTCATTAGGTTTCCTGATTTTGGTTATTGTCTTATCGTTTTTGATGTTCTTCTTGGTTGGCTTTAACACGACACTTTTGTATCATGATTCATGAATGATTTTTGATTTAATGGTTTCAATTTTATTTTTTAATTTATGTTTAGATTTGCTGACCTTGAATGCTAAAGTGATATTAACTAGTTTAGTGTTATGATACCTCTGAATCATTCAAAAGTGGTTTCATTTAAGAATGACACAGTTCAATATGTTTGAAGCATGCTAACTCTTCCACTGAGTTGACTCTTGTTCCCTGTGTAATATCTGGTTGTACTTTTTCTTTTCATTATTTATTTTGTTCTTCTATGAGATATGGGAAATTGTATTACTTTGGATGCAAATCTGCTTCTTTATATTATGCAAATATGCTTCTATCTAATCTATATTTTTTCGGTTGGAGGGTTCACAGTCTGATAATTTAATTTAAAGAGGTCTGGAAATTTTGTTCTGTTTATTATGTTATACCAGTATGAAGTTTGCTTCTAACATTGAGACTGACATTAGTCTATTCTTTTTTATCTTTCACATGTGTTTGTGGTTCTCATTATAATGTAATCTTGCATTTTTCCAAGCAAAAACCGTGCATAAATTTTAGCATAAAAGTATAAAGTTTAAAACTCATTTGTAAACTCATCACAACCCTTTAATCTTGCATATGTTCTTGTAACTTTTTCCTTACTCAACTTTTTTTCTTCCAAAACAAACAGAGAGACACTCAAAGAGAGAAACCAAGTAATTAAACCCAGTTGGGACAAAGGGTTAATTTACTCTACTGAGTATTGATAGGTTGGTACTTGGTCAGTGGGTTCTGGTGCTGTATACATTTTAGCAGAAGTTGTAGGCTGAGATTCAAGTTGTAAGGTTTTGGGTATAAGGCATACCACCTTGACTAGTTTCTTTCTAAAACTTGTAATTTTCCATTTTGGATATATATATATATATATATATATATATATATATATATATATATATATATATATATGTGTGTGTGTGTGTGTGTGTGTGTGTGTGTGTGTGTGTGTGTGTGTGTGTGTGTGTGTGTGTGTGTGTGTGTGTGTGTATGTGTGTGTGTGTACACTAAATCAATTCATTCAAGAACAATAATTGAATTGTTGTTTGATTAAAAGTTTTTATCCTCATTTTTATTTTTATTGAATGCCAGATTTATTTATCTTCACAACTGACATATATGTACTAATTCAATTCATTCAAGAACAATAATTGAATTATTGTTTGATTAAAAGTTTTTATCCTCATTTTCATTTTTTTTAATGCCAGATTTATTTATCTTCACAACTGACAGATAGTAGTTATGTCCTACAATTCAGAAGTAAAATAAAATTTTCATTTATTTCTCTCATAAAACATGTCTTTTATCTGTTGTTTTTGTTATTTCATTTATCTTATAGCATTTTTATAATAACTTTCTTCCTACACATTGTGTTTATTGCATTAAGTTGAGTATGCCTCACTTTATCTTAGATGAAAAAAAAACACCTATACTACAGATAGTCCACTTGCAACCACCGGAAGTACAAGCGCTATCCATGATGATAGCAATTGAAACAGGTAATATTATTTTAATTTTCATTATTAATTGATATCATTTTCTTATGATTTATGTTTTAATATTTTCATCACTTTCTATTATCTTCTATTTTGTAGATATGTTGGGAGGAATTAAGGATATAACCCTTGATTAAGTATGATATATTATTATTTTATTTTATGTGTATTTCATATATTATTTTTTATATATATATTTATTAATTTACTAATATTTTTTAAAATTATGGCTAATAGATAATGATACACTGAAGTTTTTTACTATTGCTCTCAAGATTCAAGACAAGATAATTTTCAAGATGATCGATGAATGTTAAAGAGTGAAATGATCAACTTAATTTAGGTTTAGATTATTGTGAACTATCTTTTTGTTTATTATTTGAATAAATTGTTAAATTTATTAAAATAACTATTGTAATCGTTATTGACATATTGTATTATTTTGTTTTATATAGGTTTGACCATTTTAGTCTTATTTTAACCTTTTTATTTGGTTTTTTTAAGGTTTCTTTTAACTCAAATAATTTTATGTTAGGATTTATGTGAAAATTTGAATTTTTTATTCAAAAATACCAAAAATAGAGTTAATTAAGTTTATTGGTTGGATTGATCAGATGCAATCCGAATAGGTTACAGATCAGATTGCATCAGATTTGAAAGGTAATCAGATCGATTACAGATTAGGATATTTCAATTCAATAAGATGCTCAGATCAGATTGGATGAATAAAAAATCAACAGTTTCGATCCGATGAACACCCCTAGTTACAATGGAAGGCACTTTGTTTGAGGTGTGTCAGAACAGACCTATGTGACAAAACCACAACTAACATATTGATACAGGTCGCTCCCTTCACGCCGTTCCACCCAGGTCGCTAAAGCTGGGCTTGGATAGTCGAAGATCAGGTCGTATTTAGCTAAATTGATGGTCTTCTAAATTGAATATCCTTTACTCCTGAACTAGGTTACACTCTAGAGACTGTGAATTATCACCTTGTTACACGATCACAAGATGAGTAGGATACTTCAAGTCGTTAGGATCATAGCTCTACTAAATGGATAATACCACACACAAACAAACACACATTCATTTTTTTCTCCTTTTTAGGTCATTGTACTAATTATGATTTGAAAAGAGAAATAGATGATGAATGTGGGACTGGTACTGGTTCATATTAATTTTTTTTGTATTTATTATTCTAAAAGTTTTAGGTGATATCATAAAAATATTTAAATTATCATATTTGGTATAAAAGAAGAAGAAATATGTGTACAAAAAATTTAAAATTATTTAAAATTTTCAAATTTTTATTATTATGTTTTCCTCTTTTTTTGGCTCTTTGTTCTCTCCTTAAGTTTAGTAATTAGTGTTTAGGATTTATAGTTTAAAATTTAAAATTGAATATTTAGGATTAAATGAAAAAAAATGAAAGCAAATTTTTACAAATAGATATAGATATGAGAAAGAGTCGAGAAAGAAGAAAATTAGAGAAAAAATAATAATAAAATGATTAATTTGTCATTTTTTTTGTCTTCAAAAAAATTATTTTTAAGTTAAATAATGATTTTTTAAAAATATGAAGCTGTGAAGCACCATTTAATAATTTTGACAATAATAATACCAATACAATAATAGATATCGTCCTCCTGACAGGTACGTGATCTATAAATATTATTGAGTTTAATGGTAGTCTTTTATTAAAAAGGCATTTCTATTTTGAAAATATAAAAATAAAGATTATACACCAATTACACATCTTTGTACATAGAACTCCAACTTACCGAAAACGTTGTACATTATTATTATTATGATTAGTAATTAATTATATAAAAATAAATAAATTATTAGTAAAAGGGATAATATCAATAATATTTTAAATTTTAAATAATATTATAAATATTTTTAAGATTTTAAAAATATTACAAATATCCCCAAGAAATGAATATTAATTTATATATATATATAAATAAAAGAAACAATAAAAAATAAGAAATAATAAGAAACTAACAAATAATAGAAATAGAAACACAATACATCTCATAATATTTTTCACATAAAATGGTATTTAGCAATTTTTTTTTTGAATAAATACAAAAAAACAAGATTAAATCTTAAACAAGAAAATGGATTCAAAGATTTATCACTCTAAAATATAAGAAAAATATTTACGTGGAAAAATATAATTTATTATAAAACAAGTGATATATAAATAAACATTAATATTATAGTTGTAAAAAAATGTATAATATGACATTAATTGATAAAGAAATCATTATAGATAAACTATTCAAAATCCCTCGACAAGAGAAGAAAAATTAGCTACATCAATTTATAAGGAATCCAAATATTAATAAAAGTATATTTTAGAGAATAAATAGATACATTAATAAGATTAGCACTTCTAGATAAAAATAATAATAAATAAGAAAATATGTTTTATTAGAAATGATCCATAAAAACTCAGGGTATTAAAAATAAAAATTCGCATTATTTACCCAAAGTTTGTCATTAACATTAAGGGTAAAAAATTAAATCAAATATTAAGTTTATATTATAAATTTGAAAAAGAAGATTTAATAAAAGAATGAATTCATCTATTTTTAATACACTACATAGTAGGATATTCAGTAACAAATAGTCATTATAGTTCAATATATGGATAAAATGAATTCATAGAAATAGATAAAACCTTCCAAGAAATTAAACAAATAATAAAATAAAAAACATTAAAAGACTTTGAAGTACATGAAGAATATAATCTAGATGTTAAATAAAAACATTTGATACTAGGAAGAAAAAATAATGTAATAAGAAAAAGTAATATACTATGAAGTAATGGATCAATAAAAAAACTAATAAATTACAAAATAAAAATATCATAAATATGTCAAATGGTAAATTATAAGAAATATAATTAGGAAATAATAGTACCCTAATAAGCATAATAAATAATCAAAAAACTATAATGAAAATCTTAGTTATTTTAGAAGAGAAAATATAATATTTACAAAATGTAAATAAAATTCAATAAGAAATTCTTTAAAAAAGAAGAAAAAATAGTTATAAAAACATGTTACAACTACACATTCTAAAAAGATATCCATTAGAAGGATGAAAATAAAAACCACTAAGAAGTTATGATGTAATGACTCTTCATAACGAAAAAAGAAAGGATGAAGAGAAATATATAGTTCAAACTTAATAGATTATAGAAAATAATCAGAAGAACAATTTATGAATCCAAAAAATAAATATGTATGAACATTAGTAAGTTTGTTAACATTAACAGATGAAGAATTAAGAAAACATTTTGAAGAAAAATATACTTTAATAAAGATGATGATGATATGACAATAATTAGTTAAACATATTTTGAATTAGAAATTTTTAAAAAAATTATGTAAAGAAACACAATAATATCCCCTATAATTCAAGGAGAAAATTACGATCTTCACAAAAATTAAAGAAATAAACAAATAATAGATTAACCTAACCCTTCAAATAGGAGAAGATAATAACCAAAAATAAAAGAAGGATTATATTGGAGTACTATAGGATCTTTACCACTAGAATTCAAACTTCATGAAAATAATAAAATAAACATTGACTATTAACACATAGATTGTATTATAGATAGAAAAAAAACATTAGACGAATAGGTTAGTTCAATGAGTGTAATAATTTAGACATCTGAAAATACTAATACAAACCTATCATTATGTAGAGTATTATTAAACCATAAAATGATTGAAAATGTTAAAGTATGATTTAATAATCTACTAGAAAACATACATATTAGGATGCAAGAGGATCCTCAACATGAATATAGTATTTAGACAAAGTATTAGATGAAATATATAAAGAGTTCATAGAAAAAGATAAAGAAAACCATATTACTAAAATAAGTGAACTAAAAATAAATAAGGTTAAATGAAATTTAGTAAATATGAAAATATGTTATATTTGCTACATGGATTTATGACAATATACCTAAAATGCAATAATAATAATTTAATAAAAAAAATTATCAAAAGTTTCCAAGGACTCTATATAAAACTCTTGAAAAAAGTTAAAGAAATATGATTACTGTAGCAATAATTGATAGTTTAGGGAAAATAATAAAAGAAATAAAATCTTGGATAATTTTACAATATCAAAGAAGAAATGAATATAATTATATTAAATGAAATTCTAAAATATGTTGTAATAGTAATAATTTGTTGATGTTAGGAAAGTATAGATATAGTATAAAGCCTTACAAAAACAAATAAGGGTTCAAGAAATATAAATTCAGAAAAAAACTTTTTAAAATATAAGAGAAGACATAATAAGGAACTTTATAAGAAATGATATTGTAAATGTTAGATATGTAATGAGAAATGTTATTATGCCAATGAATGTTCTAACATGCTAACTTATAAAAGAATATAAAAAAACTTAAAAATACTAGGACAAGCCTATAAGATGCAATTAGAACCCATGAAAGAATGAGACATTGATGAAACATAATCAATATAATTAATGAGTAAAACTGAGAAGAATAAATAGATTTAGAGGAAACATCTAAGGATGAATGGTCTATGGAGCATAACTAATCCTAATAGTACTTGCATAAAAATAGGATACAAATTCAAAGGATATAATTCATATCATTTAGATACTTACATTGATACTAAATCGAATATAATTGTGGCAAGTAAATATGTATTTCCACAAGAACTTTGGACTACAACCCCAAAGGACTTGATAGTAAGAATAGCAAATGTACAAAAATTACCCTTAATAAGGTTATAAAAAGATATTGATATTATAATTGAAGAAGAAAAGTTTCATATCCTTACTATATATCAACAGGAAAAGAGAGTTGATTTCTTAATAGGAATAACTTAACTTATATCTATTATTTATACAATATATAGATCAAATAAGTATAATTACATTAGAGGAAAATAATAATATATATTTTAAAGTTTATAAATTTCAAAAGTTTGTCATCAGAAAAATTTATTAAACAACATAAAAAGCAAAAACATGGTGAAATGTACTAAAACTAGAACCCACGTTTAGATAATATAATAAAATTACAAAATGAAGATGATTTAGAATTTAATAACCAGGAAAATTTATTCTTAAAAGAAATACAAGAAGATAAGAGATTACTAGAAATAAAGAAATTACTTAAGAGAGTAAGCTCAAAAAATATTTTAGATCAAAATATTAATAAGCTTGAACATATAGCAAGTATAAAACTAAAAGATCTTAATAAGATTATAAGAATAAAACTTATGGTCTACACTCCATAAAATTGAGAAGACTTCAATAAAAAAATTCAAGAACTTTTAGAACTAAGATTAATTGAACCAAGCATGAGTCCATACTTAAGGCCAATATTTTTGGTAAAAAAAAGACAATAAAAGAAAAGAATTGTGATAAATTTCAAATCATTAGTGTTCTAGTTTTGATTGCAAGAGTATATTCTAGCAAATCAAATTAAATAAATAATCACAAATATTAACAGCCTTTAGCTGCTCATGGGGACAATTTCAATGGATTATTGTACTATTTGGATTAAAATAGATATCATAAATATTTCAAAAATACATGAACAATATTTTTAAACAATATTACCCCTTTGTTGTATCTATATTGATGATATATTAGTTTTTAATAATAATATCAATCAATATTATCTAGATATACTAAAAATATTAACAAAATGTAAGAAAAAATGAATAGTATTATCCAATAAAAATACAGTTTTAGCACAACAAAAAAATCAAGTATTTAGGACTTGAAATAGAAGATGGAAAATAGCACCTTTAACCTTATGTGCTAAATAATATACAAGGATTTTTTAATATCACCCTTGATAAAAAACTAATTACAAAGGTTATTAGAATGTTTAACATATACAGAAACATATATTAAGAAATTAACATAAATGAAAAAATATTTACAATCAAAACTTAAGAAAGATTATGTCTAAAAATAAACTAATCAAGATAATCAGTACATGTAAAAGGTAAAAGCATAGATAAAAAGTTTACTAGCACTTTACCATGTAGGACTAGATGATAAAATGATAATAAAAATAGATGTTTCACATTAATATTGGGAACTATTAAAAACAAGAGTAAATGATAAAAACAAATATTTGCTGAAGTTTACTTCAAGAGATTTTCAAGGAAATAAATTAAAGTACTATAGTAATGAAAAAGAATATTTAGCAATAAAAAAGGTAACAATTTTTTTTTCTATATATGCAATATCCTTAAGATTTATTGTTAGAATAAACAATGAAATATTTGGATATTTCTTTAGAACTAATATTACAAGAGTTACAAACAAAGAAGATTAATTAGATGACACCAGTAATTTAACCATTATAAATTTGATGTTGAACAACTACACAAAAAATAATAGTTTAAATTATGCTTTAGCAACAAAATTAACTCTACTAACAATTTTTACAGTTAAAAGAAAGATGGACAATCTTGACATAGAAATCAAGATCAAAGAAAAGGAAATAAAAGTTTTAAAAGATTAACTAAAGATTTTATATCTCAAAAAATTACTCTTATATGAAAAATAATAAGAGTCTAATATTCCAACAAATAAAGAGATTAAAATCTCAAAAAAAAAACCTCAAAATATCAAAAAAAGAAAAGGATAACTCTTCAAAAACTTTATGGTTTGATATAGCAGATGAAGAAGAGCTCAAAGAAAATATTCAAGAAGAAAAAAAAGTAATATATTGTCTACAATGAATTAACCCTAAGAATATATAAGAGATGACCAGAAGTAAGTAAAACAATAATTGGATTCTCCAGTGTAATACATAAAGCATTAACTAATAGGATTGAAGTAGAAGGAAGTTTTGCTAATTGCAAAACCTCTAAACTTTTCAGACCTAGTGATGTAGTAGCCAAATTAGAAGGTAACTATGTACACACACTAAAAAACCAAAAAATTGCAAAAGGAAATATGACATTATAGGAAAAATACCAAAGCTAGTAATCTTCACGTAAACATATGATACATATCTTATCCCGAGGAAGAAAAGGAAAGATAAAAAGCCATAAACCCAAACCAATGGCTAAATCTTCATAATTTAGCAAGAAAATTAGGAAAATGTAAACTTGAAACTATGAAATTTTTCACAAAAAGTTCATACATTAGAAAGAAAGCCAATTACATGTAACATATTCAATATTATGGAAGAAGCATATCCAAAGCTTGTTTACCAATTTTTTTATTATTGATTGATTGAAAATATTTATCCAATTAACAATTTAATGGAATTAAATTATTTTGCTAAAAATATTAAAAAAACCATTAAAATATTTAGGAAAAGAGTAAAAGCAAATGATCATCCAATCTTTTTAAAACTTTCCAGTTCTATAATGGATTGGTATATAGAAAATCCTATCATTCCTTATCATTTATTAAAATAAAAATCACATACTCAACAAGAATAGTGGACCAACCCAGGGTTCTATCAAAAGAAGAGGTTGATGAATAAACTCTTAATCAGAAAAGATGAGTAATGTTGAGTCAAATATACAATAAAACCAAAAAATATGAACATCCTTTGAAATCATGTTAAATTACTCCACAAGAAAGGTCATAATGATCTTAAAAAATAACTTCAATATAATTCAAGAAGATTTTGAGAAAATTTTCAATTATGAACCACCGTTTAAATGTAATGAACTGGATGTAGCTGAAGAAACCAAACAAGAATTTTTCCAACTAGCAAAAAAGAAAATTGAGGACCACAAGTGCCTTTATTGTATAAAAGATAAAAAAGGATCCACATTTTTAGTATCAAGAGAAAGCATGTCAGTAAGTGATTTTTATTAAATAAGTGTCAACAAGGAAGGAAGAGATAAGATAACATTAATCCTTATCCTTACACATGTCTTTATTTTTGAAATGAAGGAATAGATAAAGATAAGATGTAATCCTTATTCTTCTATGTGTCATTAGTATAGTTATCTAAAATAATTGCTTTTACTTCTATAAAAAAAGTGTTGTATAAGAAAAAATGGCATAACACAAACATTGCTCTCTTCTTAGATAATATTTAGGCAAACTCTTATAGGGTGAATTAGTAGGAAACTAAAGTTGTAATAATCTTACTTCCTTAATAAATAAAAGTTTTCTCTTCACCAAAACCTAATATCTTTATTATATCTTAAATAGAAGTAAGTATATTATGCTTGGTTGAAAACAGTTCCCAATCCAAGTGAGGCTTCTAACAAGATTACTAAATATCATATAAAGATAGAGGTGGACTCGTATTCATTAAAATAAACTAAGATTAAATACAATTTTAGATTTTATTTGTTAAAGATAATATTTATTTGTTAAGAATTTAAAAATAAAAAAAATAATCAATATTTATTTGTTAAAAATATGTTAAATCAAAAATTTAATCAAAGCAACAAAATAATATGATATTAAAACCATAATAAAGAAAAATACATAATTGAATTAAAAGCTAATGCCTATAACTATTCAAGGGCTTAATGATATTAACTTAAAAAAGACAAGGACATTAGAGCTCTTGTTACAAAAGTTAGGAACATATGTGAATATATACTAAAAATTACGGACATTAGTGATATTCCCCCATTATTAAAGAGGAAATATGTCTTACACCAACTCCAATCTTAGTATCATTTTGTATAATTTTGGTACAAAAACTATACTGATTTTTATTTAATTATAACTCATAACACCAAATATTATACTAAAAAATATATTCATGTTATAAAATAGAATATTCTTTTTATTTTTCTTTATAAAATACATATTTAATAATCTATTTTTACTAATTTTGTATTATATAATTAATTTTAATTTATTATATATAATAAATTAATTAATAATATTTTTAAAAAAGCGCGTCAAATTTAACACAACATCATTCATAGCATCATTTTTGGTGTGAAATTTGTTACGAGGTTGGAATAACTTTTATATCAATTTTTTCACTATTTTGTTTTGGATGATGCAATATTGGAATTTCCTTAGTATTATTATAGTATAAGATATTTATTTATTTATTTAAAAAAGTCAAATATATCAAAAATAATGATGGGTCTTAAAAAAATTTGGCCTTAAAAAATACAACTCTAGCCCATTAAATGTTTGTGAGAAGTGTTTTGATTGGGATTTAAATTATATATTTTTTATATATTTAAGTGGGTTATATATCATTATATTAAAATTGATATATTTAAGTGTAACTCACAACAAAAAGAAATAAATGTATGTATAATACAATTTTATTTTTAACAATAAATTGAAAGGTACATGTTTGGGTCAAAACCATGACCCATGATGAAATCCTCTATTCTTCATCACTCTAAATCATCAAAGGTTTTGTTTGTTAGGAAGTTCCAACCAATATTAACTTCCTAAGGCACCTACTTGATTATGCTTCAAAATATGAGTTGTCTAATTGAGAAATGCTGCCATCATAACAATTTGATCACTAGTTATTCATTATTTTGAAAAAAGTTCAACTAAAATGTATCTATAAATTATAGACCATAACTGAACCAACCCAAGATGAGATAATGAGAACCTAAATTTTTAACTAGATATTAGCCATTGCCTATTATTATTGCTTGAAAATGTAATTGAAATGATTAGAAGCTCGGGGCAAAGCTGTTAAAGATCACATGTGATATGTCAACAATATTAAAAGAGAATTATGATATGATTGGTTGATATGATAACTACATGAAATCACCATGGACCCATTAAACAAGCAGAATATTAATATTGAAAGGCGTTTATCATCAATGATATGTAAATTTTTACCTTGTAATTTAGTCTTTGGTTTAGTTTTAAAAAAACTCATGGATGTACTCTTTGTTGGAGCATAAAAGAGAGTGATATGTTGATTGTGATGACACACATTTGAAGTTTGCATATATATATTCAATGGGATTGTATCACTATTAATGTAGCTATTTTTTGTTAGTTGTCATAAATAGTTTTTTTTTCTTTAAATTAGATGAAACTCACGTAATTAATAAAATATTTAATTTATTTTAGAATGAAAATGTAACGAGTCTGAGATAATTTATTTTGTTAAAATCTAAAATACGTTAAACAAAAAAATCAAAATATACTCTATAAGAAAATTGTCAGCCCCTTGTTAATACCATATAATTTATAGAAGAATTAGTTGGTAATATATTTTTCTCTTTCTCGATTTGATGACCGGCTTAGATCGAAAACTATTAGTAGTTTATGATAGTTAAAGGAGATAGTGTAATCTACTTGTATAAATTTGAGAAAATAGCTCGTGGTGTCTAATTGTCTTTTTAAAAAATTGCATATTAGTCCTTAATTTTTTATAATGTGGTGTAAATCCTTCGTTAATTTTTAAATTATATACAAATTTATTTTAGCCTAATGATTTAAATCTTGATATTGCTTAGACATACAACAATCATATGACACCATAAATGAGAGACAACATTGTTATTAATAAAAATAAAGATGGGATTCTTGGAGAAAAATAAATATTTTATTTTTGATAAATTTATGATCGGTGTAAAATTGTAAGTGCATAGTATCATAATTTTATAATAAAGTAATAAAAAAAAGTATCATCATCAGAGATTGGTAACTTATTTTTGACAAATACCAAAATTATATTAATCTCGATTTTATCTAGAGAAGTCACTAAGGTTGTTGTAATTGAAATTTTAAATAAAATCAATTTAAAGAAAATATGCAAAAGAAAATAAAGATGTTCAAAAATCAAATTAATGGGAAGAAAAATTCTAGGAAATCGATTTTACCTAATCCCTCACTATGTTTTACTCATCTAGCTAATTGAATTTAATTATCTCTTTTTGTTAGCAATCTCCAAAAAACACATCCAAAAATCTCTTTCGATAGTCAATTGGAAATATTATTGTTTATTAATTTATATAAGAGTATGAAATTTAATAAAGCAAGAAAGCATTAAGACCAATGATTTTAATACTACACAAGTTCATACAAGTCTTTCGATCTCTATATTTATCTATGCTAAAATATTCTAGATCTATCTTATAATTCTCTCTTTCGATAGTAAATCATAAGACTAAATCATCTAATTAATGGCCAATTAATTAGAAGCAATAAACTCAAAATAAATGAGACAAACATAAAGAAAAATTATTCAAATTAACATAGAAAATCAAGCATATTTCATAATTAAATTACATTTTTTCCTATAATAAACATAAATTAGTTAATACTAAAAATTAAATTAAACATAAACGAATACATCATAATTTTTTGAGAAGAATTGAAAAAAAATGAGTCGTAAAAAAAATGCTTTCGCGTTACGTTTTTTCTCTTTCCTGGATCTTTCTCAATTTTTTTTGCTTTTTCCTCTCACAACAGCCAACCATGTTCTCTATATTTCGTTCTTTCCTCCTCTCTGTCTTTTTTTATCTATTTATTTATATATTTTTCACTCTTTTCCTACACTTTTATGTGATTTCCTTTATATATCTTACATATTTATATAAATTTTAATTTTAATTTGATTTAAAAAATCTTTATTTAAATTATAAGAGTTTTTAGACAATATGCTTCTACAATTTTGGATTTTCATTTTCTTCAAATCTGTAATAAAATTTAAATAATAATAACAAAGTCTAAAATTAATAAAAATAAAATAAAATTAGACAAAAGTTAAAGTTGAGAAGTGATAAATTATGTCAAATTATGTAAGTCATCAAACATCTCCAAACTTAAAACTTTGTTTGTCCTCAAACAAAAATAAAATAAAATAAAAAAAACTATAAATATCAATTAGACCTCATAGGGAACTACTATCACTCACCAAGCCATTATCTGAATTTAGATTTCATTACTAATAACGTACTCTTTTTTACATCAAAGATAGCAAGAAAATCAATCAAAAATTCAACAATTTGTTAAGCAAGAGTTAAACATTTACTTCAATCTAAAGATAGGTCCTTGAGTGTGTGTGTGAAATAGTCAATTTACTCCAAACCACCAACAAATTTAGATAAAAGTATAACAATTGAAATAAGAAGAATTCTCTCAAAACTTAACTCCATAAGTCCCATTTTCAGAAATCCTCTTCATTAATGTAATCAAATACCAAAATTAGATATCAAAAGGTCTTTAATCAAGGTTGTAATGACATGCCACAGGTTGAGGGCTAAGAAAGACATGGATATGAAAAATCAAAAATACTTGGTAGAAAGAAAAAATAAAAAGAATATCCACAGGATTAACACCATAGTTCTTTCTTGACAATATGCTCATATTGATGACAATATTATTGTCATACTAAATAAGTGGAGTGTTTTTTTATTTTCTTTTAAGACGTGGTTGCCTCGATACTTATAGTCTTTACTAATTTCAACCACTTTAACCCTTTTTCGATTCCTACCTTTCACTTTCTTTTCTTAATTTGATCAAATAGAGCAAGCATAATTTAAATTATTTAATTTGATCTAACTTTTTTTTAAATTTAAATTTTCACCAAAGTATTTTCTCAAAATTTAAGGTAAGTTCGTGATTTTTCAGGCTTAGAATGGGAATGATTTATGTAGTTAAAAGAACAATTAAGGCTTATGTAAAATAAGGCTCAAGTGGGATGACTATAGGAATAAACCATGCAATGATGGCTTGATAATTAGGATGGTTAGGAAAGCTTTTTGGTTGTGAAAAAAATTGTCTAGATAATTTCTCTAATATTTGGTATCAATTAGGATTTTTCCTCAAGGATCCATCAATGTATTCTAGAGCAAAGCAAGATTAAACTTTTCGGACCCAATTAATTCTACTCATTCTCTTCATAGGTAAAATGGAGTAGAAAAGAAATTTATTATATGCTCAATTATTTTCAAGGACAAAGATTTAAATCAAAGTACCCAAAAAACTCTAACTAACATAATAGCATATTTTGAAGAAAAACAATTTCTAAAAACCATTCTCAATCACAAATTTCAGAGTTATAGCGAATTCAATCATACTCAAATACATGTTTGATAAGAGAATCCAACAACTCAAGACTATAGAAGTTAACACCCCTAAACCTAAGCTAAATAATGTCCTTATTGTAATTTAAAAGTGAGACAAAATAAAGAAATTAAAGGAACTTTCCTAGTTTTATGGTGGATCCACATTAGTTTGTAATTTTTAGCTTTTTATTCATGTTTAATAATCCAGCATCAAAATCCAAATTATTCCAATAGAAATAAAAAATAAAATAAATAATAAAAGAAAGTTTTATGGGTTTTCTCCCATAAGTGCTTGTTTTATAGTTTACAACCAAACCTTTTAATCTTCTTCAAATAAGATTTTGAAGATGAATAAATGCACAATTCTTCTCCACTTATTCTCCATAATAGTGCTTCAATCTCTGACCGTTAACTCTGAAAATATTCTCTACCTTGTCCTTCAAGTCTATTGCTCCAAAAGTGGAAACTTTGTCAATCATTTAAGGACATATCCATCTTGATCTTAACTTGCCCGGGAAGAGTTTTAGTAGTGAATTAAAAAGAAAAACCTATTGTCTTGGAGAAAATTCATGCCAAAGAATCAGTTTGTCATGTCACTTCTTTTTTTCATTCTTTGTAGATCTTTGCATTACCATAAGCATCATTTCAAAACTCATCCATCTCATTCAATTGAAGAAGTCATTTTTCCCTTGTTGTCTTTAAATCAAAATTGAATTTCTTTACAACCCAATAATCATTATGCTCCAACTCAACAGGGAGATGACATGTTTTTCCAACCGAAAAGCTATCCATGAAAATTTTCATTATATCTTTCACCATATCAGAAAAGATAGCCATCATGCAACGTTGAAATGTTGTTGGGGCATTGCACAATCCAAATGGCATCCTTCTAAAAAAAATGTTCTATAGAGGCATGTGAATGTAGTTTTCTCTTGATCTTCGGGGGTTATGGTAATCTAGATATACCCCGAATAACCATCTAAGAACCAATAATAGAGATATTTGGCCAATCGATTTAACATTTGATCAATGAATGAAAGTGAAAAATGATCCTTCCTTGTTGCTTTGTTTAACTTGCAATAATCTATATATACATGCCAACATGTGACTATTCTTGTAGGAATAAGCTCATTATTTGCATTTTTCACCACCGTCATTCCACCCTTTTTTCTGTACAACATGAACTGGACTTACATATGAGTTGTCTGAAATAGCATAAATAATTTCAATATTGAAGAGCTTTAAAATTTCAACTCTCATAACTTCCTTCATTGCTGGATTTAATCTTCTTTGGGGCTCAATTGATGTTTTGTAAGGTTCTTCCATTAGAATCTTGTGCATACAAATGGATGGACTTATACCTTTATGTCAGAGATAGTCCATCCCAAGGCTGTTCTATGCTTCCTTAAGACATGTAGTAGCTTTTCCTCTTCTTCGAGTGTAAGTAATACTGCAAAAATCACTGGAATGGTGTAACTATCACTTAAGAATGCATAGCAAAGATGCTCAGACAATTGCTTAAACTATGGAGTTGTACTTTGTTACACTTTTCTGTAGAAATTATAGAATCCATCTTTGCTACCATTGGCTTTAGCTTCTCCACTTTTGTGCTAAATGATGTAACCTACTGTGATGATCGTTCTAGGTGATCGGTTGGCATATCTTCTTGATAGGCTTCTACTTCATATTGTTCAATGACATCTAACCGAAAGAAAGTGCTTGGATCTTTTGGAAATTTCATGGCTTCATAGATGTTTAACGTAATCTCTTCCTTGTTCACTCTCAATGTTAACTCACCATTTTGAATATCAATTAAAGCCCTTCCCGTAGCCAAGAATGGTTGGCCAAGAATTAGTTGGACATCTTGGTCTTCATCCATATCTAACACCGCAAAATCAGAAGGAAAAATAAATTTATCTACCTTTACCAATACATCTTCTATGATTCTCTTCTATGATTCCACATGGATACTTGATGGATAGGTCTGCTAGTTACAAAGAAATTTTTGTTTGTTTCATCTCTCCAAATCCCAATTTCCTATAACCAAAAAGTGGCATAAGATTAATGCTAACACCAAAATCACATAAAACTTTATCAAAAAATGAATTTTCAATAGTACAAGGCAATGTGAAACCCCATAGATCTTTTAATTTTTGAGGTAATTTCTTTTGATAAATGGCACTACATTCTTCAGAAAACTTCATTGTTTCAAACTCCTCAAACCTTCTCTTCTTGGACATGATGTCCTTCATAAATTTGGCATAATTTTGCATTTGTTCCAAGGCATCTACAAAAGGAATATTTATGTGAATTTTCTTAAAGATATCTACAAACTTAGAAAATTGCTTACTATTTTTTTGTTTTTGAAAGCGTTGAGAATAAGGAAGTGGAGTAGAGAGAATAAGAGAATTGTCAAGAAATGAAATTGATGGAGACATGTCAGTCTCTCTTAGTATATCATCAATAATCTCATCTTCTTCTAATTTATGATTTCTTTGGCCATTGTTTGGAGCTGTAGAGGTGGACTCGGTTTCCTTTAATGGTGACTTCTCGATTTCTCTTCTACTCCTAAGTGTAATGGCCTTGCATTGTTCCTTAGGATTCATTTCTATATTGCTAGGAAAAGTTCCTCTTTGTTGAGCATTGATGGTTGTAGCTATTTTCCCAATTTGCACTTCAATATTTTTCATAGTGGCTCTCATATTACTATAATGAGTCTCAATGTTATCCAACCATGAATCACTCTTTTTAAACCTTGCTTTGGTCTCCTCAACAAAGGAAACCATGGAATCCTCAAGTGAAATCTTCTTCTTGATTTCTTGTCTATCAAACCCTAGAGAAGGTTACAACACATTCTTTATGTTTCCATAAGGAAAATTGTCATGATTTTGAATCCCTGGATGGTAGTAATTTTGCATAGGATTACCACGATAGTTATAGTTTCAATTGTTTGTGTATTGAATATGTTCTTGACTTTCTTCATTCATTGGAATTGTCATACTTGGGTCTAAAACATATTCTACACTTTGTGGTATTCTTTGGATTATCAAGGTTGAAATTTGATGAGATAGAAAAGCTACTTTAGTTGAAAAGGCAGCAAATGGCTCCAAATCATGAATCCCAACAAATTTCTTAGCAATAGATCTTTTAGTTGGCCATTGATAGTTATTTGAGGTCATTTCTTCCAAAAGATAAGTAGCACCTTCAACTATCTTTGACATCAAAGTTCCACTAGAAGCAACATCAACTATAGTCTAGTTTGCCTATTTAACCCATTATAGAACATCTGAACTTGCAACCAATCCGACAATCCATGTTGAGGGCAATGCCGAATCATATATTTATATCTTTCTCATGCTTCATAGAGTCTCTCAAAATCATTTTGCTTGAATTGACCAATCTCACTCCTAAGTTGGGCTTTTTTGCAGGTGTAAAGAATTTAGCAAGAAACTTTTCTATCATGTCCTACCAACTAGTGATGCTTCCCTATTGTACAGATTGTAGCCAATCCCTGGCCTTGTCCCTCAATAAAAAATGAAACAATCTCATTGTAATGGTGTCTTCAGTAAAACCATTCATTTTTATAGTGTCATAAATCTCCAAGAACATTGCCAAATGAATATTGGGATTATCAAGTGACGATCTGCTAAATTGGGCTTGTTACACCATGCTGATCAACGCATGTTTTAGCTAAATATAATTGGTATTAATGATCTGGCGTCTTACACCTAAATAATTGTCATTCATAATTGGCCTTACATAATCCTTCAAGGTGCGTGGCTGCGTATTCTGTTCTCCTTCAACCATGGTTAGTACTTTCTTCTTTCTTCCTGATCTAAAAGTTCTTTCAATCTTTGGATCAAAAGGAATAATGGTTTGAGTTCTAGCAAGCCGCATACAACATCAAAAACACACCTAGAGAAAACTAAAAATAAAATATAATTCTAAATTAAAACCAAGATTACTTTGTATTGATATTGGCAAAAATAAGAAAAAAATTAATCCCCGGTAACGGTGCCAAAAACTTAATCGGTATAAAACTACAACTGTACAGTATCATAGTTTTATAATAAAGTGATAAGAAAAGTATCGTCTTGAGGGATTGGTAACTTATTTTTGACAAATACCAAAATTATATTAATCTCAATTTTATCTAGAAAAGTTAGTAAAGTTGTTGTAATTGAAATTTAAAATAAAAATCAAATTAAAGAAAATATGCAAAAAAAATGTTGTTCAAAAATCAAATTAATGGGAAAAAAACTTCTAGGAAATCGATTTCACCTAATCCTTCACTATGCTTTACTCATCTAGCTAATTGAATTTAATTATCTATGTATGTTAGCAATCTCCAAAAAAATCCAAAACCCTCTTTTGACAGTCAATTATAAATATTATTATTTATTAATTTATATAAGAATATGTAATTTAATAAAGTAAGAAAACATTAAGACCAATGATTTTAATACTATACAGGTTTATACATAAAGATAAATTATTAAAATTAATATAAAAAATAAATCATAGTTGAGAATTAAATTACATCTTTTCCCTAGAATAAAGATAAATTAGTTCATGTTAAGAATTAAATTAAAAATAAACGAATTCACCATAATTTTCCGAGAAGAACCGAAAAGAAATTGACTCGCAAAAAAAACTACTTTTGTGTTAATATGTTGCTCGCTTTTCTCTTTCTTGTGTCTTTCTCAGTTTTTTTTCTTTTTTTTGCTCTTTCCTCTCGCGGTCGCCAGCCCTATTCTCTCTATTTCGTTCTTCCTTCCTCTCTGCATTTGTTTTCTTTTTTTCTTTTTGCTCTTCTCTTACGCTTTTATATTATTTCATTTATATATATTTATAGAAATTTTAATTTAAATTTGATTTAAAAAATCTTCATTTAAATTATAAGAGTCCTTAGATAATATGCTTCTAAATTTTTGGATTTTCATTTTCTTCATATCTACAATAAAATTTAAATAATAATAATGAAGTCTAAAATCAATAAAAATTAAATAAAATTAAACTAAAGTTAAAGTTAAGAAGTGATAAATTATGTAAGTTATCAATTTCCCTCTCATTGATGATGGTATATGATTTTTACATATTTAAATAATAGTAAAATTCAAATAATTATCTTAAATGAACTTATATACACCTTAAAAATAAGTAAGAAACTTATGGTGCACGTTTAAAAATTATATACTTAAATACACATATTTAAAGCTAAGATTCAAAGAGATTTTTTTCTATATAAATTTTAAAGAAATCACCTAGAACAAGATCTAGTTTGGATAAAATTAAAACATGTATTTGTGAAGATTATAAGTGTTGGTTATTTTTGTGGACAAAATATTTGTAGGTAAACTTATTTTTAAGCTCGCTATCAAGCAAAGTTGAAGAAGCGTCAAAATTTCAGATAGTCGTACTTCAGGTATATCTATTATAACTATAACATATATAATTGTACTCATGCATTTAATTACACATATTCATAAATCTGGAATTATTTTTACTGCTAAAATATTTATGTTAAACTATAGAATAAGATATATGCTAAAATATTATATAAGGTATAGCCTAAAATATACTTTAAAATAATTCTTCTTTAAATATGAGTTTTCTTGATTAATTATTTTTTTAAATATGAGTCTTCTTGATTAATGAGTATTACTAATCCTATTTGTAATAGAAAAGATATTTATTAACTACCTAGGATTAAAAGTTTTAATTTTTCGTATAAATAAAACTCATTACTCATTGTTTCAGTCAACCACATAAGAGCATTATTTTCTTCTTTTTAATTTTTTTTTTTTACAAATATAATATTATAATTCTTTAAGCTTATTTATTTAGTTAATCTATCAAACATTAATAGTTGTATTTGATTGATTAATAAGCCTAATTAGTTTATAATGTTTTGATCATATGTTCTTATAGCTTCTTTTTTATTTTTGTTCTTGAATTGTTATATCAAATAATTGTGTGTGTCATATCATAATTATTTGATACACACACAATTATTTGATTTTATTATTGATATCTAAATAAGTTATTTTTATTGAACTTGTACTTAATCATTTTGTTCTAGGATTTGCTAGTTGATTTGATTTAAGTGACATATGTTTTGAATTATCTAGTTAGGATTATTCATTATTAAATCCATTCTAGAACTTTTGTTTTTGTGCTAACTCTTTTGTAGTTGATTTATGAACGTATCTAATTGGTAGAAAGCTTATTAGAATATTGGTCTGGAAACTGCTCACACTAATATTAAAAATTGTGAAAATAGAGTAGGGGCTCTTAAGTAAGGTACATTGGGACAGTATCCTAGGGTGGGTAGCATAAGACCGAGTTTGTACTTGAACATTTGGTTTTTGTAGTGAAAAGTTAAATGATCTGGTGGATCGGTAGTCTTCCTCTTTAGTCATAGTTGTGACCTAGGTTTTTTTCACCTAAAACATTGTGTGTTATTCTTTCATTTTTGCACTACATTTTTACACGTGATTGCATGACAAATTGCTTTGTTTAGGTTATCAAATTATAAATTGATTAAAATTAAAAATAACCTATTCACCACCTCTAGGTTAATTAGGTTTGTAATTTATAAACTTTCAATATTTAAGTTAAAAAAATTCATAATGCAAAGTTACATGTGAGAATTTTCACATACTCATATGGGGAAAGAGAAATAACATAGGTTTGTAGAATTTTCGCATACTCTTGTAAAACTTCTACACATATGTGTAGTAGTTGTGTGTGTAGAAGTGAAAATTGAGAGAAAAGTTATTGATGTAGAATATGAGGGGAAAATAGTATAGAGATAAACGAAAGGGGGAAATAATAGACGAATTAGGGTTAAAGATTTAGATGAATGAAATAAGGGAGAAATAAACAGATAATTGGGTGAGAAACTAGTATCGTAATTCAATTTATTTTAATATGATAAATAAATATAATACTAAGTTTTGTTATGGAATTGTAAACTAATTAATAATAATCCTATATTATAATTTAAATTCAAATACTAGATAAACATACTTAAATATTAGATAACTAATGACTATTAAACTCTAACTAATTTATTGTTGAATTTGCATCAATTCTCTCCGTTTGAGAAAAACTTAACTTTGATTAGTTGAGATAAATGAGTATATTATACTTGTGGAGCAGTATCATCAACATATTTATAAGATAAATCTAAAGATATGTGATCAAGTAGGTAAACATGATAGGAATCTAGTGATGATTGATCAATGTGTTGATGGTCAAGCGTCAATGTGCGATTAGGACATGAGAGTCAATATGACCCTTGGCATGAAAATTGTGACATTCAATTTGGGATCTACAAAATGAAGTGATTGGATCTTATGGAGAAGGTTATGTTGATGACTTAGGTATTTGAGAATGATGAATGGTCTCTGAAAGGTGCTATGACCCAACATTTAGTTGGGATTGTAGGGTTTGAACAAGATTTTGGGTCATACATGATTCATCATCTACCTTATCCTTTTGCTTATTACTAGTGGATAATTGTTGAACAAAGATTCTCATCTATTGGGTAATATAAGCCACATCTCGAGTGAAAGTATCCATTATTTGAGTTAAATTATCAACATAATTTGTCAAGTGAAAGTCCACACTCTACTTGTTCTTTAAATGAATGACGTTCTTGCTCGAATTTCTGAACCTTCATGATGACAATATAATGACCTTTATTTTTTATAAAATCAACAAAGTCCGAAAAAATAAGGTTGTCAATTGAATTTGGTTGAGTGGTGTTGACCATTGATGGAGGCATCAAACAACAAGGGTTTGGGTGCTACTAGAAAGATAATGGAAAAATGATTTCAATGATGGTAAATAAGTTGAGACAATGTTTGGTGGCAACATAGAAAAAAATGTGAAATGTATGGTGGGTTCAGAAGGTAGTATACTCTGACACGTTGGGGATGTTAGGATTAGTGGTTTTTGGCCATATCCTCTTTCATGATGGTATATGTGCATCGGTGTAGTTGTTGATGAAGGTTGATGTGAAGGAGCATTGTCATTTGGACGAGTATGATTTTGGTAGGGTTCTCACGATGATGCCTAACTAATTGTGTGAATGGTAGCATATGTTTCTATTTGTAAATATTTAGCTTTATTAAAAGCTAAATTTGCTTAAAAGAATTTCAAGATGTGCATCAATTTCTAAATCAATAGAGAGAAACATGAGAATGAATATTGACAAAATTGTTGAAATTTATTAATAAATAAGGGAAGAAAACGCATGCAATCATGTTGAGCAAAATTTTCTATAACATATTTATCTCACCCTTTCAAAAGAGAAAAAAATATTTATTTTGCATTAATAAGGATTGAGAAATTAAAACCTTTTTAATTTAGTGAAATTAAATGCATGCTCATAATTTAAAAAAAATAAAAATCTAAAATATATTAATTAATATATAGAAATATTATAAATATAATAAAATTAAAATATAGTTATAATATAAGTAGATTCTTTGATTTTTGTTGATTTTATAAAATAAAAATATTTAATAGATTTGTAGATCAATTTTTAAAAATTTAAGACCTATATTAAATCACTAATGATAATATAGTTTTATACAAGGATTAAAATGTCGACAATATTATCAACATTGTTGTTTTTTTTACATCCAGACATCAAAACGTAATATTTACATCTTTTGATTAAAATGTTAAGAATATCGTGACATTGTCAATAAAATATCATCATCAAGGAAAAATCATTTTTTGATCAAAATATCGTGAATACTATGGATATTGTCAACAAAATGTCGACGAATATCAATAAAATATGGTTTCATATTAAGTTTTTTAATTTTTTAATTTTCTAAATAATTACCTTTAAATTTATCTATTTATAGTTTTTTTAGCTTCAATCAAAATATTATTTATTTAGGATAATATTTTATACTTCTTTTTCATATATTTTTTTATTTTACCTCATTCTTACATTTAATTTACTAGTTTTTTTTATATAGTTTTTTTCTTCATAATTTGAGTTCAATTATGTACTAATTTATTCATTTATAATAAAAATTACAATCTAATTAATTATTATATAATATTTTGATTAATTAATCAACTTATCTATAAAATTGAATACCATAATTTATATATATATATATTAAATAATAAATTAACTTTAAAATATAAGTAATCCGTTGTTTTTCTATTTTATAAAATTTTATAAACAAAATTCATGATTTTGAGAAGAATTTTAAATTTTTTAAAAAATTTAAAATTTTTATAGATAATAAAATTATATTTTATATTTTTATAAAATTTAAATTTTAATATTTAGATTGATATAAGTATTTTAAATCTTGTTTTTATACATGGAGGTACGGATTTGAGAATGAAAAGTTGCAAATGCGCCTAACTATTAACTCCTAATCCATAAGTTACTCTCCAAAAGTTTTCCGTAATCCATGTAACAAATAATAATCTGATTTTAATTATCCGAATATTGAAAGAGGTTAAATGATGATTGAGGTAGAAAAGGTAGTGTTTTTAACGATGGTGGTTGATTTGCACTTTTCAGGGTAAATTCAAATATAGATTTGTTAAAATGGATACGTCGATGGTGGATAATAACTAATAAGTTAATAATTAAGAAAAAGAGGCACATAACGACGGAGAATGTCAAAGTACATAACGAGGATTCGGTACTTTTGGGTAGGATGCGAGGTAGTAAAATTTTTTTCATAATTATTTTAACTTTGTAATTTATAAATTAATTACTATTATAAAAAATAAATATTTTTAATCTTTTAAAAATATTAAAACTTATTAATTATAATTTTTTTATACTATGATATCTAATTTTTATAAATAATGAGATTAAAAATACCCAACTTAAAAATTAAGAAACTAAATTACTTATTTACTTCTTGTAATAAAAAAACCAAAACTTTTTCCAAATTATGCATTGCTTATAATAATAAATATATTATCGATCAGTGATATGTTTATCTTAAAAGTGATTTCAAGATGAGTGATTCAAAAGGAAGTGATTTTTTAAAAAAAATATTTAAATATTTATGATAAAATTGTTAAAAATGAATATAAGTGAATTTAATAATTATTTTATAAATTTAGCATTCATTAAATACTAATTCTTACAAAAATAAAAATTACTGTCACTAGAAACAATAATAATGCTTAATATTTAAAAAAAAACTGCTCCTGAACATTACCAAATCTCTTAAAAAGTTACTTTTAACCAGTAAAAATCACATACAACCAAAGTCATAATAAGTTCGAAACGCATCCCACACTCTGCGAGAGCATATATAAAAGCAACAAGAACTTCTACATCCTCATCATGACATTCAAATAATCAAAATGCACTATCTTATGCAGTCAGGTCCACTCATTCAGCTTTATTGAATCGATTTTTATATTAGATTTTCCACTATATAAAAATTGCATTAGCTGGCTATGTCTTGATCTACCTGTCTTCTACCTTTCTCGCACCTTTCATTCTCTAACTAATTTGTTTATGTATTTTCAAAACCCTTGGATTAACATGTAGCAAAATTCTATTAAAAAAATTGTTTATCTCTTAAATGTGTTTTTTACAGCTATATATTCTTATGATTGTAAGTTGCTTACTAGATAAGTGAACCTATTAAACTTTTTTTAACCCACTAACTTATTAAATCACCCTTAAATGTGTTGAGATTAGTTGCTACAAGATACTACTAAACACACATAGTCAGCAAACAAACCTTAAGGTACTTTGCTTACACATAGTCAGCAAACAAACCTTAAGGTACTTTGCTTGGTGAAATGTTAATTGTTATATATAGAATAAGAGTAAGCTCTCACACTTTTAAATTTATATAAAAATAATATTAATATATAACATTTTTTAAAAATTATAACTATAAAAATAATATGTTCTATATTCAATTTATATGTTTTTATAGTAAAAAATATCTACGAATTTCATATTTAATGTCATCTATTTAAAATTTAAACGTTATATTTAAATTAACTCTAATTAATTAGATACATTTAATATTAAATTTTGATAAAAATGAATCTTATATAGGGATGAAAGATATTTTCTTATAAAAATCTAATTTAATCTTATTTAATATTATTAAGTGTTATTTTTATTATTATAAATTTATTTACGTTACAAATTTTATTTGGTAATCCTCCCCGCCACTAATTCCGTTTAAAGCAATTAATGTTATATTTTATTTCCTTGGTATATTAGATTAGATTATGTTCTTTCTCTTTTTGGGTTGATATGAAGTGCTAAATACATTAGAATCACACACATGTATGCAACAAAAGGACATGTATTATGTATTAGTCAGTAGTGAGGAGCAGAAGATAATGTTAATTTACAAGTGAAACCTACCAAGATGACCAAAGATATACTTGAAAAATATTATATTTTATATCCTCCTTTGAATTAAGACACTCCTCCACATTCTTTACCATATACTCAAAAAGCCTGTCAAAGTAAACCCCACAAAGGTTGAAATCGAAACAAATGCCCACTCCCCACTTAAACTTTACCTATATCCCATCAACTTCCATGCAATACATATTACATACTTTAATTATCTATTCATAGAATCTCCATTAGACTAATAACATAATCTTTTTGGAGCATCTTTCTTTGACATCCTCTTCAAGAATTTCAAAAGTAAAAAAAAAAAAAAAAAAAAAATTAGTAAAGAATGACTCTTTCTCTATGTGGCTGCAGAGAGAGCAGAGGAAATCTTATGAAAATTCTGTGAGAAAGAAAAGAGCTAATCAAGTATGTGAATTTTCTTTCATTTGTCAAATTCATTGAGAAGGTGTCTCAGATTTGCTCTTTTGCTGGTTTTCTCTTAAACCTTAATTACAGTCATAACGGACTCAAAGTTTCAACAAGAAAAGGAGGTGTTTTCATTATGCAGAAGCTGATTTCTTTGTTCTTTATTCAAGCAAGTGTTGTTCTGTTTCTTGTTCTTCCACTAGTCAGCCCATCTCAAGAACATGTGAAAAGTATAGGCAATTCTCCAAGCAAAGATAATAAGAACATTCATAAGGTAAACAAACATAGCCCAGATATTCAAAGTGTTTTTTATTCCATGCCTTTCACATTCATAAATTTTTAGGATTCAGTATACTTTTTGGTATGGTTTGTTATACCTGATCTTTCAAATTACTGTTTACAGCTCAGTCATAAACTATTATCTGAAATTGTTCTTCATGGGTTTCTTCTTTGGACTTCAATGGGATTCTTTATGCCTGTTGGGATACTTGTTATTAGAATGTCAAACAGAGAGAAATGTGGAAGAAGGCTCAAGATTTTCTTTTATGTCCATTCTATTTCTCAGGTGAGTTCTTTTTTGTTCAACTAAAACATTTTGTATGGATTTTAACACAAGAACTCTTGCTCTGACACTGTTTCCAATGCTTTTATATATTTTTTTCCTCTCTCGACAAACATGATCTCCACAGTGACACTAAATACACCAATTAAGCAATAAATTAACTTTGATAGTTTGGGGTACATACCCTACTTGATTAACTTTAATGATGGTGAAAGAGAAATATAGGCAAATTGATTGTTGATTAATTTAAATCATTTTAAATTAATATGCAGCCCACCGGAACAATGAAATGAAAGTTTAACTTTACTTGCCATGTTAGTTTTTTATTTTTAAAGGAATCATTTCTCACATTTTAAATAATATTATTTAGTCATTTATCTTTTAAAAATGAAACAAATTAAGAATAATTTACGTGATTTTTTAATATTAGAATATTACCCTAAAAAATATTTTAGTTAAAAAATTATTAAAATAATATGTTGTGTCTTTAATTAATATATTTTTTCAAAATTAAAGGACTAAAATATACTACTTATAATTTAAATAATCAAATAATATCATTTAATCATTTATCTTTTAAAAATGTGATAAATTAAGGATAAATTATATGATTTTAATATTTTTTATATTAAAATATTAATTTAAAAATATTAAATATTTTAATTAAAAAATTATTAAAATAACATGTTATGGTCTTAATTGAACTATTTTCTAAGACGGAAGGAATAAATGATAATAATTATAATTTATATGAACAATTAGCATAAATAATCTACTCTAAAGACTTCTACGACTCTACACTCATATTTTATCATAAAGTTTTTGAATGCTTAGAGAGCAAGAAAAGGACATCTGCTTGCTACTTTCAATAATACATTAAGTTTAACATAATTTGATATATATATATATATTTTTTTAACTTAGCACATGCTTCTGAGTTCTTATTAAAGTTATGTTTAACTAACTATTTAATCTCATCACTTATTCGCAAATCATATAAAGTCAAAATTTATTAATACAAGTAATGATATGCAATTTTGGCCATAAAAAAAAGGTAATGATATTGATGGAGACAAAGATTGTGTTTGAATTAGAATTTGAATCAGGTTTTGATATTTAATTAGAATTTTAAATTTAAAATAAGAGCTCATATTGTTATTAGAATAGTTATATAAGTATGAGAGATTATTGTACCTTTAGAAACAAACTTGAATATTCAATGAATGTGAATTTTTCCCTAAATTCTCATTCTCCTATTCTAAATCCCTAACCCTAATGCTATAAAAAAAACCCTAATCTTAATTGCTCATTTTTCCCCTTTTCCAAACTCTTTTTCTTCGCAATCCAAGTAAAATATAAGTTTCTTTCAAGCATGACCATATGTATGTTTATGTGATGAACAATTCATTTTTGTTGTACAGATACTGGCTTTATTATTTGCAACAACAGGAGCAATATTATCCTTCAAAAGCTTCAACAACTCTTTCGATAATAACCATCAAAGGGTTGGGTTAGCCCTATATGGGCTAATATGGCTGCAGGCTCTTTTGGGGTTATCTAGGCCACATAGGTAAACATAAAATTTCCTTCACATCACAAAAACAAACGACTTTATGCTTCTTCTGATTTATCATTTTCCCAGTACAATTTAGGATTAATATGAAATGAACCAATCAATATCTTTATTTTTGTTCTCTATAAACTAAGGTGCCAAAATATAGGACAAACTCTCTATATGTATGAGTTTGTAAGAAATTCACAAGGTAAATTGAGATATACGAATTTTGCAACATAATATTTAAACTTGGTTACACATTAATCGAGTTGGGAAAAAAAATACTCCAAATTCATTACTTTTAACGAAAGTACGATTTAAACTCGAACTGTGAAGCAGCACGAGTTCTCTACCTAAAAGGATTGCTTGTATAGATAATGGACTTATATTGTCCTATTTTTATTAATTTTATAATGAATTTTTACTACATTTTTAAAAAAATAGTAGATTTGTGTTATCTTATCTAATATTATTGTTTTAAAGTATACTTTCGTTAAAGATAACAAACTTAGATGATCGACAAGTTGTAGACCTAAATTGTGACTTCTTTTGGGTATCCATTTGTTGTTTTATGGATTTTTTAAACAAGGAGAAGAGGATTAGGAGAACAATAAATAAAGAGAAAATGACATGAAGAAGCTTGAATATACTCTCTCTCTCTGTCTATTGTATGCAGAGGTTCCAAAGCAAGGAGCATATGGTATTTTGGGCATTGGATGCTAGGAACTATAGTATCCTTTTTAGGAGTGTTAAACATATATACTGGTTTACAAGCCTACCATGAAAAGACGTCAAAGAAGATATGGCTTTGGACTACAATTTTCAGTGCTCAACTCTGTTTTATGTGTTTCTTTTACCTGCTTCAAGACAAATGGGAATACATAAAGAAACAAGGTGTGATTTTGAATACTGAATTTTTAAGGCCAACAACAGCCACAATTGATCAAATTTCTTCTTCTACAGAAAAGCAAAAAGAATTGGTGACAGAATCTTGTTGACAAAGCTAGTGGACTATTAATTATTTTACTGATAGAAATTAGCTAAATTATTTGAGAGGTTGCTTTCTTTTAACTACAATATTAGATTATTTTGATTCTTATTTTTGTACATTTTTTGAAGTTTATCAAATGTATGTATTTTAATCAATTTTAATAATTAGTACCTCTAAATTATCCTAATTTTTTGAAATTATTACTGTTAAATTTGACCAAAATATGTGCAATAATATATAAAAATATTTTATATATCCAAATTAAAAAAAAGTATAAAAACAATAAAAACAATATTCCAAAGATACCATGTCCAACATAATATTTTATGTGTACTAATTTAAAATAAGAGTTAAAAAAGGATAACAAAACAATAACAAGAATGTCTAAATATACCGACCCCTGTTTATTTATTGTTTCAAAAAGTTAAATACAATAATAGTGTCACAAAAATATGAAAATATCACGTATTTAGTGCATGCTCACCATTTTAAATAACAAAAAAATTGACGCTTTAGTAAAGATGATATTTCTCTCATTGTCGGACACTACTGTCCTAACTACACTTCTTTTATTTTATTTAAAAAATGTCTTAACTAGACTTAAGCATCCTAATTTATAAAATTCAGCCTAAAAAAATGCATCCTAATTTATAAAATAAGTAAAATGTATCACATACAAATAAAGAGATTAATGTCCCCTTTGTTGCCCAAACAAAGACTAGTCCCATCCCTCACCCAACAGAAATCCTTCTTATTTAATCATCCTTCTCTTTGGACTATGTTTGGTCATATAATGAATAATTACTTGATTTACAGATTATGATACATATAATTAAACATTAAGCAATTACTTTCATGAACTTTTAATCTTGTACCATTAAGACTACATATATTTCATGGGAAAAGCTGTACATAACCAGTTGCAATAGCAATTCCTAATATTATAAGAGGTGGGAGAATTATAAATGCTCCAACTGTGGCAAAGAAAACAGAGTCATTCCTCTGAGATGCTTCATTCAAATAAGCTTGCCTTCGTATATTTCTCCTTTGAGAAACTGTTAGAAACTTGGCACTAACCTTCTTTAAATTTTTACCCAAAGGGATGCTAAAATCTCCATCTCTTTCTCTAAATAACTGTGCAAGCTGGTCACGGATGGTAAGTTTAATGGAGCTTCCACCACTCTCATAATCTGATGATCATACATAAAGAAAAAGAAGCTGATATTAGCAATTAGCATGGGTTTATTTCCTCTTGATCATGATTATTTGTGTTAATTGAAAAAAATACTTGGACATACCATCGACTTCGACTGATGAGCTAGTTGTGGTGAGTTGCTCCAAAAGATCCAGCTGCGTACGGGCTGATGAAAAAGAACCTTAAGGGACAAAGAGAGAGAGAGAGAGAGAGAGGACAAAGAAGGTGAGGCACCGAGTCTAAATTTGCAAGGGTGTTCTAATAAAACTCACAATTTTGAATTTTATGTTGATTATGTTGTATCATTAACTAGCATTTAAAAAGCTGAAAAAGAATAGACTGCTCTTTGAGAATTTACAGGAGAAGAGACTAGTCAAGTTACTAACAATGAACATAGAAATAATAGATGATACGATTCTGTTATTGACATTTTACCGTTTTTACAAATGAGACAGTTCCAACATGCAATGTTACAAAGGAATGAGGTAGAATTTGAAACTATGGAGGTTTGTAAAACAGACGTAATAATCAAATGATAGCTTGGTCAAACCCATCCCAGAATTTCATCCGTTTTAATTCTGATGCGAGCTTCCATGATAACATGGCTTCTCTCGGAGTAGTTGCCATAGATGAATTTGGAAATAAGTTAGGAGCTTCGGGGAAAATTCTTAAAGCTGAGTCTCCTAAGGAAGCAAAAGCAAGAGCCTTGGCAGTTGCAGTTGGACTTCCAGCAGCTAAGGGGCTCAAGAGGGTAGTTATAGAATCGGATTGTGTGAACATAATTGAATATATGCAAGGCAAGGAGCATCAAACTTCATGGCAAGCTAAGCAACAATTGGAGGAGCTAAACTCTATGTTGTCCAGGTTTGAATGTATTTTTTTAAAATGAATTCCTAGAGCTTGTAATGTGGTAGCCAATAACATTTCAAGATGGGTGATGGAAAACAAAGTTGAGGGTTCGTTTAGCTTAGAACACTTGCCTCAACATATCTGTCATCTAGTAAACGTAGAATATTATTATATATATATATAAATATATATAAAGACTGTATTAGCAAAAAAAAAAAAGTAGATTAATAATGCTTGCTTAAGATTGAATATGCAAAAGCAAGCAAACAAAAAAACAAAAAGAGGATCATATTTCCATTCCGCATAGCATTTGATTTCAAAGGACTAATTATGCAAAAGATATAAGATTGTGTTTTTGTTGCAACTTACAAGTGTGTGGTCTATGATCCTTTAATAAAAATGTTTTTTCTATTACAATGTAGATATGGAATCTGCTTGTGACTATGTGCTCAACAGTCGACAAGAATCTTAGCACACTACCAGGAAGTAGCTAATTTCGAAACTCTGATCCTGAAGTTATTATGAGAATCAGGGCCTCTTTGAACAATATGTTGCTAGCTAGAAGCAATTTTATTAAGGAAAAAAATGTGCTTCTCATGGAAAACCTTTCCGCTCTTCTCACAAAAGCAAAGATGCTGCTGCTTCGTAGTTTAAGTAGATACTATTTACATCTTCACCTTTTTGAAGGGACTACATAAGACATAGCTAAGTAGAGGTACATTATTGTTATTATTATAATATATTGATATCTGTGTAGCTTGTTCCTTTTTAATTATCCCAAAATAGTAACCTATTGCAGGCAAATAAATCAGTCCATACTTCGAGCACTACTACATATGACAAATAAACTTGTGATAATCACAATTGATACTATAGTTTATCATTAGATATGTATAGTGTTCTGTAGTCCCAATGTACTTAGTGATAATAAAGTGTTATTTGATTTGTGATTCATTATAAATTTTTAATTAACAAGCTTTTTCCAACTGAAAAGGCAAAAAAGCATAATTTGGGAAGATAGAATCACTTGTTACAAATTATTACACTATATTTCACACTTTCATTGAGATATAAAGGATAATTTTCTCTCTCCGCTTCATAATAAATGTAAAAGAGTAAAATATTGCATAAAAAGTTGTTATTAATCATGTCCCTATTTATTAATAAACATATATCAGAATGTGTTGAACAGAGTTACTTAGTTTTTACACGCCTAATATGAGTATTTGCATAGTTGCGCTAATTAGAAAGCACATATCACGTGTAAACCCTAGTTCTAATTCATCGTATTCCTAGGGAACAGAAATAAGCAATTGAATTAAAAGGAAATTAAAGTGAAAATGAAAGTTGATAAATTTTTACCAGCTGAAACAGAAGGGGGATTATCCTGCTGATCTGTAAGTCTACTAATTTCAGTTCCCTCAGACTGGGCAAGAGTTCTAGATGATGATGGAGATGGAGAAGGGTATAACTTGATGAGGGCTTGTTTGTGCTTTGGGATCAGAAATGGAGGAGAAGGATAATAGTTGGGGTAAAGAGAAGTAGTGAATTTAGAGGCCATTTTCGGGTACCTTTGATAAATACAAGTTCCTTTTTCCATGGCATAAAAGATTTTACAATTAATGTTAAACCCTATTTGACAACCTCAATATAGATAGGCTAGAAAAGAAAGACTAGTATTTTATCAGGAAAAGAAAGAACAAGTGAAATAATAGCTCTACCACAAATATTCTTGGCCAGTGGCCCCTCGTTAATCTTAATGAATGTTGTGATCACATGTGGAGGTCGTTTGTACCATGAATCCGATAAACCAGATTTATGATAAATTATTTTTTCCAAGTATATTTTTAAGGTGAAGATTTTATCAGTTCTTATTTAAACTTTAGTTACATATGTATTAAAATATGAGAAAATTATATAAGTGATCATTTTGTTCCTGCCATTAAAATATTTTAATTATTATAAATAATATATATAAATGATTTAATTTTTAAAATAAAGACATTTTAATTATATAATTTTATATCTATACGATTAAAAGTCATTTTTTTACTATAAAAAATGACTATTTTATTTACATAATTATAAAATTATACGATTAAAGAGTTATATTTTTAAGCATCAAATTTATATATTCTTTACACATATGTTTCTTACAAAAATTATGTCTCTAAATTTTTTTAATAATACAAACAAATTTCAAAATATATATAAATACTATGCATATTTAATTTTTAAATCATCCTAACAATATTTTATTATTTATTCTGTTCATATATATATACAAACACTTAAAAAACTAATTATTATATATACTATTCAATTCAAATTGATTAAACATCATTACATAGCTTATAATAATTATATTATAAGTTTCTACTAATGTGATACTCTACTAGGTAAGAAAAGTAATTTATGAACTTCACCTATAAAATCAATAATTTAAAATTTATATCTGTTTTATAAGTTAAAAAAAGAAAAATATATTTGCATGTCAAGTGGTATCAAACATGAGTGCAACAATAACATAAGCAATAAATTGAATGTTAACATGCTAGCATGTGGTGTTATTGAGTTTGGTTATTCAATGCATAATAACTTGAGCATGCTAGAGCTGGCGTCTGTTATAGCACATATTGAAAATTTCCTATTGTTCACATGCTTATTTTATATGGAAGAGCATTATGTGAAGAGGGATATTATTAAGGATATAGCTAGATGGAGAGTAGAGAATGGCAATGATATTGAAATTTACAAGCAGAAATGGTTGCATGGTGCTTTTCCTATTGTTCTTTCATCCCCTTTACCTAAGGAAGATGTCAAGGACTCATGTTTAATTTCTGAAGCTAGCTTATGAAAGGATTATGTTATTATGAAAATATTTCAAGATTAGGAAGCATCTCTGATTGTTAAGGATATGCTGGTCTGGCCTAGGGAGAGGGATAGTATATTTTCTGTAAGTAGTGGTTATTTGTCTGCAATGGAGAAGCAAGTTGCTGGTTTAAGGGGTGATTATGGTACTGAGTCAAGCTCTTGAGATAGACAGAGTTGGTGAAAGCATAAATAGTCTATACTGTTTCCAAATAAGGTAGAAGTGTTTATCTTGAGGGCTTGCAAGAATATATTGACCACTTCAGCTAACCTTGCATCTAGGAAGGGGGTGAATGTGTGCTGGTATCCTTTATGTAATTCATATGTTGAGGATATTGACCACTGTTTGTAGTTTTGTGATATAGCTAGAAAGGTTTGGAAAGAATCCATCTTTAGAGACTATGATGAAGCAGTGGACTAGTTCTAGTTTTGTTGATATGTTTAATGCTTTATGGCTTTCTATGACCACTTCGGAGGTTTGTCATTTTTGCTATATTTATTGGGTAATATGGCATAGCAGGAATATGACCATGCATGGAAAAATGAGGCGCAATGCTCAGAAAATTTTGGTATGGGGTGATATGCTTTAACATGAATACCAAAAAAGCTAACGACAAGGAGAGTGAAATGCATGCATTGGAAAAACCCAAGGTTAAATCGAAATATCCACTTGTTGGCTTTCTTAAAGATAATTCTGATACTTCATTATCAGATTGTAAGAGTGGGACAGTGGGACAGTGGGACAGTGGCGGTTTTTTGTAATAGCAGTGGTGAGGTGGTGTTGGTTGTGGCAGATTGTATGGGTCAAGTTTTATCTCCTTTAATTGCTGAGCTACAAGCTGTTCTTTTGGTTATAAATTGTGATATTGAACGTGGCTATACTGATGTTATTTTTTAGACAGATTCACTACAGGCTTGGAGATATGTGAAGTGATGTTGGTGGAGGAAATAAGGCAATGCAAGAACGAAGTTTTTGTATCCAATTCTTAGAAGGGAATGAAATATAACTGCACATAGGCTAACTCAGTATGTTCAGAGATTTTTGTGAATTATTCAAATACAAAGAGAAATAGTAAAGAAATGCAAAGAAGAAGAGAAAAGAGATAAATTCAAATGTAAAAGAAGTGATGCAAAAATCTTAAATAGAAAATAGAGAAATAAGGAAAATTAATATAAACAAAAAGAGTAAAAGATTAAAATATCCTTATAATAAATATTCTAATACCTTCTCTCACGATGCAGCTGCAAGAAGCATCGAGAGTTTGCTAACTAGAAAACGAAAACTTGAAATAGAATGCGACTTAGTAAAAAAGTCGACAAACTGCAAGGATGAAGAAACAAAAGGCAACGTAATGGTGTCATTCTTGAGGTGATGACGAGTAAAATGACAATCAATTTCGATATGCTTAATCCGTTCATGGAAGACTGAGTTGTGAGCGATTTGAATAGCACTTTTGTTATCACAATACATAAGAGTGGGAGAAGAAAGGGAAACACCCATATCGACAAGTAACTAACGTAACCAAACAATCTCTTTGGTAGTAGATACCATAGCACGATACTCTGCTTCAGTAGAAGATTGAGAGACAACTGTTTGTTTCTTACTTTTCCACGAAATAAGAGAACCCCCAAAAAGATACAGAAACCAGTAATAGACTTGTGACTTGTGACTTGTTTCTTACTTTTCCACGAAATAAGAGAACCCCCAAAAAGATACAGAAACCAGTAATAGACTTGTGACTTGTGACTTGTGGAATCACGACCATGATCAACATCAGAATATGTACACAGTTCCAATGAAGAAGTGGATGGAAGTAAAAGACTATGAAAAGTGGTACCCCGAAGATACCGCAAAATGCGAAGAACAGTTGCCCGGTAGTAGGAGAAGCAACAAACTGACTAACAATATGAACAACATATGAAATATCTGGACGAGTGAGAGTGAGGTAGACCAAACTGCCAACAATAATGTGCTATAAGGTAGGATTTGACAAAAGATTACCATCTGAAAGAGAATACTGAATGTTAAGCTCACAAGAAGTAACAACAGTTTTGATATCACTAAGACAAGCACGCTCAAGAATATCAACAGTGTACTTAGATTGAGAGAGAAGATATCCTTTTGGGAGATAAGGCAACTTCAATACCCAGAAAGTACTGTAAAAGGCCCAAATCCTTCATTTCAAACTGATGAGTTAATTCTGACTTTAATACTATAATTTCATCAACATCATCACCAGTAATAATCATATCATCAACATATAGAGAAAACAAAATACGACCAATAGTGGTGCATATGACAAAAAGAGTCGATTCATGATTACTGGAGAAAAATCCAAGAGAAGTGATAACATTAGAAAATTTCTCAAACCAAGCTCGAGGTGCATGTTTGAGACCATATAGAGCTTTCTTAAGCTTGCAAACTTCACCATGCTTAGAAGAAACACCAGGCGGGGGAATCATGTAAATTTCTTCATGAAAATCACCATTTAAGAAAGTGTTCTTAACATCCATATGAGATATATGCCACTGAAGAACAGATGCAACAACAATAAGAGTACGAACAGTAGTCATTTTTGCAATAGGAACAAAAGTCTCCTCATAATCCATACCATACTGCTGAGAGAACCCATTTGCTACCAATCTAGCTTTGTAGCGCTCAAGAGACCCATCAAACTTAGTCTTGATTTTATATACCCAACGAGAACCAATTGTACTTTTACCAAAAGGTAAAGGTACTAAATCCCAAGTATCAATTTTTTGCAAAGCAAAAAGTTCCTCAGTCATAGCATGCTGCCAAAAGAGGTCAAGAATTGCCTCTTTATAGGATAAGGGCTCAAAGAGACAATGAATAGATGCTAAAAAGGAAGAAAATGAATTGGAATAACAAGAGTAAACAAAATCTGGAAGGTGAGTAGACTTACGAGTACGTTGAGGATAACGAGAAGTAGAATCCACAATCTCATGAGGAGTTTGGGCAATTGTAGAAGGAGTGGATTATCAAGAGCTTCAAACTGCAAGGTACCAGTATTTCCAAAAATAACAGTGCGAACCCTACGAGAGTAATGAAGAGGAAAAGGGACTATAGGGGCAATAGATAAGTGAGAGTCTGTAATGGAAGGGACATGTGGAGATAAACTATCTATATGGTTAAAGAAAGGATCAATATGAATGATAAAAAACTTAGTCAAGTTGTGAGTAGTAGTAGGAATAGAAAAGAAAGGTATGTGCTCAAGAAACATAACATGATAAGAAAAATATAAATTTCGTGACACTGGATCAAAATAACGATATCCTTTTTGCCCTTCAACATAACCAAGAAACACACAAATGGTAGAGCGGGATAACAATTTAGTACGCTCTACATGAGGAAGAAGGACAAAGAGAGTAGAACCAAAGACTCTCAAGGAAGAATAACCAGGAGCATACCCATATGATATTTCAAAAGGTGACAAACCTAAAGTATGAGACGAAGAGATCTTATTGATGAGGTCGATTGCAGTAAGAACTGCTTTTCTCCAAAATTCACTAGGAACTGAAGATGACAACAAAAGAGAGTGAGCAGTTTCAACAATGTGCCTATGTTTTCTTTCAGCCACACCATTTTGCTCAGGAGTATCTGTACAAGAAGTTTGGTGAATAGTTCCATCTAAAGCAAGTAGATCACATAATTTATTGGAAGTATATTCACCACCCAAATCACATCTAAAACACTTAAGAATGTTGAGTTTTTACAAGAGCTCGAAAGTTACTATAAATGCTAAAGAAGTCAGAACGATATTTCATAAGATAAATCCAACAAAAATGAGTGTGATCATCAATAAAAGAAACATAATATCGAGACCCCCCTTTTGTAGTAATAGGAGAAGGTCCCCACACATCTGAGTGGACCAAATCAAATGGTGCAATAGAACAAAAAGTACTTCAATGAAAAGGTAAAGAAGAAAATTTTACAAGTTTACAACCATTACAATCAAAAATATCATGAGTTTGCAAATTTCCTAAGGCACACGTAGAAGCTAAGAATCTTAAATGGGAAGATGATACATGACCAATACGAGAATACCATAAATAAAAAAACTAAAGGATGAAGGAGACAAAAGAAATGAAGACAAGTCAACACTAGAAGCTACAAATACGGGTAATCTCAACTCGTCTAAAACATATAATCCACCTTGCTTATGACCTATCCCAATCAACTTCTGAGAATGCGGATCCTACACATAACAAGAGGTGGAGGAAAATAACACTGAATAATCAGAATCACACAATTGGCTAATAGAAACAAGATTCATTGTAAGCTTAGGAATGTGGTAAACATTAGAAAGTGACAAATGAGATGTGTCAACAGAACCAACTCCTTCTAATAGCAGAGGAATACCATCAACAGTCATGACAGATATAGAGGATGTAGAACATTAAGAAATAAAGGATTTTGAATCAGGAGACATATGATGTGAAGCTCTAGAATCTAAAACCCATGTAGATGATGACATACCTGAAGAGCTAGAGGGGAAAGTGGATATAGCATGTGACTGTGTAGCAAGAAAATTCTGAAACTGTTCAAAAAGAGCTACAAATGAGAGATTTAAGGATGAGGTTCCGAGTCCAAATGAATCAGATGGTGATACAACTGCTGCAGTGTTAACCTGTGAAGGACGATATGATCGTGGTTGAATATGACTTCCAAACCGTGAAGGCCTTAAGTGATGCCTTTGTTGGTGTAGTTGTGGTATTTTATTCAATAGCTTAGGGCATTGAGCCTTCCAATGTCCTTTTTGCTTGTAAAAACTGCATTCATCAATCTCAACCCTTGAATGAGGCTTGTTTTCATAGTGAGTAAGAGATCTAGAAGGAACTACAAAAATTGATGAATTAGGCACCAAGAGAATTCCTTTTCCTATCTGAGACTTAAGACGTATCTCATCAGCCATAAGTTCACTAACGCTACGATGCAGGATGGAGCCACGAAGACCCTCAAAATCATCACGAAGTGCCATAAAAAACTAAACTAGACGTTGCTCTTCTCTACGAGCAATATAAGCTACACAAGCACATAATTCTTCTGATTCTGTAAGAGCTGACTGATCCTAAAGATCTGTCATTGCAAAATAGAACTCTCGAATACTCAGGTCTTTTTATTCAAGAGCTCAAATATCATATTCTAACTGATATTGTTTTGCAAAGTTAGACTATGTATACAATCTTGCCAAATGTTGTCAAACCTTTTTTGTTGTTTCATACTTTGACAACTGAGTACCTATTCAGTATTCAACAAAATTGTTTATCGAAGTAATAATTTTTGATTTATCAACTTCTCAATTATCTAACAGTTTTTCATACTCTATTTTATCACTTGTAGGTTTACTCATAATTCTAGAAACATAACTCCACATTTTTTTGTATTTTAAAATTTTTTTCATCACATAAATCTAATATGAATAATTTTTTTCATTTAATCTCACGTTAATGGACTGTAGCGAGTCATCTCTATTATGTAAAAAAAAAATGTCCAAAATTCTAAAAATTATAAATATGCTCCTCAGTTTTCCAGAAATTTTAGATACACCCCTAATTTTTAATTTCAAATATACCCCTATGTTTTTCCAGAAATTTCAAATACACCACTTAACCTTCCTTAAATGTCAAATATATCCCTAAACCTTCCTTAAATTTCAATTATAGATGTGTCCAAAATGTTAAATACACCCCTCAACCTTCTTGACATTTCGAATATACCCCTGTGTTTTTCAAAAATTTCAAATATACTTCAAAATTTTCTAAAATTACAAAAAATACCATAATCTTTATACAAATTAGAGATCTATCCAAAATGTTAAAACTTTAACAAGATGATAAAAATTAGGATCAATCTCTATGCAAACATACTTAATCTTTGTAAAACTTGAAGGAAATTAATTACATAATACTAGAATAATAAATTCTTACTTGATTGAAGTCACAAAACAAAGTGAAGAAGTTGAATCAAAAGAGAATCTTGAACCCTTAAATTTTGCCCTTGTTCTTGAAGAGATAAAAATTATTTTTCATAATCAAAGTTATGATACCATGTGAAACTCAAATACAAAGAGAAATAACAAAGAAATGCAAAAAAAAAAAAAAGAATAAAGAAGAAGAGAAAAGAGATAAGTTTACTTGTAAAAGGAGAGATGAAGAACCCTAAATAGAAAATAGAGAAGTAAGAAAAATATAAGCAAAAAAAAAATTAAAAATTAAAATATCCTTATAATAAATATTCTAATAATTTTTTGGGATCTATTTTTGGGATTGGATGTACCCCAGTTGTGTGAGGTTGTTTTAGTTGATATGAATTGTAATTCAACGTGTGATAATTAATAATGAAGTAAATGATGTTATAAAATAAATTAATAATTACTTATAATTTTAACATTAAACTTCAAATCCTATACTATAGATTGTTCAATAAGAAAACAATATTATAATATGTTTCCTCACTTATCTTTTTATCTTCTTATGAAAAATTCTTTGAACCAAAAAAATTAAAAATACAAACTATCTTTTTCTTGTTATTGTTAGAGATAAAGTTTCCTTAGTATAGGAGATTTTTTTCGGATAGATAAATATTTATTTATTTATTTTAAATAAATATTATATAATTTATTTATGTTCGTGTAAATTTGAATTTAATGTGATAATACATTTAGATGGTATTAGACATTTTATTATATTTTGGCAATTGTTTTTCCTTATATATAAATCAGATTTGATTCTATTGTTTGAAGTTTCATTTTTTTTTCTAAAATTCAATAACTAAGGTATTAAAGATTAATTATTTTTTAATTCTTTATCATATTTTCAATTAAAAACTTAAAATTTAGATAGAGGTCAAAAGAGATAGATGAGAAAACTCCAAAAAATTTATTCTTTGGAATACAAATATGGTTTTATAGTTATTATGATATGATGTATTTTTGATTTTTTGATTTAAATGTTATTGGTGTATTTTTATTTTGTATTAATGAAACTTATATTTTTTTCACAAATGTGAGATTCTCTTATATTATTTTATTTGTATCGTTTAGTTTTTTAAATTAAAAACAGTATTATTTAGTGTCTTAATTATAAAAAAATATATATTATTTTAATGATTTTTTATTAAAATATTATTGTTTTATGTTAAATGATTAAAATACGATTAAATATGAATCTTTAACGAGGGTAAAAATAAAATTTAATATGAAATTATTTTAAAAAATAAATAATAATAATAATATTTAAGCATAAATTTATATAAATAAATATTTTAATTTATAATAAAAATTAAAAATCTATAAAATATTAAAATAAAACTGTAACAATTAATAAATATTAAGATAAATATTTTGTAAAATTTTTTATTATATTAATTGATACTTTATTATTATTATTAAAAACATGTGTTTTAATCGTATTTAATTAATACACATAAAAATAATAAAATATTTTAATAAAAATATAATTAAAATTATATAATTTATTCTTAATTTATAAAATTTTCATAACTAGTTAACTTAATAATATTATTTTTAATTAAATAAATAAAATAAAATAAATAATCTAAAATAAAATACACATGTGATATTAATTTTATTTTTTGTGGTGTGATTTCAATTAAAAGTTTAAAATAACATTGGACTCAAACGTACATATATCCATTATTTATAATTAAGTAGAATATAGATAAAAATAGGAAATAAATAATTAAAATATATATTTTAAATAAAAAATGATTTATTAATAATATTTATTTATTTTATTGATTATTAAATTTTAAATTTTAATTAAATTTTAAATTATTTTAATATATATATTAATTATTAAACATATTATTTATCGTGTATCTAATCAGTTTAAGGCCGACATCATGAAAGAAATTTGACCGTTAGAGCCCAACTAAACAAGGCGTTTCAAACTATTCTTTTTATAATTGCAACTCTTATATCCCATCGAATCAGATACCAACACCGTTCACATAACTAAGCCCTTACTTTTTGTACAAAATTACAGTCTCTTTCTTTCTCTCTGTAACATGTTATAAGGAACTCAAAAGAAATAGAGGAAGAAGAGAGTTGTCTTGTCTACGACTTTGCTGAATTAATGGCGATTCGAGTTACGGAAGAGATAACCAAGGAAGTAGTAGCAGGAGGAGAAGAAGCTCATCCCTACGCATTTCACGTGTCTGGACCTCGCAATGTTTCTTCTCCTAATTGGAGAGACCTTATCAATTCTAGTTGGTCAGTACCCATCTCTTAATTTCCTTGTTCTTGAGTATCGATTTTAGGGTTTGTTGTTACACTTGTTACAACTACAAAATTTTGCCTTAAAAAAAGTTAAGGTGTTCGGAGCTTGTTAATCCATAGATATCACAAATTGCCTCTTAGACGAAGCAGAAAAGAATATTTATTATCTGGGTTTTGTGTTTCATTACAAAATTGTTGAAGAAATGATATATTGAAATGCTCAGATCAGATTAACTATTAGCTCTAGAGGTTGTTGTCTATTTCATAACAGCATCTGATTCAGGTGTGTGTTTGTTTACTGACTTCCTTATTCATGATTTGCGGTTTTATGGATCTCTGGAGATCTATCAAAGCCTTCTAGTTTTCGAAAAGGAAAGTTTACTTATTTAATTATGAATCGTGATCTGATAGGTTAGACTAGTTGCCCATTGGTCATTCTTGGTTATGTTTCGAGATTTTATATTTGGTAATTCTTCAATTGGTAAGTTACTTAATTGAAGCCCCAAATGGATCTTTTTTCTGGGTTGTTTTCAAATCCAGTAAGATAATTGAGTTTACTTTACACTACGCGTATCCGAATAATAATAATAATAATAATAAAGTAATTCTTCCTATTTTCCCCAGATTTATCGGTTTCCAAAACCTATTGATAATTGATTAATTAAAAAAGGAAAAATTATATTTTAATTAAGGTGATAATTTGATAAGAATCCATTGCCTAAATCGTACTTGATGAGTGCTAAGCAACTGGAATTATTAGTTAATGTTGGATAAAGTTGACAAGTTGATCCTATGAATAAAATATCCAATATATAATTAAAAGTTAAGTTTTAAAAATATATATATATATATATATATATATATATATATATATATATATACTAAAAATACTAAATAGCCCTAAATCTAATATTCACTAACGTTACCATCAAATCTGCAGCAGCAGTAAAAGAGTATTATTGGTAATTGAATGTTTTTCTTTTTGTTTAAAATGTACCTTTTAATTATTAATCTTCTATTTTTATTCATTTTATTTTTAACTATAAATAACATTTATATCAGTCCCACGAGCACTACTATATCACAAATAATATGTTTTAGATTTTATTGGTTCTTACATAGAGGGGCCCACAAAATTTTACTATTTACCAATATTATATAATTGAGGAACCAATCACAAATCGAAACGTCATTTTAGATCATCACAAATTTGTGACATAGAGCATTTTTCGAGTTATACTCACTAGTTTCTCTTTTCTATTTTAATTCGCCTAGACCAACATATCAGGACGAATGAATAATTTTTCACTATGCAAACACTTTGTAATACTCTTATCTTTCATTGATTTACATGTGGCATTAAACTTTTTTTAAAATCAATGTATTATTTAACTTTCTAAAAATGTATTTTTTTTTATAATTTGAATAAGTTTAATTTTTGAAAAAATGAAACATGTCAATTAGGAAAGTGAACAAATGAGTGTATAGAAGATTGTTGTTTAGCATTCCTCATCCCCACTCATATGGTTATTAAAAGTTCATATTTTGTTTTGGTAATGAAGTATATGAATATCTTCCAGCTAACTAGATTAAACACAGGACAGGATAAAATTGATTACTATCATTGATCGAGACAAGAAAAGCTTCTTCTTCTTCTTCTTTAAACTTTTGCACCCTCTTTTAATCTGTGATGTTGAGGGTGATTGTGGAAACAATTGCATTTTAATCTGCGATGTTGGTAGTACTTTTGGAAACAATTGCATCTTAATCTGTGACGTTGATGGTACTTCTGGAAAAAATTGCATAGATCCAGGGAACTTCTTGATACAGGATTGCCCATATATCAAAATGAGTAGCTTCATTTTCTTATTGCAGGAAAGATGGTAATTACAAAAGGACAGTGATTGCTTGTTTCATACAGGCAGTTTATTTACTTGAGCTTGACAGACAAGAGAATAGAACTGAAGAAAATGCTCTGGCGCCAAAATGGTGGATACCCTTCAAGTACAAGCTATCAAAAACCTTAATTGATGAAAGAGATGGATCCATATTTGGTGCAATACTAGAATGGGATCGATCTTCAGCACTTGCAGATTTGATACCTTTCAGACTTAGTGGTGCACCCAGAGCTGTATTAGCTTTACGAGGAACATTACTTAAAAGCCAAACATTTTGGAGGGATATCGAAGATGACCTTCGTTTCTTTACTTGGGAAAGTTTGAAGGGCTCTGTAAGGTTTACAGTAGCATTGGAGACATTAAAGTCGATTGCTCAAAGCCATGGGAGTAGTAATGTATGTATTGCTGGTCATTCATTAGGTGCTGGTTTTGCTCTCCAAGTGGGGAAAACATTAGCCAAAGAAGGTATATATGTGGAGACTCATTTGTTCAATCCCCCGTCTGTTTCAATAGCTATGAGTTTAAGAAACGTTGGAGAAAAGGCTGAATTTGCTTGGAGGAGACTTAAATCTAAGCTTCCTTCTGGTAGTGAAACTCAGGTCAATAATGAAGAGGGAGAGAAGATTGGTCTAAGCTTGAAGAGTTGGATACCAAACTTATATGGTTTGAAGAACTCTGGTGGACCTTTGGGAAAATGGGTACCTCATTTGTATGTAAATAACAGTGACTATATTTGTTGCTCTTATACAGACCCTGATGGAACAGAAGGAAAAAGTGAAAGCAAAGAGAATGTGGCTCCTCCTAGAAATGGTCAAGTAGCAGCGAAACTATTTGTGATGTCCAAAGGAAACCAGAAGTTTCATGAGGCTCATGGATTAGAGCAATGGTGGTCTGACGATTTGGATCTTCAACTTGCTCTCCATAATAGCAAGCTCATAAGCAGACAGCTAAAATCATTATATAGTATTCCAGCTCCACAACGAACTCAGACTATGCCCTAGATGGCTAGATTGCAATGCTTTTTATGTTTTGGTAATTGTTAATAACTCGTTTTCCATTTTCATATAATTCAGTACTTAATGCAGTTTCTCTGCTTTGTAATTAGTTTTAACTTTCATTTTGTTGTGTTGTTTCCTTTTCTTGTTAAATAATAATAGCCTTAAATAAACTACTCATTCTTTTACTACTACTTGCATTTAAAAAGCTTATCTCAAATTGGGAAAATGACAAGGCCTTCTTTCTATAAGGACAAGTTCTCACATGAAAAACGATCCAACCAATAGCAGCTAACTGGATCTCTAATTCCTTTGAGATGGCATGATCTTGTGGATGAGGGTACTAACAGTCCCTTTGGCAATAGACCTATTCTAGTAATTTTTAATTGTACACTTTAATCATATATATTTATAAAAAATGTAATTTAGTATGTACTTTATAGAAAATGTACTTTAGCACTTTCGTGTTTTATATTTAGAAACCAAGTATACATTTTACAAAATATGGAACTAGAGTACATTAGTATACAAAGTGTGCTCATTTTGTAAAACGCCTTTTTTTTTCTTCCCTTATTTAAAAGCATATCAGACCATTTAATTTGAAGATGCAGAACAACATTTCAATTTTACCTGCAGATTCAAGATTGGTAAAAGAGATGGGCATAAAACTTTATGAAATAAATGCCTATTTCTTAAACCCCACAAGAGTTTAATATTATAAACTTCATAACAGATTACACGTATTATAAGCATCAAATGGATTTTAGATAAATGTACCCAGATTCCTTGGTTATGTGAGTTAGAGAAGATTACTCTCTTGCATGTTTTTGCAGTAATTTAATTCTTTCATTGCGAAAAATGATAGCATAAAAATAAATAATCAATTTTTTTATTTATTAATTTTATAATTATTATTATTTATTATTAAAAACAATTTATAAAAATTATATCTCAATAATCATTAAGAAATATGAGAAAAATAAAAAAAATTGATAATTTGTTTTTGCGTGGTCACTTTTTAGAATAAATTATTAAACTATTATAAAAAATAACAAAATAATTAAACTGTTAACATGAATAAAAAACTCGTGGTGTCAGCCACCCAAAAAGAATATGTGAAAACGGAAAGAAAAAAAGCGTTACATGATTTCTTCTGTTTATATTTATATATATAAACAGTAAGTAAATAAATAATATTTAACAAGCAGAGACGATATAAGACAAAAATATATATTACAGCAACCAAGAAGGCTCATAGTCATATAGACTAACATCTTCTTGCTCAACATGACCATATCCTTTGTTGAAATTTGGATTGAATTGATTACTGTCTAAAAGCCATGACTCTAAATAATCCCCACATGCTAACAAATCCATATCTTGAGCTCCAAATATTCTATCTTGTAAATTTGTGTCATCCAAACTACTTATCTGATTACAAACTTGTAAGAAGTCTTCATTATGATTCCAAAATACTTGGCTGCATAATAACTCATATGATGAAGCATCTACTGAATCCTCTCTACTACTACTAGTAGTATTGGTATTAAAAACAGGTACTACTTCCTCATTAATAACCAATTGGGTTTCCATAGGGGGTGGAGAACAAGTAATGTTTGAATTTTCATTGCCAGTTAGCTCTTGTACAAGCCTTTTGAAATTGGAGTTGTCAATGATGTAGACTTTGGGCTTTAGAACTTTTATATAACTATGAAAATCTTTACTGTTCTTATTCTTCTCATCCTCTGATATTTTGTGACTAAATTTCTTGCCCATTGTTTTCTTAGTACAACTGGCACTTAGGAATCAACCCCCTTTGCCTAGGTTTCTTCGGAGAAGGATTCCAAGTGTCTATAAATATGAAAGTTTAACAAATTAGGTAAGCTTCGAAGCAAGTGGGAAACTGATCAAACCACAAAACATAAAGATGCTGAAAATGATATAGTTTCTAGCATAATTTTTTTTTATTTTTTAAATTACTATAAAAATTAAAATTCTTACCAACTATCATAAATTATAATAAAACTTTTTTATATATTACAAGAATAATGGGACAGTTTTAATTAAATATAGTTACGTAGTTTTAATCATATTTATTAATAATATTACACTATATTAATTGTGATTTATGAAAAAAATACTAAAAATAAATTTTTACATTTTAATATTTCTATCTCTATCTTTCCATTTGAAATATATATTCCATTTAAGAAGATGCTAACGTTTGTGTTTTACGTATTTTAATATTTCTATCTCTATCTTTCAATTTGAAGTATATATTCCATTTAAGAAGATGCTAAGTTTAAAATAATATCATTAAATACTTTAAATAATAATAATAATAATAATAATAATAATAATTTAATTAAATATTATATTCATATTAAGTAGAAGGGCATTGAGGGCACGTTGTTACTATTCCAAAATGTTATAACAATTTGACATTAACATGTCATTTTGTTTGCTAAACAAAATTAACCTGATATTCATGTTTAATTAATTTTATTTATACAGAGGATTTGCACCAACTTTACCCCATTCGATTTCATTGTTGGACTTGGGCTCTCACCCAACCATTTTCTATCTAATAAAAGATAAAAAAAAATTCTTTTTCACAAACCATAAATAATGAATTGATATAAAATAAATTTTTATTTCAATTAATAGATAAATATTTTATCCTATATTCTTATTCTTGTATGCATTGTTAAGTAGAATTTTTTGGATGACTTATATTTGAAAAGAATTACAAATGCTACAGGGTTATAAAAAGATCTAAAAGTGAGAATCATATCCCTTTAATAGGTTATATAGGTCCATATAGATAGACTCCACTACCTCAAGTTGTTAACACCCCATTGGATTGACCAATTTGACTTATGTACATATAAACAAGTTCACTGTCCTAACATGAGGTCGAACACATATATCCCTAAAATCTATGTATTCTTGTCTTTTCGCTAAGACAAGTACCCCGTTGCTAAGCACTTAGGTCTGGTACCCCATGCACCTCATGTACATTGTGCAACTTGTGTACCTAACATACCTCGTAGCTCAAGTACTTGACATACCTCGTACAACTTGTGTACTTGACATACCTCGTGTAGTTTGTGTTATCACATGTATCTCGTGTAGGTTATAAGGTATCCTGGTTTATGGTATCTAAACATTAATTCCCCTTATTCTTTATCGAACACTAGTCAGTAGTTACAATTTTTCTAGGGGTATAATATCTTCAAATTCTTTTAAGGTGCAAACCTTTCAAATTATTTTAGGGTGAAAATCTTTCAAATTCTTCAATTATAAACCTTTCAGTTTCCTCTCATTTTATGATTACTTGATTTTACAGGCAATGTCCCTTGTTCGTGACTTTAAGCAATCTACTCAACATTATATAAAGTAGGCCACAATGTCCAAAAAGACATTGAAGTTAAACATGCCACATATATAGAAGTGTCGAAAGCGTTCTAGATTCTCCAGGATGAAGTTCATCTCATTAATGAAGGACGTGTCACAATTCTTCATGAAAAAAAAAAGCTTGACTGCTAAACGAGATGAACTGTGCCAAGAATTTGGTACCTTGAGACATAAATTGGTGAAGTGAGTACACTAAGACATTGATCATTGGAAAAGAGCTACTTTAAGACAAAATTCTTTTAGTGTGTTCCAAGATAGATGAGCATTAATTGATGTATCTTTGTAATCATTTAATAAAAATGACTTTTTCCCTGTTTGTAATCTATTTGAATTTGTTTTCAAGATGTTTACCATTTATGAAATTGAGATATTTATTTAGGATGGACAATATGCTACTTATACCTACATCCTAAGTAAGGGGACCATTTGGCCTCATCTTCCATACTTGGGATTATTGCTTTTGGTTTAAGCTTCACTACTGTAAACTCTAAGAATTTTACTTAGGATAGGTCACATGCCATTTATATCCACATTCCAAGGTAGGGGAACCGTTTGGCCTTCTCCTCAATACAAGGGGTCATGTCATTATTTTATTCGCTAAACAAGTGATAAGAATAAGTCAAAAATAATTCTTCATTTATCCTTTTCAACCCAAAGAGAGGGTTTACTTTTTTGAAATCATGATATTTTCTTAGGATGAGCCATATGCCTCTTATACCTGCATCCCAAGTAGGAGGAACCATTTGGCCTCTTCCTCCATGCAAGGGGATTATCACGTTATTTTATTCGTGAGACATGTGATAAGGATAAATCAAAAATTACATTCTTTACTTATCCTTTTCAACCCAAATAGGAAGTTCACTTTTGTAAACTCACGACCATTTCTTAGAATGACCCATATACCTTTTATATTCACATCCCAAGTGGGGGGACCATTTAACCTTCTTCTTCATATGAAGGGATTATCACATTATTTTATTCACGAGATACTTTCTATAAATTCCTTGAACAACTTTAATTATTGGTTTCAATATACATGGCATTCCACTTAAAAGTAGTACTTTTTCAATTGTTCGCTATTCCAACTAAATTCTTCTTGATTTCCATATTTTTTGATCTTGTAAGACCCTCCAAGAGTAATGTCATAGATCACATAAAGGCCTTCTTATGTTGTTACAAATTTTTCAAAAATATTTTCAATCTTATTTTCAAGAGCTTTGTGCAATACTTAATCTCCCAAGTTTGAAATTTTTAGATTTGATTGATTTGTTGTAAGATCGTTAAACTATTTTCTTTTTTTCCTCTATTCTTATCAAGGATTTTTATATTTTTTCCTCTGCTAGTAGCAGGTTTTCTCTTCAAATATCATTATTGTCTTCTTGAGAAATATCAGAATGTAAGGTAGGTTCTTGTATTTTTGAGAGAATGACAACTTCGGTCCAACATACAAAAAAATAGGTTCTCTTCCATTGCAATTCTTGGGGTTGTTCATGTAGCCCATAGAACAACAAGCAATTAATAAACCCATTTACTCTTTGTTCCTTCTAAATGCTTTTGCAAAATATTAATCAACATTTTGTTTAAGGATTTTGCTTGACTACTTGCTTGGGGTCTATATAAGGTGGAATGTGACAACTTGATATTGAGTTATTGACAAAAGCAAGCCCAATTTTAGGCCGTGAATTTCATCCATTATTAGTTATTAATTCACGTGACAAATCAAACCTATATATTATACTATGCTAGATGAACTTCTACATGTCAATTTCTTGTATTAGTGCTAGTGGTTTACCTTCTATCCACTTGGAGAAATAATCGATGGCAATAATAAGGAAATTTTTATAAACTAGATTCATAGGTAAAGGAGTCATTATATCCATACCCTAATTTTGAAAGGGTCAGGTGCTAATGATGGCTTTCATCTCACTTGTGGATAAATGTGGTACATTTGCATGCCATTGGAACTTATCACATTTTTGTGCATGATCTATACAATCCTTTTTCATGGTAGACCAATAATAACCTTGTTGCATGATTCTTTATGAGAGTGTTCTTCCACCTAAAAATGCACGAAAATGGCCTTCATGTAAATATTTCATCACAAGTTGAGCTTCTTGAGTAAGTAGACACTTAAACCATGGCCTACCATAATATTTTTGATAAAGGGTTCCTTAAAGAATGGTGTATCTCTTGGACTTGATAGCAATTGTTTGAGCTTCTTCCTTATTTGTGGCATGGATCCCTTGAATGAGATATTCTGGATATGGGCTCATCCATGAAGAAGTGGTAGTGATGCTTGTAAGTTTTAGGGGTATGGAAGTTATGAGGTTGGTAAGCATGATAGGAGAATTATTCTCTTTATTTCTATACTTACTACTACTACTATTTCTGCTAGACTAGCGAGTGAATTAGCATATGTGTTTCCTCATTGGGGTACTTGTTTGATCTCGAATGTTTCAAAGGTTGATATTTCTTTTTTGTTTGTTTCTTCCAAGTATTTCTTCATTCTTTCCTCGTTACCTTCAAAGGTATTATTAACCTGATTGACTATTAAGCATGAATCATTGTGCACCAATACTTTCTTTGCTTCTAATAAGTGCATGGGTGCAATCGAGAAAGTACTATTAAAAGAACTTCATACTTAGCTACATTGTTAATGGCTGGGAAACCAATTTGGACACATTGTTCTATTGGCCCCCCTATAGGGGTGAATATAGTTATCCCTACTCCTAAACCTTTTTTATTACAAGCCCTATCTAGTCCACAAATCTAAGGTAGGTGTTACCATTGATACCACTTCCTTGGGCGCACTACTTAGTTCAATTGTGAGCTCATATGCTTTCTATTCTACAACAAACTCGACCAATGCTTGTCCTTTAATGGCTGATTATGGCTTGTACTGCACATTAAATTTGCTCAACTCAATGTCTATTTGAGAGAGACGTCTAATTGTTCTATTTTTCCAAGAATATTCTTGAGTGGGTAAGATGTCAAGACAATTATCTTATAAGCATCAAAATAATGCCTAAGCTTTCTAAAAGACATCCTTATGATGAATGCCACTTTGTATCTAGGTGGGTACCTTTGTTGCACTTTGATCAAAGAATGGTTGATGTAGTACATGGGTTATCATCTTCCTTCTCTATCCACCACGAGAATGGCACTAACTACCTTTTCTATAAGTGCTAGATACAAGTATAAAATTTCACCAATCCTATGATTTTTTAGGAAAGGTTCTTTCCCTAACTACTCTTTGAAGGATTGAAAAGAATTTTCACACTTTTCACTCCATAAATAATTCTTATTTCTCTTTAGAATTTCAAAGAAAGGTGAACATTTTTTCATATACTTGGATACAAAATGGCTCAATACAACCATACCACCACTCAATTATTGCACATATTTAAGGAACCATGAAGATTTCATGTACCGAGTGAAGCAATCTTATTAGGATTCACCTCAAATAATCGGGAAAATACCAGGTACCCCAAGAATTTTCTTGACGTTACCCCAAAGATGCACTTATTAGGATTGAGGTGTGTCTTATAATGCCTAATGGTAGCAAAAACCTCTTCTAGATTAAAAACATAATCTTATGGCCCTAATTTTGACCATCATGTCGTCTACATATGCTTCTATATTCCTCTATATCTAGTTTTTGAATATTTTGTTGACTAGCCTCTGATAAATTTCCTTTGCATTTTTGAATCCAAAAGGAATTATTTTGTAACAAAACATCCCTTCCTCTATGATGAATGCTGTTTTTTCTTCATTCCTTGGATGCATATGGATTTGATGGTAACCAGAGTACGCATCCATAAAACTTATCACCTCGAATCTCGTAGTGGCGTCTACTAATTGTTCAATGTTTGGTAAAGGAAAAAAATATTTTAGAGTAGTAGTGTTAGCATTAACGAAATCTATGCACATACAATGGTCACCTCCAACCTTATTTTCTAGGAAAATATTTAAGAGCCATGTGCGGTAGTCTGTCTTTGGGTTCCATCCCACTTTTTTGAGAGAATTAACTTTGTTTTGATAATGTCACTTTTTACCCTCGTAAACCTCATTTTTCCTTATTGCACTAGTTTTTTCTTATCATCTAACTTCAGTTCATATGCAATTATATCAAGATTAAAACCAAGCATTTCCTCTGGTTTCCACACAAAGAGATCTATGTTTCTTTTCAAAAATGCCACCAAATTCTTTTTTGGAATTTATGGGAAGTATAGAACTAATCTTTAAGAGTTTCTCCTCATCTAATGTTCCAATAGGGATGACCTCATAGTCATAAGTGGCCACTGTTAATATTTGGTTGCATGGGTGGTATGTACGTGTACATTTTTTTATGTTGTCAAGCCCTTAGTTGCTATCTTGAGCTAGTGGTAGGTTATGCATTCTTCATGGTAGAATTATAGCAGCTCTTCACCCTTTACTCCATCCATCCTCAAATACTTGACTAGTTGATGGGATGACCCTCATTTTTTGAATCTAGAGTCTTCCTTATATTGTGTTAGAGGAGGTAAGGGTATTCAAAACAAAAAAAATTTGTGAGTATAATAAATCCTTCCATAAAAATAGAGAGTTCTATCGTACCAACAAAAATTATGACATTGCCATTGAACCCTATCAATGGCATTTATTGTTGAGTGATTTTCTTAAGGCTTATCCCCATGTCAAGAAGTGCCGACGAGAAAAACAAATTTGAGAAACTTCTGTTGTCCATTAATACTCTACGCAACTCACAATGTGTAATTCTGACCATGACCACCAAAGGGTCATCATGAGTTGGTAAAGTTTCTCTCCTCTTAAAAATTATAGGAAATATTGGCCCTTCATGTATTAAGGTATAAACTATTTGATACATATATTTTGCTTTCATAGCATACATTTTTCTAGAATTATGAGTAGGTTCTAACATGGTTATGCCATAATAGATGGTATGAATAATGCAAATGTCTCTTTGGGGTAGTTGGGTCTGCCTATTGTCTTCCCTTTAGGTGGGATTGTAGGGAACAATGTCCTATCTTAGATTATATCCCTTATTCTCATGTCCTAGAGCTTTATTTTTGTTCCCTTCCACTATATCTCCTAAGTTTCTTCCCAACAAAAGTTATTCGATCTCCCACTTGAGATGTCTATAATCCCTAGTCTAATGATATGTATCCTTATGGAATGCACAATATTTATTAGGGTCTCTTTGAGGAGCTCTCATGGGTTGTGGCCATATTACCTGGTTTATCCTTTGGATCGCATTGATGAGGAATACTCACAATGGTGATCCTTTAAAAGGAGACAAGGCCCTTTTCCCAAGTCCGTGACCTTCCCCTAGGTGTAATTGTTCTATTAAAATAAGATGGATTAGGGCATCTATCCAAAAAGTTTTTCTTTCCCTGCCATCCTTAATAGTGGTTGACTTGTCTGATGGTTTTTGCACTAAAATTTTGGAGGGTTTAAACTTCTTCTCTACGTTAAAATTTTTTTGGGCATCCTCGTAGACCATGTCAAGAGAACGTGGGTTATTTTGGTCAGCTCTATGAATAGTCATGTGTCCTTTTTTATTCCCTTTCTGAAGGCTTCAATGGCTGTGGAGTTAGGACATTATGAGATCTCTATTTGCTCTATCTTGAACTTCTTCATGTAGCTCTCTATCGTCTCTTCACTTTTTTGGACAATGGAGAACAAGTGGTCTTATTCCTTCCAAATGGTTTATTGCAAGCATAGTTTGTATAAAAGCCTTTCCCAATTGGTTGAAAATAGTAATGATCTTAGAAGAGAGCTCTATAAACCATTTTACAAAACATGACGTCTATATTTTCTTCGAGTATGCATACTGGTGCCATAGCCATCTTAAAATGTATAACATGAGCTACGAGATCATTCATTCCTTTATAGGGTGAGAACTTTAAAGCGAAGGGGGATGCCGATAATTGATCACATATGGCTTCAATATCATTCAAGGTGTCCCCTACCCTATTTTTTTAATTGATAATTTTCTTTTTCTTTCCCTTTTCTCCATTTTCTTCCATTCTTTATCCTTCTTGATGCCGGGATGGTCTTTTTGGGTGCATGGATGTGTAGGTTAGATGGTTTATACTGGTTAGGAGTGGTTCTATTAGGAGAGTAGGATTCATGCAATGGCTTTTATAATGGATCTATGGATGCGGGTTCTCTTTATGTTGGTGGTGATATCTCTTTGGTTCATAAGAAAGGGCTTGTTTAGCTCTTGTTGGGCATGTTAGTTTCAAGGGTCGTGTGGATGTTACAGTCTGGAAGAAGCTTTCAGCTTATCCTAAATAGTTTTCTTTGTAGTAAGAGCCTCCGTAATTCCTTGTTGTCATTTTGTGACTTGATAAAAGCTTGTTGTAATTACACAACTTATTGTTGTAGCTTTTCTATCTTAACGTCTTTTTTCAGGGATGCATCCCCATACCTAGCATTGATTAAGCTAGCACCACATGTGATTGTCTTTGTTAACTGAAGCCTCTTAACTTTTAGGGCTGATGATTGACTAAAGTTGTATCACAATCCATAATGGGGTGTAAAATGGGATACTTGGTGAGGTATATGTTCACTGGGGTCATTTCTAGGAGCTTGATACATGGGATGATTTTGAGGATTTCTTCTCCTTTAATCAGATGTGTGGTGGCTAATCATGTTGACAAGGGTGAATTTTTCTATGGCATCAGATGATTCTCCTAGTTTTCTAAATGAAAGGTCTCAAATTTTGAGAATGAACTAAAAAACTTAAGGCCTCGATAGCCGTCAATGGTTTGAAGAGAGTTACAAGTATTACAGAATTTTAGAGAAATCTAAGATAGAGAGAGTTAGATCTCCTTAATGGGTTATATAGGTTTATATATATAGGCTTTACTACCTCCAGGTGTTAGTATCTCATTGAAATGACCATATTTAACTTATGTAGACACAAAAATAGGTCTATTGTCCCAACATAAGGTCATGCTCATATATCCCTGCAATGCATGTATCCTTGTCTTTTAACCAGGTTAAATACCCTGTTACTAAGCACCTCAGATTGAGTACCACATGCACCTCGCATACCTTGTGCAGCTTGTGTACCTGACATATCTTGCTAGTGTACCTAACATACCTTGTGCAGCTTGTGTACCTGACATACCTTGCTAGTGTACCTAACATATCTTGTGTAGCTCTTATTATCTCGCGTACCTCGTGTAGTTCATAAGCTATCCTGATTCTTGATACTTATGATACATAAATCATGTAATGTTTAGGAACATTTGTATGAATATTTTATCGACATAATTAAAAGTGTACATTTGTTTCATCAAAATAATACAATTAATTTATTTTACATTGATTTTGATAATTCAATATTACTTTGAATTATATTATTTTGTTATTGTAATTAATATAAGTAATATATATTATTTTAAAAAACAGTGCAGGAAGTTGTTATTACTTTACTCTGCTAATAAAATATTATTAAAGGCGCATTTTATTTATATTTATTAGTATTATGAACTAAGAAGTATGTTCATCCGTATCAATGGATCAATTATTTGGATTACGATGGATTATGTTTCCTCCGTCTAATTCTAAGCAATTATTATGATACAACTATTTGAAATATGATAATTATAATTATAACACTTCTCTATTCATATTACATGTAATGTTGATATAAGATCTCAAAGGGTGGTGGCAGAATCGAGATGCCGTCAATACTTTTATTCATAGATTAAAATATTAATATTTATAAATATTCAAAGCTTAATTTTACAAAAATATAGAATAAATTTATCAATATAAAAATTTATTAAATTTATAATAAATATTATTAGAAATATACAAGAAACATGATATGGATAACATTACATAAGTGGATGAGTTGATATATAAAAACATTTTTCTCTATATTTTTATCCTTTGTTTTATGATCTTATCTAGTCATACATCCTACTACATTGAGATTTTAGTTGAGACGACCTTGGGGCAATGGTTGAAAATTGGAATCATGGTGAGCAACACTTTGTAATAAATTATAAATGTTATATAATGTTATTTTTATTAAATTATAAATGCTACATAATGTTATTTTTATTATTAATCAGATTAATTTCTTATATCTATTATTAAGTATTTATTTTAAAAAAAATTAAATTAATCTTAAATTTTATTAACTTAAAGTAATTAGTAATTAATAATAATTTATCTATTTTCGTAACCTAATTTCTTTATTAAAAAATTTATTCAAGTAGTGACTCAAATTTAACATAAAGTCAACCAATGGGAAAAGATGCTTGAAAAGAGCCACCAACGTACTTGAAAAGGCAACGTATCATTTATAAAACAGCAACTAATGACTTTACTTTGTAAGTATAAGGAGTAGGGCCAAAGTTCAAGAATTATAAATTTATCATAAAAAACAACAAAACAATTAACAAGTAATGTCAACAATGTCGAGACAATAAGAGGGATTTAAGCAACGCGAGTCACAAACAATATAACCGTATTATCATTTACTGGGTTGCCCAAAAAAACAATTGCTAATTGATTTCAACAAACCATCACGACTACATCTTCTTTTATCTTCTTAAAATGAACTAAAACTTTGCTTCCAAGTCTGAATCACCAATGTGTGAGCTTATTCCTTACAGATATTGAATCGTTTTCTCGTAATATTTTACTTGCAAAATTATTTACTCATATATTGAGCCATTTTCAAAAATTATGTAATCCACATAAATTTGAGCAATAAAGATTTCATCACTACTTTTAATGAATTGAGTTTTATCAACTCTCACTCAAATAAATCACTTATTCAAGAGATAGTTGATAAATCTTTTATACCATGTTTATGGAGCTTGTTTCAAACTATAAAGAGCTTTATTAAGTTTGTAAATATAATTTGAAAATTTCGGATCAACAAATCTTTTTGGTTGTTTCACATATATTTACTCGTTCAAAAATCATTCAAAAAGGTAGACTTAACATCAATCTAATATAATTTGAATTTCAAATAACAAGCAATGACAAGTAAAATCCTAATTGACTCTAGTATAGATACAAGTGCAAATGTTTCATCAAAGTCAACTCTTTCTACTTGTGTGTAGCTACCAACTTAGCCTTATTTCTAACAATAATGTCATGCTCATTAGATTTATTTTTGAACACCCATTTTTTTCCAATGACATTTTTGTTTTTAGGCTTAGGTACTAATATCCAGATATGATTTCTTTCAAATTGAGTTAACTCATCCTGCATGACATTTATCCAAAATTCATGCCTAAGGGCTTCATTCATATTTTTTTGGTTCAAATTGAAAAATATAGAATAAATGGGTTATCTCACTCATTTGTCTTCTTCTTGTTTCCATTCTTGCATTAGGATCTCTAATTATATTCTTAATAGATGATTTTTGAAGTACAGGTTGGATTTATAATTGATGAGGTTGATGCTTCTTCCTTCTTTTATTCTCTTTCCTTAAACTTCTCTTCTTTTGTTCCAATTGTGTCACTGGTCATTGTTAATTGAGATGTTATGGGATTTACTTCATTATCAACTTCTTCACTTGTAATCTACTTACCTACATCATCTTCATCACTTCTTGAATCAAACTTGCCTAAATATTCTCGATCCCTAAGTATGTAGCACTTACTTCTGAAAACATGCATGAATTTTAGATTGGGTTTTTTACCTCTCTATATCTCATAGGGAGTTTGGTTTGTACCTGGACGAATATATACATGATTTATAATGTGACATGCGATGTTTATAGTTTCAGCTCAAAACCTTTTGGAGACTCCCTTGGCATGCAACATTACTCTTGACATCTCTTGAAGTATCATGTTTTTTCCTTTCAACCACTCCATTTTGTTGAGGTATGATAGGAGTAGAGAATTCATGAAAGATACCATGTTCTTTTTAAAATTCAACATACTTGGTATTTTCAAACTCTTTTCCATGGTCTATTCTCAGTCTCTTAATGATTACTATTTTGTCACCTACTTCAACCTGCACTCTTGTGCAATATGATATAAAGAACTCAAAAGCATCTAACTTATCTTTAAGAAAATCTACCCAAGTGTTGCAAGAAAATTCATTTACTACAACCATGATATATTTCTTACCTCCAATAGTTTCTATTCTCATAGAATCGATGAGATCAATATGCATCAATTTCAATACTCAATTTGTATTGATACTCTTGATCTTCTTATGAGCGATCCTAGTTTGTTTACCCAATTGACATGATCCACATACAGGTGTTTCAATTTTTTGGAGAATAGGTAAACCATGAACAATATCAATTTTACTTAATCTAACCATATCTTTAAAATTCATATGACCTAGCTTTTATGCCATAAGGTAGTTGAGTCATTGCTAGCTAGGTTACATGTTACTGTGGGTGATGTATCAATACAATAACAATTTTCATGTGATCTGATTCCCTTAATCATACATTCACTCTTTTGATCTATTACAATACAATGATCATTTGTAAATTGCACATTAAAATCATTGTCACATATTTGACTTATGCTAATCATGTTTGCCTTGAGTCCTTCAACATATAAAACTTCATCAAGTTTAGGGATACCCTTTATTTGAACAAATCCTTTTCCAACAATTTTAGATGTTTTACCATCACCAAAGGTAATTGTCCCTTCATTGTATTCCTTAAAGGTTTTAAACAAAGAACAGTTCTCAATCATGTGTCTAGAGCATCTACTATTAAAATACCAAATAGTATTTGATTTAAATTTAAATGCTATGTGGGCCACATAACTCAGATTTCTTAACTCATCCTCTTTTAATTCTGGACATTTGAGTTACTGGTTTCTTATGTTCCTTTTTTTTATGTAGTTCTTGCAGTAAAAACTTTACATTTTGAAATTTTTTGAGGTGTCCTAGAAACATTTGTATTTATGTTAGAATCATAAGCATAAATAAATCTACACTTAATTATAATGTGTCTTTTCCCACCATAATAATGATAGATGGGAACAAACTAAATTTACTTATAGTGATAAGGTGCAGAAATCAACTTCACTGCATGAGCGACAGTGGGTTTTACAAATTGAGTTTTGGATGATGAAGGTGTTGACTATTCATCTATGTATCCAAGACCTCTCTTATCTCCATATGGCTTTCCATAGTTTAGGACTTTAGTCAATTTTTCAATACCAATGAGCAAATTCATCACAGTCTCTTTAACAATACTAAGTTCTTGCCTAAGCTTTTTGTTTTCCTCAGTGGTTTCTACAAGTCTCATATTCAAGGCATTAATATTTTCAGACAATTCCTTTTTATCTTTCTCTAGGCTAGACAAATTTGTTTTGTAAACATTAATAAGTAATTTATCTCTCTCTTTCCTGACACCTAAACAATCCATGAATAGTTCCTCATAATTCGATACATTAAACTTAGACAGTAAGAGAGAAGAGATTACTTCTTCATTTTCTTCATTCGAGTTAAAGTCAGAGTCATTGTGGTTTTCTTTGGTAGTTGCGGTGAAGGCACAATAATTAATGTATTATCCTCTGAGTTACTAGCATTGTCCTGCGCAATCTCTTTGTCACTAAATGTAGCATTAAAGACTTTTCCAACTTTATTTTTATTGTTAGCACATTTTTCATAATATATGACCAAAGCCCCCACAAGTAAAACATTGAGGCCTAGTGGACTTACTTTTCGTACCATCAAGGCTAGGAGGCTTGGTTTCCTTGACTTTCGGTCCTTCAAATGACTAGATTGTCCCTTGTTAGATTGATTACTCAATTGACCCTTCTTCTTCATGAACTTCTTAAATTTTTGTGCTAACAAGACTAACGACTCATCATTCATATCCTCATCACTATTAGAGATGTCCTTTTTATAGCTTTTGAATGCCACATCCTTGTTTTTCTTGGGTGGATCAAGTGTAAGCTCATAGGTTTAGATTGACCCGACAAGTTCATCAAGGTTTAGTGTATCCACATTCTTTCTTTCCTCTATCGTTGCAGCTTTCTTCTTGTAGTTTGTAGTTAAGAAGCTTTGGAGTTTGCATACTTGTATAGGTTATAGAATTTTCTCACCAAGATTAGAACAAGCATTAATGATATCACAAAGGTGAGCACTAAATTGACCAAAAGTTTCAAAGTTGCTCATTTTAATGGAATTAAATTGAGATGTTAGCAATCTCAATTTTGTTTGTTTCACTTGGGAAGTTCCCTCATGAGCAAGAGCAAGTACATTCCATGCATCTTTAGTAGTCTCATAGTCAGAGATGCGACGAAACTCATCCATCGACACAGTAGCAAAGATTGAGTTTAGATCTTTTTGGTTTGCCCCACTAAGGGTGCATTCTTCAGTGGTCTAATCTCTTATTGGCTTTATAATTATTACACCATCTTTCGTTACCAAAGGTGGTTCCCAACCATCAAGAATAGCATCCCAGACTTTTTCATCTTGTCTGAGAAAGGGTTGAATGCGAACCTTCCAATCAGGGTAATTATACCCATCAAAGAGTGGGGGTCTAACAGATAACCCACTTTCTTTCATTTGGTCTATAAGTATGAGTGTGTATCCCTAAGGATCAAACTCACTAAGTGTGTGTTTTGATACCAATTGAAAGTTTATAAGATACGGACCTGAATAACCTAGAGAAGGGTGGATAGGTTGTTTTAAATTTTTATCAATTTATAATTTAATAACCTAAACAAAGCGGTCAGGCATGCAATCACGTGTAAGAATAAAGTATGGAAATAAAGTATTAACACACGATATTTTTAGGTGGAAACAACCTAGGCCACAACCATGACCTAAGAGGAAAACCACCGGCTCATTGGACCACCTAAATTTCTATTATGAAAATCAAATGTCCAAGTACAAGCTCGGTCTTATACTACCCTCCTTACGAGTCATTGCTCTATTTACATAGGTTCCCATATTAGCATAAGTGGTCAGACCAAATTTCCAATAAGCTTTCCACCAATCAGATCGTTCACAAATCAACTACAAAATGGTTAGCACAAAAATACAAGTGTCTATGTGTGTTCTAGAACAAATTTAATAATGAATAACCCTAACTAGTTGATTCAAAACATATGTAATTTAAATCAAATCAACTAAAAAAATCTAGATAAAAAAGATTAAGCACAATATCAATAAAAATAGCTTCTTTTAAAGATCAATAATCAAATTAAATAATCATGATCACACATAAAATTATTTAATCTAAACATGAAAACCCCTAAAAAAAGAAGCTACATGAATATGAAAAACTTAGACCAACTTGACTATAAATTATAAAAATATAGATAATCAAATAGCATAACTATATTTCTTTACCTTTTTCCTACCTTTGCTAAATTGCACCCAAAAATTAATCCTCAACTAAAACTTGAATTCATTATATGAGATTAATCATTGTTAAAATATCAAATCCTATTTTCTACAACATCCTAGAATTGATGCAATCAATATTTATATATGTTAACTGTACTGCCACACTCTCAATTTTTTTCACTTTGGATGTTCTCCGTTGATGATGTTGATGAGGCGATGATATATATTTTCTTCAAAAAATATTTTAAGCTTTTTGTTTGGAAGCTTACAACACCACTCAATTCTCCCACACATATATATATATATATATATATATATATCTAAATTCATGTTTCCTCCATTCTTATGTTCACCTCTTAATATTTTTTTGGGTAGTAAACAACACTTGGTAAGCAAATCGTCAACTTTTTTTTTCTCTACATGCTTTAACCCTAATGTGTGTGTGTATATAGATGATAATAATAATAATAATAAAATTAAATAATGTTTGGGCTTAATTTTTCAAAGCCCATTAAAAGTTTTAATATTATAAAAGTTTATTTTTCAAACACAGTTTAAAAATATTTAAACATACTTATCTAAGAAACAATTAATTGATAATTTCATAAATTTATTCAAATTTAAATAATTATTTTAGCACCAAAAATAATTTTAAATTTATGAACATGTGCTATTAAATGCATGAGTGTAATACCATGTATCGTAGCTATAAAAGATATACCTGAAGTAAGACTATCTAAAACTCGAGCATTTTTTCAACTTTTCTTGATAGCAGGCCTAAAAACAAGTTTACAGGTAAATATTTTATCTACAAAAAGATCCAACACACATAGCCCTTACAACCTCAATAAGAGCAATGATTTTGATTCAGTAATAAAGAGTTCCACAACATGTTGGAGTGCTACCTTCCAGCTCATAGTGTTTCCCAAAACTGTAAATACATAGCCATTAAAGACCTCCTCTTGTCCAAGTCACCTGCATAATCAACATCAACATAGCCAATTACAACCCCTTCTTTAATAGACCCTTTTACTGTATACTAAATCCACATTCAGTGTGCCTTTAATATACTTCAATATACCCTTCACTACATTCTAATGCTTTTCCTTAAGATTAGACATATATCTACTTACAAGGTTGACAACATATGACAAATTAGGCCTTTTGCATATCATTGAAAACATCAAGCTCCCTACTGTATCAGCATAGGGTATCTTGCTTATACGAATCCTTTCTTCATCAATTATTGGACATAAGGAAGTTTATACTATGCACCCAAAGGAATTGACAATGTTCTTGAATCGAGCATTCCAAACTTTTTTAGGATCTTAAAAAGTTAACTCATCTATATGAGTACTGTTATCTCTTTTAGGAGAACACAAAACGTGAAAGTATACACAGTCACAAGTAATAAAATTTGATAAGTAAAGTTATCGTTTCGACGGATATTTGTCACTACAGTTTGTTGAGTACTAAAATTATTTCACTCTGATTTTATCCAAAAGAATCGTTAATTGGAACAAGTAAAGAAAATAGTTTTATAACATAATAAAAGAATTCTAGGATTGCAGTTTTTCACCAAATTAATCCACTCGAATCATATTATTTTCTCTTGATTTATATTTTTAGTAAATTTAATTTGTCAACCGAAAACTTTTAATTTTATCCATACATCTCTTCCGAGTTCCGTATAGACACACCTCGCTAAATTAATTCACTATATTCCTATGAGAATTAAATTCACCAAGATTCATTACGTTCTAAGTTCTAAAATGGCCACAGATACGAAAAAGGTATATTCCTATCCTTGGTATGTACATGTTATTCTATCCATGAGCAATATACACAAAAATGTCTCTTCCAAGTTTATTTGAGTGCCACAAATCAATTGATAAATTTTCCAATAATCAAAAGCATTAAGCACAAATAGAATAAACAAATTAAAAATCTTATAAATCATTCAAAAATAATTAAACTCAAGCTTCATAAATTTAGATAAAACGCAACCCTAGAAAAATTAAATTACTTCATAAATAAAAACTAAAATTACAAAACTTAAGGAATATCAATTACAGAACACTAAGAAAATTAAAACTTCATCTGCTCTTAAATATTTGGCACACGCAGAACACAACAGAAGCCAAAAATGGCTTCTACGTGTTCCACAGTCCAACCCCAAAACGAAACTAAAACAAAACTTCCCAAACTATCAAAATAATCCCCTATTTATAACATCAAATTTCTAACAAAAAAATGCATTTTAAAATATATTTTTCTACACGCAGGGGGGACAAAACATATGGAAAATAATAAATTAATCCACATGGGGGACAAGAATATTGAGACACGTAAACACGCAAAATAGGGAATATGTGTCGTTGCTGATTTCTTTTTCAATACACGCTACCACGTGTCACGATCTGATTCGCTGCAAGATATAATGGGACACATGGCAGCCTTTAATTAGTGGAAGGAACGGGCTCACGAGGGACGCGGCGCAGGGGATAATGGCACCGAGACATGTGGGGATAACTACTGGAAACGCGTGCGTGATTCTGTGTTTTTGCGTTCACCAAAACGTGACAAGTGTCAGCACATGATTAGCTTCAAGGAATAATGGGACACATGGCAGACTCTAAATGATTAGAGGGAGAGATTACACGTGGTTGTGCCACATGGGATCAACACCCGCGAGACACATGGGTCCCACCCTGCGCAACAGGTAGGCCCCACACGGTGCACCGAGCTGTGTGAACCAGAAAATCGCGTCCACTCTCTTTTGTCGCATTTGCAATCCACGTGCCTCATCGTATCCGTTGATTTCCTGATCGAACGGTTGGTGTCACGCATTGGTGATGGCACGTGTGGTCTCATTTTCCTGCGCAGAAAATAAATTTCCTTAATTGCATTTTAGACCTCTCATTTAATTCAAATTAACTTTTAAACTTTCTTTTATTGCAATTAAGCTCTTTTTTCTAATTTAAATTAACTTTTAAACTTTTTTAATTACAATTAATCTTGATTTTAATTCAAATTATATTTTAGACTTTTATTAATTACAATTAAGCACTCTTTTATTTTAAATTATATTTTTAGACATAAATTTTCAATTAAGTATTTTTTTCGATTCAAATTATTTAATTTTCTTAAAAATATATTCCTTAAAAATAAACAGTAAATATTAATTTATTCCATTTAAAATTAACTAAAAATGTTAAGAAATAACAATTATAATTAATAAAATAGATGAAAATAACTATATAAAATACAGTTATCAAATATCATTTTTCCACTCTTTTTGTCTCTAACTATCTCCATGCTTAGAATCTTTCTTACAACACCTAAATCTTTCGTGACAAACTCAAATGTTGGGAGTTGTTTTCTCCTCTCACCTATGCAATATTAACACTTGCAATTAACAGGTTGTCTACATAGAACAATAAAAACACCTTAGCTTGATGTGGCCCCACCTTGACATAAACATATGGATCCAAATCACACCTTTGAAATCATTTTGTAGTTATATAGCAGTCAAACCTCTTGTACCATCACCTTGGGGACTTTTTAAGTCCATAGAATTTTTTTTAAAACAAACACATTTGGTTTTCCTTCCCTTTGTATTCATATCCCTCTGGTTGCTTCATGTAAATAACTTTTTCCAATTCCTCGTAAAGGAATGTCATTTTGACATCCATTTGTTCAAGATGAACATTATAGTTAACAAGTGACAATAATAACTTGATAGAGGTGTATTTGACCATAAGAGATAATACTTCATTATAGTCTACTCTTTCAACTTATGTATATCCTTTAGCCATAAGCATTGTGTAAAATCCTGTAAAAGACATTACAAATAATTGGAGACATAATGCAAAGTAAATCACCTATCAATATATGCATTTGATATTCTCTATAATTCAAATAATTTTTGTTATATTGTGTTTTTAAATAGGGATGTGTCAAACTCAATTTAGATGTTATTAAATCAATTTCTTACATTTTTCTAAATATATAATTTAAAATTTATCCTTTTTATCTCACGTACCTATTTTTTGGGTTATGATAGTTTGGTATCATAACATAGTTCTGATCTCCTGAGAATAAAATTGTTTCCTAAAAAAGTTATTTTCATTTCGGCTTACTTACTCATAGAATAGCCAATAAGGAACATGTATAAATTAATCGTACTAAATAACGAATAAACTTGAGGAGAAAGGCAAAATACACTACCACGGGAAGCTATAAAGACTCATTTTTACTCCAACACAAAATACGAATTTTGACAATCTTATAGGATGATCTCAAAAAATAGGACGTGTTTTCTATCTTTGAAATGTGTTCGCACTAATTACTTTTGATTTTTCAAAGAAGTTAGATATTTGATGAATGACTTATCATATTGAACAAGTTGAACCATAAACAAATTCTCGACCTAATAATTAGATCTTATACCCCCACTATTTCCATGAGATGATTCATGTCAAGTAAATAATCTCTCTAATTATATCACAACAAATGAATGTGGATTGCGTTCTACTAGAAGGCATCAAATACTCGAAGGAACTTTTAGAGACAAAGTCAGTAGTCTAGTTGGCAGTCGCATAAATTTTCAAAATGACCTTTTCAAAAATAGTTCTTCCAACCTTATAAATCCATTTGAAATATTTTCTAAACAACAATAAATCCTTTGTAAGCATGTATGAGAAAAGGATAAGAATAAAAGTGCCACAATTATAGAACAAGGATTACAAGAGCAAGCCTCCGTGATATCTATTAAGAGAAACCATAAATCAATTGTGATTGCTATAATTTTACTATACAACTCATGAATATGAATTGTTTCTAACACTTGTACCACCCATCCTTTCGCTTCCTTAGTCTTTGTCCAAATGTTAAATCTTACAAACCTTCTTACTTCAAATATTCTTCATGGAATCTATTCCAATGTCTTTTATGTCTGTGATAGTTCAATTTGATGACACAAGGAAAGGACATTTCCTCTATTTTTTTTAAATACTAATTAGAAGAAGATAGAATAAAAAAAAGTGTAATCCCTTTGAAATTCTCTCGAAGTATATGTTGATGATGAAAAGAGCTTGACACGACTACCAATGGTGAATAAATATTTGAATGTATTTTTGGAAGAGTTACTTGGACTTTTCCCAGCTCAAGAGTGATTTTATAGTCAAGTTAGAACTATGTTAATAACTATCTCTTCCTATCGAATTACTTCAAAGGAGAAAGGAGTTAAAGAAAATAATGGGATGAATTATTGACAAAAGGATTCATTCGACCAATATCATCGCATTAAGTAATGATTGTTCCTTTTTTCAAATGAAGGTGGAAAAATTCAAACTATGCATTGATTATCTTCAAGCGACAATACAATTGGATTATTTGGTCAACTTGGGGATGTAAGATTTCAAATTCAAGACATCAACAACTATGAGTTAAGAGAATAAAGTGTACTAAAATTACTTTTCAAGCTTAGAATTAGCACTCTTAGAGAATGAGAAACTTATGGGAGGACTACTTGAAACGATTAGAGATCGATGATTTTACGTGAAAATTGAGAAAGGTAAATTGGGAGACCATGGTACCCCTTCACACAATTGACAAAAAATACATCAATTTAGTATCAAACTGAGCATTTAAACATGTAGCAACTCTATATGAGTTGAAGGTGAGATCATCAATTTCATCAATAAATCTTCATATCGGTTAATAAAGCATCATATAAAATGTATACTGACACATCGTAGAAAGGACTTGGACATACTTGAATGCTTCCACAGAGATTGATACTCTATACTAGTAAATAAGATCTATATCTATAAATCTTGGAAAACTTGAAGCATCATGTATTTTATTTTTAAAGACAAACTACAATTGCATGAAGAAGGATGAAAAAGATCTCCACAATTTAAGGAAAATCAACCTCAAGAATTATAAAGATTAATCAAGGAAGATTCATTGAGAAATACATCAATCAACTTACAATAATAGCAATAGTAGTACAACATATAGAAAATTCGATGACAATATTAAATCAAAGCATGTTACACATCCTAACACACGAGCTAACAAAATTGAGCAAATAAATTGTTATATTTTCTATGGAGAAGTGGAGAAAGATTGTAAGTATAAATAAATTATGGGAAAGGTATCTTCAAATGATTATGATTTCATTCTACAAGCATCATCCAGGCAAAGCAAACATATTAGCAGATGTTATTAAGTCGAAAGTCAAAGTTGTTATACAAAAGATGTTGGTACTTGGCAAAACACTTGAATGATAGAAGAATTACAAGTCGAGTTTGCAAGATAATGGGAGACAAGTATAACCAGATGTTCAACCCCACAATGTAATAATTGGCTCAAATTAACAATCCCAAATTTTGCAAAGCATGGTGGAGATTATCAAAAAAAGGAACGATGAATAGAAAGATGTTCACTAATGAAGCATTTCATTTTCAAAGGGAATATAGCAGTTTCAAATTAAGACTCTTTTAAGGCAAGAAATCATAGTGTAAAACTTATAAAAGTTACAATACATTTTGAACGTATAAGATGTATTGTGATTTTAATGGAACTAACTAAAGAAGAAAAGTGAAAAAGGATGTAGGTTAATTTGTAGCAACTACATTAGATGATGACAAGATAAAACTTGATATTCGATGAATGACTTTACGATAAATTGTACGACCATATGGTATATTGATGAACAAAATCGGCATTAGGTTAATAATATCAATTTTTTAGATACATTGGTTTTATATTTGTAAAACTTTCGCAAGTACACGACTCATTTTATATAAAATGACAAGTATACTCTTAAAATCGATCTAAGAAAGGAATATATATGGTTTTTAATTTATTATTCAAACTCTTAAAAACAAAATTAAACATTTTATTTTTTTATTGTGTTTTTCCTAATCTAATAACATAAAAAAACATAGATATGAATTCATTAAACAATTATGAAATTTTTTATCATTCATAATAGTGGAGTATTTATGGATATAATAATTAAGTTAATTATTCTTTCTCATATTATTTAGGTTGTTAAAGATATAAATTGATATTTATTGATTCTCTATATATAAATAACACCTTTGGTGGGGTTAAATATTCTTTGTTAATTAAACAAATCAATTAACACCTATGAGTGAGGTCAATACTTAATTTGGTTAATTAAATTAATTTCATTTTTCTAAGAGATTGAAAATGAACCATTTAAATACCACATTTGGTAAGGTTAGATATTTTAAACTTTATTCAAAGTATCCAAATTAAACTTAAGAATTTAATTATCCGAGTACTAACTTTCAAGTTTTAAAACCATTATTGAAAATATGTTGTCAATACATTTTTGAATAATAGTTCTTATAAAAACTTTTAAAATAGAGCTTCACTCTAACTATCGGGCGATTGTACCAAAAAATAAAATAGCACTACTTTAAATCAGACCGGATAATTAAACCTTAAAATCTAACTTTCAGATTTAAGTTTGTAATGAAAAATAATATATTTCTCTCTAACATCCTAATATAAAATATTGAATAAAAGAAAAATCAATTTATTTTATAGAAATGTTTTACCTATTTAATATTTTGCAAGCATAACAACCTTATTATTATATCATATGTACAAACAGTCATCCATGTTAAATTTAATCACAGAAAAATAAAATATAACATATAAAAATAAAATATAAAATATAAAAATAAATGTAAATAATTCATTTTAAAATTATATCTCAAAAAAAGCCTTATAGAAATTTAATGTTAATTTCGTTTTTGGAAAACCTCCAAACGGATTTGCATTTCTGTTTATTGAATCAAAAACTAGAAATTTACAAAAGCATAACAATTTCTTCTCAAAAAAAGAACTTTAAAACTAAAAACTAAGAAAGCTTTCTAGAGAGAGAGAAGAGTTGAGATTTTCAAGCATGATTTTTACAATGGGTGAGAGAGTTATTTTATTTATAAGAAAAGGCTAAAAAAGTGGAAACAATATCTTGAAAATGGTCTTCAACGTGTTTAGGCAAGCTAGCACACGTGTGTGGGCACTAGCGCACCCTACTAGACGCGGATGGGGGAGATTTACTACGGGATGAGCGTTAGCGTGCACGAGTGCGTGTGGATCTTGGCATGAAATTCCTGCAGCTGCACATGGGACAGGGCAAGCATATGCGTGACTATGCGCGAGATAAATTGGGCATGCGCGCGGTTGGACAATTGTGTCCTTTTTGACCATTTTGACCTATTTTCTCCAATTTTTTTATTATTTTGAATTTTCCTCATTTGTTTTCTCAACATATTTGTGATGTTTTGCCTCCAATATTTTTCTTCGAGTCTTTAAAGTATTTTTGAACGAAAATACCTTAAAAACAATAAAAATACTCGTGATTTCAAAAAGATAAATTTATATAAAAATATAATAAAATCATACAAATATAAATCAATTTAATCAATTAAAATAAATTTAGTGCTTTTTAAGCACTCATCATATGTCAAAGTCAATTGTGTTAGATCAAGATTCAAAAAATCTCCTCTCGTTTGTAGAATTGTTACGAAAAGCACGGTAACTATTGCATAATACAATATATCATCCTCACACTATTAGACAATCTGAAAGGATTATTCAAATATTAAGGAATATGATGCAAACATGTGTCATGGAGTTCAGAAGAAATTAAATTGAGAAATTATCAATAATTTAATAAACCTACAACAACATCTATTATACAAGTATTGGGACAAATCTTGACAAATCCTTACATGAACGACTCTATAGATCTTTGATGTGTTAATCTAAAGGTAAAAATTACAATAATTGAAGGATCAAAATTGAGATAAGCTTCATACAGCTTAGAAATGGCATAAGAGTTACGCTAATGGTGAATAATAACCTTTGAAGCTTGAAGAGGATGATTATATTTTTCTTAAATGTCTTTTTTTAGGATAAAAATGGAGTCAATACCTCGTTACATCAAACTATTTTTGAATGTTAAAAGAATTAGAGATGTAGCATATCAATTATTGTTATCTTGAACATGTCATGAGATCACAAAGGTTTTCACACACCTACCCAATAGAAAAGTCCTGATGGAATCAAGTGATGTTCCTAATTGGACAAATTTTTGTCATAGGAGGATATGTTATATGACAATAATTTTCCAAATCATAAAGTTCAGAATAAGAGTAATACCGTTACAAAATTTCAATGGAGACATCATGGCATTGAAGACGCAACTTGGGAGTTAGAGTTTGAAATTCTCAAAAAATATCCTTACTTGTTCGAAGAATTGTAAATTTCAAGGACACAATTTTCATAAAGGGGTAGGAATGTAAATACCCATAAAACTCATTATAAATAATGAAAATACATAATGTAAAGTAACTCAAGTTTTAAAATATGTATTTTATATTCTCTATAATTCAAATAATTTTTGTTATATGTGTTTTTAAATAGGGATATCCCAAATTTAATTTAAATTTTATTAAATCAATTTCTTACATTTTCATAAACATATAATTTAAAATTTATACCATTCTCATCTCACGTGTCCATTTTTTGGGGCATGTCACCTTGCCTTGTATTTTGTGGATTCTATGTTCTTAATTCCATCCTTGTGCTTGTAAAGCCACATACAACCAACAATTTTGATATCCCTCGGTCTAGCTACTAATACCCAGGTGTCATTCTACATAAGTGACTTGCACTCATCATTCATAGCCATAACCCACTTCTTTGAATCTTTAGTGGTAATAACTTGAAGGTTCATCATTACATGGTTCTTTTCATACTATAAGAGAAAAATGAACGAAGTCTGCTTCCTCAAGCCTTATAAGTAATTTGCCTCCTTATTCTATCTCTTATTTACTAGTAGTTGCTTAGATCAGTCTCATAAGTCCCTATCTCAGTATTGTCAGTCCCAACTTACTTAGCTTACTCTTCATTTTCATCAGTTGGTTCAGTTTTCCTATGAATGTCAATTCTATTCTTAAGATGCATATACTGAGGTTTATCCAACTCAGTCCCCATCACACTCAGAGATTTTTCACTGTGTTTAGAATCAAGTTATTCACTAGTCATGACCTTTAGATCTATTATAGTATCATGCCCATTATAGATTACATCTTTGCATATGATTATCTTCCTTATCTTATGGAACCATAGCTTACAACCTTTAACCCCAAGTAGGTAACCAATGAACACACATCTTTTAGACTTTGGTTATAGCTTTCCTTCATTCACATGTACATACCCAAAACAACTATAAATCTTTAGGTGAGCATAATTGGGTGTCTTACCAAGCCATAATTCATCAAGAGTTTTGAAATCAATAGCACTTGAAGGGCTTCTATTAACTAAGTTCGAAGTTGTGTGAACAACCTCACCCCAAAACTACTAGTGTAGATATGAATTTAAGAGTAGACATATTACCATATTGTCTAGTAGAGTTTTATTAAGCCTCTCAGCTACTTCATTCTACTATGGAGTCATTCTCACTATTATGTCTTTCCATCCCCTTATCTTTACAAAACTCATGGCAAAACTCTAACCTATTATTTGTTCTAAGTGTTTTAATTTTCTTCCCTGATATATTTTGTACCAAAGATTTCCATTGTTTGAACCACTCAAAGGCCTCATCTTTAGATCTAAACATAATTACCCAATTCTTTTAAGAATAATCATTAGTGAAAAGTGAGAAAATACATGTTAACATTGATTATAGGTGTAGAAGATGGTCCCCAAAATCTGAATGGACATATTCAATATATCTCTGGTTGTATGCTTTGCTAGTAGAGAAATTAATTCTCTTTTGTTTCCCTACAAGACAATGCTCACAAAGCTCCACTTCAATGACTTTATCTCCATATAGTAACCTTCTCTTTGATAACATCAAGAGTCTCTTATCACTAATATGCCCTAAACATTGATGCCATATGAGTGTTTTATCATCATGTTGTTTAGCCATTACAACTATACTGGGAGTTGAACACCCTTTCATGAATGTACAACCCATTTTCGTTTCACAGCTTTCAACACCATTAGGGACCCTTTTGAGACTTTCATCTTGCCATTCTCAACCATAATTGCATATATTAAGGAATCGAACATCCCTACTCATATTAAGTTCTTCTTGATGTTAGGAATAAGTTTCACACTTGATAAGAGTCTCTCATAGCCATTATGAAGTTTCAACATCACACTTCCAATGCCCTTTACTCCATGCTGGAAGTTATATCCCAAGAGTACACAACCAAGATCCATTTCCTTCAAATCAAGAATGTATCTTTCATCTGGACACATATGGAATAAGCATCCAAAGTTCATTAACCAATCTCTCTTAGACACATTAGTGAAAATTTCCAAGACCATAGAAGCCCTCATGAACCACATCAATTTCTCCGTCAATAGTATTTTACATTCATTTCTTCGAGATAGGATAGTCTCTTCGATAATGGCCATCTTTTTGGCATGCCTAACACTTAGTTCCTAGTTTTCTTGATTTTGATCTACCTCTTGATTGGGATCTACCTTTTTTATTAGAGCCATGTTCCTTCTTACTTGTTCTTCCTCTCATATACAATGAGTCACATTCTTGTTATTTTTCATGTCACTACTTCCAAGCTTTTTATTCTCTTGTTTCAATTCAGCATCCCTTATTCTAAGGGTTGAAACCACTAAATCAATGTTGAAGCCATCTATGTACTATTAAAATTCATTCTTTACTTCCATATACACATCAAAGATTGAATTAAAGAGGATAATTTTCAGATTCTTATAAGATATTTCTTCACATTAGTTAGCAAGTTATCTTCTTCAACTCATCAAGATTGCATTCAAGACTTCTTGTTACATCCATCTTAAAGCCAAATAGTTGCACTTTCAAATTGACTTTTCTTGTAAGGGAATTGATAATAAATAATTCATTTAATTTCTTCCAAACTATTAAGGCATTTTTCTCTTTCCTAACCTGAAAGGTTCAGAATGATGTTGGCGTATGCCTTCTGTAAGAGTTTTTTCTTGTTCAAATAAATGATCTTCTCTTCATACTTAGATGTGTCTAAAATTATTTTTGCAACGTCATATTGAGCTAGTACTAAGAACATATTTTGTTTCCATAAACCAAAATCTCCAATTCCATCAAATTTCTCAATCTAATATTTCGTATATCCCATGATCTTTTTACTCGACAAGAATTTTTCTAGCAAGAAGTGATTTAAGATTATTGATCAATCTCCACACCATATAAAAATTTGAACTTGATCTTTCAATAGACCCAAGCTCTGATACCACAATTGTAAGGGAAATATGCAATAGAACTAAGAATACCAATGCAAAACATAAAAAGTATTCAAGCAAGAATCAAACACAACACACGACTTACATGGTTCAATCTACAATATATGAATATACTCCACAGGATGGGCCTTCCCTACCAAATCCACTATCTTGAATAAGGTATACACCTTTTCCAAGTTCTTGTCAAGAAATGGCTTCAAACTTGATCATACAAAGTCTACAAATGACTTATCTTAAAGAATTACTCTAGGAACTTTTTAGGCTCACACAGTAACTGAATAAACTAATGTAAAAACTCCCTAAACAATAACCAAAGTTGTAGCTATTTATAACACATAGCCATGGCACCAGTTGATACAAATTGATCCCCCATCTAAGCCTTACAACAAACTATGTAAGCCAACAAATGATATTATAGCTCCATTACAAGAAATGCTTTGTGCAACCATTCACTTCTAAGGGTATATTTTAATCATTTGAGTCACACCATAAAGTAAACACTAATATCAAAGGTTGAACATAATTTATTACATTATCCAATTCCTATTTGTTTTAAATCATTATCAATTATAGATTTCATTTCATTTTCATTCGTAAAAGGACACCATTATCAGTACTTCCTCAAACCAACTTTACAAGATTGTGTTCCAATCCGAAAGGAAAAAAAGGTTGTTCGTTATTTTTAGAGTATGTCACGATGTGGTATTCAAGCTAATAAAATTCAAGATTAATACAACTATTTTTTCAAAGAAAAAAATATCCAATAAAAGATGGATGGAAAAATAAATCTGATTAGTAAAAAGTATACTTTATGAATAATGAATAACTCCTTAAATGAAAAAATAGCATATGTTTGAGCTCATCTTACATTCCCATGTATATAGATAGTAGGGAATGTCATACAAAAGCTGAAGTTGGTTTGTTTTCGAGATTGGTCTTTAACTTAAGAGAACATTAAATGTTTATTTTCTTGTATGGATGTTTAAAAGTGATTTTAAACAAAAATGATTAAAAATAAAAGCCTGAGTAGATATGACAACGATTCAATTCTAGTAACATTCAAATTAAGTTGGACTAATCCACAGGGAATTTTAAAGTGAACCATTTTAAGTCATTCAAGTTCAATTTGCTTTGAGTATGGTAATATACATCGGTTAAAACAAATTGTTTGACTTTTTTTTATTTTAAATGAAAATACAATATTATATTTTTTATGTAATTGAAAATGACTTAAATAAAGAAGATATAAATCTTACCAGTATCTTACGGTAAGACTCAAGTGTAAATAAAAATATTAATTATATAATTATTTGAAATGATGCAAATAAACGAAAATAAAATAAGTAAAGTAGATGTGTTGTTACTAAAATCACAATGGTATTTATAAAATAATTCATTGATCTAATTTTCAATAATATTTTCGGTAGAATTAAAAAAAAAAATATTTTTCATAAGTCTCAACGAACAAAAAAGATATATGGTGACCTAAATTTTAATGGTAAAATAAATTTAAAGAGTTTAAATAAATATTTTTTATTTCAAAACAAAAAAAAATTAAAAATATTTATAAATAACGATAAATATTATAAATTTGAATCACATTAAATCCAGTTTCATTAATTAAAAAATTTTAAATCAAGAATATTTATTAAATGATTCATCGATAGTTTATATAATAAATAATTTTAAAGATAAATGTTAATATATATTTGGATTGTGTAATACCTTTAATTAAAAGTTATAATTGATTAAGTAATTAACTTAAAAAAATTAATAGTAAAAAAAAAAGACGAAAAAGTGGCTATTCAAATAGTGCCTTGACCGACTCACTTTCGCACCGAACCCTTTTTTATACATAGAAATGTTTTTTTGCACCGAACTCTTCGTTTATGCCCCGTCTCACTTGTGTCCCAATCTGTCCCATTTCGAACTAATCCGAATTGATCGGGTATCCACGTGCCCCAACCCGTCGAGTTGCAAATTGCCATCTTTAATTTCAAGAAGCACAATATATACATATATAAAAGAACAAAACATGTTTTCCGAATCTAAAAATATTTATAATAATTTTTTTCCATTTAATTCTCAACTTTATTTTTATTTTAGTATCAGAAGCACTTTTACGATATAACAAGCCAATTCTAATATTGTGTCAACCCGTCAGGTGTCACCATATGAAACTAGTAGTAATTATGAAAATTAAAATTTCTCCAAAAATTAGCTGATTTATATTTTCTTTTTTTCTTTTTCGAATAACTAGCTGATTCTAACGAACAAAGATAAAAACGTCCATAATATCCTAAAAATAAAATAAAATATGATATTTATATCATTTAATTATATTATCATAAAATTATTAAGAATGTAGTTAAATTATCGCTTAAATATCATTATTATTAAATTGATATTTAAATATCTTTTTTGATTAAAATATTCTAAATATTAAAGATTTATTAGTGAAAATTTTGACAAATATAAAAAAAATCAAAAATATCGAAATATATATCTATTTTTAATAGTTTATATAATTAGGTAGTCTAATTAATTATTATAAAAATTTTAACTAATATTTTATAAAAATATATATATATATATATATATTATTATATAATATTTTAATTTATTGATATTATAAGTATTTAAAAATATACTTTTCGAATAAAAATTAATTTAAATATAAGTAATTAATTATTTTTATGTTTTATAAAATTTAATACAAAAATTTCATTTTTTTTATAGAATTTCTATAATTTACTTAATTTTTCAAAAAAACTTTTTGATAAAAAAACAATATTTTTCATATTTTTATAAAAATTATAGGTTAACATCTTTCCTTACATAGACATTTATAAACGTTGATGATGAAGTACACATATCCTCTGCTCCTAAAAAAACTTCATCCGCAGGGAGAACCAATGCAGCATTGGGCATCAATACCATACTTTTGTTATGATGGTCAAAATTTATAAGTTATCAATCACGAGTTAATAAATAATGTTGTTTCTATAAATTCAACACAAAAATATATGACCGTTAAGTTTCGAATCTCGTAACGAAATAAGAGTTCCAAATTTTCATTGATACTTCCACCGATCGATAAAAAGTTGGAACATATATGGAAGACATAAAGTCACAAAGATAACAGAAAAGAAAAGATTTATACGTGAAGAAGATCTTATTTATCACAACTTTAATATCATTGCTACATTTACACAAATTGAGGAAGAAAAAAAATTAAAACGTACAAAATCTAGCTAGCTAGTTACAACTCTTCTATAGGCCCAATAACGGATACGAAAAGCAAAAGCGAGAAAGTCAGAGTCAGAGCAAGAAGTTGAAAATAGGATAACAGGAAGAGATCGATGGAACAAATAAATGTAAAAATGAATACAAGCTAGGAAAGAATTAATTAGCTATAGATTTATAAAAAAAAATCACAGAAGAATGTAATCAGAAATGGCAACCACAACAGAGGTAGAAGACACAGAGCGTCGATACTAGAACAATGGCCTCAACTGCTGAAAGTATCCTGAATACGACGTCGTCTATGATGTTTGTTTGAAACTCTATGCGTTTCCATCTGAAAGCTGAGAACCTCCATGGCCATATCTCCTTACTAACCTTCTTCAACGACCACGCCTTCTTAATTCCCATTACTATTTTCTCTCTAATCTATACCGTTGGATAACAAGTGAAGTCTGTATGAGCTTAGCTTAATGAGAAACGTCTTAGCTGGTGTTTATATATACAATATAAATAGGATTTGTTTTTATAAATAAATAAATAGAAACTTAGAAACGGAATAATGGAAAGTGGAAAGTGGTTGCATCGGTTTCATCATAAAGAAGAGTGAAAGGAATAGGGGTAGTGACAAACTAACAAAGTAATGTAGCTAGCTGGCTGGCTGATGAATGATATGCTATGGAATCTCGTATTAATTAAATATTAAATATGATTTTTTTCTCATTTAACTTTTTACATAAATTAATAAAAATAATAATGATAATTTTTATCAATTATAGTTTAATATAAAATATATATTTATTTAATTTACTGTTAATATTAAACACCTATTTAATTAAATTATATATGTATTTAATTTAAAATATATAATTTAATTGAACATTTATTTTTAAAAAAACTGTTAAATTAATTGAGTTTTAATCTAACAGTGACTTCATTCGTAGAAATAAATTAAATATATGTTATTAAAATAAGAATTTTGGTTTTTAATTAAAGATATGTCCAATTTTATTATATCTTGTTAAATATATGTATTAATTAAAGATATAATAAAAATTATAATAAAATTGTAAGCCGGAGTACATCTTAAAATAAAAATAATCATAAAGGGCTTATGAGCTTATTTATCATAATTTTCATACTTGTTGAGGGTGTTTTGGGAATTGTTCAACGAAAAGTCAAGTGCACGAATATTCTAGAAATTTAATGTTGTATCGGTTTACAGCTAATCAGCTACCTCTGTCACCTTTCCAACGGATTCTGCTTTAGTGTGTCCTCTACACTTTACAAACAACGGAGGAGAAATAACGGAAATTTATTTATTTATTCTCCTTCCCTTCATTACTTATTAAAAATAGAATTATTAATATTAGAGAATATTTTAACTAATTATTTTCTTTATTAAATATTAAATAATTACATTTTCTAAAAACAAAGTCTTTTTGTTTTGTACAGAAACAGTCACAATATTTAACCCAATGAGTGATTTTATAAATATATTTTTTTTTATTTTTTAAAAATATTTTAAGTAAAATTAAAAGGGGGGATTTATCCGTGCTCAAAAAGCATCGGGGATAAATAGTATAGTTCTTTCCAAAAATATAGTTTTATTAATATTAATTGATTTAAAATACCAAATTATGGATTGTTAAAAAAAGGTACATTTTTATCCTAAAAATATGCATAAATATAATGTTAGAGATTTGTCTTTTAAATATATGAGCAAGCTGATTAAAAATACTATATATTTAATTTAATATTACTTTTTATATTACTAACTAATTAAAAAAAATGCTACATGTCACTTGAATTTTATTTTTTTATTTAAGTAAAAATGAAAATTATGTGTTGAACAATTTAAAGTTTTAAGTAATAAATTTGGTAAAATTATTATTTAACATTCTCTAATTTTTTAAATTAATTTTTTTAAAATAATAAAATTTCATTAAAGATCAAAAAATATAATCTAAATATATTAATTAATAAAATTATTAAATCAAAACGAAAAAACTTCTTAAATATACGAGAAAACATTGAACATTTATCTTTCGTTATATTGTAAAAAAATTCGAGATTATTTAACTACTTCAACTGATATATTGATCGTATTTTAAAAAAATAAAATATTATTACCATATTATAATTTTTATAATCTTTGACACTAAATTTATAATAAAATACAAATTTTATAAACATAAATAAGATATAGATCATCATATATGAATATTTAGATAAGAAAAAATCATTCAAAAAGTTGATCTAAATGAAAAAATAACATAAATATATATATATTTTTATTCAAAATAACTATTAAGAAGAATATATATATATAAACAAAACAAACACAATGACTAAGAAAAGAATTAGGATTTTCTAGGATATGATTAGAAAAGCTACGAACCCTTACATTTAATATATGATACTATATTTATTTTAACTTTTAAATTATATATTGTGTAATATATTTATTTAGTTTGGAAATTAACATGTATAAAGTTTTAAATCAAGTTTTTTTTAGAGAATTACTGTACATACAGTCGAATCTAATTTATAATATAGTTTAAAAGTAAATGGTAAGTTAATTTTACAAAATTTACATATCATATTAATTTATAAGAAAGTTTAATTTGATACTATTGGGAAAAAATTAATTAATTATTTTATTTTTATAATTAATAAAAAATATAATATTATGAATAGTTTTCTAAATTGTTAATTTATATCTTTTAGTAATAACCAAATTTTGTATACGAAGTGAATAAATTTTAAATAATATTTCATTTGACAAGGAGGAGGCCGTCCATCCATAACCATATCTCGGTAATATGTCATTGATTTTTTTTTTTTTTAAATCTCAAAAAGAAATGGGGTTAAATTATAAGTAAATCCAAATTCAAGAATTGAATAAGATTATGATTCATTTTAAAGGAGAGAGAATATTAATCTTTATCTGTAAGTAGGTGGTAATATAATATATAATTCGGTGTCATATAATATATACTTACATGTAGCCATGTAGATACTAGATAAGAATAGGATGGACATTCTATCCACATATAAAAAGAAATTGTGATTATATAAACCATTCGAAGATTTCTTGTTTTGAAAATAACTGTAATTAATTTAATATGAGATAAGATAGATTATAAAATTTTAATTAAATATATATTAATATTATATTTTTATGTATAATTAATTAAAAAATAATTTTAACATTAAACACAAGATAGTTTAAATAATTAGATTAAATATTATTTAGTTTTATGTATATATTTCTATTTTACTTTAAAATATATACCAAATTACTAAAGAATAAAAACTAATATATATTTTAAGTTTTTTTATTAAAGTAATTATTATATTAATTTTTTAAAGAAAATATATTTTAAAAACATTAAAAAATAAAGAGTTTGATTAAATTAAGTGAAATTTTAAAAATATTTATAACCATAATTATTAGTGATATGAATTACTTGAAATGATAAAAGATAGTTATGATTATTAACATAAATTTCATCAAAAACTCTCTATATATATACACACACGTAGACATGTGACAAAATATGAAAGGAGCAAATATAACAAGAAAAATGCATTTAAAACTTGTAATTATAAAAATATTATTTCTTATATTTAGTTCATATAATTTTATTATTAGAAAATTTTAATTTATCATTTGACATATGTTTAAGTTGAACTCTTTTTAATTTTATTTTATTTAAATTATTATAAATTTTAGAGTTTTTTTTATTTTATATAATTTTTCAATATAATTTTGATGTTATCGAAATATATTATAAATGTATTTAAAAAAGAAGAAGAAGAAGATAAATATCACTTGCCTCCTCAAGTTTAGATATTTTCACATCATTCCCCAAAAATCAAATTAATGCTGTCAAATGATAAAATGTTATAATCAATTTAAATCGATATGAATCGAAATGAAATTAAAGATTTTCAATCCAAATCCGATTTGATGATATAATCAATCTAAATCAATTTGAATCTGAATAGATCGGATTTTTTGGATTGGATAAGATCATATTAATATTGAAACTTATTTATGAATTATTGTCATATATAAAACATGATATATATAAATTAAAATTTTAAATTGATATTTTTGTAATAAATATTATTATTTATAGGCACAACTAAAAAATCAAAAAAATAAATGATATATCTATATAATTATTAAATTATTATACACATTTATATTTATTTTTAAACCAAAATAATAATCTAATATAATTATGATATGCGTAACATTTGAAGATAACATATTATAAAATAGAATATGTATTTATTTATAATTTAATATTAATTTGATCTGAATCGATTATAACGAATTATAATATATGTTAATCTGAATCTGATTCGAATCCGAATAGATTGTATAATATGTTAAACAAATTGATTATATTATTTGCTCACCCCTATCCACAATCCCTACACAATTACAATTATCTTTCTCTTATTGAAACTAGATAAGTTTTCTCTATCAAACAAAAAATTAACTTAGGTATTATAGAAAATTTAACATTATTGTGTGTTGTTGTCTACTGTTTTGTAAAATCAGAGCTCCATTAATGCAAAAAAACACTAGGAATAAAAATTATTGATTTGAAAAAAATGTGTTTAAATTGTAGAAAACTGCTCTTTATTCTAAAATTGATGTAAGGTTGATTGGATCAATTTATACATAGCATCAATTCTCACATATTCACAATGAAATATTGTTCTCTATATATTTTATATATTTATTATGTATTATATAGGTGTTTAGAGACAAAATGAGAAAAGAATAGAGGGCAAAATGTGTATTTAAAAAAAAAACACTCATTGATCAAACTTCAATGGAGGAGTTAGGGCAAGAACGAAAAGCAAGGTTTAATTGATCCAAAAGAAGACTAGATCAATCAAGCAATAGATGGATTGATCGATATATATTAAAACAAGGATCACTCGAGTGCTCTCAGACTAGAAAATCATATATATTATATCAATAAAAAAGGTATTGATTGATCGCGACATCCATTTGTCATGCAAATATGACATTTTTCAATACCAAATTTTAATAGTAGTCATTGGATCAATCAAATTCTAATCTAACTCAGATTAATCATAAAATTATATTATATAAACAACATAAAGGGTCATCAACACATAACAATTGCAACAAGGAACAAAAGATAGCAAAGAACACTTCTACAATAACTTTTTGATGAGATTTTGGAGAGAATATTGAAGATTTTTATAAGCTTTTTTAGCTCTTTTTCTATTTTGGTTTTCCATGATTATACTTGTTTACGATTTTTGCTATCCATAAGTATATGAATTGCATACAAGTGATAAATATTTTTTAAAAAAGAGATAGTCATGCCTACGAGGATTTGCTAGTTCTATCGAGTACCAAAATTGAGTCACTTAAATTCTATCAAAACTAACACAAGATCGTTTTTAAGTAAAATAAAAAAAATCTAAATTAATTAATTACAATAGCTAAAGTGATTGAAAAGTTAAGATAATAAGTTGCTACGATTACATTATCTTCCAGCATTTCATTTAATCCCTTCATTTACCTACATACAATTAAATTAATTATTAACCGAATTATATTTTAATTAATAACCACACATATATCTATTGTCATGAAAATCCTAACCATACAATCCTAACCTACGTATCTTTGGTCATCTAGCATTATATGGGTCATTAGGCATCAATAATTCATTAGTGGCTATACATACATAAATGGATATTTCTAACCCCATAAAGCATATATTAATTTATTTATGGCATAAGGTATATCATTTTTCAAATGCATATTTGTTACCAAATCAGCCTAATTAGTGATCAATTAATTAAAAGCATTAATGATAAAATAAATTGACCAATAATAATTAAATTAAAAATATATGTAAAATTTACTTAGATTCCATTAGAAACCTAGAAATAGAAACTACACCATAAATATTTCAGTGCAAAATCTAGATAATACATAAATAAAATGAAAAAGAAAAAAAAAAGAACAAGGAAAAGAGAAACCCGATAAAAATCCTTAAGTTTTCCATGCTTAAAATGGCTCATTTGCTTCAAGATGATTCTTTTATATATTTTCTCTCTAGAACATTCGCTTGAATCTTAAAAGCTCATATTTACATTGAAAGTCAAAAACATAAATACCCAAATCACTTATCCTGAAAGGCATTACTCCCCTTGTGTGTAATATTTCTAAAAAGAATATTTTTCAAAGTTAATTGTCAAGGTAATTTTTCTCCCATTTTTTGACATACTAATAAACCAAAAAAGGTTACATTTTCATATAATATGAATGTGAAATGTCATAGCAAAATTAAGAAAATAAACAACATATAAAAGAAACATAAATTATCATATACAGTAAATATAGTGTATTGATCAATATTATCCAAATATAGCCCCAACAAAGATCAATTACACTATAAAATATAAAAATTCAAAAACAACAACTTCCAAACATAAAACTAAACAAAATAAGACAAAAACAAATCAATGTCACGAGGGAGAAAACTTGTAATGTAAGTAGATGTCTCTAATAAAACTTGTAATGTAAGTAGATGTCTCTAATTATGGAGAACATTTTTTTTTACTTTCATTCATAATATTCATTTTTTTTCCAATGTTTCCATTCTCTTACACATTTCATTTTCAAATAAGTCCTTAATAGAAGGTTTAGAAGCTTGTATATTTTTCATTTCTTCATCTTCAACATCAATAGATCTCTATCCCTTAGATTTTTGGGTAGATGATCTCGATATGGTTGACTTACCAATGTCATCCATTAGTTGAACTAAATCTGAATCCTTGCACACTCACAATAAGAATCATTTAGGTGATGAGGTAGCCATAGAAAGCCTAATCCTTAGGTTTACTATATGAGACTGGTTTATTATTTCATCATGTATTATTATACCTACATTGAATGCTATTTCTTTTCCAATAAAATAAATAAATTCTTAGCATATAGGTATCCAATCTCATATGAGTTCTTGGATGGAAGTAGGTTAGCACACACTATTTTATTTAAAACTCGATAAAAGAGAGTAAAGTTGCCCCATATATAACTGTTTGGAATTGTGATCGATGTGGGGTGAACCAAAAATTTCGATCAATAGATCCTCATTAGGAATGACATACCAGTCCAAGTGAAAATTAGCATCCCTAATGTTCGAGATATATCAAAATTTGTTGATTCTTTAGGATGAGATATCAATGGTTTTATTTTGGATAAAAACTTTGTAACTCATTGGCCCATGGTTATGAATATTCGAATCTATATTTGTTAAAAATGCATAGACCAGGGTTGGCCAACATAATTTGAAGGGGTTACAATGTGTTTTCCAAATAAGAGCCCTAATGGCTCAGGTTATTCCAATTTTGTTGAATTTAGTTCAAGTAACTCCTCGTTCAAGTAAAATAGGACGTTTAGATAAAGTGTTTAAATACCTCAATTTAGATTCCTTATCCTATCACTGGAATGAAAATGGAGTGGAAGCACAAGAAGATGTTCACATTGTCTTGCAACCATGTTGAAAACCAAGCACTAATTTGAAAAGGACAAAAATATCCCTTGACTCAAAAAAGGTGTTTGTTTGGTGAGAAGTGAGAAAAAATGGAGAATTCGAGTTTGATTGATTTATACTCAAATCTAATTTTTTTTATAAGGATTGATGCTAGAAAATACATTAGCAATCAATTCTAAGTGAATTAAGGACAAAACAAGTGATTTTGATTAATTTTTGAGTGAAAAATGAAAATAGGTAGCGTATAGGGGTTAGGGTTCATGAGGAAGAGAGGAAAAAGGAATAGGAATGTATAAACTAAACTCATTCGATCGAGATTAATGTCAATTGATCTAGTTCATAATTGATTGATCGACATACATAATGTCTAAAAAATGCAGAAACTCTTCCTAAGTCTTATTTTTACTAAAACAATTCAAATACACACTCACAAAAAATAAACAAAAATCAAACAAAGATTTTAATAAAAATACCCCATTTTTAATCAAGGTAATAGAATTATTTAAATATGAAATTCACTTAAATAATCAATTTTGAGATAAAAATAATTATTTAACAAAATTGAATTATTCAGATTATGCACAAGTATTCTGATAAAGCATTCTTACATTTTTCAACACATACGGTGACATATTATCAATCGATCAGGTTGAGATAAATATTGAAACTACAACAGTATGTCAATTAGTTTATTTATGATTAGTTATGAAAGATTTAAAGAGGTGAACATTACCTATTATACAAAACAATTAGTTGAATTCATACTTTCTTATAATAAAATATTTCTTACTAAGAGAGAACTTTATTAATTAATAATTATTTTTTGGAATTCCCACTCATTATTTATACGGGAGATTGGTTATTTATTGTTATTTTCACAGAACCATTTCTGACTCTTTCTTTTTGTGCATTCAATTAATTTTTGTATATAGCAATTTTATTTATTACATTATTTTTCTTTTGTGAGAAAAATATGCACTAGACAATATACCTAGTATGATGACTTTCATACTAATTGCAAGGTAATCCTCTTCGCTCACTACGGTAGCTTTCACACATCATAGTATGTATCCTTCTCAAAACTAAATGTCTCTAGTAGAATTTTATATAGTGAAAGACATAGTTTAACCATAAATTTTCGGTCAATGTTATCTCAAATCTTAAAATCTCATATAATTAATTTTAAACTACAAATGAAATACTTATATCCAATGAGTGTGTGAGTGAGTTTTTGTTAAACATCAATCACTATATGTATGGAATTATACAAATACATGGAGCAAGATACTTGATTGTACAATGAATAATTAATCAAACTAAATTAGATTATATAAAATATTTATTTTCTTGATCCAAATTAATATTTGAATTATTTCAATTTTAAAACAATTCTACTCCTTTTATTATTTTTGATTTTTTTATTAAATAGTTAATTTTAAATAAACTAATACAAAATCAAGAATTAAAAAGCTAAACAAGCAATTAAATTAACATGCTCACCTAGGATCAATCAATCATATAATAAAATTCTTAGGTAAAGGAGAGATATGATGAGTTGACTAGAAAAATGCAATCTTTCTTAACATAAATTTTCTTCAATTTTGGTTCCAAAATATCTTTGGATTTGGATTTATTAATTTAATTATTTTTTAATTGACTTTGGATTTATCCTTATTTTTGCCTTTATTATTTTTCTTTTTCATCGTTGGTGGAGATTCAACATATATATATGGATGATGAAAATTAATTCCAGAATATCTAACATGAAAAACATTGTTAAAATAATGATATTTTACAAGAAATCTATAATGACGTCTAATATGATATTTGCTACCATAGTTGCAACAAAGAGACAAATTTAACATATTTTTTAGTCACAAGTGCAATTATTCTTTGAGTATAATAAGTAGTAGTAGAAGTAGGATTAGAAGGCCATAGCAATTTAGTTCTTGATGTTGAAGGTGTAGCATGTGAGAAAAACATGTCTAAAGGCTTTACAAATTCAATTGACTTTGAAATAGATGGCATAGTATGCTCATCTATATATCAAAGCCCTCTCTTATCTCTAGTTGGATTTTCATAATCAAGAACTTTGTTCAACCTTTCAACTCCAATTGATGGCATTTTCACAGATTTCTTGGATTGTTCAATTTCCTATATCAAATTTTGTTTCTCATGTTCTAAACATGTAAGACTTGAATTCAAAACATTAAAGTGTTCAAACATATCAAGATTATCTTTTTTCAATTCCCATGAATTTATTTCATAAGATTTCAATTTTTCATTGAGTTTAGTTACTTCTACAAGCAACTTATCTTTGTCTCTTTTGCATATTATGAACTCTCTAAACACTTCATAATACTAGTAACATTAAAATATTTAAGTAAGAATTCAGGGTAACATTCGTCATTGTTTGAATTAATATCAAACTTATTGGAGTGTCTACCAATTTTTGTAGTAAATGTTAGAAAATAAGTGTCATTATTTTTTAATTCAACTAGATTATCGTTATCACTTTTAGAGTTAGTAAGTGTAGTATTGAAAGCTCTTCCAGTGTTGTTCTTCTTATTTGCATAGTTAGTTGCAAGGTAACCAAAATCCATATATTCAAAGCATTGAGGTCTAGTGGGTTTAGGTTTCTTACCATCAAAAATTACATATTTGAGTTCTCTAAGATTCTAATCATTTTGACGACTTAATTGTCCCTTGTTTTAAGGATTCTTTTTGTTGAATATTATGCTTAGTCTTATGGCCAAGAGTGTCAGTCCTACATTTTCATTGTCACCTTTTTCAATCATAATAGTTTTGAAAGAAACATCTTTGTTGGAGGACGAAAACTAATCTCAAAAGTGAGAATTGAATCAACTACCTCCTCGATTTTAATGGTGTCCATATTTTTTCTTTCATCTATGGAAATGAATTTTGGGTGGAAGTAATCTTGTAAACAACACATTATTTTCTTAACCAACCTGAATCCCTCGATTTTCTCACCAAGATTAGTAGAAGAGTTAAGTTTAGTTCTTTTAACTTGTATGGTTCCCTCATGGGAAACCTCTAAAATATCCCAAGTATATTTAGTAGTATCAACATGAGAAATAATATTTAGTAATATCAACATGAGAAATAATAGTTAGTCGTATCAATATGAGAAATACGATGAAATTCATCAACATATACATCACTAAAGATAGCATTAATACCTTTTTAATTCAAGTTACTGCTAGTTTTATCTTTAGTTGTCCAACCTTTTCTAGGTTTAGGATTTATTACATTGTCTTTGGTAACTGTAGGTGGCTCCCAACCATAAAACATAAAGTTCCAAACATTTTCATCTATAGACCGTAGAAATGCTCTCATATAAGCCTTCCAAAATAGTTAATTAGATCCATCAAAGTAAGGAGTACAAGTTGTAGACGAATCCTCTCTCAAATAATCCATAACAAGGTCCTAGACACATTAAGTGTATATAGTGATAGCTCTAATATCAAGTGAATTTTTTTTAGTTACAGACCTAAGTAGCTAAAATTGTGAATAAATAATTAAAAAAATTATGACAAATTAAAATTTTGTAAATGATTAGGCATGCAATAATGTGTAAATAAAATAATATAGAAATATAAATATTGAAACACGAGATTTTTAAGTGGAAACAACTTAAGTCACACTAATGGCTTAAGAGGAAACCACTTGTCTACGTAGCCAACTAACTATCCACTATGAAAAATAAGGTCCAATTATAAGGCCAGGTCATATACAACCCACCAAGATAAAGCCCTTAATTAATCTACTTACAAGTTTTTGCTTTCATCATAGTCTCTATAAGAAAGATGTTTGGATCAAGACGAACATTCTAACAACTTGAGTCACATGAGTAATTGAATTTGTTCTCCTAGTACTTGAAACGTTAGTATAATAACACCGATACAAATGTGTGTACTAAAGTAGATTAAATAATTACTAACTCTAAGTAAATGATTTGATAAATATATCAGATTAATTGAAATCAACTAGTAACCCTAAAGCCATCAGTTTAAAGCACAATATCACAAATATTGTAAGCTTATTAATCCATTAAACATAATCACAAGTGTTAGATAAATTAACTCAATGAAAAATCATACTTGATAATGCTTAGCTTTGTATGTATAAAATATTTTGAAGCACTAGGTCAAAGAAAAATTACTATATTATCCATAACTTCAGTTAAAATAGTTTTAAAGAAAATTGACAATATAGCAAAAAGTCAATTCAATTTGAGTTAGAAATAGGTTTTAAAATCAAAGCTCTGATTGCTTGATTGATCTAACATATTTTCTATCAATTGAGTATATGACCCAATCGATCCAGTCATTCTTAATCGATCAAGTGTAAGAAATAATTAATTTTAAACTAGGATTGATCGATCTAACTAATAAATTAATCGACCTAGTGCTCAATCAATCGAATATTAATTATTCAATCGATCTAGTTAATTAAATAATTAATTCAAAAAAATTTAAACTAAGTAGATTGATTCTCGATTAATCTAAACGTGTCTTGATCGATCAAGTAGCCTAATCTTAAATTTTTTTCTACGTGTCTAATATGAAATCTAACGTGTGTAAGAATAGAGATACCTAAATTATAATAATTGGAGCTTAATAGTTTCTTTGGCTTGAAAATATTCTTGAATGATATACCTAAAAACTAAAATTATATTTATATTTTTTTCATGAATATTACTAACACTCATATAGACCTTACAACAAAAAAAAGTTAGTATCTTTAAACAAAGTAGGCCAAAAGATGCCATATTGTAAAATTTTAATAGTAATTTTTTTCATGGAAAAATGGCCACCATATGCCTCAAATGACAAAAATTCGAGACATTATAAATCTCATATTCTGGAATACAACATCTTATAATTTGGTTTGGGCAATACTTAAACAAATATGGATCATCCCAATAAAAGTTTCTTACCTCAACTAAGAACTTTTGTTTGTCTTGTGCACTCTAATTAGATGGAACTTCACCTAAAACCAAGTAACTAACAATATATGCATACCAAGGTACTTGGATAATGGTAAACAAGTGTTTGTCGAGAAAGTAATCTTGAATGGCTAGATTATCCTTAGAATCAATAAACTCTTAAAGAGAAAAATAATCAGTCACAACATTTTCAACACCTTTCTTATTCTTTATGATAAGATCAAATTCCTACAAAAGAAAACTACTTAATCAAGTAGGCCTTGGAATTCTTCCTAAAAAAAGGTACTTAAGAGTTGTATGGTCAATAAGCACCAAAATAGGTGCACTAATCAAGTATGCACAAAATTTATCTAAAGCAAAAAAAAAAAACTAGTAGTTCCTTTTCTATTGTAGAAAAATTTATTTAAGCAATATTCAAAGTTCTACTAGTATAGTAAATAACTAAGGGCTTCCCATCCTTTTATTTTCTAAGGACAACTCCCACGGCATAATTTCTTGCATCACACATAATTTCAAAAGATAATTTCCAATTATGTGACTATATGATAGGAGTGAAAGTGAGTTTTGAAACTAGTTTTTGGATAGCTTCCTCACACTCTTGAGTCTAGTTAAACTTATCATCTTTGACTAAAAGGTTACATAATAGATGAGATATTGCAGAGAAGTTCTGTATAAATGTCCCATAAAAACCATAATGTCCAAGAAAATAACATACATCTTTTACTGTTTTAGGGATAGGTAATTTAGATATTAATTCAATTTTGGCTTTATCTATCTCTATTCTCTTTTCATGCACCATATGACCCAAAACAATTCCAAAAGAAAACATGAAATGACATTTTTTTCTAATTCAAAACAAGTCTTTTATCTTCACATTTACTTAACATAGCTTCTAAATTAAGAAGACATAAGTCAAAGGAATCTCCAAAAATAGTCAAATCATCCATAAAAACTTCCATGCTTTTTTCAACCACATTAGAAAAAAAATACTAAGCATACAATGTTGGAAGGTAGTTGTTGTATTACATACACCAAAAGCCATCATACAAAAAGCATAAGTACCAAATGAGCATGTAAATGTAGTTTTTTTCCTTATCTTCTTAAGATATCTCTATTTGATAATAATCAAAATACCCATCAAGAAAACAATAGAAAGGATGGCCAGTTATACGTTCTAAGATTTGGTCGATAAAGCGCAATGAAAAATGATCTTTTCAAGTGACTAAATTTAATTTTATAAAGTGAATGCACATATGCCATCTAGTTACTACCCTAGTTGGAATAATAGTTTCTTTATATTTTTCAACTACGTACAATCACCCTAGATTTCTTTATAATCAATTGTGTTGGACTCACCCATTTATGATTAGATATTGGGTAAATTATACCTAAGTCTAGTAATTTTAAGACTTCTTTCCTACTTATTTCTTTCAATTTGGGATTAAATATTCTTTGGGGGTCTTTTTAGGGGCTAGATCATTTCTCTAAATTTATTCTATGGAAACAAATTAATGGAGAAATATATTTAATGTCACCTATTGTCCAAACTAGTGTATTTTTAGTTCTTTTAACATATTTATCAAATTTTTTTCTTGCTCAATGCTAGGTTTAGAATATATAATGACAAGAAAAGTATCATTTGAACCCAAGAATGAATGTTTTAAACCTTTGGTTAGCAAAAAAAGTTTAACTTTTGGTGTCTTTATAGCCAAGGGTTTTGACTTCTATCTTTCACTTGGAAACTCCTCAAAGTATGGTTTCTAATATCTTAAATCCCTATTTTTCTTTTAATTAGAAACCAAAGAAATATTAAATGTATCAAGAAAAATCAATGATTCAAAATTATGATTAAGGGCTAGATACTTCAAGGATTCAAATGCATTGTGTATGTTTTTTTCCTCTTCAATAAGCATGTCTATCATGTAGGTCCTATAGCACTCATCATCATCTTATGGTTGCTTCCCTACATGAAAAATATTCACCTCTAGAGTCATGTTCCTAAAAGATAACTTCATAAGACCATTCTTACTATTGATAAGGGCATTTACTATAGCAAGGAAAGGTCTTCCAAGGATGAGTGGGACTTGATTCCATGTCAACCACTTATTGAGTATCCAAAACTTGAAAGTCAATAAGGTAGTAGAATTTATCGATTTGGATCAAAACATCTTCAAGTATCCCTCTTGGTCTTCACATATAATGGTCAATTAATTGTAGTACCTTAGATATGGGTTTGATATATCCAAGTCCAAGTTACAAGTATACAAAATAAGGTATCAAATTGACACTTACTCTAAGATCTAGGTAGGCTTGACCAAATTCATGCATTCCAATATGGTAGGAAATTATGGTAAAACTAGGATCTTTGTACTATCACCACACTAACTTGCTCGATTAGAAATGTAGTCTTCTTGACATGGTGCATAGATGCTTGATTACTTTAACATAAACGAGTTTCTTAACTTGCTTCAAGTGTTCTAGGATCTCACCTTGGTTAAATGGATTTTTCCTTCCAAATATTAGGGGCTTGAGAAAAGGGTACTTCAATTGGAATCTTCTTTGCTATTTCCTTGTAGTGGAATCTTCAGCATTACTTGTAATGGTGTTAATGTTTGTTTTGACTAGTGGATTAGGTATAGTTGGCCCCTCTAGTATTTTACAACTACAAGTTGAAATTAAAATGACCTTGCTATTATGTGCAACGATAGTAGAGGTTTGTACCATATATTGGCCTTTTGGGTTAGGTCGAGATTGAGATGGAAACTTTCCTTACTCTTGTAATATGAGAGCATTGACCAGTTTGGCGATATAGCTTTTTATCTCTTTGTTCTCCTCTACCACTTATGTAAGTCAAGCCTCCCTCCATAAATGACTGTAATAATTCTTCTAAAGGATTCCTATTCGATCATGCATTATATTGAAGTGTTGGTAATTTCTTTGTGGCTTGGTTTTCTAGTTTTCATTAGGGGGTATCGGTTTTTCAAACTTCTAATTGAAGTTTGAATGGTTTCTCTAGCCAGGATTGTATATGCTTGAGTAAGGTTTTCTAAAAATTTGTACATTGTTACATTATTCTTCATAAACCTTTCTCATTTCATTATAGGTTGGGAAAATTTAAGCTAAGTGTTCTACAGCCTCACAAATAAAGCATATACCCTGAGTTTCTACCCTTGAAATTGTATGATTAGTTCTATTATCTTTCATTTTTATGGCATCTAATTCCTTAGTCAAAACTTATATTTGGGCTTTAAGGTTGTCCTATTCTCTTAGATGGTAGATTCTAGTTAGTAGCGACTTGTTCGTACTATCCGTAACGCCAAGTTCTATCCATATATGAGCTTTCCCAGCTAACTCATTCTAGTAGTCTATGGCTTCATCAGGGTCTTTTTGGAGAAACTCTCATTGCACATCATTTATATAAATTAGTGCTCCTTAATTATGAGTCCATTATAAAATTAGTTAATTAAGCCCCAATTTTCATACCCATGGTATAGGCACATGTTTAATAACTCTTTAAACATCTTATATGCTTGGTTCACTATTTTTTAGGAACAGGTTTAGATCTATCTTTTAATATTATTTGTCCTATGGTGGAGGGAGTATTTATTAAAAAGGAATGGGTCATTTCTGTCCATGTACCTATGGATCTCGTTCTCAAATAGTACAACCAACTTTTTGATTTGTCTTTTAAGAAGAAAGATAAATTTTTAACCTAACAGAGTCTATAGAATTTTGTTGGCTATAAAATGTGGTTGTTGCCTCTTCAAATTCTCTAATACGTAGATACAAATTTTCACTAAGTTATGAAAAGTGGCAAAAGTTGTATCATTCCAAGCTTGAAATCCATTTGTGGTGCATTAAGGGGGAAACATTATGCATGATAGTGTGTCTATACAGGTAAGGGTTAACCTTTAAGAGTTCTAACAAGGTTATCCTCTCGATCATTTATATTATCTGAACTAGAAGACAAGTTAGAAGAAGGATATTGAATCAAAAGTAATTTTAATTATATTCTTTTTAAATATCTACATCTTTCGTCTCTAAATCGATCCATATACTCTAGTTTTCTATTTTTTAATTTCTGTATTTTTTTGAGTTTTTAATTTTTATTTGACAACTATATCTAACAAAGAAATAAAAATTAATTATTTACTTCACATCCCAAATAAACAATTGGAAGATATAAAGTTGAAGATCAATAATAAAAACTAATATATTTATTTAGAGAAAATATTTTTATTAAATAAAAATTAAGATTTATTGTTATAAGTTATTTAAGATCGATAATAAATCAAAATGATAATATCGTAGTAAAAAATAACTTAGAAAATAAATATAATAATTATAATTAAAAGTTGTATATAAAGAAAGCATGCTTGAATTTATATAAAACTGAAGAATTTAGTATATTGAATATAATAAAATAATTTCTCAAAACAAAATTGTAATCTAAAAAGCACTTATGCTATGTTTAGTTGGATGAAATGGAATAAAATCAAAATTGATTCCTTCCATTTTTGTGTTTAGTTGGGCTAAAAATAGAGATGACATGGAATCGATTCCTAAAAGAGAAAGAATCAAAATTACTTATCTCCCCTTAAGGAGTCATGATTTTATTTCTATCTCAATTTTTTTTCTCAATTTTACCTCAATCCCAAATATAACCCAAAACCTTAAATCCTAATTCCAAAACTCTAAACCATATTTAGAAAAATAATAATTTTAATTATAAACCTTAACCCACAAATATAACCATAAACCTTAAACCCCAAACCCCAAACCCAAAATCCCAAAACCAAAAACCCTAAACCCTAAATCTCAAATCTTGAAACCCTAAACCCTATTTAGAAAAATAATAATTTTAACCCTAAACCTTAACCCATAAATATGACCATAAACCCTAAACCCCAAATCCCAAATCCTAAATCTCAAATCCCTAAATCCCAAACCTCAAAACCTTAAATCCTATTTAGAAAAATTAATAATTTTAATAATATATTTACTTTTTAAGTAATAATTATTTTGAAAAATAATTATTTCAATAATATATTTTGTTTGACGAAAAAATAATAATTAAATGATATTATTTAAACTTTACTGAATATAGGGGTGTTAAGGTAATATATAGTGTTTTCATTTCATTCCAGTTATAAACCAAATACTATAATACTGATTCCTTCTTTGATTCTAATGATCAAACCAAACAAAATTATTTTCATTTTATTCTGATTTCAATTCCATTTTGTGAACCAAACGTCACCTTATAAGAAGAATTAAAAAAAATGAAATAGAAAAACTACACAATTAAGCATATATGTAACCTTGCTTTAGCTTTACTTTAGCTTACAAATTATTTTCATAAATTTTAGAGAAAAAGAATGAGAGAAAAAAGTAAGAGTTCTTAGTAATTTTCAAATGCTTCAAAGTATTGTGCTCCATCTATTTATAGTGTTGGAGTATCAAGATTTGTTGAATGTTGATAATATCAAGTTGTTTTCTCTTTGAAAATAATTGATTTAAAAAATATTTTCAAAACAAGAATTGTAAATACATCTCTTATCTTTTTTTGAGGATAAAGAATTATCTAATTTGGAGCTTCATTGAAAATATATATCCAAAATACTAACAGATATTTAAATGTCATATATTTTGGATTTAAACTTATTTTTGGGCTTGAAATAATCCAATTTATATATTCTTTATGAAATATAAAATTGTAGATAAATCTTTAATCATTCTATATCAACTTGAATCATCTTACTTGGATATTCTAATCAAAAGTTATGATCCAAATTCAACAGTTTGTTTATAAAATCTTGTGAAGATATGTTGCAAAGTTCAAATTTTAGTTTATTTAATATTCTTTTGTTGAATTTTTTGATCCTACAAGCATAAAATAATCATAATTAATATAAATCAATATATATTAAACTAATATAGATAATTATTAATTTTAAATTCTTTAAATCATAAATATCAATTAATTTACATATTTTAGATATGTATTTTTATGCTATTATCACCTACCATTCCATCTACTCGTCCAAACCAAGAAAGTTTCTAAGAAAAGACCAGTTAGTCCCAAGTCTATGGTGTGGCAACATTTTACTAAGCTTTAGGGTGACATTCTAATGAACCTAGGTGCTTGTGTAACTATTGTGCCAAGGATTATGCTCGTGATACTAAGAGAGTTGGAACCACTAGTTTATGGAATCACTTGCAAAATCAGTGTCCTAAATACCCTCTGAGAGTGAAAGACAAGACCCAAAAAGCCCTTAGTTTCTCTACACTAAACAATCTAAATGGTTCTAGTAGTGAGAGCTTATTGGCTGTAGGATTTTAACAAAGAAGCATATAGGAGTTTGTGCATGGTGAAGGGTTCAAACATTTCCAAAGTGTAGCCTATCCTCGATTCTTAGCTCCATCTAGGAAAACAGTTGACAGGGATATCTTTCATTTGTATTTGGATAAGCAAAAAAAAAAATTTGAAAAATCATTTTTGTCACTAGCATGTAGAGGGTTTGTCTCACCACTGATTGTTGGTCATCTTTGAAAAATATTGATTATATGTGCTTGACTACCCATTTTATTGAAGCTGAATGAAAATATCAAAAAAGAATTATCAATTTCTACCAAATTCCTAGTCATAAGGGTGATGTGATTGGGAAAATGATGGAGTCTTGTTTTGCATGACTAGGGTATTTCTTCTGTTTTTACTATCACTATTAATAATGCTCCTAGCTAGTAATGATATTGCTATTGCCTAGATCAAGAAAAAGTTGATTAGTTGGAATGGTTGCTCGTTTGAGGATCAATTTTTGCATGTTCGCTGCTATGCAGACATTATAAATTTGATTATTTCTAAGGGGTTAAGGATTTGCATTCATCTATTACAAGCATCGTAAATGCAGTTAGATATGTGAGGTCCTCCCCATCATATTGCTGAAATTCAGAGAATGTGTGGACAAAGAAAAAATTGAAAGCAAGAGTCTACTTGTCCTAGATGTCAGTACCAGGTGGAATTCAATCTTCTCATGTTAGAATCTGCTTGCAAGTTTCTCATGTCAGAGAATGTGTGGACAAAGAAAAAATTGAAAGCAAGTTTCGTAAAGCATTTGAAAGGTTGGAAGAAGAGGATGCAAAATATATTCGTCATTTTTCTTCAGAAAATGAAGGTCCACCCACTAGTATTGATTGGGAAAATGCCAATATCTTTGTGAAGTTTTTAAAGTCCTTTTATGATCACTATTCGATTTAGTGCCTCTTTGAATGTCACTTATAATGTCTATTCTCATAAATTATGTGCAATTTAGTCAAAACTGACTATATGATGTGAGCTGAATAATGATTTACTTACTAGCATGGCAACCATCATGAAATTCAAATTTGACGAGTACTAGGGTTCTATTGAAAGTGTCAATAAGTTACTGCTTCTTTCGGTAATACTTGATCTTAGGTTCAAGATAGAATACTTGACATTTTGTTTTCATCGTATCTATGATGAAAGTATGGTTGACTCAATGATAAATGAGTTTAAAGAGGTATTGGTTAAAATCTTTTATATGTATGCTAAAATTTCTAGCAGTTCAGGTCCTATAAATAGGAATGATTTGCAATATGAAGGCCACAACAAAAACAAAACAACAAATAAGAAAGATGATACTAATGACCTCTTTCTAAATGACTTTTTGAAACATATATGGAAGAAAAACAAGCTAGAAGTGACAAGCCTGAGCTAGACAAATATCTGTCCTTGTGAGGATGGAAGGATAAATTTTTTGATTTGTTAGCATGATGGAAAGTGGTTGATAATAAGTATCCTGTATTATCTTTTATTATTCTCCAACCAACACATGGAAGACCTAAACGTGCATGCGTCATGCAAAATGTGTGTTTATGCCTAATTATTATTATTTTTTTCTCTCTCCCTTTCCTTTCTCTTTCCCTTTTAGGCATGAAATAGACTTTGCTTGGAGATTGAAAATGCTCAAATTTAATGGACAAGATGCTGCTCTCTTTTGGAGATTTAGAATTGCAGTATTGAGGAAGGCTAAAAACTCCATGAATGCTATAAACTTGTGAATTTTGTGAAATATCAACTAGTTAGTTTAATGATTATATGTATTATGGATGTGTATTTTGTTGTATAAATTACTATGACAGCATATGTATTTCATCAAGTATATTCGGATAGAATGATGTATTAGAATACTTGGGTTTTATATTGTTACTTTTTTAATTTATGAAATGCTAGTGCAATGATAATGAAACTAGCAGGTTTTAAAAAAAAGTGAAATTAATAGGTGTTCCATCTGATAATACCCATTTTAAAGATTGTGGTTTGTTAATTTTAGCATTTTATTTTAGGCATTAAACATTATAGAGAGGCATCTTACCGACAAAAAGAAAGCTGAACTATTTTTCAACTCGAATCAATTCAATACCCTAATTTTTATTTTAATATAATAATTTTATTTATTTAAAATATAAAAATATAACAAAATTAATAATTTTTTTACCCACTTTACACTATTACACTTCATATTTTCAAATTTTAATTAATCATTTTTTACTTTTTTACCTAATCGAGTAATTATATCTAATTTCTAAGTTCTAAATCCCTAATGTAGAGGAGAGCATGATAATCCTAACCTAATGTCAAATTACTGATACTGTAGTTTTTAAATTTTTATTGTTTAAATTAAGCGTTTGTGTATGCATGTATATTTAAATTGATACGAAATTAAATAGTAAATATTTGTATTAATTTTTATATTATTTGAAATTTAAAATTAAGTATATGATATTTTTTTATTTATTGTTTGAAAAAAACAAAATTCTTTAATTTTTAAATTTTAATTTAATAGATCTTTAGTTATTATAAACAAATATTTTTATAAAAAAATTGGTGATAGTAAAAAAAAAATCTTATCCACCCAATTCAATCTAATCTTACACGAAAGGTTCAATTTAGATTAATTTTATAAATTTTATTAAATCAGATTGATTCTAAGGATCATATTATTAATTTGATTATGATTTTAATTTAAATTTGAACCAATTATATGCACACTTTTAATAATAACTATATCATAATTATAATTTGTGTTAGTTTCTAATTTGATATAATTATGTGAATCTATAATTATATCATAATTATAATTGATGTATTAGTTTCTAATTTGATATAATTATGTGAATGTTAGTGTATATACTAATAATTATATATCATATTATTTATTATTTACCATAAATTTGTAATAAAATAGATTTTTTTTTTAATTTTGTTAGTGGTAAATTCTTACTTTAAATGTAACTTTTGAGAAATTATTCGTTGTTATTAGAATATAAAATAACATGTTATTTCAAGTTTATAAAATTTAAAATTAATATAATTTTTATTTAAAAAATAAATATTCAATGAAAAATAAAAATAAAATAATTTAATTAGTTAAATATATACTTTAAAAATAAAAAAACTAACTACCTAATATCTACACTCCTCTTGTGTTTAGAATTTTATATATATACGGTTGCTAGAATTATTTAAAAAGAACAAAAATACCTCCTTAATGTTTTAATAGATATTATTTATTATTTTAGAGTATATTTTTTATTAATTAAATTATTTTTTTATTTATATATTATTAAATATTTAAAAAAAATTATATAAAATATATTTTAAAAATAGTGAATAAGTTTTTTATATTTTGATTAAAAGAAAAACCTCCTTCACATGTTTCCCGCGAGCGGTTCTTGAGCAGCTTGACGTCAAATCTAGGTGTTTTTAGCTGGGCAATGATTCTTTTCATAACGGTTACATTGTCGTTACATGTTCAAACATGTAAATTTAAGATAATAATATTATAAAATTTAAATTACTATTATTATTTTTATCAATAATAATTTAATCTAATAATAATATTATTAAATTATAATTAATTGTATAATTAAAAATTAATTTTATAATTTTATTATTGTATCATAAAAATTATAATTTTAATATTATTATCTTAAATTTTTTTACATAGTTGTAATAAAAAAATTTATACAAGTGAGTCCACTTGTGAAACATCTTATTAATTTTAAGAATATATTATTATTATTATTATTTTTATTAAATGATATTATCTATATGAAAATAAATATATTTATATAAAATAATAAATACAGATATTTTTTACTTTATTTATAAACCTAACTCATATAGACGATTCTTCGTTAAGAATCACACTAATTATTATGTGATGCATGTTAAGTTTTTGTAAAAAAGAAATCTTGACATCAAATTGTCAAAGTGGTCAGTTTAGGTTAGCGGCAAATGAGAGCAAAACTCGAATAGTGTTCATTTTGGCAACATGAGCAAAAGTCCATCGTAGTCTACACCATACGTTTGAATAAACCATTTTGCTACAAGACGAGCTTTATACTAATTTACAGATCCATCACCATTATGTTTTACAGTAAACACCCATCGACAACCAATTACCTTTTTTCCTTATGGTGGTGGCACAAGTTGCCAAGTATCGTTCTTTTGTAACGTCTCCATCTCTTCAGCCATTGCCTCTCTCCATATTGGATCTCTCAATGTATCATGCACTTTGTTAGGTACTGATACACCAGATATTTGATTCACAAATTATTTATATGACTTAGATAATCTTTTAGTGGACATGTAATTGGCTACTGGGTATTTTGATTTTGCATGAATATTTGGTTCATACCTTTTGGCTGGTTGACCTCGAGTAGACCTATTTGGTAACACATACTGTCCAACATTAGACTCAATGTTATTAGTATCAGTGGGTGTACATACCTCAGATGAGTGACCTTCAGTACCAAGGAGTTGTTGATAAGGGGTAGGAGTAATGCCTGAGGGAACAGTTGTGTCTTCGACTTCATTTGCTGTAAGCGAATTTGGTGCTTGAATACTTGGAGCATCTACTTCTGCAATGACTGGATTCAATGGATTAGGAATCTCATCTGGTCTCATTGAAACATTAGTTGGTGATTCTTCTAATGCCTCCCCCTCACCATGATACAGTTCTTCGAAATATGTATTCTCCCCCTGATGAGCAGTATCAGGTGAGGAAAAATAACTCATGTCCTCAAAAAAGGTAACATCCATAGTGACATAATACTTTCTGGTCGGTGGATGGAAGTACTTGTACCCTTTCTGATAACTTCCATAACCAACAAACACACATTTAATTGCCCGGGCATCTAATTTAGACCTTTGATTTTTAGGAACATGCATACAAGCAACACAACCAAATACATGGGTAGGAAGATTATGGAAGGATGATAAAGAGACGTAAGATGCGAGAATTTGGAATGAGAATTTTCCGTTAAGGACACTAGATGGGAGATGATTAATGAGATGGGCGGAAGCTTGTACAGCATCACCCCAAAGATATATTGGCATATAAGTACTAAATAAGAGTGCACGAGCCATATCAAGTAAATGGCAATTTTTTCTTTCAGATACTCCATTTTGTTCCGGTGTTTGCGGACAAGTAGTTTGGTGAATAATCCAATGGGTTTTGAAAAAAACTTGAAAAATATGATTAACATATTCCCCCTATTGTCAGAACGGAGGATCCGAATGATGCCATTGTATTGTGTTTGAACGAAGGTATCAAAAGTTTGAAAAACTAAAAAAACTTCATCTTTTGTTCTAAGAAGAGAAATCCATGATAACCTTGTACAATCATCGATAAAACGAAACAAAATATCTCATACCCGATATAGTGGGCTCTTTAGATGGTCCCCAAACATCAGAATGAATTAATTCAAAAGGAATAATACTTTTATTAGAAATACTAGGAGAATAAGTAATACGATTGCTCTTGGCCAAAACACAAGTCTCATAATATAAAACAGTCTCACTAACACCAATAAATAAAGTGGGCATGGTTTTTTTTCATAAGACTAAAAGACGGATGCCCTAAGCGGCGATACCACAACCACATTTCACTTAGCTTATTAGAACTAGAAGTCAATGTAGCGTGCCCGTGCTCCTGGTTTCTCCCCTGCGTAGTTTTGATCCAAACGGAACAATCTACCCCTCAGATACCCTCGACCAATTATTTCCCTAGTAAGAAGATCCTGAAAAATCACATATATAGGATAAAAAGTTACAGAACATTTAGACTCAATATTCAACTATGGGACATAAATTAAGTGATGAGATAAGTCAGGTACATATAAAACATTATGGAGCTGTAAAGATGGAGTGACATGAACTGACCCCTTTCCTAAGATAGGAAAAGCCTCACCATTAGCATTCATAACATAAGACACTGGTAGGGAAGATAACTCATTAAAATAAGATTTATCATAAGTTATATGATCAGATGCACCAGAATCAATAATCCAAGTATTAGACCCAACAGAGTGAGAAACATTTAAGGTCATACCAATCTTACCAGGGCCAACTATTGAAGCTGTAGGGATACCTCCACATTCCATAGGACGATCTTGTCCATAATAGTCTGATTCTTGGACAATTTTCACTGCAACTACTTTTGCTTTAGAACGATGATGTTTTCGTTTTACTCCATAGTAATCTGCTTTTGATTTCAAGTGTGGATAGAGTTTCCAACAAGTCTCACGAAGATGCCCCTATTCATTGCAATAAGAGCAGTAAGAACGAGGGCAATTGGTAAAGCCTGGTGGAGGTCCTTACTCATGAAATGGAATTGAATTTTGCTGCCGGAGAAAATATGCCTTTGATTTGGCTTGAATGGCTAGGCTTGATACCTCAACTTGTGCCTGATGAAGACTTTCCTGTTGAGATTCATCTTTATGGATGTATGTAAAGTCGGTAGTCAAGCTCAGAGGGTCTGACATTCGAAGCAATTTGCCTTTAGCACTATTATGTTTTGTATCAAGGCCTCTTAAAAATGCATGTACTCGTTCAAGCTCCTTCTCCTTTTGGTACCATAGAAAGTCTTCTTGGTTTTTAATTTTGCACGGGCATTTCTGGTCAATTTTAGCCCATACATTCTTCAGCTTGATAAAAAAATAGATAATGGTTGCCCATTTTGCTGCATACCAGCAACTTTGCACATAAGTTCATGAACTTGAATAAAGTCAGACTTATTTGTATAAAGATCGCTTAAGGTATTCCATATGGCCTCAACAGTTTCACATTCCTTTACCATTTGTAATATATCATCAGTGATGGCTCTAAATAGAATTGACATTACAAAGCCATCATCATCTTCCCACCTAGTATAGGCCTCTACATCATCGTGACTAGGAGCCCTGATTGATCCAGATACATATCTCATCTTATGCATCCCACAAAGATAAACAAACATAACTTTTTTCCATGTTCGAAAATTGGTACTATTAAGTTTAGTACCGGCGAAAGAACTAATTTCTGAACTCTTAACAGAAACTTCAACTTTTGAAACTTCATTAATTCTGGAAACTTGATGTTGTCTTGAATCTTCCATTGAAATAATAATAAAAAATATTGTGTGCAACGGAATAAAAAAATTGGATTCTTTTTTTGGGCTGGTAAGTGGGTCGTCTAATTATTGAGTGAGCTGATGGATTGATGGGTTGATGGGCTGATGGGCTTGGACTAGGGTAGATCTAAAAAACTGAAAGCTGAAAAATTAAAACTAAAAAAAGGGCATTGCAAACTCACAAAAGAAGTGCAGGAGCTGGTGCGCAGACCGTGCGGGGCTGGAGCTAGTGCGCGAGCTGGACGGTGTAGGGTTGGAGTTGGTGCATGAGCTAGACGGTGTAGAGCTGGAGCTAGTGTGCGAGCTAGACGATGCGGGCTAGACATCACGGACTGGACAGCGCGGACTGGACGACAGATCTATAACGGACGGACGAACAGATCTACAATGGCGGCACAAATTGGACAATGTAAGAAGATTAACGACACTGCATAAAAACACTGACGACGATGCTACTATTAATGGTGGCGCTCCTACTCGGGAACTGGTAAAAAAAATTCTTTTCTTTTCTTTTCTTTCCTACTCTGATACCAAATTGAATATACTGAAATATATTTATAATATAATTACAATGAATGATAATACAAATATAAATATAAGAAATAAGAATTTGTTTTTTAGGAAAAGTGCTTTTAAGAAAAGTATATTAGTTGTATACAGCTAATAAAGTATACTAGTTGTATACAGCTAATAAAGTATATTAGTTATATACAGCTAATAAAGTATATTAGTTGTATACAACTAATATACTACTAATAATGATTTATTAACACTATTAAGTAGTTCTAGGGTGGAAGGATGCAGGAACTGATCAATATTAATTTATTATTATTGGAATTATTATTAGATTATATTAGGGCTTTCTTTTCATTATCAAAATAGGATCTGAATTGTTATTAGATTATATAAGATGCCCTATTTATATATTTAATAGAATTAAGTTGTATTAATTACATACTATAGAGGCTATAATTCCCTCGGATTTATTTCTTCTTCTATATCTCTATTCTAGGTTCCCATTTTCCTAATATTATTTTATTGACACAAATTAGATATGTTAATATATCTAAATTAGATTATTAAAAATTTAATCTTATTTTTTATTTTTTAAAATAAATTAGAATATCAATCAAATAAGACTAATTATTCATGCAGTATTAAGAAAATTTAATTACTAATTACTAATTTAAAAATCATATCCTAAAATGTAACAAATAAAATTAAACACATCAAGAATTAATGATTAAAATTTTATTCAATCATAACAGAATAATATCTCAAATGCTCCTGGGGTTTGGCATATCTTCATTTATGCCGCGAGGTTTATAAAATAATAAAAATTCCCTTAGACTTTAATGATGTTAATTTTCTATCAATTACTATTTAGAATATTATTTCTTGTCTTTGATACCAATTTTTGTAACTGGTATAATTTTTAATCAAGAGTTAATATTGACCTAGTTGATGGTCTTTGTCTATTTACGAAAGGTAATAATTTATCTAAAAGCTTATTATTTTTTGGTACAAATATAATTTTTTTTTCTATATTCATTACAATTGCATAGTATATTATGTTGGTTATTTAATTTTAATCCTGACTTTATTAATTGTTTTTTAAAATTAAAAATTATTCTTTCATTTGTTAAATCTAATAGTTTAAATTTATGTACTAATAATTCGATGTTCATAGAGTATTATCTTGATAAGTCATATGTGTTGAATGCATATTATTTTATCTTATTCGTAGAATAAAAATAGGTTTTCTTGTGTATATACAGTGTATTTATAATCTTAAAAGAAATAGTTTCCAAACATTAAGTTGTTGAATTCCTCTTCCTTTATTCTTACATGTTTTTGACTAATATAGTCTTTTAATGTCCTTGAAACATGATGATATATGATGATTGTGATAGTTTTAATATAATTTGTATAGATATATAATAAGGTGTTAAATCTTTTAAAATTTTCAAGATAAGTTTCATAATCTTCATCTTTAAAATATTTATTTAAAGGATAGAGATAACATTTATCAAATGTTTTTAATAGAATTAGATTTTTATCTTTGATTTTATTTGGAATTATTAGTTATTTATTTCTAAAAATAGTTTCCATTTTTCTGTTTTAGTAGTATGATGTCTTGTTGTAAGCAAATATTTAAACATTCAAGATTCTTAACTGGTTTAAATTTATAATTATTATACCTAAATTTGATAGATCCACACGGTCTTCCCTTTTGTTCATCTTCTTTTATTACATTTGTTATACCTCAGCTTTGCTCAAACTTTAACGCCCTCCTGACAATGGTGAGCCTTCTACATCCGTACATAAATAGTGTCCACTAGTTGACTTACTAGAGAAAAGTAAATGAACTCTATTTATTCATAGGATAATAATTATTACAACTTAAGGCCAACTAAGAACCTTGAAGAGATGCTTAGTCACTCATAATTACTGGGTATAACATTATTGGTTTTGAGATTTCTAAATAGAAGGGTTTTCCATGCTAGAGTTTTTCTGTGTGTTTTAGAGTAGAGAGCTCTAGATTTTCTGTGTATTAGTGTGTGTTTTGAAATGAGAATAAAGATTTCTTTTATAGCACAAGGAATCCATGTTTTACAAGACTAAAATTATTATTTTATCCTTGCTTTAATAACTCGTCTATTTTTTTACTTTAAAGGATAGTCACTATTTTTTTCCTTGGCACATACTACCGACTAAGATGTGGGATCTACATCTTTATTTCTTTTGTCGTCTTCTGTCAATAGTTTTTTTCTTATTTTTCTTTATCATTTTCTATTGATAGTTCCTTTGATGACATTAATGATGATACATCTTGATCTTCTCGGTCTTTGATGTAGAGAATTCATTTGTGGTCTTTGGTGGCTTTTTTTGGCATAGAAGTAGAATATTTTCCTTATTTCTTGGCCAATTTTTAGGTTGTTGCAATTAAAATTGGTTTCGTATTTGGTAATTTTTTCACCATCTCCTTCTGACAGAGTCATGCTACTATGCGAAATAATGATAATTTTACTAGTTGAATAATTTATTTTGATCTCAGTAGAATTTTCAATCTTTCTAAGTTCATAATAAATTTGGCCTAGCATTTGACATCTTAGTACAGAAAGTTATTTTGTGTTGAATTCCTTTTCTAGAAGTGCCATTGGTTTGGGAATTTCTCTATTTGTGTTGGAAATCCCTATCTTGATGAAGTGGTAGGGACTAATACATCCTTCCCCATTCCAGTCCATTAATGAACTAAAAATTCTAAGATAAACAGGTTTATCACCTGCTTTAATCTTGCTTCTGAAGTTTTTGATTGATCTTTTAAAATTCTCTGGGAAATAATTTAACTTAAATTAATTCTTGGATATATATTTTCTATTAGTCCTGTATGAAAGGCTTTATACATAAATATTTGATCAGCTACTTCTAAGATATTGAATTTACTTCTTGTAAGAAATTCTTTGTCTGTAGTATAGGACTTTATATCTTCAATATGCTCTTGGGTAGATTTTCTGGCCTAGTTATAGAGACTCAACCATTATGGCTTGATGAGGTTTCTATATTGGTCCTTTTCATCTTCAATGATTGGAGTAGTTCTAGGAGATGTCTCCCTTAATAGCATTGAATGCTTTACTATTTTTGATGTCTCTAGATGAGATGCTTCTCTAAATAGCACTAGAGGCCTTACTATCTTTCTAAGATTTTGTCAATCTGCTTGGAACTGTTGGTTGTTATTGTAATGTTGCAGAATAATTTCTTACTATCTCCTTTAGAGTTATCAGTTTTGGTGTTTTGTAGTTGGCATAACTACCTTCAGCTTCTATTCTGTTGGTGAATGCTCTATAAGTTACTCCACTAATTCTAAGAATAGATTTACTAGCTTCTATCCAATTGTTATAAATTCCTAGTTTTGGGTCATTATAGACCACATAAAGTTTTTTTGTTCCTCTTTTTCTACCTCATTTGCCTAATTAAGCTTTGTGGTTTCAAAAGTTTTTTATGAACTGTTAGGTTCTTCCTTTTTTAATGAATATTCCTTGTTTGAGCTTCTGGTCTCTAGAAATTATTTTGAACAATTAAGTTCTTCTTGTTTCTTTCCTATCTCGATAAGAGATTTCTCGAGATATAACATCTCGAGTTGTTCTGATAGGATTTTTATCTCCTTTTCTTTTATCTTGATTTTGATGTTAAGATGTTCCATTTCTGAAAGCATAAAAATAGTTAGAGGTGCTAATTCTCTGGTAAGAACATCTGCTGAGCTATTTTTATAACTTGGAAGATGTTCAACATCAAAATTGTAATGGTTGAACCATTGTTGCTATCTAACTAATCTTCTTTACTTGTAATCACCTACAATATTAGTTCTTACGAAATAACCAAAATTCTTGTTATCTGTACTAACAATGAATTTGGAGCTTATAACATATATTGCAAATTTCTTAATGACTTTTTTAACAGCTAAATATTCTTTTTCATTACCATGATAATTTAATTTTGAACCTTCTGATATATATCTACAAAGATATTCATCTTGGTCATCTACTCTTGCTTTAAGAATTGCTCTCCAATATTCTTGTGAAACATCTGTCTCAATTATCATCTTATCATTTAGTCCTGGATGGTGTAAAGTTGGAAAATGTTTTACTTCGATTTTTACTCTATCCATATATAGAGTATCTTCTACTGTCCATTTACAAATATGATATTTTTTCAACTTTGCTTGTAGAGGTTTTCGAATTTATGCAAGTTTTTTGATATATGCTTATGCATATGTTAAACATCCTAAAAATCTCTATAATTGGTTTTTATCTTTTAATTCACTAGAAAAACCTTAAATATTATTTAGTATATAGGGTTATAGATTATGTTTTTCATCTTCAATTTTCAATCCTAAATATTTAATTTTTTGTTGAGCAAGTATTGTTTTCTTTTCAAAGAGTACAATGACTTTTTTTTCTATATTCTTATAGAATATTGATAATATCCAAATAATGTTTATTTAATTCATTATTAAAAACTGAAATATTATTTATGTAAACACAACAAATATCTTATAATTTCTTGAAAATGTTATTCATATATCTTTGAAAAATACTTGGAGATTATTTTAATTCAAATGATATAATTGTCTATTGAAATTGTCCTTGGGGGCAACTAAATGCTGTTAGTTTTTAGGATTCTTCATCCAATCTTATTCGTCAAAATTCACTTTTGTAATCAAAACTCGAGAAATATTTCTTTTCTTTTATTAATGATAATAGTTCTTCCTTTTTTGGAATGTAGTATCCATCATCAGTGGTTTCTTTATTCTGTGCTTAAAAGTTTATTACCATTCTCTTTTTTCCTCTTCTTTTCTTAACTTCTTTTTCAACTAAGAATATTGAACTAGAATGAAGTGAATTACTTGCTATTATGACTTTTAATTCCAAAAGTTCTTAAATTTGTTTTTCAAATTCAATCTTTTCTTCTGGAGTATAAATCATTGGTTTTACTCTTATGATCTTGTTAGGATCTCTTAATTTTATGTTGACTATTGTTTTAGATTTATTAATTTTTGGATCCAATTTTTTTCTAAACTGATTGTTTTTAATAGTTGTTTGATGCCTATTAGGGTTTTGTCTTATTGTATTTCATTAAGAAAAGAGTTTTGTTTATCTTTTATATCTAATGAAATATTTTCTAAATAAGAATTTTGCTATTGGTCTTCTATCTCACCTCGTTTTTTCTTTTTATGTTGTTGCATAAAAGTTAGGCTGGAGACACTTAAAGATTTTCTTATTTTTGAGGCATAGATAGTATCTCCTTCTAGGATTGTGAGACTTATTTTGTCAAAATATTGTGTGAAAGATTAATATAAGTTTAAGAAATTATTTCCTATTAACAAATCAACTCTTATTTCCTGTTGATATATGGTAGGAATGTGAAACTTTTCTTCACCTATCATTATATTAGTATCTTTTAATACCTTATTAAAATTTATTGTAGTATTATTAGAAATTCTTACAATTAAATTTTTTGGCCCTTGTTAACAGTTATCCTTTAGAAATACATATTTATTGGCTACACACATACTAGCTTTTGTATCTATATATGCATGTAAATGATAAGTGTTATAACCTTTAAATTTTAGTCCTACTTTAATGTAAATATTGTTTGGATTTGTAATACTATACAAATCATTCATCTTCTGATTAAAAATATTCATAATTTGAGTGTTCATATTTTGAGTTAGTTATTTCTTCCTCAGTTTCTTCCAATAGATAGATACTATAAATATCATTTATATCAATTCCTTGATTGGTTCCAATTCCATTTTGAAAGCTTATTCCAAATTTTTTTTTCGTGGAAATTCATTTTTATGTTGAAGTCTGCTTGGACATTCGTTGGCATAATATCCTTCTTCATTACAGATCTAAGATCTGCATTTTTTCTTTTTTGAAGGGCAATAATTCCTATTTTTTGAAGGTTTATACTTCTTTCTTCTAAAATATATTTTCTTGTAATTTTCTCTATTAAATCTCTTTTCATATTTTTGGAATTTTTTTTTTCTTAATTTATATTTTTAAATCTTTTATATTTTTAATTATAAGATTTTATATTACATCCATATTTTCCCAGTATTCTAAAATCTTTTGTATCACAACGGATTTTATTATTTCCTCTTATTTTTTATATTCTTTTCTGTCTTGGCATTTAATAATGATCTAATTTTTAATACTTCTTATTTTTCCTCCTAGAGTATCTGGTATAGCTTTTTTATTTCTTTGTTCCCAACTTTATGTTAAGGTTTTATGTAATGTTCCAAATAATTTTTGATTTTTTTTATAAGTTATTTGTATAGAGGGTGGTAATTTATGGTAATACATTTCATATTCACAAATAAAAGAATAAATGTAACACATGTTACAAATTTCCATATTTGTTAGATGCCATTTAGCTTCATTGATTTCATTTTCACTAGATTTAATGATAGTTTTTTCTTTATCTTCTCCAATAAATTCTTTGTACATTTCATTTATTATTGTATCCAAGTATTTCCTTCATGTGGAAGCATTTCCTTGCATTAACAAATGTTCTTGATATGTTAAGTTTGAAAATCAAACTTTAACATTTCCTGTCATTTTATGTGCTATAAGTACTCTATAGATTGAAAGATTTTTTTGGATAGTTTGAGAAGTTTGTATGAGCACACTCATACCACTAGCTCATTCATCTAAGACTTTCTTCCTATCTGTTATACAGTCTAAATCTAGAAGATCAGACTTGTAATTATCATGGAGTTTGAATTCTAGTGGAATATTATCTCTAGTTTTCCAATACAACCCTTCCTCCATTTTAGGTAGTTGTCTTCTTCTATCTGTGGTATCATGTTGTTCTATTCTTTACCTATTTCTTTCTTTGCTATGTGGGTCAGATGTTCCTTCTTGGTAAGGGATTGATAATGAAATTGGTTTCATATGACTTTTTAGGGTCGTGTTTTCTGGTTCAGAATCAATCTCACTGATTATTATCATATCATCCTCTTCTTTGTTAGTACAAAGTTTTCCATTATAATGTTCTTGTATTTCTTCCTTAGTTAGTGTTAATAAACTAACTAATTTTTCTATATCCCTATTTTTAGGATTCATGATTTTTCTTTCTAATTATTTTTTATATTCCATTAAATTGAAATTATCTCTTTGTTCTCGGATTTTTTTTCATTTTTTTCTTTCTTATTTTTAGGAATCAAGGAATTCGATCTTCTAGGTGATTCTTCTTTTAGTCCTTCTAAGGGATCATACCTATGACTTATTATTTCATTATTTCTAGGTATGTTGTATACTTTTTTTCTTAATTCTAAAAATTATTTGTATATATCTTGTTGTAGTATATTATAACTACATTCCTTTATTTTCTTTAGTAATTATTTTTTTTCATCTATTATTCCCTATAAATATTTTGTGTTTGATTCGTAGACTAAATCAATTTCCTCTTTAATAATTGTATAATTTCAAATAATGTTATTTAATTTTTTGCTACACTTGCTAGGCTTCCATTTACTTCCAAATGCATTTTTTTTATTTTATCTCTAAACATTATTATTTCTTTATTAATATAGAATCACGAATTAATACTTTCATTATTTTGACTTCATTTTTTAGTTTTTTAACTTTCTCTTGGTTAGAAATTTCTCATTCATTTTCTATAAAATTAAACCTTGGCATGCTATTATTTCTAACATTACATTTTCTTTATGTTATTTGGTGTTTTTCTTTGATATCTAATTTCCATTTCTATGGTATTTCAAAGTCTGTTAGTATTTCTGGTTTTATTATTTTTCTAAATTCTTTAAAAGTTTTGTCTATTTCTATAAATTAATTTTGTCAATATATTAAACGATTATGATTGTTTGTTAAAACATAGACTACTAGATAATGTATTGAAAATAGATTATTTCTTTCTTTCATTAATTCTCCTATTTGAAATTCATAAGCTATACTTAATATTTGATTTAGATTTTTATCATTTATATTAATAACAAATATATAATATGTTGTAAATTTTAATTTTTGGTATCCCATGTTACCATAGACCATTCCTAATAAAACATATTTCCTATTTATTATTCTGTTAGCTAATAATGCTATTTTTATTAGTGTATCTATTCCTTCTTTAAAATGAGTTTTTATTAATATTTGAATTCTTTTTAAATGAATGTATCCAAATTTTTTTCTTTTTATTTATGAAGAATTTTCGATAACTTGTTTAATATAGTTTATTTATCAATTAATGATATATTATATTTTCATTTTGCATTTGTAATCTTAATATTCATTTTTTATTTATGTCATAATAAATTATGTTTTTTTCTAGAGAATAATTTTCTTAATAAAAATGAGATGGTCTTTAAATCCATTTTCTTCTTTAAGATTTAATTTTTCTTTTTAAATTTCTTCAATTTTTTTATACTTATTATCATTTCTTGTGAAAAACATTATGAGATATATTCTGTTTCTATATCTATTATTTCTTAATTTATTTTTTTTCTTCTATTTTAGAAATATTGTATCTCTATATTAATCAAATCATAACATAACTCATATTAAAACATAATTTAGGGTTTGAAATTATCTATAATCACGATGAAATACATATTGTTTGGTTGGCTAGTTTAAGGAGTGTGAACGGCGTCTTCATAAAAATTATAAAAAATCTTTAAAGTTAGGTCACAGTCACTGCTTTAAATTTCATGTTATCCAATCAAACACAACGCGTCGGCTCTTGTAGCAAGAAAAGCGAAACAAAAGAAAACAGTCGGTGTCTCAATCTCTCCCTTTAATTCCCCGTTTGAGTGATTTGTTAATGGGAAAGATCAAATGGGTCAAATGAATCTGTGAAATAAAGCAAAAGCACTACCAAAAACAAAAAAAAGCTATTCCATTCGATTAAGCAAATCCAAAAAGAAAAATATTCTGGAGCTACAAAATTTATTCAAAAATTGATCATATACAATTCTTTTCTTGCTACCCCAACAAATTTCACTTTGAAGTTTGCCCCACTCTTCATCCAAAGTATCTTACCTTTATTTTTTTGTTATACAAAAAGAAAAAAACCAATGTGGAAGACAATTATTTTATATCAGTCTTTCCAAAACATACCCATAAGAAAATTCGATTATAGTAGTAGAAGAAGAGCAACAACAGAGATTTGTTGCTGTTGGGGAGCTTGGGAATGGCGAGCTCCAGCGGGACGAAAACCGATATGGGGCTGCGGAGAACGCTGTCTAGGGAAATTATGAGAATGCCCACTCGTATGGTAGATTTGCCTAATGAAAACAGTGGTGCAGCTCTTGATAGTGAAATTGTTCCATCGTCTCTTGCCTCTATTGCTCCTATTCTTCGTGTTGCTAATGAGATTCAGAAAGACAGTCCCAGGGTTGCTTACCTCTGTATGCCACTTCTTCGATTGTTTTCTTAATTACTTCATTTTCTTGTTTTCTTTCCATTTCTCTCGTTTTTTAATTCTAATTTATTGTTTGTTTATTTTGCTTTTTATAACTAGTTGATATTGTTATTTGTTAATTATTTGCTACTTTTGAATGTTCTGGTGAACTGCTGTTGGATATTATGTTTCTGTTATGTGCAGTTTTTTTTTTAATTATGAGGGAAACGATGGTAGTTTTGTAATAGAGGCAGACATGTAAACGGTATTGCAATTTGGACCTCGAAAAACAAAGAAAGAGTTTTGGTGAGAGTCATGTAATAACTGACATGAACCATTCAGCATCATGCTGTTACTTTTTCAGGGGCCTTCTGAGTGTTTTGTGTTCATCCTGAGAGAGAGAGAGAGAGAGAGAGAGAGAGAGAGAGATGGACTTACAAAATTGATATTCCCAAGTAAATTTATAGACATGTTCACTCTCATCAAGAACAGCATGATTAATTTAGTCCTTTTAGGATATTTGATAGGGTGTTTTATGTGAACCTTGAAAATGCAAAGATTTATAAAATGCTTGTATATAAAAAGTAGCAAGATTTATAAAATGCTTGAATGTAATTTAAGAACAGAAAATGAATCAGGATGAATGCAGATTTTTTTGGGAAAATTACAAAAAATAACATCCCTAAAACTTATAATAAAAAAAAACACTCCAATTATAATAAATGATGTCCAATTAGACGACGTTCAATATTAAACGAATCTATTTGATCGTAGTTTAATTTGAGCTACATTCAGTATAAAATGATGTACCAAACTTTTTATAATAGTGAAAATATATGAGATAAACATAAAAGATATTATTTTTATATTTATTAGTTTTAAGGGTATTGTTTTATAGTTTTCCATGGGGCCTTTCATTGTTCTATGTTTCATATTGAGAGACAGGGATGAACCTATACAAGGGACTAGGAAGGGTTGTATCTGAAGTAGTATTAATTTCAACCTAGATATTTATAAAATAGGACTTATTAATTAAGCTGAATGACTTTAACAAGTTAATTTTCAAGTATTAATTTGACCAATTTAATATTCAATTTCTTTAATATTACTAATTTTATGTTCTAATTTTTCTAATTTGATCAATTTGGAACCCTAAAATTATTTGTGATGTAATACAGATAGAGAAATAGATGAAATGGGTGAGAATATAGACAAAATGGGAAAAATTCAGACGAATTAAGTTTAAGGATTCAACGAATAAAAATTATGGAAGATAGAACATAAACAATAAGAGAGAAATTGATTTCAATTCATAATTAAGTACGAGAAATAAGTACAATAATAGGTTTTATTATAAAATAAAAATAACAAACTAGATAATAAAATAGCTAATAATAATCCTAAATAGTAGTTTAAATAACCAAAAGATAAATCTAAATTCAAATACGAGATAAATAAATTAGATAACTGATAACTATTAAATTACAACTAATTTATTGTTGGATTTGCATCAATTCTCCCTATTGAGAAAAACTCTATTCCTGACGAGTTTGTAGTCATAGATTAATAATTGAAACTTTAGAAAGAACAGGGAACACACGTAATTATGATTGATCATATTAAAACAATTACTAAATAAGAGAAACATCATTAGTTAAAGTTGCAAGCTTGATTTAAATAGTGTAGAAAATTCATATAAGATTTTTTTTCTTTCACTAACGCTTGAGAGCTAATTTATATCTGAACAAATATAATCGGAAGTGATGATAACTAAGTCAACTTTTTTATGAATGGGAAGCACCATCATACACAAACAAATTTATTTCAATGGTTTTGTCGGGATTGTAATGTTCGAACAAGTTTGCTCATTCTTTTCTTGTTTTTATATTGAAATCGTAATTTCTAAACAGGTATCCTCTGCTTCTTGTGTTTTCAAATATGATGTTTGTTGAAGAATAAAGTCATCATGGACTTTATCTTCATCGATTCATTTGTAAGTTAGTCCATTAGAGAGTTCATATCTTACCTTAATGCTTCAATAGATGATTCATTTTTTTTACTACTTGTGATTTGAGGGCCAAGTGTTCTTGTTCAAGCTCTTGAATTTTCATTATAGTAAAGATACAAAAATAGTATAAAATGTGATTTTTAGATACTTTTTCTTTAGGTCACAAAAAAATTCTCAGTTTTTGGGAAAAAAATTATAGGAAATTTAGAAGAAATATTAAATAGGATTATGCAGAAGCAAATGGTAAAGAATCAGAATAGGTTGAGAGTAGAAATAGGTTGACAAATAAAGTGTGGTCTGCATGTGTCTGGAGTATCCATCTTGTTTGAGGACCTTGGTGAATTTTTCGAACCATGCTCTAGGTGACTGTTTAAGTCCATATAGTGCCTTTCTCAACTTGCATACCTTCCCTTGTGTATCTTTAGTCTCAAAGCCAGGAGGCACATCCATGTAAACTTCTTCGATCAAACCTCCATTTAAGAATGCGTTCTTGACATCGAGTTGAAACAGTGGTCAATCCTCATTAACTGCAATAGATAACAAGACACAAACTGTGTTAAGTTTTGTTACAGGAGCAAAAGTCTCTTGATAATCAATTCCATATGATTGGGTGAATCCTTTAGCCACTAGTCGAGCTTTATATCTATCGATATTTTCATCTGCCTTCTGTTTAACTGAATATCCATTTACAACCCACTGTCCTCTTTCCATGTGGTAGCTTTGTTAACATCCATGTACCATTCTTTTCAAGTGCAGTGTATTCTTCTAAGGTTGCCTTGTGCCATTTAGGAACTTTTAGAGCCTCGTTGACAGAATTAGGAATCTTGATGTTGTCTAGGGATGTCACAAATGCCTGAAATTTTGGGGACAGATTTGCGTAAGAAATGTAACTTCGAAGGGGATGTTGAGTGCATGATCGAACACCTTTTCTCTGTGCAATAGGAAGATCAAACTTAGGGTCAGAACCTAGTGTTGGACTAGATTCTGCTTCATCTTGTAATCTCTCAGATTTAGTCTAGTGCGAGAGAGATTCTTGGCTTTGCTGATTTTGTGTGGGCAAGTCAAAGTTCCTCTTTCTTTCATAGACTTTTATGGCATCATTAGGAAGGAGAAGATGTCTAGGATAGACAATGGGAGATTGATTAAGTTTGGAAGGAGAATCTGGAATGAGAATCAGGTTGGAAGAGGACAAGGTAGTGGAAGATAATTGAGATGGTAGGTTCGGTTCAATGAGTGATGACCAATCCCAATTCTGTAATTCATTCGTGTGATTCTCCCCCTGAATTGCAGAATTAGAATAGAATGGAGTTTCTTCAAAGAAAGTAACGTCCATGGAATTGTAAAACTTATGAATGATGGGAGAGAAACATTTGTAGCCTTTTTGATTGACTGAGTAGCCAAGGAAGATGCATTTAAGGGAACGAGGATCAAGTTTACCACGATATTGTGAATATTCATGGACAAAAACAGTGCAACCAAAAATCTTGAAAGGAATTTGTGACAAGTTGTGAGGTAGAATATTGATCCTAAAACACTTGTAAAGGTGAGTGAAATTTGAGAACTCGAGAAGGCATTCGATTGATCAAGTGTGTTGCTGTAAGAATGGCTTCATCCCAAAATTTTTTAGGAACATTGGTTTGAAAGAGCAAAGTTCAGGCAACCTCAAGTATATGACGGTTCTTACGTTCAGCTACACTGTTTTATTGTGGTGTGTCAACGTAGAAGCTTTGTTGGACAATACCATGTGATTTAAGATATTCACTAAGATCGGAATTAAAGAAATCCCTAACATTGTCAGTTTTTAGGATTTGAATATGGGCATTAAACTGAGTTTGGATCATGGCATGAAAAAATGGAAATATGTGCTTGGTTTCAGATTTGCCTTTCATAAGAAATGTCCAACACAATCGAGTATGATCATCAACTAACAGTAAAAACCATCTAGCACCAGTAATACTAGGAATGCGACATGGTCCCCAAATGTCACCGTGAATGAGAGAAAAATGGTGACTTGGTTTGTGCGTGCGTGGTGAAAAAGTGTTTTGAGTATGTTTTGCCAATTGATAAACTTCACAACGAAATAAATTTGGATTTATATTGATGAATAAGGATGGAAATAAACGTTTCAAGTACAAAAAATTTGGATGACCTAGGCGAAAGTGCCACCGTATGATTTCACTTTCTTTATCAGTACGACTATTAGACTTAAGATTATGACTCAATTGATATTGATGACTAACAGAATGGGTTGAAGGAGTGTTGACGTCAAGAACATAGAAGCCCGCATGAAAATTAGCACACTCCAATCATCTTCCCCGAGCTCGGGTCTTGAAAAACACAAGATTTAGCCAAGAATTTAGTTTCATAGTTAAGGTCATGATTAAGTCTACTAACTGATATGAGATTGCAGTCAAAATCAGGCACAAATAACACAGATTTGAGGGTGAGGTTGTTCGAGAGACGGATGGTTCCTGTTCCGACCACTATGGTTCAAATACCATTGGCCACACACACTGTTTGAAGTCTGTTATAAGGTGAGTAGGTTGTGAAAAGTGATTGATCACCTGCTATGTGATTGGAAACACCTGAGTCTACTATCCAAGATGAAGGGGGAAATTTGGCTGCATGCATTGCTGAATTACTGTAGCTATGAGTGAGATTAATGTTTGATTTTTGTATAAGTTGTTGGAGGAGATCCAACTGATCCTTAGTGAATGAGACATGATTATCAGATTGAGATATGTCAGTAATTGCAGCATTTCCCTTTGTCTCTCGGTCTCGATTTGTTTTTCAGTCAGCAAGTTTTCCATGTAATTTCCAGCAGATCTCCTTAAAATGCCCAGGCTTTCTACAATTGTCACACCATGTGCGACCTTTCCTTATTCGATTAGTGTCGGTATGTTGAGTATTATTTCGTGCAACATATGCACCAAAATCTGGTGAATTGCTTTTGACTGCTGCAAATGTTGGGACTTCAGGAGTCGTGGAAGGATTTAATTGTCCCAACATGACACGTTTTCGGCTCTCCTCTTTACGCACCTCAGAGAATGCCTCTCGCAGACATGGTAGTGGTTTTGTTCCAAGAATTCTACCCCTTACTTCATCAAGGGATTTATCGAGTCCCATCAAGAATTTGAAGACACGCTTAGTCTCCACAATTTTCCTAAAATATGCACGATCTTCTGGACATTTCCATTCATGTATCTCAAACAAGTCCAGTTGTTGCCAATGACGAGTAAGGGTTGTGAAATAAATAGTCATAGAGTTGTCGCCTTGGCGTAGGTCCTGGAGAGAACTCTCCACATAGAAGAGCTCGGAAGTGTTCTCACTATTGGAGAACGTTTCTCGTGCAGCTTCCCATATTTCTTTTGCTGTGGTGTACAACAAGAAATTTTCTCCTATTTCGGTTGTCATAGAACTGATTAACCAGGACATAACCAGATTATTTTTTGCTTTCTAGATTCTGAAATCAGTAGTATTGGGATCGGGTTTTGGGATATTTTCAATGAGATATTCATCCTTGCTTCGCCCGCTTATGAATATCATTGTTGATTGAGACCATTGAAGATAGTTTTGGCCATTAAGTTTGTGTGTGATGATAGTGGCGAGATTATATATCTGTGTTGCCTGATGTTAACCAAGGAGCAGTTAAAGTATTAAAAGAGTGATTAGATGCAGAGGAATGTTCTTCCATGGTGAGCTGTTATTTAGAAATAAAAGAGATAGATAAAAGCAGTGGTTTTTTTGCCCAAAGCTCTGATACCATGAAGTTTTATGTATTTTACAAAACAATTACTTCATTTTATTTCTTAATATCATATCCCTTTATATATACATTTGTTATGCCTAATACACTGTTGGAAGTTATTAGTATACAACTGTAAATCATCCTGAAAATCAGGAAACTAACATCCTAAAAACAAGTGTTGGTTCCACCCTAAAAATAAAAAAACTGCCCTTTTAAAATCAGGAGTTGGTTTCACCCTGAAAATCAGGGCTCCTAGGTTGATTTCCTAAAATTTATTTGTCTTGAAAAAGTCTAAGGTTTTATCGTCTTAGATTTGCTATTTTTTCTCAATTAATATATGAATATGTAATTTAAACCATTCAATTATTGGAATTTAAATTTTTCTTTAAATTAATGCAAAACTTAGAAAATTTATCATATCTTCTAGTTTAAGTTGGAAAAGCAATGCATGCATGTATACATGATAGTTAAAAAGAATTATTAAATAATATAAGTGCTTAAGGTCAGTTTAATTTTTTATTCTTACAAAATGTTAGTTATTTTGATACAAAATTAAAACATGTTTTTTTAACTTTATTTACAAAATTTAATATAAAATGGCTAATTAGAATTAAATCGATCATAATGAGCAATTTTACTTTTAAATTATGTCAACAATGTTATAAATGTGGTGATTTTGAACTAAATTTAATAATAAATTTAAATTTTTTTCATCGTGTTTACCAAACTAAAAGATAATAGAATAAAATAAAAGTCCCAAATTCAAGAGGTTAAATTTGTCAATTATTTTAAGTAGAATATATTAGCTAAGTAGCTAACCGCTTCTTGTATCCGCCTCTGCTGAGAGAGGGAGGAAAAGGAAAAGAAAGATATCTGTATGGGCAGATTTATAATGGTAGGGAATGTGGGATTTTAGACCTTGAGCATAATTCATTACTCGCCCAACTAATAACTGAACTTGTTCCCTCTCATCAAGATCAGCATTGAGCAAGTGAATACTTTTAGTAATAGCAGACTGTCCACGCTGAGGTTTACTATCCTTCCGTTCTTTCAATATTTAGTAATAGCAGAAGCATCAAAACCCAGACAATGTGGGGGGCAATATGCAGTAATACATCATCCATATTGAGCTACATGAATAGGGTGAATTCGCACTCAATATTATGACTAACTCTTGCAAGTTATACAATTAAACAACTAGTTAGTTAGCATTATTGTTGCAACCAAGCTTCAGTCATGTCCATTCAACTATCACCAAATGGTAGTTTCAGTTGAGTAATTATTTCTTGTGTATTGTTTTAGTTTTTTTTTCCTTAGACTTTGTTTCAGAATGTTATGTCCATGATGTGCAAATATAGCATAATTTCATTCTTAATCAGCAAATTTGTACCCCTTCCAGAAAAAAATGCACTCTTCTGCACTGCTATGGTGTATTTTATTATTTCAATTTTCATGGTTTATATGGTGCATAATTTTGTTGCTTTTTATGTACTCTTCTAGTCTTCTATTATGCTATGTTCATAGCAACCCGCTCTTTGCATTGTTAAAAGGTCAAGAAAAGATTAAACAAAGACCTCTAACCTACTATTTTTTTCATTAGGTCGCTTCCATGCATTTGAGAGGGCGCATAAAATGGATCCAACATCAAGTGGACGTGGTGTTCGCCAGTTTAAAACATATCTATTGCACAGACTTGAAAGGGTAGATATGTTGACTTTTTTAATTGACTTTGTTTAATTTCTTTCCATTCAGCTTTTGGGCAATGTTTGCAACGTTTTGCTTATTGAACTGCTTAGTGTAGCTTGAATTTTTTTGGACCCCCCTCCACAACAATCCCCATGCTTCCTCTGTTAGATGTTCTCTGACACAAAAAAAGAAGAAGAAAGAAAAGAAACTGTATTGCTTTAATGTAACAGCTGAGTCTTGTATTCAGACTATTACAGTGTTATTACAGTGTCTGCTACAAATTCTATGAAATAAAATTCTAGCTGCATGGGTAAAAGATGTCACAGTTGGGTCTTGTATAATGATAAATAAAATAAATGTATAAAAAGCTTATTTTTCCATTAACCCTAATTAGATATTTATATACTAATACATGTCCTATTTAAGGTAAGACAATAAATGCTAAATATTCAGAGAATAATACAAATAATAATATATACATAATTTAACTCTCACCCTTAAGTTGAAGCATAGATATCACATCTAATTTGGATAGTGAAATGTGAAAAGATCTTTCTGCAACATCATGAGTCATAATGTCAACTAATTGATCAGTACTTTTGACGTATGGAATTGTATGACACCAACATCCAGATTGTCTTTGATATAGTTTTTGTGAAGTTCAATATGTTTAGTTCAATCATATTGCATTAGATTATTAGCAATTTTAATTGTTGCAGTATGATCACAGAATAAAGTCATACTCTTTAGGACTAAAAATGATCACAGAATAAAGTCATAGACTCTTTAGGACTAAAATGAAACTCACTTGACAAAATCTTTAACCAAACGAGTTTTATAATACCATGATGAAGGGAGCGGTACACAGCCTCTACACTGAACAATGATACCACATTCTATTTTGTACTTCTCCAACTTACCAAATTTTCTCCCAACGACTATAAGGTACTTTGAAGTAGATTTTCTATCCATCTTGGAATCTACATAGTTATAATCGATGTAACCCATGATGTCTAGGTATCCATGTTTTGAGAACAAAATTCTTTTCCGTTGAGAGGACTTCAAATAGGCCAAGATTCGATTCACAGCATCTATGTACCGCTCATCTTGATTATGTATGAACTGACTTACCACACTAACGACGTAAGATAAATCAGGTCTAGTATGAGTTAGATAAATTAATTTTCCTACCAATTTCTGATATCTTTCCTTATTAGTTGGAATTTGATCAGGATACACAATCAAACCATGATTCATCTCAATAAATCTAATATATATTTCCGTTGGGATAGGAAGAGTGAGGTTTCAGCCAATAGTGCTTGTTTAGACTGAGAAACTTTAATATCTAAGAAATATTTCAAATTTCCTAGGTCTTTCATTTCAAAATCCTTTGCCAAGGAACTATGTAATTGTTCTATCTCACTGGCATTATTACCTGTACCAATAATGTCATCAATATACACCAAAAGTAAGGTTATATCACCACCATTCCTTTTATAGAAAAAGTGAGTGATTTGTTTGTATTTGTTTAAAACTATATTCCTTCATTGAACGACTTAACCTATCAAACCATGCACTGGATGACTGTTTCAACCTGTATAAAGCCTTCTTTAACCTGGACACCTTTCCTCCTTCAGTTGGGAGCCTAGGAGAAGGGTTCATATATACTTCCTCTGTAAATTCTCCATGAAGTTAATACCATAAGTTTGAACATATCCCATAGCCATTACTCTGGCTTTATCAGTCTCCCATGTTCCATTAGAATAAAACTTGATAGGAAACACCCACTTATAACTCACAGTCTTCTTTCCCTCAAGTAACTCAACCAGTTTTTAAGTACAATTCTTTTGGAGGGCATTTACTTTTTCTACTATGGTAGCTCTCTACTTGAGATCTTCAAGGGCTTCTTGAAAATGAATAGGAATAGGCATAAAAGAAATTTGATAGGTAAAAGCTAAGTAAGGTTTAGATAAATGGTGATAAGAAACAAAATCAAATGAGATAAATAATATTAAATGAAGGCTTAAAGAAGCCCAACCTATTAGGCTTAGAAAAGAGAGGGAATTCCCAGTTGAAAAGCAGATCACAGATCCACTAGAATAAGTCTATTTCCACCACAAAAAAACCTAGAGCACTGGCTACCAAATACTACCAATGATGGGTGGCATAAGCAACGATGATAAGGGTTTTCGCGCGAGATGGAGGTTGAAAGTCATGCGAGATTGGGGTTGAAGTCATGCAAGACTGAGGGAAGGGTTGGTGATGGTGACAGACCTAATGGACACAGAAGTAATGGGTTGGACTGCGGCAAGTATTGGTTGGGGACAATAGTAGGGTTTAGATTGTTTTGTTTCTAACGAGGATAGAAACAACAAAAGAAAATAAAATTGTCTTTTTTTTTCTTTTAATGTTTTACTCTGATACCAAATAAATAAATGTATGAAAAGTTTATTTTTTCATTAATCCTAATTAGGTATTTGTACGCTAATACATGTCCTATTTAGGGTAAGACAATAAATGCTAAATATTTATAGAATAATGCAAATAATAATATATACACAATTTAACTCAGACTATTATAATGTTATTACAGTGTCTGCTACAAATTCCATGAAATAAAATTTGTTTTTCCATTCAAATAGTCAAGGTATATTTACCATCGAGCTCTTGTTAGTAGGGAATGTATATCGAATTAGGAGCTAGAGCTATTTGTTCGTTATTTGGTTTCTCGTTATGTTAATTTGAATATTATAAGGTACAATTACAAGAAGTCTATTAGGATGACACTTAATGTTATAAGTAGTATGTTTATGGAAAAAGTACTTTAGAAGTCACTATGTTTGTATCATTTGGACACTTTGATCACGTTTTTTTTTTGCAAGAGACACATAAGTTACTTGATTTTTAAAATTAGGACAATTTAGTCTCATAACTTCTCCCTTTTTTACTGTAAAAAATGAACGCTTTAGTCACATAACTTTAAAATTATATGACTAAAATGTCCCAATTTTAAAAATCAAATGATTTATGTGTCTCTTGTAAAAACTATGTCACCAAAGTGTTCTAATGACACAAACCAAAAGACTTGAAAACTGATCACCCATGTTTTATTGTATTCCAAAGCTTTATTTTTATTGATAGGAAACAAACATGTGTTTGCTTCATTAAAAAGAAAAAAAAGGTACAAATGTGGACCACCAGTCCATCCAATATAGAGTGAGTGTAGAAGAATTAGGAGGCAAAACAGAAAAATAAGATGAATAAATAGATATCCCAAAAACTTGAACAACATTTTGAAAATTTGAAGAAGGTGAAATCTTGAATCCTTAAAAAAAGAAGAAAAGTAGCACACATGGTTGTGAGAACATGTTCTTTTCTCTGAATTCCCCCACAAACTTCCATCTTCATCTTCTTTACCTCTTCCTTGATCATTGGCTACTCTATTTCATAATTTCACTACATCATAAATATTGTTTTTACTTGCTTTGAGCTTTGGTACCGAGTTGATATCATTGGTTTTCATAAGATGGAAAGGTATGTAATGAAATTTGATACAGAGTTGTAAATTAAATTTGAATTATAACATTTAGACTAGTTCATGCTTCTTCTGATAATACTAACTCGGTGTCATTTCTAAAATTCATCTCCTTATCAAAGATTTTGAGATTGAACTTTAGTATTCTTAATCATCTGAACGTTCTGTTGTTGTAGGAAGAAAATGAAGCAAATTATACTCTTGCTACAACTGATCCAAATGAATTACTTTTGTTCTACCGATATTTCTACGAAAAAAATATCAGAGAAGGAGAATATACAAAAAAACCGTAAGGATTTATTTTCAATGTTTTACTTACCAATTCAGTATCTTTCCTCATTTCCCTTTTCTAATCTCTCTCTATCTGGTTATTTGAAGGGAGGAGATGGCTAAGATCTGCCAAATTGCAACTGTACTTTATGAGGTGCTGAAGACAGTGGTATCACCCCAGAAGATAGACTTGCAGGTATAATTTGCATGATTTTGGTACAATATCTCAGTATTTACAGAATAATTATGGGATGGAAATTACTAAAATGTTATCATTGCAAATTATTTTACTACAGATACAAAGAATTGCAGAAGATGTTGCAAGAAAAAGGGAGCAGTATGCACATTTTAACATTATTCCATTATATGCTGTAGGGATTAAACCAGCAATCATGGAATTTCCTGAGGTTTGTCATTTTACTTCACTTCTGTGTTGCATTTTGCTTCATCTTTCTTAATGCTAATTCATTATTCATCTGAAACATGTAGATCAAAGCAGCTCTTTGTGCTCTACGCAATGTGAGCTATCTTCCAATGCCTATAGTTCACTTAAAACCCACTGGGCCAGATGATAGTTTGACGGCGCCCACTGAGAAAGTTAAACCTATCAATGATATACTGGATTGGTTGTCCTCTATATTTGGGTTTCAGGTAACTTGCTCTTGAGTGCGTCTGCTGTGATTTGTAAATATTCTTATTTTGTTCTTCACCTTGGGTGTTTTGTCAAGCTAAATACAACTTTAACTTATTGTTTCAGCTGCACATAAACTTATTGACTTGTTGAAATGACTTTTTGACAAAAGAAACATGGAGAACGAAATGGTCAAAAAAAATTATTTTATTTAATAGATACATAGTAAAGGTTTTCCCAAACTTGTGGATGTCTTCTTTTAGGAGAAAATTCCCAATTGTGCTACTTTTAGTGCTCTCAGTAAAATATAAACATACTAAATTACTTGATTTAGTCTAACTAGAAGACTGCTTAGGAGTGATATGGAATATTTTTATTCTGTGTTCGAGATCTGCAATGATCCTTTTCTCAGTATGACAACTGTAAGCTGTATTTATTTTTTATGAAGGAAACTTGAGCTTATCTAACTGCTTTTTGTTGGCTTTTGTTTTTGGGTTATTAAGAAAGGAAATGTAGCAAATCAGAGGGAACACCTGATATTGCTACTTGCAAATATTGATGCACGGAGAAAGAATCTTAAAGATTATATCCTGGTGAATTGTCTTTTACTGGAAACTGTCTTGTATTTAATTTACATGCTGATGAATTTCTCGGAAGCAATCATACATTTTTCTCCAGTCAGTAAAGATTGATTGCTATCTTATTGCAGTTGGATAGTGGTACTGTTCAGCGTCTGATGGATAAAATCTTCAAGAATTACAGTTCATGGTGCCACTATTTACATTGTAAATCAAACCTTAGGTGAGTGATCTAACTGCTTTCTCTATTGTACCTTGTAAGTAAAACCTTGAAAGTAGTTACAAATTAAGACTCACAAAATGTTGTCATGATTTGGTGCTCTGAAACCTCCTTTTTTAATTTGTTTTCCCCTTCTCTTATGTTTTCTTCTCAGGTTCCTCCAAAATTCTGACAGGCAACGATTGAAAATAATTTATATTGCTCTTTATCTTCTTATATGGGGTGAAGCTTCAAATATTCGATTCATGCCGGAGTGCCTGTGCTATATTTTCCATAATGTATGTTTTCCATGCTTATATAGCTTAGATGTTCCTTATCGTATGTATGTTTACCCATAGACATCTTCTGCAATACTTTTTACTCATATGCTCAACAAAGTTGTTTAGAACAATTCAAGATTGCTCTACCAAATTTAGTATTTTTATACACTGTTATATAGCAAACCCTGCGTAAACATATGCATGTGTACACACATATCTTTGTGAATTCCCAAATAACATTTTATTTACGGGTGTCTGCAAAAAGTGGTATCACAAATTAAATGTGTGTATTCCGAATGTAATGCAAAACTCTTCTCTTCTGTTCAAGATTGTTGTTATACAAGTTTCTTAAATTTTGTCGTATTATATTCTAATAAAAATAATTGGAAATTGTAAAACTTAGAATTCACTCTTATTAATTTTCATTCAAGGATACTATATATTTATATACAAAGCTAGGGACACTCTTAGGTGACATACACCTAATACACAACTAAGACACCTAATACACAATTAATATATTCAATTAGTGATTGACACCTAATACACACCTAACATCTCTAACACTCCCCCTCAAGTTGGAGCATATATATTAATTATGCCCAACTTGTTACAAAGATAATCAACCCGAACCCCACTTAAAGCTTTCGTGAAGATATCTCCTAGTTGTTCTCCAGTCTTCATATATCTTGTAGAAATCAAACCTTGTTGAATTTTCTCGCGAACAAAATGACAATCAATTTCAATGTGTTTAGTTCACTCATGAAACACATGATTAGAAGCAATATGAAGAGCAGCTTGGTTATCACACCACAATTTCATTGGTACTGAAGTTTTAAGACCTACTTCATCCAAGAGCTGATATATCCATATTATCTCAGACGCAGATTGTGCCATAGCCTTATATTCTGACTCTACACTCGATCGTAACACAACATTCTGCTTCTTACTTTTCCATGAGACCAAATTTCCTCCAATGAAAATACAATAGCATGATGTAGATCTTCTATCCATTTTGGAACCTGCCCAATCTGCATCTGAAAAACATTCAATATGAGTGTGTCCATGATTTGCATACAAGATGCCACGTCCAGGTGCTCCTTTCAAGTAACACAAAATTTTCTCTAAGAGGTTGCTCCATAAACACCTCCTCTTGAAGATCACCATAAAGAAAAACATTCTTGATATCTAGTTGATGTAAAGGCCAATGGTGAGTAGCTGCCATAGAAATAAACAACCGAACAGAGGTCAATTTAGCAACAGGAGAGACAGTGTTAGAATAGTCCACTCCATAGGTTTGAGCATATCCCTTAGCAACAAGACGGGTTTTTAATCGAGCAACTGACCTATCCAGATTAACCTTAACTGATAACACCCATTTGCATCCGATAGCCCGTTTCCCCGAAGGTAAATCAACCAAGTCCTAAGTACCATTGTCATCCAACACATTCATTTCATCGATCATTGCATGATGCCAACCAGGATGAGATATGACTTTGTGAACAATTTTAGGGATAGAAATAGAATCAAGAGAGGCAATAAAAGAGCAAGAGGAAGATGACAAGCAGTTATAAGAAACAAAAGAAGAAATAGGATAAGTACATTGGCGTTTACCTTTGCGTAATGCAATAGGAAGATCATCGTTCAGGACTGGATCTGATGACGAAGGAGCAGGTGTAGGACATGAATCAGAAGATCTATGTCTGTAGTAGACTTGAGTTATAGGAGGCCTAACAGGAACTAGATCAGAGACAGATTCAAATGATGTGATAGAATAGACTAACAAATCATCATCTTTCCCCTAACGTGCAGGAGAAGAAGACGAAAAATAGGGTGTGTCTTCCATGAAGGTAACATCAATTGAGACAAAATATTTGTTAAGACTAGGACAATAACATCTATAACCTTTCTGGAGACGAGAATAACCAAGAAAGATACACTTTAAAGACTTGGGATCTAATTTAGTAACATGTGGATGAACATCCTAAACAAAACAAGTGCTACCAAATATCCTAGGGTCAACTAGAAATAGTGACTTATTAGGAAACAAAATTTTGTCAAGAATCTCATCATGAAGAAAAGATGAGGGGATTCGATTAATAAGAAAACATGCTGTTGAAACTGCATCGGCCCAAAAAGGTTTAGAAACATTCATTTGAAATAATAAGGCATGTGCAGTTTCGAGAAGATGTCTGTTCTTACGTTCGGTCACTCCATTTTGAGATGGAGTATCAACACACGAAGTTTCATGAAGCATGCCATTTTGAACCATATAAGATTGAAACAAAGCTGATGTATATTCTTTGGCATTTTCACTTCGCAAAATACGAATTGAAACATTAAATTGAGTTTTAATCTCAACACAAAATGCGCAAAAAATAGAAAACAATTTAGAACGACTCTTCATTAAATATAACCAAGTTACATGAGAATAATCATCCACAAAAATAACAAAATACTTGAATTCAGGTTTAGACAAAATAGGACAAGGACCCCAAACATTAGAATGAACTAATTCAAAAGGAACATTAGCACGTTTATTAACTCTTGGATTTGAACTAAGACGATGATGTTTTGCAAATTGACAAGACTTACAATCTAATGAAGACACCTTACTAAACTGAGGACAAAGTTTCTGAAGGAAAGGAAGAGATGAATGACACAGTCTACAATGTGCCTCAAAGGGAAAGGTTATACACCAGAGCAAGCAACAGATATCGATACTGGTGTGTCAAGAATATAGAGGCCTCCAGACTCATGTCCTTTACCAATAGTCTTCTTCGTCATAAGATCATGAAATAAGCAACGATCAGGAAAAAATGAGAGGCAACAATTAAGATTGCAAGTAAGTTGACTTACAAAGATCAAATTAAAGGATAAGCTAGGTAAATGTAAGACAAACGACAAATGAAGCAAAAGAGTGAGAGTAATTGTGTCAGGCCCAAGAACACGAGATGATGACTCATTGGCTAAGGTAACAGTAGAGGTGGAAGTGTGTGAATGAAAAGTAGAAAAGAGACTAGAATTACATGTCATATGATTTGTGGCACCAGAATCAATAACCCATTTGGAAGATGAGGAAATGAGACACGCATTTGATTTACCTGAATCAGCAATAGTAGTGACAGAAGGTGATGAAGACCTTAGTGATTCTTGTTATTGTGAGAACTTGGTAAATTCGTCTGCAGAGATAAGAACCGATTTGTCAGAATATGCAATATGAGCCGAGTGACCTTTCTGATGCTTGTATTGAAGCTTTCTACAGTCATGTTTCGTATGTCTTGGTTTATGACAATAGTGACACACAATACCTCCTAGGTCTTGTGGTAGAGTTTCAAACCCTTGCGAGCCACCTCCTTTGTTTCTATTCATATAAGTTGACCGTCCATGCTTATAATTATTATTTTGGCTGACCAAAGCACCATTTAATTGACCAGGTGGAGGTGGAGTGTCTTCTGTACGAAGTACTCGACTAAACACCTCTTGTAAAGAGGAGATCTCAGAACTAGAAAGAACCTGGGACTTAGCAATCTCAAAAGTAGAGGGAAGATCAACAAGAAAACTCATGACCGCCATTTGTTCCCGTTGGCTTTACTGAACCTTCACATTAGGCCTAAAAGACATCAACTATTGAGCTCCTCATAAGTCCTTTTAAATTCTATAAAATAATTCGTGAGTGATTGATCTTGTTTGTTTGCACGGTAAAATGCTTTGCATACCTCATACATACGAGAAAGATTTCCTTTACCAGAATATAAGAAATCTAAATAATCCATCAATTCCTTAACGAATTCACAATGATTGATCAAGTCAATTACATTGCTCTCAATATAATTCCGAATCTGTAAAAATAAGCGGGCATCTTCTCTAAGCCATGTCTGCTTTGAATCATCTTTAGGAGGATCATTAGTCAAATGAGTATCTTTGTCGATACTTTTCAAATAAATTCAAATGGTCTTACTCCAAGCCAAATAATTTCAAGCCATTGAGCTTATGATTCGTGATTTTATACATCATAGGCACCATATCCGTCACAACATTAGATTTTTTTCAGCCATAACTCTTACAAACGACAAGGTAGCAAACAAACGAACAAACAAAACCCAACAACAACAGCGACCAAACACGTTGCGAAAAGGAACACAAAATTGGAAGAACCCAAACCTGAACAATCACAAGCGATGAGTGCCAAACCACCACAGATAACGCAGGAAAACGCCGGAGAGTAACACGAGGTCGACCGGAGAAGACTACTGCAGGGACGCGTTGTCAAGCACCGGCACGTGGAAAGATGGCAGAAAGTGGTGGAGCGTGTGGCTCACTCGCGGCTCGTTTGGTGACCGAACTTCGGGGTTTGGCCGGTCGGCGGTTGGGCTTTCTCCCTGTGTTGGCGGTGAGAAAAAAAATTGCACTCCAAAAGGGTGTTCCGAGTTGGAACCCAAAAATGCACTAAATCAGACCCTTATTTGAACGGGAAAAACAATTCCGAATTTTGTAACCCAAATGTTCTGATACCATGTAAAACTCAGAATTTACTCTTATTAATTTTCATTCAAAGACACTACATATTTATATACAAAGCTAGGGACACTCTTAGGTGACATACACCTAATACACAACTAAGACACCTAATACTCAACTAACATCTCTAACAGAAATAATGGATTATGTCAACTTTTTTTTTAAGTTGATCAGATAAGGAAGAACAAAAAACATAACTTTTTTGGTTTAACAATTAGAAAAAGTGTTCAACATCGAACACGATTTTGATACCAAGTAGAAATATAAATATAAAATAGGTTTATACTGATGAATCAAATAAGTTAAGAGGAGAATCATACAATTAAAGATAGAAATTCTAATTTGCATTCATTCATAATACTGAAAGATTACAACTATATTTATAGTTGAAAGTTTATAAGATATGGACCTAATTAACCTAGAGGAGGGTGAATAGGTTATTTTTAATTTTTATTAATTTATAATATAATAACCTAAATAGAACGGTCAGTCATGCAATTACGTGTAAGAATAAAGTGCAAAAATAAAATAATAACATACGATATTTTTAGGTGAAAACAATTTAGACCACAACCATGACCTAAGAGGAAAACCACCGGTGTATCGGACCACCTAACTTTTCACTATGAAAATCAAATGTTCAAGTACAAACTCAGTCTTATGTTACCCTCCTTAGGATACTGCACCAATGTACTTTACTTACAAACCTCTGCTCTGTTTTCACAATTTCTAGTGTTAGCGTGAGCGGTTTCCAGACCAACGATCCAATGAGCTTCCAACCAATCAGATACGTTCACGAATCAGCTGCAAAAATGGTTAGCACAAAAACACAAGTGCACGTGTGTGTTCTAGAACGGATTTAACAATGAATAATCCTAACTAGATGATTCAAAATATGTCACTTAAATCAAATCAACTTAACAAATCCTAGAACAAATATTACAATTGTCAAATCATTAAATTCCACTTAGCAAGATAGCTATTCAAGAGCATAAGCGTATCTAAATGACATATGCAGTATAGGCATGTTCATTGTAACAAAGTAAATAAAGTAAAAAGGGAAATCAAATTGTAGCGTTAAGGATTAAATGAAGATTCACAAAAGTTGCACGCAAATTGATTTCTAACTAATGTCACTGCTCCTTGCCTAAGTAAACATATATAAATGTATATTACCTATATCATTCAAAGTGAAGATCAATAAAACTTCACTTTTCCTGCAAACCAACACTAAGTTATATATATTAACCATTTGAATTAAGCTCCTTTGTCATTCCTCTTATTTATTCCTTTTTTTTTGTTTTCAACAGCTCATCAATAGTAATAATAAGACTAAAAACCTAGTCCTTTTAAGACTATATATAAGACTCCTACGGAAACTTAATCATAATTATCTATTATTCTAATAAAATCCTAATGGATTCTAAAATCAAAACTAAAATAGTGTGTTGTCTTTAAGAATGATTACACTACATGGTTTTACATTTCTATTTAACTGGGATTTTTACATTTAATTGAAATTTTATCATTTGACCCAAGGTAGGGTGAATTCAGTTTTCATGAAACTTATTTTTCAACTCAAAACAAGAAAGTAAACAACTTAAGAAACATTCATTTGTATCACAAGTGGAGTCATCTATTCATTTAAATTATTTTAAACTAGCAAAGGTATTGCAAATAGCATCCCAATGTAACAAGTAGGCTTTTAACTTGTTTATTAAACATTTTTGCATGTGCCAAGCAGAATAAGTGAATTCATTTCTTTGAGGTATTAGTTTCCTAATCATTTGTTGAGCTAAGAATTTTTGACTTCATGGTTGATAATAAAAATTTCTTATTTCTAGAATGCAAACCATTTATGGCATTTAGAAAATATCATATGATTGTGGTCAAATCATGCCTTAATTTATAGCAGGTTAATTTCTTCATTCTAATATATGTTTTTAAATCGACAATCTCTTTCTCCAAAAGATGGCCAGTGAGGTTTATGAGATACTCTCTAGCAGTGTTCATCATGTCAGTGGAGAAACGTATGGAAATGAAGCATGTGAGGAAGAATATTTTTTGAGGAATGTTATAACCCCTATATATGAGGTTTTGTACAAGGTAATAAGCTCATTAACTGATGCTATATAATGATGGTTTTGCTTCTAAACTATTTCATTCATTTGTTATTTTTCTTTAAGTAGGAATCAAAGAGAAATAAGGGAGGTAGGGCAAGTCATTCAAGTTGGAGAAACTATGATGATCTAAATGAATACTTCTGGTAAGTATCTTGAAACCATAAGTCATGTTTCATGTTACAGTCGTATGTTATCTTGAAATGTTAAAGTCTCACATCGATTGAGGATCGCGCCCACGCTGCGCATATAAATAAGGGCAGTCCTCTATCTCATAACCTGGTTTTTGAGATGGAATTAGGCCCAAATTTAACATGGTATCAAAGCAAGGTTATCCGATCGGTGCAGTTGTTTCGTCATTGGTGAGTGATACATTCCGCCACTTGGGTTCCATAAGCTTAACATCTCCATCGGTCTCAAGGAGACAGACCCTTACCGATGTGAGGGAGAGTGTTAAAGTCCCACATCGACTGGGGATCGTGTACATGCTGTGCATATAAACAAGGGCAGTCTTACATCTCATAACCTGGGTTTTGAGATAGAGTTAGACCCAAATTTAACATGAAACCATACTTTTGGTAAGTATCTCAAAAGAAACATGTTTCTTTTCTTTAGGTCTGAAAAATGTTTTGGGCTGGGATGGCCAATGAACCCTAAAGACCGTTTTTTTAGGCATTCAGATGGGGTGCAGCCTGTAAATGAGGTATATATACTTTTCCTTCTAAATACCTTTTGCTTTATGTTTCTTTTCTCCTTAAACTTGGGAGAAGCTACGGAAGTGGGGAAGCAATAGCACAATTGTTTTTTTTAGTAACTTGTTTAGAAATGTTATCTGATGACATTTCTTGAGATGAAAATGAAACTCACTGGTGCACTATGCACTTGACAATTTTTTGATTTACACAGAAAAGTATGTATTAAATAGAAATTATATGATCCATAAATATCTTTGACAGAGACCAAATCAAGTTGCTGCTGGAGGGACAAAGCCTAAAACAAATTTTGTAGAAGTCCGTACGTTTTGGCACCTCTACAGAAGTTTCGACAGAATGTGGATATTCTTTATACTGGCATTACAGGTAGCGTCATGTTTGTGTATATGCATTTTGTTTTGGTATATGAATTTAACCTTCCTGACATTTGTAATTTGTTAAAATCCTCCTTCACGAATCCTTATTTTATATATAACTTCATCTTACATTAACTGCATTGAACTGCAATGAGGAATTGTTTTCTTTTTAGTTTAGATGATCATTAACTATTAAATTGAGCAAACATATTAATTGGATGTTTAAAAAAAGGGCTGACATGTCTTTCTTCCATGTCACTTCCATTTTGGGATCCCAACTTATAAGTCTGAATAAGCAGGTTCGTAAATCTTTAGGCCAAAATTTCTCTTAATTAAAATGTTGATGAAGTTCTTTAGGTTTCACGAGAGTGGCTGTACCCCTTGGTGATTGAGATAATTCCTCCTAGCAGAGTATGCATGTGGTTTTAGTATTAAAACCCCACAAATAGGCTCAAGAAGTAAATTCATTGTTTGGTTTCTGGTTCAAATTCTTAATCTCACTTAAAAAATTTAGTAGAGATATGCAGTGTTAAAAGAGACTAAAGAAATTGGAAATGCATCTAATTGACCTTATGATAGCAGTGGTAACTGACTTGAGAACGACAGGAAAAGTAGGATTAAATATTTATGCAGAATATTAGGGTCCCTGGGAGGCTAACGGCTATAACTGTCTAGATATTTCCAAAGATATTTCAATTTTGAGAAGATATAATTTTTTTTTTCTGCTTCATCAATCTTTACCACGCATGAATGTTTTAATATAGGCTAAAATAACATCCGAGGTACCCAAATTTTTGTTCATTTTCTACAAAATTACTTGAACTTTTTTTCTCTATACAAAAGTACTTGGACTTTTATCGCGTTTACATATAAGTCCTTTTTTGTGATTAAGTTCTACCATGTTAGTTAACTAGTGTTAGTGACATAGCAAAACTTAATTAGTGTTAATTAGTTGACATTACAGAACTTAATAACAAAAAAGTATTTATGTCTAAATAGGATAAAAGTTTGGGTGCTAAAAAAGTCAAAATATGTGTAAAACAGACCAAAATTTGGATAATTTGGAAGCCGTTTAACCTTTAATATACTTGTCAGTAATTACAGAAGACACGGGGGGAAATTGAAGTAGTTTTTTCCTCTAGCATGTCTCTCATTGATTATATTCTATTTTCTAGGCTATGCTTATAGTTGCATGGAGCCCCTCTGGATCTCCTGCTGCTTTCTTTGATGCAGATGTCTTCCGAAGTGTTTTGAGCATCTTTATAACCTCTGCTTTCCTGAACTTTTTACAAGGTACTCATAATACTTTAGACATGAGTGGTTATTTTATTTTATTTTTTATCCAAAAATCTGCCAAATGATTATGGAGGTCATTCATTTGAATATTTGTAAATTGAAGAAATATGTGTATGTGCTACATCTATCAGCAGTTTTTAATAATATAGAAGTTACAAATATTACACATGAAAGTTCACAATAAAGACCAAATAAACTTAGAGAGAGTGAATATGTTATTTTAAAAATTAACAATTTTAAAATCTATATCTAGACACAACAACCAAACATGCAATCACATGTTAAAAATTAAATGCAGAAAGTAAAATATTAATACGATATTTTTAGGTAAAAACAACATATGTCACACCAATGACCCAGGAGAAAAATCATTGGTTCACCAGCTACCTAATTTTTTCACTATGAAAATTAAATTTTTAAGTTCAAACTCGGACTTATACTACTCTTCTTAGGATACTGCCCCCAATATACTTTAGAGCACCTATTCTATTTTCACAGTCTCCATGATTAGCATGAGCGGATCTTGACCAACATTTTAATTAGTTCCTTACTAATTAGACACATTTACAAAATAACTTGCAAAAGCATTAGCACATAAACACAAGTGTTCGTGTGTGTTTTAGATGGATTTCAATAATGAATAAATCCTAAGCTAGTAGATTCAACAAATATATCAATTAAAGAAAATCTATAGTAAACCTAGAAGAAAGATTGCAAACCAAGATCAATGGACAAGCTTCTTTAAACCTAAATAATCAATTAAATAAATCAAAAAACACATATTATGAATTGATGTAAGCTTGGGAGAATCCTAGAGAGAAGGGATCACAGAAAATAAAAAATAAAAACTATAAAATTTGTGGGAATTAAAAACATATAGTTTTTGTGTGCTTGTGAGCTGTGTAGGGTCTTGTAACAATGAGCAATAGGTTGTATTTATAAGAAAAATTAAAACCTTAATCTTAGATAAATGTAGAAAGATAGTCATACTCCAAATATGATTAGTAATACTCATTGTTGAAGAAGAGTTTTTTTTTTGAAGTTTTATTGAGCATTTGTCATTATTATTGCTATATCTTTTTCATTCGATATCCGATTGAGGTAAATTAAAGTGCGTTGTATAGTTAGCTCAATGGGATATAATCTTTAATGAAATAAATATTTTTCAATTTGGACTATTCTTAGGCCAAAAAAGGCTTTCAATCTACGTCCATAAATCTAGAACTTTATGCTATATTTTAGTCTATATTTTGGACTGTATTTTAGTATATATTTTAGGCTATATCTTAACTTATATTTAGGCTAAATTTTAGCAACAATAATTTGTGCAACAAAAATAATTCAAAGTATTGTGCAATGTGATGGTGAATGCATGAATGCATTCTAAATGTGATAATATAGAGATTATATCTTAAATGCAATCATCCAAAACTACGTTGTTTCTTTGGATTTATTTGAAGGACTTAATAACAAGCGTAGAAACTAGTTTATAAATAAATGTTGTCTATGAAAATCGATAATACTCATAATACCTTACAAAATCTCCATTTGTTATTTTCGTGTGACAAAACTACTCTCTCAATTTCAAAGTGGAACTATCCTATGATCCAGTAAAACCATCTTCAATTTTCTTTGAAAAGCGTGTATGTAATTGAAATCACTTAAGATAAAACAAGACAAACTTACCTTAAGAGCCTTACTGTTTTTTAGTTCAATTATCATAAACATAATAATTCAAAGATCATATGGAGCATGCATTCACATCAATCAACTTGGCATAAGGCATAACAACAAGGTATAATGATGTGATGCATTCTCCCTCTATATGCATTCTCCATAACCACATGAAAAATATACATGCATGTGCACGTGAGTGAGAATTGCTCTCCCCTTATTTGGCATACAAAAATGACAAAGTAAGTAGGAGAAATTACACAAGTAAGACTAATGGTGAAGTATGTGCGCAAAAATTCAATGGTGTTAGACTCCCCTAAAATGCAACGATCCCCTAAATTTAACATCAATTTAATAAGAAATAAAAAGAAAAATTTGTAATTAAAAAAATAATAAAAGTTGAATTTAAATTTATTTTCACTTTAAACGATACACAAAGCAATAAACTAATTTATCCACAAACAAGCGAACAACCAAGTTAGAATTTATTTTTACTCACATTTTAATTATCCATTGTATAAATAGTCAAGTAGAAGATGCACATAAGTACACTTAGCACATATAATGACATATTAGAATTTATTTAAAATAGTATACAAAGTTAAATTTCACTGATATGCTAATTAATTCATTTATAACTAATCAAGAAAGACTCAGTCAAAGGAGTATCACATATATTACAAAATTATAATTGAGTTTTTAATCTTACTTTAAGAAAGAATTTTGACCAAGAAAGAAGAAATTTGAATGAGTCATAAATTTTTATATTTGGCTTTCTTTTGGTGCATACTAACAATATATATTTTTCTTATAAGCATATTCACTTTTCTTTTATTATTCATTTTATTATTATAATCATAGTTTTTAATAATTTTTGTTATACATACATGAGCCATACACCTAGTATAATGACTTTCACATTAGTTACGAGGTAGCCCTCTCTACTAATTGTGATAGCTTCGCACATTACAGTAGGTAACTCTCAAAACTAGGTACCTCCTTACGAGAAATTTTTTCAAAGTTTAAGGAATATGACTAAAGATTAATAATAAGCTTCAAACATAACTTTACTAAGAGTATGAATAACTTTATGTCATAATTTATCATCACATATTTTCAAAAAGCAAAGTCTTTTCTTTGCTAGGGTTTTTGTTATTTTGCCTCCATTTTTGCAATCTTTTCTTCATCGTTGCCATTTTTGCCATTCTTTCTTCATCTCTTCCATATTAAATAAACCCCTCATGATCTTTGTTGCTTCTTTCCCTATTTGGTTTATTCCTCATTTGGATCTGGTTTTGTTTCTCGTTCTTCTAGATCGATTCCTTAGTTGGTTCCTATTGATTCTCTTGCTTGTGACTAATTTCTCGAACAAGCAATGTTATTTGAAGATAGGTTTGCATTGTGAAGCTAGTTGCAAGGTTAATTGACGCTAGTTTGGGGGCTTTTAGTTTCTTTAGTCATCATTCATTGTTGCAATCTACTTCTGCCATTGTAGATCATTGATTTTCATGTTCACCAATTCTTGAGTGCTACGATCACTCCTATTTGTGTTTTGACTAGAAACTCCTTGATTTGAGCTAAGTAGGCTTCTAATTTCAGGGTTTGTTATGCACTTCGGTGTGGTGATTGCTTTGATTAAAGCGATAGTCATCATGTTTTGAAGTTTTGATGCTTGTGAATTTCCATAGTTTTTGTTGTTTCTATCCAAATGCTTCAGTTCTTTGGAATTCGTGCTGCAATGTTGTTTTTGCTTTTCTTTCATTGTTGCTATTAGGTTGAAGCTTCTGGTTCTCTATTTCTTTGATTTTCTTCCTAAGAATTGGTGTTTTTCTATGAAATGGATGAAGCCTCATGAAATAGATAGTCTCGATCTTACATTTGAAGTTGGGGATTTAATCAAGGAAGAGCATGAATTGCTGGGTCTTGCAATGGTTGTTTATGCTATGAGGGAACTTAATGTTCTTGTTTGGACTACATTCCTATCTTGTCTTGGTGCTAGTTTTGAGGTGTGTTGTGAAATTTCAATAAACACCTTGCTAATCGTGAAGAAGGTTGGATGTGGCTATTAAGGGTTACAATTTTTTTTTTGGGGAGGGGGGGAGGAGGGGTTGGTGGGTAGGTGATGATGGCTAATAAAAAAAAAAGAGTTTGTATGTGTCTATTTTCTATTTGTTTATTGTGGTTGTGATGTGTTAGTGTGTGCTTTCGTCGAGTATTAAACTGTGTTGGTAGGTTTTACTTCTGCTTCGGTAAGGAATGTTGCTGGACAATAGCATTTTGTGAAACAAAGGATGGATGTACCAGTTGTAAGCCCCTTCGGATAGTTGTTCTATCATGGATAGGGAGTCTTGTTTGGCCCTTGATTGCCACAACATTATAGCTTGAGGTGTTTGTACTAATTTGCTGCTTGAATAAATTCTATTCTTTTGATAAAACAAAATTGATCATCCCATGTAGAACTGTAAACGTATGCACAGGTGACATTGTACAATCATTCATATAATAGATGAACACAAGTAAGTGTGTTTTGGATGGATTTTAATAATTAATAAATCTTAAGCTAGTAAATTTAACAAATATATTTATTGCAAATCTAGAACAAAGATTTAAACCCACATAAATGAACATAGCTTCTTTAAACCTAAATAATCAATTCAATAAGTCAAGATAACACATGTGATGAATTAATGTAAGCATGGGAGAATCATGAAGAGAAGCTATATGATCACAGAAAATAAACAATAAAAACTATAAAATTCATGAGAATTAAAAGCTTATAGTTTTTGTGTGGGATCTTGTAACAATGAACAATAGATTGTATTTATACAAAAAATTAAATCCCTAATCCGAGATCATTGTAGAAAGACAATCATACTCTAAATAGGATTAGTAATACTCATTATTGAAGAAGAATCTTATTCGAAGAAGATTGCATTTTTGAAGAAGTTCTATTGAACAGTTGTCACTATTATTGCTATATCTTTTTCATCCTATATCTGATTGAGGTAAATTAAAGTGCACTACAAAGCTAACTCAATGGGCTATAATATTTAATGAAATAAAAATGTTTCAATTCGGATGATTCCTAGGCCAAAAAGGACCCTCAATCTACATCTAGAAATCTGAAAATTTATTATATATTTTAGTAACAAAAATAATTCTAAGTATTGTGCAATGTACTTGTGAAGCATGAATGCAATTCTTAGTGTGATAGTAGAGAGATTATATCTTAAGTGCAACTATCTAGAACTTGGATGTTTCTTCAACTTTATTCGAAGGATGTGATAACGAGCCTAAAAACTAGTTTATAAATAAATATTTTGTCTATTAAAATTACCAGCACTTATAATACAACCCATGTATCATCTTTTGATTGAGCAATCTTATTATGCTTATTTGTGTTGTGCAGCCACTCTGGATATAATTCTCAGCTTTAATGCCTGGAAAAGCTTAAAAATCACTCAAATAGTTCGATACCTCTTGAAATTTGTGGTAGCAGCTGTTTGGTGTGTGGTTTTGCCAATATTTTATTTCAGCACAGTGCAGAACCCAACTGGGCTCATAAAATACCTCAGAAGTTGGGTTTGGAATTGGAGGAACCAGTCACTATATAGTTATGCTGTTGCAATCTATTTGATACCCTGTATATTGGCTGCTATACTATTTCTGCTTCCACCTTTGCGGAAAACAATGGAGCGGTCTAATATGTGGATTATTACTCTCATTATGTGGTGGGCTCAGGCAAGAATGTCTAGCATTCATTTTTTTGTCCTTTTCTTTTTCTGCCAAACCACATGGCGTTTAGTTAAACTTATCTTTCTAATTATCTTCTTTTAATAATTTTTATATCAGACTGATCTAAATGTTGTATTGTTATTTTGTGGCCACACTGCAGCCTAAACTGTATGTAGGAAGAGGCATGCATGAAGACATGTTCTCATTGCTCAAGTAAGGAAAACTGTCCGCTGTTTTATTTTTCTGTTACTCATCTTTTAAAAGGGGTAGGTTTCTGGGATAGTCCGCTGGGCCATAGCTGAGTAAATTCCTGAAGATTCTTCATATTTTCAACTTTTCTGTCGTCTTAGTAGTGTTATGTAATGATTTTTTTTTCTCAGGTATACTCTGTTTTGGATCATTCTGTTGATAAGCAAGCTAGCTTTCAGTTACTATGTGGAGGTGATGATTTGAACAATTGTTCAATTAAAAATATTTGAATATATACTCTGATGAAATTATTCATTTCTGAAAGACTTGAGGGTATGTTTGTTTGCATTAGAGTTTAATTTACAAGTAAATCAGTCTGCTTGCATAGAGGGTATTCACGAATTAGCTGCATTGAGTAAAACACACAAGTGAAAAAATTAGACTTTAGTTTACTTACCAATTGGAGAAAATTTAAAATAGTCGTTATCTTTGACTAATGACTGAGACGTGTTGTGGAGTATTAAAATTAACGTTATCCATTTGAAACAAACTCTTGTCTGCATTATTCTGGCATTGTTGTGATTATGATATTTTTGAACTCATTAAAATATTTTTTTCTATCTAACATTCATTAAAAGGTTTTAAGTACATTGATTTATGACTTCTTTTAAAAGCTTAAGCTTGTAGAATGATTCTACAACTTACCCTTCAATTCATGCGTTCTGTTAAACAGATATTGCCACTTGTTGAACCTACAAAATTGATAATGGAGATGTCTATAGACAATTATCAATGGCATGAGTTCTTCCCCAATGGTAACATACCAGCCCTTCTTTTCTTGTCTGGACTAATATTACTGTATGTGTGGGACAACAGCCTGTGCTTATTATTATTATTTTTTATTTCCATAGCTACCCACAATATCTTCGTTGTTATTGCAATATGGACACCAATTATCATGGTAAGTAGATGATAGAAAAATTCATTGGAGTGAATAACTTGTCCTATGTTTAAAATTGTGTTTTCAGTTGCTATGAAACTTATTTGTTTTATTGCTATATAGGTTTATTTTATGGACACACAAATATGGTATTCCATATTTTCCACTCTATTTGGTGGGATCCATGGAGCCTTCAGCCATTTGGGTGAGGTTAGTGGAATATTTTCTTCACACCTTGGTAGAAGTGATAATTGTGCTAGTGACTTAGGATATGAAAATAGTGGTATGGTAAAACCCTTCAAAATGTGATTGCTTTTTTATTTTTAGAAACCCGGAGTTCCCATTTGTAACCACTGATATACATGAATTGAATTATGTCATTTGTTGCTTCTTAGATACGGACACTTGGGATGTTGCGTTCTAGGTTTGAATCGGTGCCTTCAGCATTCAGTCGTCGTCTTTTGCCTTCAACGAACAAGGCTGACAAGAAGAAAACTCTGGTAGTGCTGTGTCAATTTAGTGTTTTTGCTATTTATACCTTTCTTGGCTTGGACATCTCATCTTCCTTGCCCTTATGCAGGATGAGTCATTTGAACGGAAGAACATTGCTAATTTTTCTCAAGTTTGGAATGAGTTCATAGATAGCATGCGATTGGAAGACCTAATCAGCAACAGGTACTACTACTTTCTTTGGTATAATTTTTTCAACAAAATCATCAAATTAAGGCTCAGATTATTTCGTTTGACTTTTTAATAATTCAGGGATACAGATTTGCTGCTTGTTCCATATTCTCCAGGCGATGTTTCTGTGATGCAGTGGCCCCCTTTTTTGCTTGCTAGCAAGGTAATATAATTAATGGCTTCAAGCATACTTGGTACTCTATTGCATAGTCTTATATAAGTAGTATTTCTTTTAAATGTGACAGATTCCTATAGCACTGGACATGGCAAAAGATTTCAAGGGAAAGGATGACGATGATTTGTTCAGGAAGATTAAGAGTGATGAGTACATGTATTCTGCAGTTCTTGAATGCTATGAGACACTTAAGGATTTAATATACGCTCTTTTGGAAGAGCAAGCTGATAGGATGTAAGAACAAATCTTTTTACATAATCAGTTGCATTGTATAGACAATATCTACTGGCTGTTTAAAATCATTCTTCAAAAAACATTTTTGCCCCCGTCCTACACCTCTTCATTCAAAAGAATTTTGACATCTTGTGCCTTGTTATGGATTAGGATTGTGACGCAGATATGTGAAAAAATCGATCAGAGTATACAACAGAGGAAATTTTTGGTTTATTTCCGAATGAGTGGACTTCCCTCTCTCAGTGAGAGATTGGAGAAATTCTTGAAATTATTGGTAAAGTACTTTTATGCATTTTCTCTCTAAGCAGTGTTTGACAAACATGACCTAGAGATATCATTCTTCCATACTGAGTACCTACCAACTATATTGACAGCTAGCTGAAGGAGATGATGTTGAAAGTTCCCTACCTCAGTTAATAAATGTCTTTCAGGATATTATAGAGATTATCACACAAGATGTTATGCTCAATGGCCATGAGTAAGTAGTCTAAAAGATACTTAAGAGATATGTTTTAAATGGGTGTAGGGGGGCGGGATTATTCGTTCATCTTAGAGATCAGATGAGAATTTATTCTTTTGTATTTATCACTTTTGTTTTTCTATGTAGAATTCTGGAGAACAATGCAGATGGCAAGAAACAGCAGAGGTTTGAAAAGATCAACTTAGACCTGACAAGGACTAAGTCATGGAGAGAAAGGGTATGTTTTCACACATTAATTTTTATCTTGGGTTAATGTTCTCATTATCTGCTGCATTTCTCTGTAGGTGGTTAGACTTCATTTGCTTCTGACCGTCAAGGAATCAGCCATAAATGTGCCTCAAAACTTGGATGCTCGCCGCCGCATTACTTTCTTTGCAAACTCTCTTTTTATGAATATGCCAAGTGCACCCAAAGTTCGCGACATGCTTTCCTTTAGGTAGTCAAGACAGAACTTAATTTTTGAGAAAATAAAATATTATAGGTTTTTAACTGCTAATGAGAATGAAACATTAAGAATTCGACTGGGGCCTCACTTTCTTACTTATTTCTATTTTAAAAGTGTGGAAATATTGTTGTTCTTATCTACCATGTGAAAAACATTTGCATTTTCTGTTTTTAATTGTATGTTCTTTCTTGTATCTCAAGAGTGGTTTTATGCCTTAAAAAAATATTGTGTGGTTGTCTGTAGTCTGTCATAGACTCATAGTGACATTTTGTTTCTCTCCCTGCTACTTTAATTAACAAAGTTCTTTATCTGGTTGTGAGTAGTGTTTTGACGCCATACTACAAGGAAGATGTCCTCTATTCTGATGATGAACTTAACAAGGAAAATGAGGATGGAATATCAATTTTGTTCTACCTGCAAAAAATATATCCTGGTTAGTCTAACTAATTGCCACATTGTTCTTTTTATGGGTAAAGTATCAATCACCTCTCTCAAGTTTGGCAATTCATTAGTCTGCCTTCAAAATTAATGTTTCTTACCAATCATATAGCTCAAGGTTTGGCAAAATATTAAAGAAATCCCTTCACTGTTGATATTTTTTATCAGTCCCCCTCAAATTTTATTTTCCTTTGGTAAAGATATTATTTTCAATTTTGGTAGTGTTCTATTAATTTTCCAAATCTGGAGGTCTTGATATTACTTTTCTTTTTATTCTCTTTTACCCACTAACTGTGTGCTGCCTTCCGTTGTAAAAATAGATGAATGGCAAAATTTTTTGGATCGTATAAATGATACTAAACTTGGATGTTCCACGAAGGACAAGTCAGAGTTAACTCGCCAATGGGTCTCCTTCAGAGGCCAGACACTTTCTAGAACAGGTCTGCATGGTAGTTAATGATGAAATTTCACTTTACTATAACATTTTGCCATTGAAATTAAAAATTTCTCTTTATATTTATCCCAGTGAGAGGTATGATGTATTATAGGCAGGCTTTGTTACTTCAATGCTTCTTGGAGTTGGCAGGGGACAAGGGTTAGTAATATTTATGAATTAAAGATTAGTTATTGTTCCTTCATCATTTGAATATTGATGCTTTGTCAATTATCTATCATTATTTACTACTGTTTCCTTGGCAGACATTTTTGGTGGCTACCGAACCTCAGAGTTAAACGAAGAAGAACAGAAGGCTTTCTCTGATAGTGCACAAGCTTTGGCAGATTTGAAGTTTACTTATGTTGTTTCTTGTCAGGTCTATGGTATTCAGAAAAAATCCAATGACCCTCGTGACCAAAGTTGTGCCACCAATATTCTCAAGCTGATGCTACAGTGAGTTTAAAACAAAATTGGATCATACACTGTTCCATTTGATATTTGAATTGTTTGAGAGGCATTTTAAAATTATTAATGATACACAGATATCCATCTCTACGTGTTGCTTACATAGATGAAAGAGAGGAGACAGTGGGTGGAAAATCCCAAAAAGTTTACTTTTCTGTTTTGATCAAAGGTGGGGACAAGTTAGATGAGGTATGAAAGAACGTCTCTTGCCTTAAAAAATGTCATCTAGTTGCATTACAACTAAAATCAATAGTTCCTCTTAGTCATTCCCATGTGGAACTTTTTTTGGAATTATTTTTTTTCATTAACTCATAATTATAGAACATAAATAATCCAATTAAAGAAATTTATTAAAATTAATAGACATAGTAGTGTGAAGTATCATTCTTGATTGTTATAGTAATAGCATTGGAAGTATTCTTCTTCTTTATGAGTTTCAACTTGTTTGGTTGTAGTAGTGATTTCATGTTTTCAACCAATCTATTTAGGTCTATGTATTTGGCTTTGCTAAAACCAAAATATAACCTATGAAAGAATAGTTAACCCACCTCATAATAGTTTGTGCTTTTAGAAAAATTGGTTGTTAATTATTTTTTAACATGGTATTAGAGCGTAATGTCACGACCTTATTTTTCAAGTAGTGATCGTGCGGCACTTAGCACCGTCCGTTGCACTAAGCCTGCCTTTGAATCCGAATGAAACTCCAAAGAGACTAGAAAAAGAGTTTATCTTACAAGATGCTAAGAATTCCCAAGATGAATACAAATGAAGACCAATGGGTCTATTTATAGTGGGGCTCTAAGCTTAAGGCTATGCTACCACTTTCTAGATTCTTCTAGTTCTAGAATATACAAGAGTGTTCTTGTTTTATCTACAATATGCCACAAGGTTCTAGGTCCTTCTAGCCAACTCTAGAGTCTTCTAGGTTTGTCTAGTTCCTTCATGCACGTTCCGAGATGTTCCGTAAGCTTCCAGCGGCTTCTACATCCTTCATGAACTATCCGGCATGTTCTAGAATATTTCAGCCCATTCTAGCACTCTCCAGCGTGCTCTAGAACATTCTAGGGTTTTCAAAGCTTGAGTTGAGTCCATCCAACTCTAGCTCTTTCTAGACATCTCTAGGCAACTCTAGAACTTTCCATGTAGAATAGTCTAGATCCTTTAAGAGACCACCATTTATTTGGATTTTTAGGGACATTTGAGCGGGACGTGACACCCTCCCCCACTCAAGTTCGTGACGCCCTCGTCGCGCCTTCAAGCTTGAACCTCTCTATGTCATCTTTGAATTGCCACAAAGAATCCTCAGGTTCCCAGCTTGTCTCTACATCCAGAGCGTTCTTCCATTTGACCAAGTATTCCCGATAATTTGGTACACCTCTACGCCGGATCAGGCGATCCGCCAAGATTGAGTCCACTTTCCTGTCAAAGGAGGTTACTACTGCGGTAGGCACCCTCTTGGATTCTCCTCGACTCACGTCTTCCTTGTCTCCATGATAAGGCTTTAGCATGCTTACATGAAAGACTGGATAAATTTTAAGCTTTGGAGGAAGTTGTAGTTTGTATGACACCTTACCGACTTGTTTAAGGACTGGAAATGACCCTTCATACTTCCGAACTAACCCCTTATGAACCTTCCATAGAGATTTGAATTGTTGGGGCAATAGTTTAACCAGGACCAAATCTCCTTCTTGAAATTCCACCATCCTCCTTTTCTTGTCAACCCATTTCTTCATTTTCTTAGACGCCTTGTTCAAATAGGCTCGGGCCAACTCAGTTTGTTTGTGCCATGCCTTGGAAAATTTGAAGGCAGTAGGACTCTTCCCTTCATAACTTGTGGCCAAAGCATGGGGAGTCATGGGTTGCTGCCCCATGACGATCTCGAAGGGGCTCTTCGTGGTAGACTTGCTCATTTGTAAAATTATAAGAAAATTGGGTTACATCCAACAACTTCGCCCAATCATGTTGATTGGCACTAACAAAGTGCCTGAGATACAACTCCAACACTCCGTTTGTACATCACTTTGGGGGTGAAAACTTGTGGAGAAATTCAAGTTTGATCCCAACAACTTGAATAGTTCCGTCCAAAACTTGCTAGTAAATCGTGGGTCTCGGTCACTCACGATATTGGATGGAATTCTCCAATGCTTCACAACATTCTTGAGGAACAAACGTGTCGTCTCATCTGCCGTGCAATCCGTTGAGGCAGGTATGAATGTTGCGTATTTGCTGAAGCGGTCGATGACGACAATGATGCTACCAAAGCCTTCAGATTTTGGCAAGCAAGTGATGAAATCCATAGAGACGCTCTCCCATGGTCTCTCTGGAATTGGCAGCGGTTCTAACAACCCTCTGGGTGCATGCTGCTCTATCTTGTCCTGTTAGCACACAAGACAAGTTCTTACATAAGCTTCGACATTGTCCTGAAGTTGAGGCCAATAGTAGATTGACTTGATCAAAGCAAGGGTGCGCCTCATTCCTGGGTGTTCAACCCATAGGGAATCATGACACTCCTTAATAAACTCTTTCCTTAAGCTCCCCCATTTTGGCACGAAGATTCGATTCTGCTTGGCATAGAATAGTCCGTCACTCAGCCAAAATCGTCTCGTCTTTTCTTCCTTGATGAGGGCATCATGCTCCAACCCTTCTTTGATCCTTTCCAACAAAGGACTACTTGGCCTACTCAAGGCTGCTAATTCCGCCTTACGGCTCAGCGCATCAGCCACCATATTGGCCTTACCGGGTTTGTACTCCAACCTGTAGTCAAACTCCGCCAAGAAGTCTTGCCATCGAGCTTGTTTGGGACTCAATTTCTTTTGAGTCTGGAAGTAGCTTGTGGCTACATTGTCCGTCATGATAACAAAATGAGAACCCAACAAGTAGTGTCGCCCCACCCTTAGGTAATGAATGATAGCTGTCATTTTCATTTCTTGCAAAGTGTAGCGGTGTTCGGTGTCATTGAGTTTGCGGCTCTCATAGGCTATCAGACGCCCTTCCTACATCAAAACTCCACCAATGGCAAAGTCTGAGGCATCTGTGTGCATCTCGTATGTCTTGGAGGGGTCTGGTAGACAAAGCACCGGTTCTTTACTAATGACCTTCTTCAAGTCTTCGAATGAGGTTTGGCATTCACTTGTCCATTCCCAAGACTTGTTCTTTTTGAGTAGGTCGGTTAGTGGGGTTGCTCTCGCTGAGTAGGACTTGATAAACCTTCGGTAGTAGTTCACAAGTCCAAGGAAAGATCTTAACTCAGAAACCTTGGCAAGAGGTTCCCATTCTTGGATGGCTTTCACCTTGGCTCTATCCATCATCAATTTCCCATCCTTTATCCTATGCCCCAAGAACATCACCTCATCTTTGGGCAAAGGAACATTTCTCCTTCTTGACATATAGCTCATTTTTTCCCATGACCTCGAACACCTTCAAATGCTCTAGATGTTCTTCCAAAGTTTGGCTATATATCACGATGTCATCAAGATATACTACCACGAACCGATCAAGGTAGGGATGGAAAATCTTGTTCATCAGAGTGCAGAAGGTGGCAGGTGCATTAGTGAGACCAAATGGCATGACAAGGAACTCATAGGCACCGTACCTGGTCACACAAGTAGTCTTGGGCTCATCTCCCTTGGCTATGCGTACCTGGTAGTATCCCGATCGCAAGTCCAATTTTGTGAAGTATCTAGCATTCCCCAGTTGATCGAACAAATCAGCAATAAGAGGGATATGATACCTGTTCTTGACTGTGATCTTATTTAGAGCACGATAGTCGATGCACATTCGTAGCGAGCCATCATTCTTCTTCTGAAAGAGTACCGTGGCACCAAATGGGGCTTTTGAGGGCCTTATGAAACCAGCATCCAGCAATTCGTCAAGTTGCTTCTGCAATTCTGCCAACTATGAGTTCGCCATTCGATAAGGGCTCATTACTGGTGGCCTGGTGCCGGGTTCCAACTCTATTTCATGGTCCACCTCCCTCTTTGTAGGTAACTGTTTGGGTAATGCCTCCGGCATCACATCCTGGAACTTATCTAGGACAACTTGCACTTCCGTCGGCAAGTTTGGCTTTGGTGACGCCTCTTCATCATCGTATTCCTTTAGGATGGCCAAATAACTCTCTTCATCCCTCTTCAATCCCTTCTTGAATTGAAGCGCTGAGAGAGCTTGAGTAGTAGATCTGATGGTCCTCTCCGTCGGTACCACACACGCCTTCGCACCATCCATGATGCACATAGAGTTTGAGCAGGGCACCAAGAAAGCTCTTACCTGATCCAAAAACTCCATGCCGAATACAACAGAGAAGTCATCCATGGGCGCTACTGATAAGTCCACCTGGCCAGTCCAAGCACCAAGACTGACCTTAACTCCACGAGCAACTCCATGCAATGGTAGTGTTGCCGAGTTAACTGCTTTGAGAGATCCCCCTCCATTGACAACCTTCAGGCCGAGTCTTTTTGCTTCTTCCACTGAAACAAAATTGTGAGATGCACCTGTGTCTACCAAAGCTTTGGCGACCTTCCCGTTGATGGTTGCATCTACGTACATCAAGCCTTTGGGGGTCTTCGGGGCGGTCTGCATTGCACCAAGTAGACACAAAGAACCCATCTTTGCACCTTCGTCCAACTCGCCTCCATCCTGATCATGAGTGGACGCAACTAAGGCACTCAATGCCTTTCTTTTCGGACATTCACATGCCCAATGCGGTCCGTCGCATATGAAGCACGTCACACGGGGCTTCGAGGCACCACAACCTTCCTTCTCCTTCCCCTTATCTCTTGGTTTGAATGAGGAGCCATCTTTATGATTCTTGGGTCCCTGACTTTTAGCGTGGCCTCCCCCATTCTTTCCTCCAACAAACTTTTTATCTGTGGCTTTTAAGCTATCCCTATTTGTGGAGTAGTCAATAAAGTTTTCCGCAATCGCGATAGCCGAAGACAAGTCTTGGACACCATGTCGCTTGAGCTCGAGGTTAGCCCACGATTGGAGACCATCCATGAACAAGAATAGGGCATCTTTGTCTGATGTGTCAGGAACTTCAAGTAGCAAGGTTGTGAACTCCTTCACATTATCACGTATGCTACCTGTCTGCTTTAACCGTCGTAGTCGGCCTCTTGCCTCCTCTTCAGCATTTACGGGGAAGAACTGCATTTTGAACTCCCTTTTGAAATCTTCAAAGGTTTCAATTGTGCAAACCCCTCGTTGCACATCTCTATGCCTCCGTCTCCACCACAACATAGCAGTGTCGGACAAATACATGGCAGCAATTCGGATCTTGCTGGCATGGTCCGTTATGCCAATAGCCTCAAAGTATTGTTCCAGCCCCCATAGGAAGTTCTCAACTTCCCTAGCATTCCTAACACCATTGAAGGTCTTAGGCTTGGGAACGTCCACCCTCTTAACCTCAATGACGGTGGTTGTGCTAGTTCCCGCGGCCATAGCCCGCTTACATAGAGCTAGATCACCACCCATGTCCTCCACTCTAAGCAAGACATTAGCAAGTTCTCTTTGGACGAGATCTCTTACCTTAGCAAGTTTAGCCTTTAATCCATCAATCTCTTGCCTTAAGCCACCGTCTAGCTAATTAAGGGACATCTTGACCGCTGCATGGATCTCCACATCCTTGGCCTCCAAGCCATTGCAACGTTCCTCCAAGTTGTCCATCCTGTCGAACTGCTCCCCTAAGCTGTCCTATGCACTCCCCACACGTGCTTCTAAGCTAGAGAGTATGTCTTTCGACTTGGCTCGAGATTCTTTTGATGGTTTACGAGTTTCCTCACGTCCACGTTCCATAGGTGGAACATCGACGCTTGGTGTAGATGGAGCAGCGTTCTTCATTATGCCAAAGGTAGAAATGCTTCAACTGAAAGCTCTGATACCAACTGTCACGACCTTATTTTTCAAGTAGTGATCGTGCGGCACTTAGCACCGTCCGTTGCACTAAGCCTGCCTTTGAATCCGAATGAAACTCCAAAGAGACTAGAAAGAGAGTTTGTAAAGAATGTTTTGTATTGCTCTAGAGAGAGTTTATCTTACAAGATGCTAAGAATTCCCAAGATGAATACAAATGAAGACCAATGGGTCTATTTATAGTGTGGCTCTAAGCTTAAGGCTATGCTACCACTTTCTAGATTCTTCTAGTTCTAGAATATACAAGAGTGTTCTTGTTTTATCTACAATATGCCACAAGGTTCTAGGTCCTTCTAGCCAACTCTAGAGTCTTCTAGGTTTGTCTAGTTCCTTCATGCACGTTCCGAGATGTTCTGTAAGCTTCCAGCGGCTTCTACATCCTTCATGAACCATCCGGCATGTTCTAGAATATTCCAGCCCATTCTAGCACCCTCCAGCGTGCTCTAGAACATTCTAGGGTCTTCAAAGCTTGAGTTGAGTCCATCCAACTCTAGCTCTTTTTAGACATCTCTAGGCAACTTTAGAACTTTCCATGTAGAATAGTCTAGATCCTTTAGGCAACCACTATTTATTTGGATTTTTAGGGACATTTGAGCGGGACGTGACAGTAAGGTCCTGGGTTTAAACCTCCTCAATTCCAAAAATTTTACCAATATTAAATGTGCTTCTTTTTTCACTTCTATCTTCCTTAAAGTCTATTTTCACTTAATGGACCCTTCAAAAATTATGCACTATCTATTCAGTCAATGATTCTATCCAACTCCACTTGATTGGCCTTCAAAACCATATACTGAACTCACAAGTAAGTGCTCATCATACTTGTCTACTTAGCCCACAAGTGAGAACCTATTAATTCAGGGAGAATGTTTAAAAAATGGCCCATCAAGTGAGAGGAAGTGTTAAAACCAAAATATAACATATAAGATAATAATTAGCCAAAATCTCACACCAATTGGGGATGGGCAAAAAATAGTAAACTTACAAGTTGAAGGAACTTGTAGTTATTGCTTATCTTTTTCAACATTTTGCTCAAAAAAAATTTCTATGTCTAGGAATGCTTGATTATGAATAACTCTCTTACTTTGCGGGCAAGTATAATTATCTTCGCGCTCTGATTTGATTCAGATCATAATTTATTTCCTCACCTTGGTTGTTTTCAGTGAAATATGTCTGATACATAACTGTACACATTGAAAATTAGTTCAAATGGTTTAATGGACCAATCATAGATTAGTCTACTAACACAAAAATAATTTGGTGAAACTGAATGATTGGCCCTTCTTCTTTTTTTAATTACCAGGAATGATTTGAAACTACCTTTGGTTAAATTTGATCCAAATAATTTTCCTGATTTTTTTTATCTTGCATACATTGCCACATTCTGGATGTATGTTCTGTTTTGTAATTAATTAATTCTTTGCAATCTTTTTCCAATGTATCTTTAAAATCAAATTTAAAGTTGCTATAAGTCTAATAATATGAATAGAATATCAAAAAAGAAAAAATTATTTGAGCTGCTAGCTGTATAACTTATTTAAAGTTCAGTAATTCACAATGTTTATGTTGGAGTGAAAAGGAGTGTCTCACATTATTTAATAATGATACTAAAGTGATGTTTATATGTACCATGAGCCTTGCGTTTTTTAGGGATTAACCTTTTGGGATTGGGTGGGTACCCAGATGCTTATAGATACTACAAAATTGATATAATATTATAACTTCAGTCGATGACTAGGTCTTAAAAAAACGAATGTGTCTCAGTCACAAAAAGGACATGGGCTTGCAAAACAAAAGACAAATGACCTAATAGAATTAGAATATAATAAAATATGTTGAAAATACAAAGTATTGGATCAAAAAACTCACTTTGAGGAGATTTTAGAGATAAAAAAAACAAGAGAAATAGAATAACACAGTATTCTTGGTAACAAAATGTTAAAACTATCAAATTAAAATGAAGCATTACTTGTGAAGATAAGGAAGGAACTGATACCATACACACGTTCTTGAGACTTATCATTCGAACTCATTCAGCCATGACTTTACTGAATTTGCTAGTTTAGACAGTTCAGCAAGGTACTGAAAGTATGAAGATGACGTCCTTGCACATTTGGTTTTCAATATCCTAACATGAGATTAGTATCAAGATATCCACTTATTAATGAGGAAATGTGGAAACTTTTTACATTCCAGGAAATATACCGTATCAAGCTTCCCGGTCGTCCAACAGAAATTGGTGAAGGCAAACCTGAAAATCAAAACCATGCCATCATTTTTACTCGGGGAGAAGCTTTGCAGACAATAGACATGAATCAGGTAAAATCACCTTGGTTCCTGCTTTGAAATATGTAAGGTGGTCATACAGCAGAGATCACAGGTTGGCTAATGAAGTTACCCTGTTCTTACTATTATTCTTTTCCAGGATAATTACTTTGAAGAAGCTTTCAAAATGAGAAATGTATTAGAGGAATTTCTAAAAACTCGTCGTGGGCAGCGAAAACCTACAATTTTGGGATTGAGGGAACATATATTCACAGGAAGGTAAATTTGTCTTTGCACAATGTACTGGATGCTATCAGGGTGTTGTGGTCACTATCCTAGGGTTTACTATGTAAAGAACACATTGCACGTGCTGTGAGCAAGTCTATTTTTATATGCTAATTGTTGCTTGTTTACAATATAGCGTGTCATCGCTGGCTTGGTTCATGTCCAATCAGGAGACTAGTTTTGTAACTATTGGTCAGCGCATTTTGGCAAATCCTCTTAGGTGAGACTGATTTAACATGTAGCTTAGTGCTTATGCAAGTTTCTATCTGCAATTTGTTTGTTCATAGGAGTTGTTGGTATCTCTTTTCTTGTTTTCTAGTTGCCTTTTTTCTTCTCTTATCTATCATGGACCAGTACACATTTTAAAAAAGCTCAATGGTTAGTTCATCATTGCCAATGGATTTTCTTAATCAAGAAAGCATTTCTTTCAAGCAAATTACATTATTTTAAAATGTCTTGGCATCTTAGAGAGAATCATTCGTCTCTTACTGTTAAGGCTTGCAATTAGCTGGGTAGGCTTACTTTTGGCACACTAAACAAAGTGTGATCTATGCTACGGAAAGTTGACTTTTGGATGGGATGGCATGAGCTAATATGGCATAGTAAACTTTTTGGCTCAGCTGGGTTTAATGAAATTAGGTCCTGGCTGACCGTTAGTTTAATGAAATTCATTACATACCTGTTATGTCCTATGTAAAATTATGTTATTCATGAATTTATATTTGCATATACATGGTAAAATATAAAATATGTTTTCTTAAGACCACTAGGCCTTTGAATTCTTTTACTGGCCCAAGACAGACTGATGCTCTCTGCGAAGACTACTAGGACATGAAGCTTCGGGTGCAACAGATTTATATCAGTCTCAGTTATCTTTATTGAATATAAATATGTTTTTTTTAGTAAAAAATTAAAGATACTATAAAATCTGTTGCATTCTAGAGTACATGGAGATTGGAGCCATTATATTGTTTTTGATAGATATACATAGCTAATTTTTTAAGGTGCTACTATAGAAAACACAATAGATAACCAGATGGTTAAAAAAAATTGTCATGTACTCACAAATAATCTGTTCATAGTTCAGGTTTTTTATCCGACAAAATCAATGACATAATGCAGAATATGTCCCATTCTTTTATTCATTGTTATGTTTTTTCTTTTTTCATCTAAATCAAACTAATGGCTATATTATTGATTATGTAAATTGAAATTCCATGCTTAAATAGGTCCATACAAGATGAATTATGCTAGACGCTTTATGACAAGAATGTCAAACTAATACCATCAAACTTAACAGGGTACGTTTCCATTATGGGCATCCGGATATTTTTGACAGAATTTTCCACATAACAAGGGGTGGCATCAGCAAAGCTTCCAAAATAGTTAATTTAAGTGAGGATATATTTTCTGGTAAGCTTTCATTCATCAGAAGATCACTGACTTTATAAGTATTAGATATTACTTGGGGACTAATTAAAATATATTTAGGATACAACTCAACACTTCGTGGGGGGTTTATAACACACCATGAGTACATCCAAGTTGGCAAGGGGCGTGATGTGGGGATGAATCAGATATCGTTATTTGAGGCTAAAGTTGCAAATGGAAATGGAGAGCAGACACTAAGCCGTGATGTTTACAGGCTTGGACGCCGATTTGACTTCTACAGGATGTTGTCCTTTTACTTCACAACAGTTGGATTCTATTTTAGTAGTATGGTATGTAACTTGTACTAATACTAGTCACGCATCTATTTGCACACCCACTTGCAGATACAGTTATCATTTTTTGTTCTCTTTAACTAGACAAAATTAGCTGTTTCCTTATGGTTCAAATGAGTTCGTATATGTTTCGTATATGATCTCGTGGATTTTCTAACTAGTGTTTCCCCCTCTTGTTAAAATCTCAAACTTTGACAATGTCACTAAATCATCCCTTGTTTGAGGAACCCTTAGAGCACTGTTGTCAACTTTCCATCTGTCTATAGCTATCCAAATGAATTGTAGTCCTTTCCCTTCTGTAGATGGAGTATGAATTGCAGCTTAAAGTAGATTCTATCTTGTTTCAGCTAACAGTGCTGATTGTGTACGTGTTCTTATATGGGCGTTTATATATGGTCATGAGTGGAATAGAGAGGGCAATTCTGGAGAACCCTATCGTACATCGAAGCAATGCCCTTGAAGAGGCTTTGGCTACTCAGTCTGTCTTTCAACTGGGCTTGTTGCTGGTGCTGCCTATGGTTATGGAAATTGGTCTTGAAAAAGGGTTTCGCACTGCCTTGGGTGACTTCATTATCATGCAACTGCAGCTTGCCTCTGTATTCTTCACATTCCAGTTGGGGACAAAGGCACATTACTATGGGAGAACAATCTTACATGGGGGTTCTAAATACCGGGCAACAGGTCGTGGGTTTGTTGTTTTCCATGCAAAGTTTGCTGACAATTACAGGATGTACTCCCGCAGTCACATTGTCAAAGGCTTGGAGCTATTTATCTTATTGATTGTGTATGAGGTTTATGGGGAATCTTATAGAAATTCAAATCTCTATTGGTTCATCACTATGTCCATGTGGTTCCTTGTTGCTTCGTGGTTGTTTGCTCCTTTTATTTTCAATCCATCTAGTTTTGATTGGCAAAAGACAGTAGATGATTGGACAGATTGGAAAAGATGGATGGGAAATCGTGGGGGTATTGGGATCTCACCTGATATGAGTTGGGAATCATGGTGGGATGAAGAGCATGAGCACCTCAAACACACAAATCTTCGGGGAAGAATTATTGAGATAATACTTGCATTTCGCTTCTTCATCTATCAATATGGAATCGTCTATCACCTTGATATAGCTCATCACAGCAAGAGTTGGCTGGTATTACTTATTTTCACCAATATTTGTTTTCTTGCTAACCTATGTCTGTAAAGTTTAAAAAACATCTTGTGACCTACGTGAACTCTTTGAAGGTGTACGTGCTTTCTTGGATAGTTATGGTCACTGTTCTAATTGTCTTGAAGGTACGCAACATGAATTCACCTATATTATATATGAATATATAGCAATTATCAATTGTGAATGTATTGGTTTGAACTGTACCTAATAGATGATTAATACTTGCAAACATGTTTGGGAGTACTTAGACTACATATTTGCACAGTTAGGGCACTCTAGAAGAAGACATTTATTAATAGTACTTACTTGCATATTGATTTAAGCTTTTATACTCCTGTTTCCATTAGATGGTATCCATGGGCAGAAGGAGATTTGGTACCGACTTTCAGCTTATGTTCAGGATTCTCAAAGCGCTTTTGTTCCTTGGTTTCATGTCAGTCATGACAGTCTTATTTGTAGTCTGTGGCCTCACCATATCAGATTTATTTGCTGCTATCCTTGCATTCTTGCCAACGGGTTGGGCCATTCTTCTGGTATGTTGTGTTCTCATTGTTTAATTTTTCCCACTTAAATTTCCCCACTTTATAACCTCAAGTATGCCACTGTCCAGAAATCATGCTACTTCAGTATAGCGTCCATTTTGGAATGCTAACTCATTCAAGTGCTTTCTCAACAAGCCCTGAAATACTTGTGAAGAAAGTTTTATGCTATTTCTTATAATTGTCTTAGCTGCACACTCATTTATTCTGGCACATTTGTTGGCTAAGGGATAGATTACATTTCGGAAAATGCCCTTTATGTCACCTCTTGCTTCAGTGACAATTATATCAAGTTTCCATGGTTCTAACTTCTAGATTATATCAAACGCCAATTAATGTAACATGTAAGAGCTAATAAAACCATATTAAGTTAATTGAGATATATCTTAACTTGAAATAAATAAAATTGTTTTTAGACAGAAAGTGCAAGTATTGAACCTACAGATATAAGCAGCACAAGATTATCACTGCTATTCTGGAAAATCCTTGAAAAAGTAGATGACAGTAACTGTTAAAGAGTATAAATGAAATATTTGATCCACCTCCCACAAGCTTAAGTTTTTGAAAGAATTTGTGTCTTGCTCTTTTTTATGGTATCAGAACAACAAGATGCTGGGATCGAATATGAAAGCTCTCAAATTCAATTAAAATTTTCAAGTTGATAGACTTTGTCGAATGTTAAGAGTAATGTCGCACATTGATTAAGTATAATACTTTGATAGAGTTTATAAAGATTGTGGGTGTCTTCATCCATTGGGTTAACCTTTTGGGATTAGAAGGCTCGTAGTTTTTATGTACTTTAACATGGTATCAGAGCTGGAGGTCCTATGTTTAAGGCCCAATAACTCCAATTGTTGAATTGCATGTATTTGGCATGTTGATGCATAGAGTCAACACTCGTGTGGAAGCGATAAATGTATAAAAAAGCTTTTGGGAGAGTTGGTTTCCCAAAAACTTCTAACATCAAAAGATAATGAAACACTATGGAGGAAAATTCAAGTGATGAGCCTTTTTGCAAAAACAAAATAGCCCACACTTAGGTTGTGTTAAAAGAGTATAAATGAAATATTTGGTCTACCTTACACAAGCTTAAGCTTTTATGAGAATAGGTGTTTGATACTTTTGTAACAACGTGATATTTTCATATAAAATGATCGAAGATTATTTATGTTTTTATTTATATTTTGGACAGATAACTTCTTCTTTACATGAAAGATTTACTATAAATTGAACTGACCATAACCAACTTTAATTTAATTTTTTTGTCTTTAAGATTGGGCAAGCATGCAGGGGATTGCTGAAAAGGATAGGATTCTGGGAATCAGTAAAGGAGCTCGGTAGAGCCTATGAATACATAATGGGACTAGTAATCTTCATGCCTATTGCCATTTTGTCATGGTTCCCATTTGTATCAGAGTTCCAAACACGCTTGCTCTTCAACCAAGCATTCAGTAGAGGTCTCCAAATTTCGAGGATTCTTGCTGGTAGGAAAGATAAGACTTTAAGTGTATCTCAGCCTTGAAGTTACATTCATCTCCTTAGAATGATCATGCACAAGGACTTGATTTGTTAGCGTTTTTTCTATCATTGTCCAAATGTGTATATCCATCACCAGAAGTAAGTGTTTCTTTGAAAGTTCTATCTTTGAAAGAGATAATGGTAATTTTTGTGTTGGCCAAAGGTACTTTTGATCTTAGACAAATGTAAATTTATAGCTAATTTGCCTAAACCTTACAAAATAGTGTTAAAGTTATATTATTATTTACAATGTAATGCACTATTTGAACATCATTTTTTCAATTTTCATTTCCAAACACCACTAACACGTTCCTATATAAATAAAACGATCAATAATAATACTTAAACACTATCAAATATTATTCTTTATCATATTGGATTGCTCAAGATTCATTGAAATTGGACACAAATGGAGTTTTAAATTTTTAGGCCAAACATTCGAAAATTTGCATTTGTATCTGTTCTCTATCACATTGAACTGTGTAAGACGTGCGGGTATGAAATTGGGTTTTGAATTTTTTTGAACATTCTAGTATTTGCACATCTCGTATGCATACATATAGAGTGAGTCTACTTGCATGCCAATGTACCACTATTAAGAAAGTATATGTTATATAGTCTTTAATGTGTTTGTTACAGATATTAGTTGTGTATTAGGTGTATTTCATCTAATAGTGTCCCTAGTTTTGTATATAAATATGTAATGTCTTGTGTAACTTGGTTATATTTAATGAAGAGTCGTTTTGAATTATTTTCTATTTTTTGCGCATTTTGTGTTGAGATTAAAATTCAATTTAATGTTTTAATTCGTACTTTGTGAAGTGATAATGCTAAAGAATATATATCAGCTTTGTTTCAATCTTATATGGTTCAAAATAGCATGCTTTATGAAACTTCATGTGTTATCATCAAAATGGAGTGGCCGAACGTAAGAACAAACATCTTCTCGAAATTACACGTGTTTTATTATTTCAAATGAATGTTTTTAAACCTTTTTGGGTCGATGTAGTTTCAATAGCATATTTTCTTATTAATCGCATGCCCTCATCTATTCTTCGTGAGATTCCTTACAAAATTTTGTTTCCTAATAAGTCACTATTTCCAGTTGACCTTAGGATATTTGGTATCACTTGTTTTGTTCGGGATGTTCATCCGCATGTTACTAAATTAGATCCCAAGTCTTTGAAGTGTATCTTCCTTGGTTATTCTCGTCTCCAGAAAGGTTATAGATATTATTGTCCTAGTCTTAACAAATATCTTGTCTCAATTGATGTTACCTTCATGGAAGACACATCTTATTTTTCGTCTTCTCCTCCTTTTGCACGTTAGGAGGAGGATGATGATTTGTTAGTCTATTCTATCACATCATTTGAACCTATCTTTGATCTAGTTCCTATTAGGCTTCCTATAACTCAAGTCTACTCCAGACATAGACCTTCTGATTCATGTCCTGCACTTGTTCCTTCGTCATCAGATCCAGTCCTGAACGATGATCTTCTTATTGCATTACACAAAGGTAAACGCCAATGTACTTATATTATTTCTTCTTTTGTTTCTTATAACTGCTTGTTTTCTTCCTCTTGCTCTTTTATTGTTTCTCTTGATTCTATTTATATCCCTAAAATTGTTCATGAAGCTATATCTCATCCTGGTTGGCATCATGCAATGATCGATGAAATGAATGCATTGGATGACAATGGTACTTGGGACTTGGTTGATTTATCTTCGGAAAAACGGGCTATCGGATGCAAATGGGTGTTCACAGTTAAGGTTAATGTGGATAGGTTAGTTGCTCGATTAAAGGCCCATCTTATTGCTAAGGGATATGCTCAAACCTGTGGAGTTACTATTCTAACATTTTCTCTCCTGTTGCTAAATTTACCTATGTTCAGTTGTTTATTTCTATGGTAGCTACTCACCATTGGCCTTTGCATCAACTAGATATCAAGAATGCTTTTCTTTATGGTGATCTTCAAGATGAGGTGTTTATGGAGCAACCTCCTAGATTTGTTGCTCAGGGGGGATCTAGGCAAGTTTGTCGTCTCCACAAATCTTTGTATGGTTTGAAGCAGAGTCTTTGTGCTTGGTTTGGAAAATTCAGTCAAGTTATATAAACGTTTGGTATGATGAAAAGCAAGTCTAACCATTTTGTGTTCTACAAACAATTAGAAGCTGATATCATTCTTTTAGTTGTGTATGTAGATGACATTGTTATTACTGGAAGTGATACTACGAGAATTTCATCTCTTAAGTCTTTCCTATATACTCAGTTTCACACGAAGGATTTGGAGATGCTAAAGTATTTCTTGGGTGTTGAAGTCACAAGGAGTAAAAAATGTATCTTTTCTATCTCAGAGTGATTCGTCCAGATATTACATATTCGGTTAGTGTTGTTAGCCAATTTATGTCATCCCCAACAACTAATCATTGGGCAACGTTAGAGAAAATTTTGTATTACTTGAAAGGAGCACCTGGACATGTATCTTGTATGCAAATCATGGACACACTCATATTGAATGTTTTTCAGATACAGATTGGGCAGTTTCCAAAGTGGATAGAAGATCCACATCAGGATATTGTATTTTCATTGGAGGAAATTTGCTCTCATGAAAAAGTAAGAAGTAGATTGTTGTGTCACGATCGAGTGTAGAGTCAGAATATAGGGCTATGACACAATCTGTGTCTGAGATAATATGGATATATCAGCTCTTGGATAAAATAGGTCTTAAAACTTCAATACTAGCGAAATTGTGGTGTAATAACTAAGGTCCTCTTCATATTACTTCTAATCCTGTGTTTCATGAGCAAACTAAATACATTGAAATTGATTATCATTTTGTTTGCGAGAAAATTCAACAAGGTTTGATTTCTACAAGATATATGAAGACTGGAGAACAACTAGGAGATATCTTCACGAAAGCTTTAAGTGGGGTTCGGGTTGATTATCTTTGTAACAAGTTGGGCATAATTAATATATATGCTCCAACTTGAGGGGGAGTGTTAGAGATGTTAGGTGTGTATTAGGTATCTATCGCTAGTTGAATATATTAGTTGTGTATTAGGTATCTTAGTTGTGTATTAAATGTATGTCATCTAAGAGTGTACATAGCTTTGTATATAAATATGTAGTATCTTTGAATGAAAATTAATAAGAGTGAATTCTAAGTTTTAAATTTCCAATTATTTTTATTAGAATATAATACTACAAAATTTAAGAAACTTGTATAACAACAATCTTGAACAGAAGAGAAGAGTTTTGCATTACATTCGGAATACACACATTTAATCTGTGATACCACTTTTTGCAGACACCCGTAAATAAAATGTTATTTGGGAATTCACAAAGATATGTGTGTACACATGCATATGTTTACGCAGGGTTTGTTATATAACAGTGTATAAAAATATTAAATTTGGTAGAGAGCAATCTTGAATTGTTCTAAAAGCATATGAGTAAAAAGTATTGCAGAAGATGTCTATGGGTAAACATACATACGATAAGGAACATCTAAGCTATATAAGCATGTAAATATATAATTTTGAAGCCTTTACCGAGGAGAATTCAATTCAATCACAAATACATTGATTTTTAAAATAACATTTAATTATGGATATATATACTCAATTTTTTGGGTTAAGATTGTGTAGATATTATAACTTATGGCTTAATATATTTTAATCTAGTAATTTTTGAAGTGAGTATTATTGGTCATATAATTAAAAAAATAATTGGTACAAAAATTAAATTTGTATACTAAATTGTCAGAACAATTATTAAACTATGGGCAATTTTGGGATTTTTGTCAAATAAAAACATTTTTAAAAAAATCAATCCGTCCATCCTCACTAACCTAACACAGCCCTATCCTCTTTTCCAATATCTTTTGTTTCCTGAACTCCAAATGCGAGTAATCAAAAATTTCATTTGAACCTCATATCTGAATCAAAATAGGATTAAATTAAGCTTCATTAGAGCTTTGAGGTTTTTTCCCCAATTGATATTGTTCTGATCCAAAGACATGACTAAAATATTATAGTATTTAGTCTCCTACCAAAGTCGGGCTTAAATGTTTGAATCGCTTGTAGTGATTATGAATCTATTCAGCGTAGGATATTTGCATTAAAACTCAAATCATTTTCTTTACAACTAAAAATGATATTCATATAAACTAAATATATAGAGCAATGATTATTTAAATTATTTTTTAAAAAAGAGAGTAATGACTAACAAATTGGGATTGGATGTTCTTAGAATTTGTATTATATTTATTGCTTGATGTATGTTTTGATCAAACAAATATTGATATTACACTGCATAGTATATTCTATAAGAGTGGACCCATTTCTTTAAACATCAACGATTCTTCATATATTCACGAAATAGTTGTGGTTTCTGTGCAGCTTTAGGTTTTCAATGTTATCCCTTACAGACCACGAAGACAAACAGGTTTTTATTTTTTATTTTTTTTTTGTTTATCCATTGCCTTAATTTAATGGTTGTTTTGACAATTTAGTGTAAAAAATACTTTTTACTTATAAGCATATTAAACCAAAAGTTACAAGAATTACACAACCCGTGTTCTCCAATTTTTCCCAAAAAAAAATTGTTTAACTCATTATGCTTTGTAAAATATGTTAAATTTGGACTCAAAAGGATGATTTTTGTTAATTTATTGCTACCATTTTCAAGCTCCTTGCCTTTTCTATATAATGTTAGGTTGGACAGGGATTTGCTGCTAGTGATTAATCTATAATTATTATTAATTTTTTTGAAAATGATTTTATTTATAGCTATATAAATAAAAGTAAATATATTATATAATATTATTTAAATAGATTTATATTTATGTATAAAAAAGCTTTATATTTTTGAAAAATAAAAACTAAAACTATTTTAAACCTCGAATATTTATCTTCTAGTAAAAAAAATTATCTCCTGAAAAATCCTTACAAGAATTATTTTATGATTTTTTTATTCCACGTAGATTTAATGTGGTAATTTATTCACTTAAATCTAATTTATGACAACGTTATGAATGTTTTTCGTATGTTTGGTCAAGTTTTTTTCTAAATATGAATATATATCTAGTATTATTATTTGGAGTTTCTTTGAGATTTAAAAATTAAAAAACTCATTCATAATTAATTAGAAGAATTAAACTTAGATAGAGATAAGAAAGAACTTATAAAGAAGTGTTTGAAAAATATTTACTCCTTATATTACATATATGTTGTTATGATTCTTAAGATAATTTTAATAATTTGATGTATTTTTCAATTTTTTAATTTAAATGTTATTGATGTAATTTTATTTTAAAATTATTTTTCTAAAAAACGAAAACCTAAAACAAAATGGATGTAAAAAAATTCTTTACTCTTTTTGCTAAAATATGTTTTTTTAATTATTTGTCTGGGTATGAATATATTAAATACTATATTTATTTTTAATTAAAAAACTCAAAAATATTAAGATAATTAAATTTTTTTATTTATATTTAGAAAATATAAATAAAAATAAAAAATTTAAAGTCAACAATAAATTATTATTACCATTAAACTTTAAATTTTAGAAAATATATCCTAAAATAAAATTCAAATAAATAAGGGAGTGCAAAAATTATCTTAACCAAACCAATTAATCTAAACTATTCTAACCTAATTTTATGGGTTTTAAAAGATTTTTGGGTTAATAAATATGGGTATTTTGATTTTCAAATTTCAAAAAATAGTCAAAATCTAACCTATGTTTATATATATAATCTTTTTTAATTATATTTATGTGCATGGTATAAACAGAATTATTTAAATTAGAATATGTTCATAGATTCCATTTAAATTTTATAACTATCTAACTTATACATTAATAATTATGATATTATATATATAATACGAATTATAAAGCTTAAAGTTTGTTTAATCAAATTTATTTTAAATTTTAAAGAGCAAAAATATATAGCTATAATCTACAACGAAAAAAAAATTAAAAATCAACTCAAACCAACCCAATTTTTTTGGTTCATTTTGGATTGATTTTACACTTTTATTTAATTTGGTTTAGTTTCTATTTTTAAAAAAATCAATTAGATGGATAATTTCGAATTTTAACTCAAAATTAAACCAACTCAACTTTACACACCCTTATAAATAAAAGAAAATTTACATTTTTTTTCTTTTTGTTAATTGTTCATCATGTTAAGAGTATTAAATAATAAATTTTTATGTTATATTAAAAAACTATTAAGACAATAAAACAAAGTTATCCTTATTTTACTCTCTCTTATCTCATCATCTTCACTTTTTTTTTTTTTGCAAAATTATAAAAAATATCAAACAAATTATATGTCAAATAAATACCTTCAAACAGACTAAAACTCAATTCTCTTTTCATTATTATAAATATAGAAAAAGCAAAGTTATGCTTATTTTACTCCCTTATCTCATCATCTCCCCCCTTCTTCTTTTTTTACAAAATTATAAAAAATGTCTTTATACGTTAAATAAATGCCATATTTATGGGAATTGAAGAGGGAGACTTCTTAAGAAATGTCAAGCATTTGTCAAAATGTACTCGCAGTGGCAAATGTTTACTTCTACTTCCCTTAGTCTAATAGGTAACACATAGACCTATATTATCGGGGAAAAAAAACTTGAGTAATATAATGGTTTTATGTTTTCTCTTCAACCGAGCATTCGGATGGAAGATGGCATGAACGACTCCATTATCATTAAAAGAGAAAGAAAGAAAGAGATGTGAATACATATGTTATTTATCCTATTTTCCTACCATGATCTCAAAGTTGAGCTTGGGTTTCACTAGAAGTTGATAATTTAGGTTACCAAAATAAACAGGAGATAATAAGAATTATTATTTTTATTAAAACTAATTAATTTTTTTTGAGCTTTTATTATTATAATTAAATAATTTTATTTAAAATAATCTAATCTTTTAAATATTCAAAAATATGTAAATTTTAACGAAAAAAATCACCATACAACAAAAGTCATAATTATCAAAGTAATGTTAGGGGACATTACTTAAATCAATAGTGACGTACATCGATTACCACCATCCATTTATAAATAAAATTGTAATTGATTAAAATATACACCGATTAATAAATATGGTACAGACTTATAATATATATATATATTTTACACATCACATAAATGTCGATAGAGTTAATACTCTATTTAATGTTATTTTTTTTAATTAACACTTGTATAAAGGTGAATACTTTATTTAATGTTATTTTTTTAATTAACACTTGTATAAAGGTGAATTATTTATTATTTTTGAAATATTATTAGTATATTTTTTTTAAAATAATATATAATATAAAATAAAAAATATAATTTGATTGGTAGAAAATCTAACCTAAAAATAATGATGAGTAGCAAAGTCTCTAATTCTAAATCTTCGTGTGAGGTCCCATCCTACTCCGACATTGGGAATACTATTTTAAATGCCTCTCAGGTTTAACATATTTTTAATTATGTCCTCGAGATTTATAAAATATTAAAAATGTCCTTAGATTTTAACAGTATCAATTTTTCATCTATTATTATTTAGTTTATTATTTTTGGGTTTTGATACTTTTTTTCTGAGGATCGATACAATTTTTAATCAGAGGTTAATATTAACTTAGTTGATGATCTTTATCTATTTATTGAAAATAATAATTTGTTTAAAAAGTTTATTATTTTCCTGTAAAAGTATAATTTTCTTCTATATAGATTCATTACAATTGCATGGTATATTACGTTTTTTATTATGTTAATTGCTTAATTCTAATCTTGAATCTATTAATTGTCTTTTAAAATTAAAAATTATTTTTTTCATTTATTAAATCTAATAGTTCTAATTTATGTATTAATGATTCGATGTTCATATAGTATTATCTTGATAAATCATATATGTTGAATGTATATTATTTTTTCCTATTCGTAGTATACAAGCACGTTTTTCTTATATACATATAATGTATTTATAATCTTCAAAGAAATAATAACCAAATATTAAGTTGATGAATTCCTCTTCCCCTATTCTCGCATATTTTTGATTAAAATAGTCTTTTAATGTCCTCGAAACAGGATGTCATATGATGCTTGTAATAATTTTAATATAATCTATATAAATATATAATAAAGTGTTAAATCTTTTAAAATTTTCAAGACAAGTTTCACAATCTTCAACTTTAAAATATTCATTTAAATGATAGATATAACCTTTATCAAATGCTTCTAATAGAATTAGATTTTTATCTTTAATTTACATTGGAATTATTAGTTGTTTATTTCTAAGAACAATTTCCATTTTTCTGTTTTAGCAATATTATGTCTTGTTGTAAGAAAATATTTAAACATTCAAGATAATTAACTAGCTTAAATTTATAATTATTATACTTGAATTTGATGGGTCCACCACGCTCTTCTCTTATGTTCGTCTTCTTTTGTTACACTTGTTATGCCTCAACTTTGCTCAAACCTCAACGCCCTCCTAGCAATGGTGAGTCTTCTACATCCGTACATAAATGATGTCCAATAGTTGACTTACTATAGAAGAGTAACTAAACTCCATTTTATTCATAGAATAATAATTATTACAACTTAAGGCCAACTAAAAACCTTGAAAGGGTTGCTTAGCTGCTCATAATTACTGGGTATAACATTATTAGTTTTGAGATTTCTAGATAGAGAGGTTTCATATGCTAGAGTATAGAGCTCTGGATTTTTGTGTATTCGTGTGTATTCGTGTGTGTTTTTTAAATGATAACGAGGGTTCCTTTTATAGAACAAGGAATCCCTGTTTACAAGACTAAAATTATTGTTTTACCCTTGTTTTAATAATTCATCTGTTTTCCTTCTTTGATGTTGAGAATGCATTTGTGGTCTTTAGTGGCTTTTCTGGCATAGAAGCAGAATACCTTCCTTGTTTCTTGACCAAATTCTAGGTTATTGCAATTAAAATTGGTTTCATATTTGGTGATTTTTTCACCATCTTCTTCTGAAAAGTCCATGCTACTCTGGGAAATGATGATGACTTTACTAGTTGAATAATTTACTTTAATCTCAGTAGAATTTTCAATCTTCCCGAGTTCATAGTAAATTTGACTTAACATTTGACCTCTTAATACACAGAGTTCTTCTGTGTTGAACTCTTTTCCTGGAAGTGTCCTTGGTTTGGGAACTTCTCTATTTGTGTTGGAAATCCCTATCTTGATGAAGTGGTAGGGACTAATATTTTCTTCCTCATTCTAGTTCATTAATGAACTGAAAAATATAAGATAAACAGGTTTATCACTTACTTTAATTTTTCTTCTGAAATTCTTGATTACTTTTTTAAAATTTTATGGGAAATAATTTGACTCACTTAAATTAATTCTTGGATGTATATTTTCTATTAGTCCTACATGAAATGTTTACACACAAATATTGGATCAACTTCTTCTAGTATATTGAATTTATTTTCTATAAGAAATTTCTTGTCTGTAGTATAGAATTTCATATCTTCAATATGTTCTTGGGTAGATTTTCGGGCCAAATTATAGAGACTCAACCATTGTGGTTTGTTGAGGTTTCTATATTGGTCTTTTTCATCTTTAATGATTGGAATAGTTCTAGGAGATGTCTTCCTAAATAGTACTAAATGATTTATTTTTGATGTCTTTGGAGAAGATGTTTCTCTAAATAGCACTTGAGGCCTTGCTATCTTTTCAAGATTTGTCAATCTGCTTGGTGTTGTTGGTTGTTGTTGTAGTGCTACAGAATAATTTCTTACTATCTTCTCTAGAGTTATTAGTTTTGGTGTTTTGTAGTTAGCATAACTACCTTCAGCTTATATTCTGTTGGTGAAGGCTCTATGAGTTACTCCACTAATTCCTAGAATAGATTTGCTAGCTTCTACCCAATTGTTATAAATTCCTGGTTTTGGGCCATTATAGACCACATAAACTTTTATTATGTTCTTCTTTTTCTACCTCGTCTACCTAATTGAGTTTTGTGGTTTCAGAAGTTTTTTGTGAATTGTTAGGTTCTTCTTTTTTCAATGAAGATTTCTCTTTCTCTGGAGGTTTTTTTGAACAATTAAATTCTTCATGTTTCTTTCCTGTCTCCATAAGAGATTTCTTGAGATATAGTAGCTTAAGTTGTTCCTATAGGATTTTTATCGCTTTTTCCTTTATCTTGATTTTGATATCAAGATGTTTCATTCCTGAAAGCATAAAAATAGTTAGAGGTGCTAATTCTCTGATAAAAGCATCAATTAGGCTATTTTTATGTCCTAGAAGATGTTCAACATCAAAATTGTAATGGTTGAACGATTGTTGCTATCTAACTAGTCTTCCTTGTTTGTAATCACCTGCAATATTAGTTCTTAAGAAATAACCAAAATTCTTGTTATCTGTTCTAACAATGAATCTGGAGCTTATAACATATAATGTAAATTTCTTAATAGTTTTTTTAATAATTAAATATTCTTTTTCATTACTATGATAATTTAATTCTGAACCTTGGAAAGATCCTGATATATATCTACAAAGATATTCATCTTTGTCATCTACTCTTACTTTAAGAATTACTCTTCAATATTCTTGTGAAGCATCGGCTTCAATTATCACTTTATCATCTGGTCTTCGGTGGTATAAAGTTGGTAAATTTTTTACCTTTGCTTTTATTCTATCCATATAGAGTATCTTCTTATGTCCATTTTCAGATATGATCTTTTTTCAATTTTGCTTGTAATGGTTTTCTCATTTTTGTAAGTTTCTTGATATATGTTTCTACATATGTTAAACATCCTAAAAAATTTCGTAATTGGTTTTTATCTTTTAATTCACTAGAAAACCTTGAATATTATTTAGTATACGAGGTTGTAGATCATGTTTTCTATCTTCAATTTCCAACCCTAAGTATTTAATATTTTGTTGAGCAAGTAATGCCCTTTTTTTAGAGAGTATAATGCCTTTTTTCTACATTCTTGTAGAATATTGATAATATCTAAATAATATTTATTTAATTCATTACTGAAAACCAAAATATCATCTATGTAAACACAACAAATATATTGTAATTTTTTTAAAATGTTATCCATATATCTTTGAAAAATACCTGGAGCTTGTTTTAATCCAAATGGTATAACTATCCATTGGAATTGTCCTTGGGGACAACTAAATGCCGTTAATTTTTGGGATTCATCATTCAATCTTATTTTCCAAAATCTACTTTTACAATCAACAGTAGAGAAGTATTTCTTTCCTTTTATTAATGATAGTATTTCTTTCTTTTTTGGAATGAAGTATCCATTGTCAATGGTTTCTTTATTCAGTGCTTTAAAGTTTATTACTATTCCCTTTTTCATCTTTTTTTTTCAGCTTCTTTTTCAACTAAGAATGCTGGACTAGAGTGAGGTGAATTACTTCGAATTATAATTTTTAATTCCAAAAGTTCTTGAATTTGTTTCCCAAATTCAATCCTATCTTTTGGAGTATAAATCATTAGTTTTACTCTTATGATATTATTAGGATCTCTTAATTTTATGTTTAGTATTGTTTTAGATTTATTTATTTTTGGATCCAAAGGATTTTCTGAACTGATTGTTTTTAATAATTTTCTAATGCTTGTTAGGGCTTTGTATTCTTATATTTCATTGGGAAAATAGTTTTTTCTTCTTCTATATCTAATGAAATATTTTCTAAATAAGATTTTTGATTGTCTTCTATCTCACCACATTTTTGCTTTTTATGTTATTGCATAAAAGTTAGGTTTGAGACAGTTAAAGTTTTTCTTATTTTAGAAACATAAATAGTATCTCCTTCTAAGGTTGTGAGACTTATTTTTTCGAAAGATTGATATAAGTTTAGAAAATTATTTCATATTAACAAATCTACTCTCGTTCTTGTTGATATATGGTAAGAAGGTGAAAGTTTTCTCCTCCTATCATTATATCAGTATCTTTTAATATCTTATTGAGTTTTATTGTAGTATTATTAATAATTCTTACAATTAAATCTTTTCGTGTTTGTTTCCAGTTGTCTTCTGAAAATACATATCTATTGAATACATACATACTAGCTCTTGTATTTATATATGCATGTAAATGATAAGTGTTATAGCCTTTAAATTTTAATCCTACTTTAATGTAAGTACTATTTGAATTTGTAATACTATACAAATCATTCATCTTCTGATGAAGAATATTCATAATTTGAGTGTTCATATTCTAAGTCAGTTATTTCTTCCTTAGTTTCTTCCAATAGATAAATACTATAAGTATCATCTATATCAGATTCCTCAATTGGTTCTAATTCCATTTTGAAAGCTTCTTCTAAGATTTTTGCTTTTTGTGGAAATTCTTTTTTATGTTGAAATTTTCTTGGACATTCGTTAGCACAATATTCTTCTTTATTACAGATCCAACATCTATATGTTTTCTTTCCTCAAGGACAATAATTCCTTTTTTAGAAGGTTTATAATTCTTTCTTCTAAAATATCTTTTCTTGTAGTTTTCTTTAATAAATCTTTTTTTATATTTTTGGAAATGTTGTTTTCTGAATTCATATTTTTAAATCTTTTATATTTTTGTTTATAAGATTTTATATTACAACCATATTCTCTGGTATTCTAAAATCTCTTGTGTCACGACAGATTTTATCATTTCCTCTTATTCATTTATATTTTTTTCTTTCTTGGCATTTAATAATCATCCAATCTTTAAGACTTCTTATTCTTCCTCCTAGAGTATTTGGTATAATTTCTCTATTACTTTGTTCCCAATTTTTTGTTAAGGTTTTATATAGTGTTCAAAGTAATTTTTGAAAAAATATTTCTTTATAAATTGTTTGCATAGAATGTGGTAATTTATGGTAATACATTTCATATTCACAAATAAAAGAATCTATGTAACACATGTTACAAATTTTCATATTTTTTAGATTCCATATAGCTTCATTGATTTCATTTTCACTGGATTTAGTGATAATCTTTCCTTTATCTTCTCCAATAAATTTTTTGTATATTTCATTTATTATTGTATCTAAGTATTCTATTCCTGTGGAAGCATTTCCTTGCATCAACATATGTTGTTGATCTGTTAAGTTTGAAAACCAAACTTTAACATTTCCTGTCATTTTATGTGCTATAAGCACTCTACAAGTTGAAGGATTTGTTTAGGTAATTTAAGAAGTTTGTATAAGCACACTCATTCCACTAGTCTATTCATCTAAGGTTTTTTCCTATTTTTTATACAATCTAAATTTAGAAGTTCAGATTTATAGTTATCATGGATTTTGAACTCTGGTGGAATACTACCTCTAGTTCCCCAGTGCAACCCTTCCTCCATTTTAGGTGATTGTCTTCTTCTATATGTAGTATCAGGTTGTTCTGATCTTTGCCTATTTCTTTCTCCCCTATGTGGATCAGATATTCCTTTTTGGTATGAGATTTGTAATGAAATTGGTTTCATATAACCTTTTGAGGTCATGTTTTCTGGTTCAGAATCAATTTCACTAATTATTGTCATATTATCATCTTCTTTGTTTGTACAAAGTTTTTCATTATAATGCTTTTCTATTTCTTCATTGGTTAATGTCAATAAACTGACCAATGTTTCTATATTTCTATTTTTAAGGTCTATGAATTTTGTTTCTAATTCTTTTCTATATTCCATTAAATTGGAATTATCTCTTTATTCTTAGATTGTTCCTCATTTTTTCTTTTCTCATTTTTAGGAATGAGAGAATCTAATCTCCTTGATGGTTATTCTTTTAATCTTTCTAAGGTATCATATTTATAACCTATTATTTCATTATTCATATGTATGTTGTATACATCTTTTCTTAGTTCTGAAAATTCTTTGTGCAGCATATCTTATTGTAATTTATTATTTCCTTTAGTAATTCTTTTTATATATTGATTATTTTTTGTAAATATTTTGTATTTAATTTTTGGACTAAATCTATTTCCTCTGTTAATAATTGTATTGTTACAAATAACGTTGCTTGATTTTTTGCTACACCTACTAGGCTTCTATTTACTTCTAAATGCATATTTTTATTTTATCTTAAAATATTATTTTTTCCTAATAAACAATCATGAACTAATGCCTTTATTATTTTAACTTCATTTTCTAGTTTTTTAACTTCTTATTGGTTAGAAGTTTCTTCTTCATGGTCTATAAAAATAAATCTTGATATGTTATTAGTTTTAACAATATTATTACTTATTCATGTTATCAATGATTTTTCTTTAATATCTAATTTTCATTCTTCTGGTATTTCAAAGTCTGTTAGTATTTTTTGGTTTTATTATTTATCCAAATTCCTTAAAAGTTTTGTCTATTTCTACAATTTCATTTTATATATATATTGAACTATTATGACTATTTGTTAAAGAATATGCTACTAGATAATGTATTGAAAATAAATGATTTTATTCTTTCATTAAATCTCCTATTTCAAATTCATAAGCTCTTAACATTTGATTTAAATTTTTATTATGTATATTTATAATAAATCTAAGATATGCTGTAAATTTTAGCTTTTGGCATCCAAATTACCATAGATAATTTCTAATAAGGCATCTTGACTATTTATTACTATGTTATCTAATAATACTATTTTTATTGATGTATATATTTCTTCTCTAAAATAATTTTTTATTAATATTTGGATTCCTTCTAAATGAATATATCTAATTTTTTCTTTATATTTATAAGGAATTTTTGATAGTTTGTTTAATATAGTTTCTTTATCAATTAATGGTATATTATATATTCTTTTTTCATCTATAATCTTAATACTTATTTCTTTATTACTTATGTCGTAATATATTATATTTTTTCTAGAGAATAATTTTCTTAATAAAAATGATGGGTCTTTAAATTCATCTTCTTTTTTAAAATTTAATTTTGTTTTTTAAATTTTTTCAATTTTTTTTACCTATTATCATTTCTTGTAAAAAACATCATGAAATATCTTTTATTTTTATGTCTATTATTTCTTAATTTGTTTTTTCTTTTTCTTTTTCTATTTTATTTTATTTTATTATTATTTTTATAAACTTTAAAAATATTTTTGATAACGTTAGATTTAATAACATACGTTATGTTTTCAAAAATATTTTTAAATTTTTTAAAACCTTAAAACTATTGCCGGAGATTCCTATATTTTCTCCCAAGATCGACAAGAAGGTGAAGTTAAAGCTTTTATATATATATATATATATATAAGAAAGCTCGACCTTGTCTTCCATTACATAGGGGACATCCGATAAAATTGGAACGATACTAATAAGATTAGCATGCCCTGCGCAAGAATGACACGCATAAATCGAGAAATGGTATAATTTTTTCTCTCACACAATTTTATAGGCTCTCAGTATTCAGAATGGCATTTCATCTTCATTGGCTCTCATAGAATCGTAGTTCTTCAAAAGGATTCTCAGCTCGTTAGTTCTTTTTATTTTTTAACGACTAATTTTTCAGAATAGTGTTCATCTTGATCGATTAGTGCATTCGAAGTGTTCGATGAAATGGGCGTGTAAACATTTTTCACGTATTCTTTTGCCGCTCCTGGAAAAGTCACATTTTCTCTTGAGTTTTGCTTGATCTAATATCCAATGCTAGTAAGGAAGACTTTGCAAATATTTCAGAAGTGCAGCAATTTATTTTACAATACCGATGTTTCCCTAATGTCAAATATATTGGAATCACATGTCTTTGCCAATTCAAAGCGGGTCAAGTAAGATTTATAGTTCTTAACTCTAAAACTTGTATTTGCATTAAAAAAAAAATCATATTTTTCAAGTTCTATAAGAAATCTTTATTTGATTATAGTTGGCATGTTTCCATTCCAGAAGTTTGGGCGTCTGTTTTAATGTGTTTAATATATGAGACGATGAATTTTATATACCTAATCTTATGTTTAAGATTTCATCAAGACTTTTTTCCTCTTGTACGCTAGAATATAACTTTGTGAAGATGTGCGAGGGTTTTATTAGTTACATTTTTTGTGTGCCGTTCATACAATAAATCAATTACCGAGTATGCAGTTCATGTTCACTTTGATGCTATGCTTCAGAAAATTCTATATGTGCTTTCGTATTCGCATCTGTATGTTGAGTTGATCAGAAATTAATGTTGAATAGGTTGTAGGAAAATGGAATATGATCGCCAAATCCTAATGAAATTTGAAGCTAATAGCTAAAATGGAGCTTACAATAAAAAAATAAAAAATAAAAACACTGGAAGAATAAGTGGTAATTAATTAGGTCCCCAACAAATGAGATGCATGGACTGGGAATCAGATCTGATAGCAGAGCCCAAGCATCGCATATCCTTTTTCCCACACCTCCATTGCCATCTCCAAATCACAAAGTTCCATTGCTCGACTGATCTCTTTTGCTCAAACCTGGAATTGCTCTCCCACAACCTAACAGCGTCGTACAACCTACTCTCGTATCGAAACTCGATCTTCATTTTCAGTCTGAAATTGCACAACCACACAGCATTGCACAACCTGCTCTCATCTCCAAACTCGATCTTCATTTGAATATGAAATTGCACAACCTGCTCTAGTTGAAGGAATTGAGACGATATTGCTGAGTTTTCAGAAGTGGCTCTGAAATCGGTTTTGGATCCATCAGATTAGCTTAGATCGTTTATTGAGAGTCTAAAAGTTCGCAATCTGGTGTTCTGACAATCTGACAATCAGCTTTCGGTTTAGTTGACGATCAACATTTGTTTTGGGTAGAGGTATACCTCTCTCGCGATTTTTTCTTCAATTAGTGATCAATTTCTACTTCTCCAAGAGTCTCTTCTCTTTGGATTAATCTTCCAATTGCGCACTAGCTTGCAATCTGTGTTTTGTTTATCTGTGAGTCATTGATGCTCTCTAGACTTATTCTCAATCTACCTTTGCGTGTGATTTTGCTTCTTTTGGTATGTTTTTTTGTTGGTTTTTTTACGATATGTTTTAATATAGATGACATGTTAAGTAGCATGGATGGCTTAGATATTACGTTTGGATTTGTCGTTCTTGGTTTTACCGTTCGACTTGTTAGTCTTGATGCTCTGGCGACTGAGTTTTGGCATGGTGACGATTTTCTTGATTTTCAAGCTACTATTTCTTCTTAGGGATCATTATTTTTTTTAATTGTGTTTCTTTATTATTACTTTAGTGTGTATGGTTTTTGAAATTGTTAGAGTATTGATACTATGTTGGTTATATTTCTTTTGTTGTGGTGTGGTCTTTATTGTTTTTTGTCTCCTTTAGCTTGCTTAGTTTGTTCTTTTTCTTTTAGCTGGACAACTAGGAAGGTGTAACAATGCTTTTAGAAACTTTGATTTGATGAGTATGGTTTGGTCTTTTTAAATTTGTTGTTTATGTAGATTCCTTAAACTTGACTGTTTTTTTCTCGGGTTACCTAGCTGGCTTGTTAGGGAGGAAAATTGTTGTTGTTTGTAGTATTTGTGTCATGCTAGTTGTGTTGCTAATCATTTGATTTATTCCTTCTATATGTTGTGTATAGTTGATGTTGGCATTATTAGATTGTAATTTTATTTTTTTCAATGCAATTTTTTTCTCCTGACCAAAAAAAATTAAAGACTTTTTAACACACAATGTGTCTAAAGGAGATATCACTAAGAATCAATCACTTGCAAGATTGTGGTTGAATTCTAGAGTATCTTCTAACAATTTTTCTGCTGGGAATTTATTACATTGCCAATATAGCTCCCATAGCAATGACAAGTGTAATGATGATTTAAGAATTAAGGTGTGTCAGAACTCAGAATACATATAAACTTTGCTCGCATCTCTGTATTAAAAATAATTACTAGAAATATCATTTTAACTGTTTACTCTCCTTTAAAGTAGTATTATTTGCTTCTTTGTAATCCATCTTTAGGATCCTTGTTTCTCATCTTCATTGCTAAAACACGTTACTTGATAAATGATAAATCTACCATATACAGTAACATTTACATAACACTGGTGTTAGGCACTATTGGATGGTACTTTAAGCTCTTAACACTTTGATTTAGAAGGCTTCTTGGACTTCTTTCTATTTCCTTTTTTAATCTCTTTTTTCATGCTTTAAAATCTTTTGATGTTAAATTTCATCTTGTGACTTTTGTTCATGATGCTGCAGTTTTTGCAGAATATTCCAGAATTTGTGAATATAGTTGAAGTTGGTCCTTGAGATGGATTACAAAATGAGAAGCATATCATTCCTACTGCTGTGAAGGTTGAATTGATAATGATGCTGGTTTCTTCAGGGCTGACTGTTGTAGAGGCCACAAGTTTTGTCTCACCAAAATGGGTTCCTCAGGTAAGCAAGGCATGGCTTCATATGGGACATCTCCATTCGCTCAACCATCTAGCTCTAGAAATGTCTTTGTTTCATGTAAACATGTTAATGCTGGTTGGATTTACACATTTCCTGGTGTTTTTTTAGGGAAAATTATCGTAGAAGTTATTTATTTGATGTCATTTGGACACTCCAATCACGTAATTTTTGTAAGGAATACATAAGTCATTCGATTTTTAAAATTGTAACACTTTAGTCACATAACTTGCCTTTTTTTACTCTAGAAAATGGACACTGTAATCACATAACTTTATAGTTATGTGTTTAAAGTGTCGAAATTTTAAAAATCGAGTGATTTATGTGTCCCTTGTTAAAGCTACATGACCACAAACAAAGTGACTTGAAGAATTTGTCACCCATCTTTTTGTGTCTAATTTTAAGCTGGCAGATGCAAAGGATGTAATGGAAGGAATTGAAAACATTAAAGGTGCTATCTTTAATGTCTTGACTCCTAATATTAAAGTAACTCATTTCTAGGTAGAAATTTAAAACTATAAGTTGATATAGAAAATGTGTAATTAGTAACTTATCTGACCTTTTCGGTTAGGATTTTGAGGCAGCTGTTGCTGCTGGTGCTAAGGAAGTTGCCATTTTTGCATCAGCTTCTGAGTCTTTCTCTAGTTCAAATATCAATTGCAGCATTGAAGATGGTCTCTTTCGCTACCACAACGTTACTTCTGCTGCAAGTAAATTTTTAGTTCATGTTGGAGGGTATTATTCTCTCTTTCAGAATTTTTTCATTTTCTTTTTCCTTTTTTTTTTGTTGTTGCAGATATTGAAATATTGAATAGTGTCTGAGTTTCTCAACATTGTTAAATATGATAGATGAGATTTTATTGTTTATGAGTGGATATAAAGTTATATCTTTCAGTGTTGGACGGTATTATGAATGGAAAGTTTCTCAACTTTTTCAACTTGTGATATATATAATCTGCATTAGCTTTCTAAACATAGTGCAATTAAAAGTGTTGATGTTAATAGTCATTTAAAACTCACCAATTATTTTTTTTTTTTTTGGATATAATGATATATTATGTAACAAACTGTAGCTCCTGTTAGTGCTGGGAGCAAAAGTTACTATCGTTTTTTAGTTAAAAAATATGGGTAAAGCAAAATGGAATATTAAGGAAGTATTTCTATCTTGTAAGGTTAAAAGGCTAAATCGAATTTTACTCTTGTTACCTTGTAAGTTTCCACTCTCAATTACATATAGAATATGATAAATGTGTTAGACATATGGTTTATCTGCAGCTTATGATTGATGTTATTGCATTATCTAAAGCGCTGTGTTTTTTATTTGTTCAAATGAAAGAATGAGAAAGTCTGAAAAATGATGAGCTACTGTATTCTTTCTTGTTAGATAAATATCATGTGTTGTAGGGTGTCCTGTGGAAGAAAAAGTACCACCATCACAAGTAGCGTATGTGGCCAAGGAACTTTACAATATGGGTTGCTCTGAGATTTCCCTCGGTGACACAATTGGTGTTGGCACTCCGGGTAATCTTCAAAAGTTCCATTCTAGTTTTGTCCCATCTCTCTATGATTAATAATTTACCTTCAGGTGGTTATAATGTTTTCCCTTTCTGTATCATGATTCAAAACTTGGATTCCTAACCATCCATTCTAAGTGAATTCTTATGTGATAATTGATGGTCATGGTTGTAGTTGTGGTTGTGGTCATACATGTTTATGCTAGAAATAAATAAAAAATATTGTATGAAAATGACCGAATAATTTGGCCCTGTAATTTATCTCTATTTATAGACCGTACAAAATAATTCTATACATGGAAACAAATCCCGAAATAAATTAAATAAATATGGACAGTAAAGTTGTCTATGGACAATTATGAATATGGACACCTTTGGAAAACTAAAATGAATATGGACAACTAAATGAATTTAGATAGCTAAGCTTTCCGTTGACTGCCCCCTTCAAATTGATGTGGATTGATCAACAAGCATCAATTTGCGACTTAGGAAGCAATGTCGATGACGAGTGAGAGCCTTAGTGAAGATATCAACAATTTGTAGTTCAGTAGAAATACGTGGAAAAGTGATAACACAAGCTTCAAAGGCTTCATGGATAGAGTAACAATCGACTTCAATATACTTTATGCGCTCATGATAGACAGGATTGGTCGTGATCTAAATAGCACTTGTATTATCAACATGTAAAGGCATAGGATCGATCTTAGAGAACTCTAACTCAACAAGCAAACCTCGAAGTCAAATAATTTCAGAACAAGCAAGAGACATTACTTGGTATTCAGATTCTGTAGATGACTTAGAAACTCTGTCTTACTTTTTACTTTTCCAAGAGATCAATGCATCCTCTAAAAACACGCATCAACCAATGATAGAGCAGCATGTATCAATACAACCAGCCCAATTAGCATCATTATGAGCAACAAGATGAAGAGAATTTCCTGAAGGAAAGAGTAAGCCACGGGCAAAAGTGCATTGAATATAGTGTATGATCCGATGGACAACAACCAAATGAAGATAATGAGGAGTCTGAAGAAATTGGTTGACTTGTTATACAACAAAATAAATATATGGTCTAGTGATGGTGAGATAGACAAGGCTACCTATCAATTTTCGATATAAACTAGGATCAACAAGTAAGTCACCTTCCTCCTTTCAAAGTTTGACATTTAATTCCATGGGAGTATCGACAGAGCATCCTACAATTCAACTGTAGTCACCAAATCACTAGCATACTTGTGTTGATTAGTGAAATACCAGAGGGACTACGATGCACCTTAAGACCAAGAAAATACGTAAGAGACCCAAAATCTTTCATATGAAAGGATTTTGAGAGAGGGGTCTTGAGCTGGACAAGTAAAGTAGAATCAGAACTAGTGATCACAATATCATCAACATAAACCAAAAGGACAATAATACCTATATCTGATTTTCGAAGAAACAATGAAGTTTCATACATGCTCTGTGTAAAAGAAAATTGTAATAAAGTGGTTCGAATTTTTTTAAACCAGGCCTGTGGAGTTTGTTTGAGACCATAAAGAAAGCAACGAAGTTTATACACATTGAAGGTCGGAGAGAAAAACAATCTTGGAGGTGGTTTCATATAAATGCATTCTTTAAGATCTCTATAAAGAAAAACATTCTTAACATCAATCTGATGTAGTGACCAATCATTGGAAGCAACAAGAGCTAGAATAGTTCGAATAGTAGTCACTTAGAAACAGAAGCAAAGGTCTCCTCATAATTAACACCATATTCTTGATTGTTCCCAAAGACAACAAGTCGAGTTTTATAACGATCCAAACTTCTATCAGAGCGAATTTGACTGAGTAAACTCATTTGCAACCTAAAGGAACTATAGTGGAAGGACAAGACTCAATGTCCCAATTGTGATTGGCCTCTAAAGTAGCAATTGCTTCTTGCACCAACAGTCATGCTTGACAACATGTGAGTAGCATGTGAGAATATCAAAATTGGATAATGTAATATTAAGAACTGAAATAGAATTGTTTGAAGAAAAACCATACCTATTTGGGGGTACAAAAAAAATAAATTTTTAATAGCTATAGATTCACCTATTATCGCACATTTGGTGCGCTTTAATTTGTTATCAAGTGTAATATTTTTAATTTTTTGAGGTTTAATATTATTTGAGTGTAGTATGTCTTTGTAGGAACTATCGACCCAATGCTTGAAGCATTCATTGACGTCATCCCATGGAAAAAAATGTTCTTTTCCATGATACTTATGGAGAAGCCCTTTCAAATGAACTGGCATCACTCTAGGTAATTGTGTTTATTCTAATGTGAACACTAAATCTAGTGTAACGGATGCACCTATATTGCATGTCAGTTGATCTCTTCATATGGTTGATGGGGGTGTCAAACGGACCGAACAGGTACGACCTGTGGCCCACAGTCCAAAACGATTGGGCCGTGCCGGCACATAAATTAATATTAAATATATAAATATATTATGTTAATGTGGGTATAATTAACATTGGTACAAGGGAGGTGAGGAGTTTGACTCCCAATACTAGCATTTTTTCTAAATAATGGGTTAAATGGGTAATGGGTGATGTCATCCCGTTAAGCATGGCCCAACGGCCTAGACACAACACGATAAAGCTCACATGCTAAGAATAGAGGCACGATACGGCCTGCTAGTTAATGGGTCACAGGCTATCATAGCATGCTAATTAACAGGTTGGATTGTGCATCGTGCTTGCTCAACCCAGTCTCTTTGACACCTCTAATAAGGCATCAATGATAGACATGCCAGGAAAGCAGCATCTTTTCTATGTTTTTTGGTTCATCATGAAAGGTTTAAACAATTTGGATAAAGAATAGGTTTTTGTGATGTGAAGCAAGGAAGATAGAATTCAAAGGAACCACTGTTCTAGAACGACGTAATTATTATTACACTTTTTTATTGAATAATTGTTTTGGTATTTTTTTTTTTGTTGATATTTTGGTTTCCCTCTAGGCAGGACGACATAATTATTCAAATTTGTCATTAGAATGAATCATTAAAGTACTGAATTTTCTCTCCTATCATGCAGCAAGTTATCAATTTATCTTAATAATGTATCCTTGGATTAAAGGACTGCATAAGAAATCATGTAATATGATTAAAAGCTGTCTCATTTTAGTGCCATCCATATTGAATATTATGAGGCGGACATTAGAGCAGTGCCCTCTGCCGTTTTCATTCCACTTTTGGCCCACACCTGCTTGGTTCTTTTGATTGTTTTGCTCATTGAACCAATTTTATTATAATTTATATGGTTCGCATCATCAGATTTCCTCTACAGTATCTTGCCAAATTTCTGAAACATTTATTTGAATTCCATACTAACGTGATCAGCTTCTCTCACAGCTTTTTACAGCATTAGTTTTGATAAAAAATTGCCTATTTTAATTGCAGTTATGCATTGAAGCAGTGGATTGTTCGGTCTCCGGTCTTGGGGGTTGTCCATATGCTAAAGGGGCTTCTCGCAATGTTGCAACAGAGGACGTTGTATACATGCTCAACAGACTTGGTATAAAAACCAATGTGGATCTTGTAAAGCTAATTTTGGCTGGGGAATTCATCTGCAAGCACTTAGGACGACAATCTGATTCGAAGGCAACAACTGCTTGAGAAAAGTCACTGCTTGTGGCTCCCAGCTGTGAGGTCAACTACTAATTTATGAAATGAGAATATCCTCCAGACTCGAGTAAATAATCCCATTTGAACAGTTGTCCCAATCTGTAAACATTTATCCTTCTGAAGATATGAATAAACGTGGATAAGACTCAACATGTTCGAATCATTAAAAAAAAGATTAGCTAATAACACTGTTTATACCCTTTGATATTCAACGTTTCACTCATCTGATTGACATAATTCATTTTTTTTCTCTCTAAAATTAAACCTTAATGAATAATACATCATTTATAAAGCACAATGTGATGTTGCATGTCAATCAAAAAAGTGCAAGTGTACTTAGCAGATCCTTCATTTTGGATTTGGGTTTCAATGGATTGTATGAGTGTATCTGATTTAACTCATAATATTTATATAAAAAGTTACAATGGTTTAAATACTCTCGTGATAAAAGACATTAAAGAGTTGTAATTTTTAAAAGTTAAATGTTATTATTTATATTAAAATATTGTGATATTTTATAAAAAGATATGACTTTTGAATGGATTGTGATTTTTTATGAATAAATATTTTGGTTCAAAAGAGACATAATTTTTATAGAAATTATAACTTATCAAAGAGTTAATCCAAGTTAAATAATTACCTAATTTTTTATAAATAGATCATTTATTTATGCCATTTGTGAAAGGTGAGAAGACACAAAAAGAAGATAAAAAAAAAGAGAAAGATTAAAAAAACAGTATATGATTTTTCTTTTCTCTAATAAATACAAAAAACAAAAAGATTTTTGGATTATGAATTGATAAGTTTTAATAATTTTCAATACTAAAATTTTTTCGATCACCATGTTGGGATTTTAAGCACGTAAAATATTATGTATACAATTTGTTTTTATTTATTGGTGAAATGCATTCATCAAACACTCAAATATAATTATTGTTATTATATTGTTAAATTACTTTCAATTAGTATTAGAGCTATTACTAGTGTTTTCATGTTTGTATATATTTTGAATGCATGAAATATGAAGATTTTTTTTAAAAAAAGTTTCTTTAATTAAATGGGTTATTCAATTTTTAAAGAATTTTTGAACGAAAATTATAACATTAAAATCTACATTTCATAAGCTTTCTAAGGGTATATTATTTGAAAATTTTCATTGAAGCATGAATAGTAAACGAAGCATGGTTATGAATATGAAAGTCTTCGTGAATAAATTTTCATGTATATTCTTAAATTATTGTTTTCTTTTATGTATATAGATTTCAATTTAAAATATGCATATATATTATTTGATAATTTGATGTGTAACTTGATATTGAATATTAAAACATAAGCATATCATGCATTTATATTTGAATCCATGCACGAAATCAAATCACGTTAAATTTATCAAAATTATAAAGTAATTATTTTATATTATAATTGATGATTAGTATTATAAGGATTATAAGTATTGGTTATTTTTGTGGACAAAATATTTGTATATAAACTTGTTTTTAAGCTCGTTATCAAGTTTATCAAACAAAGTCGAAAAAACATCAAAATTTCAAATAATCGTATTTCAAGTAAATATGTTATAACACGTTTAATATGATTGCACTCACGCATTTAATAATACATATTCATAAATCTGAAATTATTTTTGCTACTAAAATATTTATGCTAAAATATAAAATAAAATATATGTTATAATATTATATCATATATAGCCTAAATTATAGATTAAATCTTAGCGTAAAAGATAGCCTAAAATATACTTTAAAATAACTTTTTTTAAATAAGAGTCTTCTTGATTAATGGGTCTACCTTAAAAAAAACTCTTCTTTAAATATGAGTCTTCTTGATTAAATGAGTATACTTTAAAAGAACTATTCTTTAAATAAAAGTCTTCTTGATTAACGAGTATTACTAATTCTATTTGTAATAGAAAAAATATTTATCAATTATATAGGATTAAGGGTTTTAATTTTTCCTATAAATAAAACTTATTGCTTATTGTTTCAATCAACCACACTAGAACATTATTCTCTTCTTCTTTCTCTTTCTTTTGTTTTGCAAAGATAAGATCATAATTCTTTAGGCTTCTTTACTTGGTTAACCTATCAAACATTGGTGGTTATATTTGATTAATTAATAAGCTTAATTAGTTTATGATATTTTGATCATATGTTCTTATAACTTCTTTATTTTTTATCTTGAATTGTTAGATCAAATAATTGTGTGTGTCATATCATAATTATTTAGTTTGATTATTGTGAAATTTAGAATTCACTCTTATAATTCTCATTCAAAGACACTACATATTTATATACAAAGTTAGGGACACTCTTAGGTGACATACACCTAATACACAACTAATATATTCAACTAGTGATAGACACCTAATACACACCTAATACACAATGGACATCTCTAACACCCCCCTCAAGTTGGAGCATAGATATTAATCATGCCCAACTTGTTACAAAGATAATCAACCCGGACCCTACTTAAAGCTTTCGTGAAGATATCTCCTAGTTGTTCTCCAGTCTTTATATATCTTTTAGAAATCAAACTTTTCTGAATTTTCTCGCGAATAAAATGACAATCAATTTCAATGTGTTTAGTTCGCTCATGAAACACAGGATTAGAAGCAATATGAAGAGCAGTTTGGTTATCACACCACAATTTCGTTGGTGTTGAAGTTTTAAGACTTACTTCATCCAAGAATTGATATATCCATATTATCTCATATGTAGATTACGCCATAGCCCTATATTCTGACTCTGCACTCGATCGTGACATAACATTCTGCTTCTTGCTTTTCCATGAGACCAAATTTTCTCCAATGAAAATACAATAGCCTGATGTGGATCTTCTATCCACTTTGGAACCTGGCCAATCTGTATCTGAAAAACATTCAATATGAGTGTGCCCATGATTTGCACACAAGATACCACGTCCAAGTTCTCCTTTTAAGTAATACAAAATTTGTTCTAATGCTGTCCAATGATGAATTGTTGGGGATGACATAAATTGGCTAACAACATTAATCGAATATGCAATATCTGGACAAGTCACGGTAAGGTAATTCAGTTTTTCAACCACCCTTCGATATCTCTTAGAATCTTTAAAGAGTTCCCTATCTCCTGTAAGGTGGATATTTGGAGTCATTGGAGCACTACAAGGTTTTACTCCTAATTTTCCTATCTTAGTTAATAAGTCCAGGACATGTTTTCTCTAAGATAGAAAGATATATTTTTTTACTCCTTATGACTTCAATACCCAAGAAATACTTTCTCATCCCCCAATCCTTTGTGTGAAACTGAGTATGTAGGAAAGACTTAAGAGATAAAATTCCCGTAGTATCACTTCCAATAATAACAATGTCATCTACATACATAACTAAAAGAATGATACCAGCTTCTGATTGTTTGTAGAACATAGAATGGTCAGACTTGCTTTTCATCATACCAAATGTTTCTATAGCTTGACTAAATTTTCCAAACCAAGCACGAGGACTCTGTTTCAAACCATACAAAGATTTACGGAGATGACAAACTTGCCTAGACTCCCCCTGAGCAACAAAGCAGGAGGTTACTCCATAAACACCTCATCTTGAAGATCACCGTAAAGAAGAGAATTTTTGATATCTAGTTGATGCAAAAGCCAATGGTGAGTAGCTGCCATAGAAATAAATAACCGAACAGAGGTTAATTTAGCAACATGAGAGAAAGTGTCAGAATAGTCCACTCCATAGGTTTGAGCATATTCCTTAGCAACAAGATGAGCCTTTAATCGAGCAACTGACCCATCCAGATTAACCTTAACTGTGAACACCCATTTGCATCCGACAGCCTGTTTCCCCGAAGGTAAATCAACCAAGTCCCAAGTACCATTGTCATCCAACACATTCATTTCATTGATCATTGCATGATGCCAACTAGGATAAGTACATTGACGTTTACCTTTGCGTAATGCAATAGGAAGATCATCGTTCTGGACTGGATCTGATGACGAAGGAGCAGATGCAGGGTATGAATCAAAAGGTCTATATCTGGAGTAGACTTGAGTTATATGAGGCCTAACAGGAACTGAGTCAGAGACAGGTTCAAATGATGTGATAGAATAGACTAGCAAATCATCATCCTCCCCCTGACGTGCAGAAGAAGGAGAAGACGAAAAATAGGGTGTGTCTTCCATGAATGTAACATCAATTGAGACAAGATATTTGTTAAGACTAGGACAATAACATCTATAACCTTTCTGGAGATGATAATAACTAAGGAAGATACACTTCAAAGACTTGGGATCTAATTTGGTAACATGCGGACGAACATCTCGAACAAAACAAGTGCTACCAAATATCCTAGGGTCAACCGGAAATAGTGACTTATTAGGAAACAAAATTTTGTATGGAATCTCAACATGAAGAACAGATGAGGGAAACGATTAATAAGAAAACATGGTATTGAAACTACATCGGCCCAAAAAGGTTTAGAAACATTCATTTGAAATAATAAGGCACGTGCAGTTTCGAGAAGATGTATGTTCTTACGTTCGGCCACTCCATTTTGAGATGGAGTATCAACAAACGAAGTTTCATGAAGCATGCCATTTTGAACCATATAAGATTGAAACAAAGTTGATGTATATTCTTTGGCATTATCACTTCGCAAAGTACGAATTGAAACATTAAATTGAGTTTTAATCTCAATACAAAATGCGCAAAAAATAGAAAACAATTCAGAACGAATCTTCATTAAATATAACCAAGTTACACGAAAATAATCATCCACAAAATTAACAAAATACTTAAATCCAGGTTTAGACAAAATAGGACAAGGACCCAAACATCAGAATGAACTAATTCAAAAGGAACACTAGCACGTTTATTAACTCTTGGATTTGAACTAAGACGATGATGTTTTGCAAATTGACAAGACTCACAATCTAATGAAGACACCTTACTAAACTGAGGATAAAGTTTCTGAAGTAAAGGAAGAGATGGATGACCCAGTCTACAATGTGCCTCGAAGGGAGAGGTTACACTAGAGCAAGCAATAGATTTCAGTATTGGTGTGTCAACAATATAGAGGCCCCTAGACTCATGTCCTTTACCAGTACTCTTCTTCGTCATAAGATCCTGAAATAAGCAACGATCAGGAAAAAAATAAGATGCAACAGTTAATATTACGAGTAAGCTAACTTACAGAGATCAAATTAAAGGATATGTTAGGTAAATGTAAGACATATGACAAAGGAAGCAAAAGAGTGTGAGTAATTGTGCCAGACCCAAGAACCCGAGATGGTGACCCATCGGCTAAGGTAACAATAGAAATGGAAGTGTGTGACTGAAGAGTAGAAAAAAGACTAGAATTACCTATCATATGATCTCTGGCACCAGAATCAATAACCCATTTGGAAGATGAGGAAATGAGACACGCATTTGATTTACTTGAATCAGTAATAGTAGTGACAAAAGGTGATGAAGACCTTAGTGATTCTTGATACTGTGAGAACTTGGTAAATTCATCTACAGAGATAAGAACTAATTTTTCAGAAGTATCATAAGTGGATGCAATATGAGCTGAGTGACCTTTCTGATGTTTGTACTGAAACTTTCCACAGCCATGTTTCGTATGTCCTGGTTTGTGACAATAGTGACATACCATACCTCCTAGGTCCTATGGTCGAGTTTCAAACTCGTGCGAGCCACCTCTTTTGTTTCTATTCATATAAGTTGACCATCCATGCTCATAATTATTACTTCGGCTAACCAAAGCACCATTTAATTGAGAAGGTGGAGGTGAAGTGGCTTCTGTACGAAGTACTCGACTAAACACCTCTTGTAAAGAGGGGATCTCCGAACCAGAAAGAACCTGGGACTTAGTAGTCTCAAAAGTATAGGGAAGACTGACAAGAAAACTCATGACTGCCATTTGTTCCCGGTGGCTTTGCTGAACTTTTACATCAAGGCTAAAAGGCATCAAACTATTGAGCTCCTCATAAGTCCTTTTAAATTCCATAAAATAATTCGTGAGTGACTAATCTTGTTTGTCTGCATGGTAAAATGCTTTACATACCTCCTATATGCGAGAAATATTTCCTTTATCAGAATATTAGAAATCCAAATAATCCTTCAATTCCTTAACGAATTCATAATGATTGATCAATTCAATTACATTGCTCTCAATAGAATTTCAAATATGCAAAAATAAGCGGACATCTTCTCTAAGCCATGTCTGTTTTGAATCATCTTTAGGAGGATCATTAGTCAAATGAGTATCTTTGTCAATATTTGGCAAATAAATTAGAATGGTCTTACTCCAAGCCAAATAATTCGAGTCATTAAGCTTGTGGTTCATGATTTTAGACATCACAGGCACCATATCCGTCACAACATTAGATTTCTTTTTATCCATAACTCCTATAAACGACAAGGTAGTGAACAAACGAACAAACAAAATCCAACAACAGTAGCGACCAAACACACAACGAACAAGAACACAAAATTAGAAGAACCCAAACTTGAACAATCACAAGCGATGAGTTCCAAACCACCACAGATGACACATGGGAACACCGGAGAGCAACACAAGGTCGACCGGAGAAGACTGCTACAGGGATGCGCTCTCATGTGCCGGCGCGTGGAAAATTGACAGAAAGTCACGGTGGCACGTGTGGCTCACTCGCGGCTCCTCTGGTTACCGTACTTCAGGGTTTGGCCGGTCGGCGGTTAAGCTTCCTCCCTATGTCGGCGGTGAGAAAAAATGTGCACTCCAAAAGGGTGTTTCGAGTTGGAACCCAAAAATGCATTAAATCCTAATTTGTGTTTACCCAAAATCAGCCCCTAATTTGAACAGGAAAAAAAAATTCCCGAATTTTGTAACTCAAATGCTCTGATACCATGTGAAATTCAGAATTCACTCTTATAATTCTCATTCAAAGACACTATATATTTATATACAAAGTTAGGGACGCTCTTAGGTGACATACACCTAATACATAACTAATATATTCAACTAGTGATAGACACCTAAGACACACCTAATACACAATGGACATCTATAACAATTATCAATTTCAAAGGAACTATTTTTATTAAACTTGTGCTTAATATTTTTGCTCTAGAATTGCTAGTTGATTTGATTTAAGTGACATATGTTTTTAATCATCTAGTTTGGATTATTCATTATTAAATATGTTCCATAACACACACGGGCACTTGGATTTTTCTACTGACCCTTTTGCGATTGATTTGTGAACATATTTGATTTGTGGGTAGCTTATTAGAATATTGGTCTGGAAACTACTCACATTAATATTAAAAACTACAAAAATAAAAGCAGAGGCTCGTAAGTAAGGTAAATTGGGGCAGTATTCTAGAGATGGTAGCATAAAACCGAGTTTGTATTTGAATATTTAGTTTTTATAATAGAAAGTTAGATGGTTCGGTGGATTGATGGTTTTTCTCTTAGGTCATGGTTATGACATGAGTTATTTTCACCTAAAAATATCGTATGTTATTATTTCATTTTCATACTTTATTTTTACACATGATTGCATGTCTAACCTATTTTTTTAGGTTATTAAATTATAAATTAATAAAAATTGAAAATAACCTATTCACTCCCTCTAAGTTAATTAAGTCTGTATTTTATAAACTTTCAAGTATACATATAACAAGTATGTAGAGATTATCATGACTATTATTGAATTCATAATCTTTGGTAAACTATCATGAACATTAATGACAAATGTTACATTTTGACCATTGATGAAAAATCATGACTTGGTTATGACCCTATATGAAAAGTCGTGTCTGTTAGTGAAAGGTCATGACTCTTGGTGAAGGGTTATGACTTTTGAAAAGTTGTGACTGTTGATGAGTGCATTAAGTCTCGATAAAAAATTATGAGTCTTTGTGAAAAGTTGTGACTTTTGATGAAAGACGTGACTCTTGGTGAAAAATGTGATTAATATTTGAAATTAATTGTATTTTCTTATATACATATATTTCATGAATATTTAATGATTATTCATATTAATGTTTTATTGTAAATATTTGCAAAATATATTTATTTATGCAATTATTTTATGAACACATAGTTATAATATATTATGAAATTATACATAACATGTTATGTTAAGTGGAAATTATTTTCGTTAGAAACTTATTTTTTCCTTACACCAAGTTTTATGAGTATAAATTAAATAATTAATAAAAAATTATCATTTGGACGCAAGGGATGATTATGAGCATAGTGAATTTTTGATCTTGTGGCTTATGATTTATTTTTTAGTGACTATTTAGATTTATACAATAAAATTATATATATGTAATGCTAATATAAATATTGCATATGCATTTTTTTTTATATAAAGATATGGCTTCTAAAAATATTGTGATAGATCTCATAAAGGGTGAAAAATTGGTTGCAACAACTATGATATTTTGTGTCATAATATCCAGTATCTCCTAAATGAACAAAGTGTTTTTAAAAGGCTTGAGGAAGGCAACACTATTCAATACCGTCACGATGCTGATGCATATAAGGCATGGTTTGACAAAGATCGTAGTGCACATTATATCATACAAAGTAACATGCAAAACGATCTTCTTGGTGAATTTGAGTATTGAAAAACTACTCACGAGATATGGTTGCCCATCAAACAAGGTTTGTATCACTTCATTGAATTGATTATGAAGCTTGATTATGAAGTTTGATTCTTATAAGAAGAAACCTAATCATACAATTAAGCAATATTTAAGAATAATGTCAGGTATGATCTTTGATCTTGTTGCTGCTAGCCATCACCTTACCGATGAACAATAAGTTCAAGCTGTAATTTTTTCTCTTCCACCTACTTGGGAGGGAATGAAATAAAACATGATGCAACATGAAAGCATTAAAAAAATTCAATGACATTTCACATCACTTAGAGCTTGAAGAATACCTCTTAGAGACTAGTCATATTGATAGCTCTGCTTTGGTTGGTGATTCTAACTCACGTGAGACATCTGGGTCCAAATGTAAGAAAGCTAAAGATGCATAATGAAAAAGAGAGGAGGTGATAGTATATATGCTCCAAATGGAGATAAACCCATGCACATGAGAGGAAGAGAAGTGGCAAAAAGTAAGACAAATAAAAACTAACATGTTTTAAAAATATTGGTATAGTACACGTGGGCACGCCCACACACACATATATATATGTATATGTTAGAGAAGCATGTCAAATTGAGACCTAGATAAGATATATTTAGAAATGATCAATAATGGATACCTATTTAACTTGTACCTATTACTGGATGTGAGTTCCAAAGGAATTTTTCACTATAATGGTATATTTGGAAACTTAGATTATATGTTATGAAAGCGATAAATCAAGATCTGTATAGTGTTTTGAGTGTTGACATGATCTTATATTAGTATGATTATTCTACTGTAGCATGTATTTCATATGCATGTGCTTATAAACATATAAGGAGGTGAGTGAATGAATTCCTACTTCGTCAATCATGTCAACCCTATAAATCATTATATATGATCATTGTGCCTTTTGTTACCTTTGACTATTTCATAGAGTAAGGAATTGGTGTTAAGCTACTTTAGTAAGTTACCTACGGTCATGCTTGATTCGACTTTATGGAACTTTGTTGGAAAAGTTGTCAATTCTAAGCAAAGTGACACGAGGATAATAAAAAGTTTATCTGAGATCATATATATATTTTATATTCGTTGTCAATAATTTGTATCGCATCAATTGAGATGTATGAATATTAAATTAAACTTTGAAGAGATTAAGTATAATTCTTTTACGAGGGATCAGAGTTACTTGAGCTTAATATGATTAGATGAATTTAGGGTATTTAGAGAAATCGTATATACACTAACGTTCTTGTTTATATTGATATAGGTTGATGTCTCTATGTTGACTCATAATTGAGTTACTAGTATAAAGCTCCAACATGCAAGTATTTTTAACGATCGTACGATCATTAACTTGTATGGACTACTTTATGAGTGTGGTAGATACATGAAGAAATAACATAGCATCGTGTACTTCATATGTGAGTACGAGATGTTGGATTTTGAACTTGGGTTCAAACAAGTTGCCCATGGGTGTACCCGACTCAACTAATAACATTTGGATGAAAAATATAATGGTTTAAGTATGCATCTCTTAATAAAATACATGTTAAAGAGTAATAATTTTTGAAAGTTAAATACTATGATTCATGTTAAAATATTGTGATCATTTGTAAAGAGACATGACTTTTAGATGAATTATAATTATTTATAAGCAATTATTTTGGTTTCAAAAAGACAATTTTTGTAAAAATGACAACTTATCAAAGAATTATAATGGGTGCATAACATTCTACAAATAAATCATTTACTTATATAATTTGTGAAAGATAAAAGAAGACGATTAAAAAGAAAACGATATAACAAAAAATAAAATAAAAAATACATAATTTTCTTCTCTTCTTTCTACCAAATAAAAGTAATTTTTGTATTATGAATTGGTAAGTTTTAATTATTTTCGATATTACATTTTTTTTTGTTGATTGTATTGAAATTTCAAACATGTAAAATATAAGTATATGATCCATTTTTATTTATTAATAAAAATTATTCAATAACTATTAAAATATAATTATTGTTATTATAATGTTAAATTATTACAAGGTTAATATCACATGAAAATGTCTATTGTATAATAAAATAACTATCTTGTGCGACCATCAAGTCTTAACCAAATCTCAGTAAACGACCGGAATATAGAACAAAGATAGTTCATTAAATATTGTTTTTGAAAACAAATTATTTTTTGGTAAAATAGAAAAAATATTTTATTATTATATGTTTTTGTCTAAGAGAATATAATTTTTTTGAAAAATAATCTAATATAACATTATATTATTAATCTTATTTTAATATTGACATTTTATTTGTACTCTGAAGAAGTTAATTTAAAATGAAAATAGTAAAAATAGGTTAAGTAATTTATTTTCTTAATTTTATATTATTTTAATCATGATATTTTGTGTGTCCTAGCGCTTTTCTAATTATTAATTATGTGCACGACATGTCCATAAATGTCGTTGGAGGCCATCACGAGGAACGCTGGCGAGCCAATGTGATTTACGGCGCGTCGTTTGTGGTTTACACGTTATCTTACTCTTTGTTTCCTTTTCTGTTGAGAAGATTACGGAGACTAGTAATTTTCGAAAATTAAGCGCCCCACTGGATGGAAAATTCTCTTTTTGACTACACAGATCATATCGTGTAAACTTGTTTTGCTTGTCAAATTTCACCTGAAACAAACTGGAGCTCTATCGAGTGAAGAGGTGTGTATAGTTGACTTGTTCACTCACTTTTCGTCGCTTCACTGTGCTTTTATAGTCTCACTTATTGGTCTGCTGGATTATATGGTGGTACAGATATAAACATCACTTAGGTTTACTTTCTGATAACCATAATAAACGCTTTGAAGGTTTTTATTTTATTTTGTTATAAAACTTGTATTTTCTCGCTATGATAGATTGTTAAACCCTCAACTTTAATGGGTTCTTGTTAATTTTCAATTTTGTTCATGTATATCAGATCTTATTCTGTCATTTTCTTGGTTAGAATTTTCTTTCAAGCAATTTTTTCTATTCCTTTGAAATTTTGCGGTCAAAAGGTAAGAACTACTTGCTTAAAAAAATGATGAACTTGTTGTCGTGATTAATTGTGCTGCTAAACACTTTCAATTGGCTTGTAAGACAATGACATGTGCTCCACGTTTAAGCTGCATGAGTTGGAATCTTCCAACGGCATGGATTTGTCAGTGGCATGTAAACATTTATTTAAAAAATAAAAAAAATCTGCTGTTAGATACAGCTTTACCTTGGTATATGTGTTGATAGGATTCACCGGATAAATTGTTCCTTTCTATTATGTCCCTGCCATATTACATAAGGTTTCTCTGATAGGTATTTTTATATTCATGGGAACTTTTTGTATAATCTATCCAATGCAATTGAAATTGAAGATTGCTCTGATCTCGATACTAAAACACTTACTGGAGCAGACTTTTCTTTATTCTATTATACATATTGACATTTTAGCAGTCCATGTTATGGTTGCAGAAAAATTTATAATATCCTATAGGCAGAAACAGAATTGGGAGTTAATCAAAATTACTGTTTAGAAAATTGGTTCTCTTGATTCTCACGAGTGTTATCTCATCTTTAATGGCTTGCAAAACTTTTTAGAACTTTTGTGGCTCACATGGGAACGAATTTCATAGTTCTCCTCACGACAATCTAACATCATTTTACTGGCATTCATGCTCGTGGTATTTTCCATATCTGAATCCATGATTGTATATTTTGAGGTTTATTTGAGAAGGTTTTTTTTTTTGGCCAATTTAAATTATATATTGTCAACTTTTAGATTTTAGATTGTGTTGAAAATGAATTTCAATAAAAACAAATTATGAGAATAAATGCCAAATTTTAATCTCTTAAAATTTTGTTTCACATTGTTAGTTTACATCACTTAAGAGATGTTTAAATAGAGAATGATTGACAATTGGGTTTGGGCCCCAAGGGACACCCACTTTTGTAGAAAGGGAGAAGACTTAGGAAAATATGATTCAATGCACACATGCACGCCATCGTTCGATCGGTCGGTCGAGTCTGAGTGCGTGTGAAGTGAGATAGCATTTTATTTTTTGAAAAAAATAAAATATTTTTTTTTGTTATTAAAATTATTTTTCCACTCAGATATAACTGTTACTCTTCTACCCAGATATAAATGTTACTCTTCTACCCAGATATGACCGTTACTTTTTCACCTAGATATGACCGTTATTTTTCCACTCAGATGTGATCGTTTTTTTCCACCTAGATGTGACTGTTATTTATCACAATTGTCACATATTTTCTCAAACTATAAATAGAGGGCTTTAGCTCTCAGTTTAAACAGATCAAAGAAGAAGATACTAAATTATTTTTTGAGTTTTCTGAGCAACATAAACTTTAGAGGTGTAGCATTTCAGACTTCATCAGTGCAATGAAGTTCTGAGATAGAAAATAAAGATTCTAGGTTGTTTTATCCTGAGAACGATGAGGCTATGTTTGCTTGTACAAGTTTGGACAGAGTCGCAAAACATTTTAAAGAGTCACTACCTAGTCTACGACTTAACCCAAGCAGTACATTTCAGTATATCGGTAATATTGTTCTTACATCGTTTTTCACATACTTGTTCCAACAATTTTAAGACGATTTCTATTTGCCATGTCTACTGAAATGTTAACTACTAATCTCAATAAATCGTTTCGTTTCGAGGGACTGCACTTTAAAAGATGAAGACAAAAAATGTTATTTTTTTAACCATGAAAAAGGTCGCTTCTGTTCTTACTACTGAAAAACCAACACTGCCTAATTCTCCTACTAAAGCTACAACAAAGGATTTAGACACCTAGATGGAAAATGATTTTCTATGCAAAAAATTTATTCTTAATGGTTTAGCTGATGACTTGTATGACTATTATAATTCTGATAAGTTTGCTAAGGAAATTTGGGATGCACTTCAAAAGAAGTACGACACTGAGAAAATTGGAACAAAGAAGTATGTCGTTACATGAAGTACCAAATGATTGATGAAAAATTTGTGGAAGCTCAATCATGCGAACTGTAGAAGATAGCACATGAAATAACTTTTGAAGGTATGACTTTAGATGAATAATTTTAAGTTACTGTTATTATAGATAAATTACCCCTTGCATGAAAATATTTTAAGAATACACTTAGACATAAAATTAAGGAATTTTCTTTATAAAGTCTCATAACCCGTCTAAGAATAGAAGAAAAAGCCCGAAAACAAGATAAAAAAGATGAAGTACTCGTTGTCTCAAACAATAGTATCAATAAGAAATCCTCCTCTGTAATTTTGAAACCTAAAGGAAGAAACATGAAAACTCAGAATCGCAATAATAACTAGAATCGTAACCACCAAAATAGAAACATAAACTATCTTCCACAAAATAAACCTTAACCCCCTCAAGAAATAACACATTCATGTGTTATAGTTGTAACAGACCTAGCCACTTGGTCAAGAACTACCGAAACAGAAATCGTCCTGCCTCGTAGGCAAACCTTACGGAAGATCAACTTATTGTTATGATATCTGAAATCAATTTTATTGATGGATCTGAGGGGTGGTGGGTGGACACTGGTGTTTCTCGTCATGTTTGCTATAATCGAGACATATTCAAGTCCTATTTTGTGTCTAAGGATAAGAAAGTGTTGTTGGACGACTCCCACTCCACTAAAGTTGTTGGTACTGGTAAGGTGGAATTGAAGTTTACCTTTGGAAATACTATTATCTTGAAGGATGTTCTACATATTTTAGAGATGAGAATGAACTTAGTTTCAGGCTATCTTTTTAACAAAGTTGGGTTTACTGAAACTATAGGGGTTGATTTATATATAATAACTAAAAATAATATTTTTGTTGGGAAAGGGTACGCCACTTATAGCATGTTTAAATTGAATGTTGAAATTAATAAAGCTTCTTATGCTTATATGTTGAGTTCGTTTAATATTTATCATGCTAGACTTTGTCATATTAATAAGCGCATAATCAAGAACATGAGTACCTTAGAACTAATTCCTAAACTATCTTTGAATGATTTTGAAAAATGTGACTTTTGCAAACCAAAACTTCACATAAGTCAGTAGTTAGAGAATCTGAATCTTTAGACTTAATACACTCTGACATATGTGAACTTGATGGTATTTTAACAAGAAATGAAAAACACTATTTTATAACTTTTATTGATGATTGTTTAGATTATACTTATGTATATCTAATGAAAAATAAAAGTGAAGCGTTTGACATGTTTAAAATATTTATGATTGAAATTAAAAATCAACTTAACAGCAAAATAAAAAGGTTTTGAAGTGATAGAGGCACTAAATATGATTTCAATATTTTCAATGATTTTTAGAAAATTCATGGAATCATTTATGAAAAAATTGTACCTTATTCTCCTTAAATGAATGACAAAGTTGAAAGAAAAAATATAACTTTTATTAAATCAGTTATTGCAATTTTATTAAACTCTTATGCTGCTTCCCATTAGTGGAGGGAAATTTTATTAACTGTTTGTTATGTGCTAAATAGAATGCCTAAATTTACCAGTAAAATTTCACCATATGAAATTTCGAAAAATAAAAAACCTAACTTAACTTTTTTTAAAACTTGGAGTTGTTTAGCCTATGTTAGGATTCTTGATCCTAAAAGAAATAAACTTGCTAATAGAGTATACGAATGTGTGTTCGTAGGATATGCTGTGAATAGTAAAGCTTATAAATTCTATGACTTAATGATCATATAGTTAAAGAATCAAATGATGCTGACTTCTATGAACATAAGTTTTCCTTTAAATTGAAAAATTGTGGGGGCTTGTCTTTTAATAGTTTACTCATAACTAGAACTAATGAACAAAATGAGAAATTAAACACTGAAATTAGGAGAAGTAAACGAACTCGAATCTCTAAGGATTTCGGGTCTAATTTTTATGCTTATACCTTAGAGGAAGATCCTTAAACTCTTCAAGAAGCCTTATTTTCTTTAGATGCCAACTTATGGAAAGAAGCCATAAATGATGAAATGGACTCTCTGGAGTATAATAGAACTTGGCATTTAGTTGACTTACCTCTTAGTTGCAAAATCATATGATGTAAATAGATACTAAAGAAGAAATTAAAACCCGCTGGTACTATTGAAAAGTACAAAGCTCGTCTTGTAGTCAAAGGGTATAGGCAAAGGGAAAATGTAGATTTCTTTGATACCTTTTCACCAGTCACACGAATAACTTCCATATGTGTACTTTTCTCTCTTGCTGTTATCCATGATTTAGTAGTGCACCAAATGGATGTTAAAACTGTTTTCTTAATGGTAACTTAGAAGAAGAGATTTATATGGACCAACCTAAAGGCTTTGTTGTCCCAGGTTAACAAAATAAAGTTTGTAAACTAGATAAATCTCTTTATGGTCTAAAACAAGTACCGAAGTAATGACATGAAAAATTTGATAATCTAGTTATCTCACATAGATTCAAAATGAATGAAAGTGACAAATGCATTTATTATAAATCAGAAAATGACATTTGCACTATTATATGTTTATATGTAGATGACATGCTTATTTTGGGTCAAATATTCATGTTGTGAATAATCTGAAAACTTTGTTATGTGCTAACTTTGATATAAAAGATCTCGGAGAAGCGAGTGTAATTCTTGGTATAAAGAATACTAGGTTTGAAAAAAGATTTTCTCTAAATCAATCTCATTACATTGAGAAGATCTTAAAGAAATATAATTACTTTAACCAACTTGTTTCTTCACTAGCAGTAGCTAGTGCTATCATTTCAAACTCCATCGTAGATTGAGCCAATATCATCGATTTCTTAGACTTTCAAGAAACAGCTTCACCAACAATGCTAAATATATAGCCGCTAGTTGCTTTGGAGTCTTCTGATAAAGTGTTCCAATCAGCATCATTGTATCCTTCTAGAACAGCAAAAAAAAATTTATAATGTAATCTAAGGTTCATAGTTCTCTTAAGGTATCTCATGACCCTTTCAATAGCATTTTAATGCTCTATACTAAGGCTATTGGTAAACCTACATAGTAATCCCACAACATAAGCTATGTTTGGTCTAGTGCAGTTAGTAGCATAACGTAAACTACCAATGGTTAAAAAATCTATTAGTTGAGATCCCTTTATGGGAAAGACCGATACCAATTGTCCTGGTCCACTGCAATAGTACTATGGCTATTGCAAAGATTCAGAACTGTTATTACAAAGACAAGAGACGACAGATATGTCGTAAGCACAGTACTATTAGAGAATTTTTCTCTACAGGAGCTGTAAGAGTGGATCATGTACGTTCTGATGAAAATTTGGTTGATCCTTTGACGAAAGGATTACCAAGAGAAAAAGTTTTCAAAACCTCAAAAGAAATGGGACTGATGCTATTAGAATGAAGAGTCACTCGTGATGGTAACCCAACTTATAGACTGGAGATCCCAAGAAATAAGTTCAATGGGTAATAACAAGTTATGAAGTGATATGAGAAGAATCATGCTAATAAGAAGTCTCATTCTATATTATTAAAGGCATGAAGTCCTGAAACAACAAAGAAGGATGAGTTGATTATTAAACTCTTAATGAGTTCTATACTCTATGTGGAGTGGAGTACATATCTACAGGAATACTCTTGATAGACTCACATGTGAATGTGGAAGTGTGACCGCTTCCTATGAAAATTTTGGGCAAAATTTACTTGATCATTCACTATACTAAAATATACGTGCATGGTCGTAAAGCATGGGTTTTTCGAATTATACCTTAAAAAGGTTGTGTGTAATGTTGTTAGAGATAAAGTTCAAAACTTAGAGTTCAAAACTACGAGTTACTTTAGTATATTCTAAAGTATCAACACTATGCAATGGTTCGAGTGATAGACACATTTTACTTATGCATAATCTTATACTTTTAGTTGATCGGTTGCTCGAATATAAAATTCAAGTGAGAGATTGTTGGAAATGAATTTCAATAAAAACAGATGATGAGAATAAGTGTCAAATTTTAGTCTCTTAAAATTTTGCTCCACATTGCTAGTTTACATCACTTAAGAGATGTTTAAATAGAGAATGATTGACAATTGGGTTTGGGCCTAAAGGGGCACCCGGACTTGTGTTGGATAATGGTTACACTGTATCTCTGAGTCAGAGTCATGAATTATTCCTTTCGAAATAAACAAATTTATTGAACCCTAAGAGAGATAATGAAGTTAGTATGTTGTCACCAAGTTTTTAATAAATTATGATAGAAAAGCTTAAGGCATTTTGTTTGCTTTGAATCATGCCCTGCTTTCTGGTATTTCTGATGGTTTCAATCTTCATGCAACAGTTTCTTTACAGGTGTTCTGAAGAAAATTGATCATGAATATAGTTTCTATTGGTGGTCACATTGGAAGGTATGCTTTTAGGATTTATATGTAGTTATTTTAAATACGATTACAATATTTTCTTTTTGTTTTCTATTTGGGTGGAAAACAGTTCTTTTTGTTTGACGTCCTGTTTCAATTTTTTTCTGTCTATACTGTTTAAAATTGTTTACTTTTCTCCAAGCTATCAGCGGAAGGATAGATAATATTGTTAGCTTCCTTCCTTTTCTTCAGCCCTTATCCCTCGTCTGCAAATGTGTGCTAAACTCAAGTGATTTTTCTCTTCAGTTTTTCCATATAACTACAATCAGATCTAGAAGCTTTTATGTCATTTCACTTGTTCCTTTTAAAATTATAGTACTATTTTCAAATGTGATCAAGTTTCATTGTGGGAAAAGCACGGTAAAGTTAAAAGGTTGCTGCTAGAATACTCTTTTGTTTGTGTGTGTTGGGGGATGCTTTATATTAAAAATTTGATTGAGAAAGTATGATGTTATCACTTGTAAGGATATACAGAGAAGGCCTTAGACATCATGCTTCAATGTTTATACTTTATAAAGTAGTGACTGAATCATAAATGTAGGTAGTGTTAACTGATAACGTTTTTCTTATGTATCGTTATTGAGCAATACAATCCATGACCCCAAAAAGAAGAAAAAAACAATCCATTGTTTTTCCCTCTTCTGTTCTGATCCCTTTTCCTATGCACGAAAGGTTGCTTTTGTCTTTGATGTTGCCATTTTCCCAGACAACATTTCAAAAATAGTCGCCGCCGTAAATGTTGCCTCTTCTGCCACCATCAGTAATAGACACAATCAATATCATAACCTAATGAAAAAAATACATCACTAATAGACAATCAATATCATAACATAATGAAAATAATACAGTATTTAAAGATCAAGCTTTTTTATTTTTGCCAGCGTTACAAGAATGGAAAATGAAACAGAAATTCATGCTTCCTTTTCTCCAGAAGTAAAACAAAACCTCCAAAAAACTGATCATATCCTTAATTGCATTTGTAATTATTTTGAATAGCTTTCTATTACGTTCAGAGGAGCATTTTTAAGACATGTAGAGCTTCCTGAACTTGTATTCTTGGTTATTGAAACGTTTATTTCATAATGTGTGGCTCATAACATGGTTTTTTTTGTATTGGGGTGAAAGTTGAGATTTCCATTCCTTCTTTTTCCCCTGTTTGGTGCTTAAAAATGGCATGGCATGTCATGCCTTGTATAAAGTAACTCAACCCTATTGCATATATGTTACATCCTAGCCTGGAAATTCATGAATATGTAAAGGGAGAGCTTTAGTTGTCTTCATTCTTTGACTTGCATTCTTGCCATTCTTGAAAGCAGCAAGTCCCAACAGCCAAATAATGAAATGTCAAAATCACAGAGTCCCACGTTCACACCCAATTCGCAGCTGCAAGGAGGCAAGACTGTTCAGATTGGACGTCCTCATTCTATGCCTAGCACCAGCTTATCGAAAGGACTAACGACATCAGATGAGTTTAAATATGGATTTCCTTCTGATGGCTTATCAACTGTGTCAAATAAATGGTGGGGAAGCAGCCGCTCTGAGGGAGTTGAAAAAAACCAATCTGATGGAGGGACAGATGAAGCTTCCAATGAAGATGGCAGTTCAAGAATAGAGCACCAAGCGAAACACGAAAATGAAGAAGAGAAAAACATTGGTACAGAAGGAACAGGTTTATTGATGGCTGTGAGGAAAAGAATTGTGGAAGAAGGACGGGAATCACTTAAACTTGGTGTTATGCGCAACTATGGTGCAAACAAACTCGGAAAGAGAGAGAAAAGATTGCTTCTTCGGATATTCAAGTCATCAACAGACCTAACAATGGAGACATGAAACCTCTCTTTAGTCTAGGAGCAGACTGCTGAGTTGTGATGTGTTTGTTATTCTTGTCTTATAATGTTTTCAATTGTGACTAAATATTTTTTTGAATATTTAGTCTAACTCTGGAGTGGAAACTTCAATTTGGTTTAATTCGCTTCCTGCATTTTCCGTTTATAAATGATATCACATTTAGTTTGTTTGCCGTGATATTCTCTCTTTTGATTGGCATTGGAAATTGATGTATACTTCAACTTTAGCACTTTAATCTCATGGAGCTATATCAATTCATTATACTTCACATAATAATAAGTTAAGAAAATGGGGTTTAATTATCTTAATTAATAGATAATTATCACATTCTACAATAATTTGTTAAAAATAAAAATACTCAATTAATCTTCCAGAAAAGAATTAATTTTTAAATATGGTTATAAAATTATTTCTTTCTTTAAAAAAAAAAAGGCTTTCCGACATCCCAAATTATAGTATAATTTTTTTATTTTTACCAGTTTAATGATAGCTTGTAACTCGGTCTCATTATATATAAAATATTTAATTTATTATTGAAAAGTACGGATAAGGATGAACTTTTAAGGAGAAATATGGTTATTTTATTTTTATAAATTAAATATATTAATTATTTTTTAAAACTCATATATTTTTGTTATTTTATTATTATATTTTTAAACATTTTAATTATTTTACTTGTATTTTTTTTATTTTTTTAGTTGAAAAAATTTAAATAGAATCAAATTAAACCTTATTAGTAATATACGGGTAAATGTTTGAATAGAAAAAAATTTCTAACTTTTTAAAGAAATTAGAAAATAAAATTAGTAAAATAATAAAAATTGGCATAAAATATCTACAAATATAATAAGTTAATTAAAGTGTATCATATTTTTATAAGGTCATTAATATATCTAATTTATAAAAATAAAACGAGTTCGTTATTTTAATAATAACTTAATTTTATTTTTGGTACCTTTTTTATTTTTATTATTCATTGGTAATTCAAGAATACTTATTTTTAAAAATATTGTATCAATCTAGTACAAAACTAAAATTTAAATTAAATTTTTTGACATATACTTGATATTTTTAAAAGATATTTCTTGTTAATATTTTTCTTCTCTCCCTCTTCTTCAATTTTTATTTCTCTCAAACATTCTCTTTCTCTCTTATCTCTTATCTCTTCTATCTAGGGGTGTCCATCCATCCGATTTTGGTTAAAAAACTTTAACTGGATTAGATCGTTTATATTACTCGGACCGGATCGGACTAGATCGAACCGTTTGAAACAGTTTTAATTAATACAAATCGGATCAAATTATTTGATTTATAAAATGGTTCGGTCTAATTTGGTTCAATTTTTTGATACATTTAATGAAAAATAATGTGAAATTTTTAATATATTATTAAATCGATCCGGTCCGGTTCGATCGGTTTAAAATTAGTACAAACCGGACCGGACCGTTTGATTTGTAAAACCGTTCAATCCGATGCGATCTGGTTCAATCCAGTTTTACGGTTTGGTCCGATCCGGTTTATGGACACCCCCTTACTTCTATTCGTGTTTCAAGTAAAATTTTAATTACATAAATAAATAATAATTATAATAAAAAATAAAAAATATTTAAATGATTTAATTTTTAAAAGTGTAATCTGCTAAAAAGTTTAATCTACTGATTACACATAATAAATTCACTTTTAAAATTTAAATAAACAATACAAATACCAATAATAAAAAATATCCATAAAAAACCAAATCCCTATACGCGCATTCTCTATCAAACGGTAACAATAAATCTTACAGATAAGAAACTTAATCTCATTATCGATAATAATCAAAAGAGGCCCAACGCTGTTATCAGATTCCACAAAATAAAACATCATAATTGAAAAAGGAATCTCACGGCTTCACCTTCCAACACAGCAAACAAAAAAGAGTATTTGAAGAAATCTAAAAAACCTTACCGATAGTGGGGGACTTAGTCTACAGTGACTTTACAAATAAAGAAGGTGGCTTCAATTTAATTCTTTTAGATTTTTTTCTTCAACACACCAGCAGCTGATGGAAAACCAATCAATATATGTATATGTTTTCAACCTAGGATTGCGTGCCTTAAACCCAAATAAGAGATTGATACATGGGATATATTAATTAAAGCTAAAATTACCCGAACATTATTTACCAAATTTCATTTTTGTAAGTTACTTAAATAATAAATCTCTACCTTAGATTCAAAAAATAAAATTCTTCAAATAAAAAAATTTTCAAATCACCAAATGGTAATTACCCAAAGTCCCAAAAAATAAAAATAAAAATTCAAATTACCAAATGATCATTACCCAAAGTCCCAAAAGACAATCACTTACTACTAACACCAATAAAATTAGGAAACGCTTGAACTTGTTTAATGAAAGTGACTTCGTTAACATATTAAATAAATTTTCTATAATCACTATCTTATTTACAACAATAATAATGTTATATATAATGTTACAAATAAAATGATATTCAACATCAATATATTTGGTCTCTCATGATACATAATATTATTAATTAAATGTATTATACTATAATTATCACAAAATACAACAAAAATCTCTTACTGTAAATTCAAATCACAAACCAAACCCTTAACTTAAATGGCTTCTTTCATCACTTCTACTACTACCATATACTCTGCCTTTATGATAGACAAAGCAATTATGGATTGTAAAGTAGTCTTTTAACTAATAGCAACAATGAGAAGAGTGAAGACAAAACATGTCATAGATATTTTTCTATCAAAGTCATCAATATAATCGGAGTTCACATAGCTAATAACATTACAACTAGTATTAGAACTCTCATCATATAGCAAACCAAAATTAGAAGTGTCTCTCAAATACTGAAGTATTCATTTCACTGTTTGCCAATAAACCTTACTATGATTATCTATGTATCTACTAACAACACCAATTGTGTGTGAAACTTTTGGATGATTACAAACATAGCATACATCAAACTATCAATGACACTAGCATATGAAACCTGAGACATGTACTTCTATTCTTCTTCTAACTGTGCTAATAAATCCAAAGAAAGCCTAATATGTGCAACTAATGGCGTATTCATAGGTTTAGACTCTTTCATACCAAAACGTTCAAGAACATTTTTAATGTAACTTTTCTAAGACAAATAAAGCTTGCCTACTTCTCTATCCCTATAATTTTCATGCCCAAAATTTTCTTCGCTGCACCCAAATCTTTGATATCAAACTTACCATTAAGTTGAGGCTTTAATTTTTCAATCTCAAACTTGCTCTTAGAAACAATAAGCATGTCATCAACATATAGAAATAAATATACAAATAAACCATCATGAAATTTTTATGATATACACAACTATCATAATTACTCCTAGAGTAGCCATGATCAATCATATAAGAATCAAACTGCTTATACCAGTGCTAGGAGATCAACCTATATAAAAACTTTTTCAATAAACAAACATGGTCTTGTTTTCAAGCTATTCTAGTTCCATATCAAATCGTACAACCATGACAAGCAACACATAAATAGAGCTTTGTTTCGCAACATGTGAAAATACTTAATTAAAGTCAATATCTTTCTTCTGACAGTATCCTTTTGCAACAACATGTGCCTTGAACCTAGTTACTTTAACCTCAAGAATACCTTTATTTTTCTTAAAGACCCATCTATTTCCAACCATCTTCTGGCCCTCAGGCGGCTTCACCAATTCCCAAGTATGGTTCTTGTGAAGTGACTCAATTTCTTCATTCATAGCAACCAACCATTGAGCATACCCATCACAAGTCACAACTTCATGATAACTAGAATTTTATGCACCTCAATAGACTCTTCCATATATAATGTAAAATAAACTAAGTCTGCATCTACATACCTCTGAAGGCATCAAATCTCATATAAATATTGCGCAACTCATATAAAGGATTTTTCAATAAGAAAACATGGTCTTCTTTACCTGGAAGGAAAAACCCCTTTGGCTTATGCATATATATTTTTTCCTCAAGCTCGTCATGTAAGAAAGCTATCTTGACATCAAGTTATTCTAATTTCATGTCAAATCATACAACTATGGAAAGAAACACAAATATAGTTATGTTTCATGACTAGTGAAAAGAATTCATTGAAGTTAATACCCCTCTTTTAACCATAGCCCTTTGCAACAACATGTGCCTTGAACCTAACTACTTTAACCTTAAGTATACTTTCTTTTTTTCTTGAAAACCCATTTATTTCTAACAATCTTCTAGCCCTTAGGAGACTTCACCAATTCCTAAGTATGATTCTTGTGAAGTGACTCAATCTCTTCATTCATAGTAACCAGCCATTGGGAAAACTCCTCACAAGTGATAGCTTTATGATAACTAGAATGTTCATGCACCTCAATAAAATTTTCCATAAATAGTGCAAAAGAAACTAAGTCTACATCTACATACCTCTGAGAGTATCAAATCTTTCTTGTTCCTTTACCCTTAGTGATACTATATGGTTTCTCATTTTATCCTCTACTATATCATGAGTAAAATCATCTCTCTCACCCACAAATGACTAAACTGATGTGCCCTCTTTTCACTTGATTAGGAGCTCGACTCTCAAGCTCTACATGCTTACTAACACCAGGTTTTTACCTACAACAACAGACTCATTTTTTCCAACATGGAAAACTCAACAAATTTAAAATCTCTACTAATAAAAATGTTAGGTAACTTGGGTTTAATACACCATAATTTCACCCCTGAAATATACTCCAAAATTATGAATTTAAATGTCCTAGGCTCAAGCTTACCATCATTAACATGAGCATAAGAATGACAAACAAAAACCTTCAAATCAAAATAATTAGCAAGAGTAAAAGAGAATACCTCAAATGGAGTCTTTAATTCAATTGCATTTGATAGAGATTGATTAAGCAAATAGCAAGCATGGTTACAAGCTTCAGTCCAAAAGGATTTATCCAAACAAGCTTGAAAGAGCATACAATAAGCTCTTTCCAAAAGAGTCTGATCCATACATTATGTAACTCCATTTTACTATGGTGTATTACGCACGGTATGGTATCTCACTATGCCATATCTTTCGTAGAACTCATTAAACTTACCCATACAAAATTTCTACCAATTTTCAATCCTCAAGCTCTTGATCATCTTGTCAGTTTGATTTTCTATACAAGACTTAAACTTTATAAATTTTGAGAACACATCATTCTTGTTTTTCAAAAAATACACCCACACATGACAAGATAAGTCATTAATAAAAGTCAACATATACCAAGCATCATCCTTAGTATCAACATAAAAAGGACCCTCAAAATTTGAATGAATATAATCAATAGTACTTTTCATTTTATGGATGGTTGTATTGAACTTGACTTTATGATGCTTTCGATAGACACAATACTCACAGAAATCAAGCTTCCTAGTTTTTTGACCACAAAGCAAGTCGCTTACTCAAAATAGACATCCTTGTGTCACTTATATGTCTTAACCATATATGCCATAAGAAAGTAGTATCTAGATCTTGATATAACGATGACAAAATTGAAACACTACCAATGACAATGTTACCCTGAAACACATAAAGGCCACATGATAATTACCTTTTAACAACAACTATAACACCCTCACTATTTCTTAAAACTCTACCTTTAAATATATATACCTATAGTCTTGTAAATCAAGACTACCTAAAGATATAATATTCTTTTTTAAATCTGAAACATAACAAACATCTTTCAGAGTCCTAAAACTATCAGTATACATCTTAATTCGGACAGTACCAATACCAACAACCTTACAAGACATATTGTTTTCCATTGAAATAACATCTATATCAATAGATTGATAAGAAACAAACTAGTCTCTATTAAGGCTAATATGGTAAGTGCAACCTGAATCAAGAATCCAACTATCTCCAGAAATATAAAGTAATTTAATTTTCAATATATTGAGAAAATAATCATTCATGAAACTTAAAAAATAATTCAATCAATAATATTTGTTATAAACAAAGAAAAATGATATGATTAATATGATAGAATTAAAATGAATATATATATATATATAATTTAATTTAAATAAAGTATGAGTATAAAGCTTTTCATAGAAATTTATAATGAATATAAATGATATGTATAACAAATATAACTTTCAATAAAAATAAGTATAATATATTATTAATTTTTATATCAAATTATAAACGTGACTCTATTAATATAATTCATGCATAAAAAAATTAAACATAAAGAATTGTGTGGATTATAATTGTAAAATATCTTTTTTTTCAAACTAAAAGAAAATGAAGATTTTAAAATACAAGTTAAACTCTGGATAACACTGATCTCTTTGCATGAAAGCCTAAAGACATACCTATCATCAATCTTGATATTATTTCTCACGAATTATGTGTCGACCATACTAAAAACGGGTTCAACAAAGAAAGTTAATTCTTTGAAACATGTGTGTTGGGTTTGCGAGGTCACATAACTAACTTGGCTGTCAAATGTGGTGTTAGTGAATAAACTAGGGGAGAACATCAAATATGCGTTGATTTCACAGACTTGAACAAAGAAACACTAAAAGATTGTTTCCTATTGCCTAATATTTATCAATCAGTCGATGCCACGACTAGTTTTGAATTGATGAGTTTTATGAACACCTACTTGGGTTACCATTAAATCTGAATGTACCCTAGAGATGAAGAAAAAACAGCATTCATCACGGAAGAAGGCACCTATTATTATACTAGGATGCCCTTCGACTTGAAAAATGCAAGGGCTACTTACCAAAGGATGGTCAATAAAATATTCGAAGACCAAATTGGCAGAAACATGGAAGTCTATGTTGACGACATGATGATAAAAACCAAGTGTGCAAAGGACCACATTTTTTATATCGAGGAAGTTTTTTCTATAATCAGGAGTTATAAGATATGGGTAAACCCAAAAAATACACATGAAATTAAACTAAAATAAACAAAACAAATAAAAGAAAATTATCTAAAAGGATGGGTTACCTCCTATCCAACGCTTAACATAACATCTTAGCAAGACGCATCATCATGGTGCTGAGGATCATTATAACAATATAGAATCAACGTCAGCTATGTTTTTTTCTCCTTCTAAATAAGGCTTTACACGGTGCCCATTGACTTTGAAAGTTATTTGTGTCTTTGGTTTCAATAACTCTATTTCTCTATGTGAAAAAACTTGGACAATTGTGTAAGGTCCATCCCATCTTAATCTCAATTTTCCTAGAAATAATCTCAAACGAGAGTTAAATAAAAAAAAAATCATTCTAGGGAAGAAAGGACTTAGGAACTAGCCTCTTGTCATGATAGTGTTTAGTACCCTCTTTGTATAATTTTGCATTTTCATAAGCCTCGTCCCTATTTCTCCTGCTTTATCTAAATCCATGTTTAGCTCTTTAATTTCCCAATTAGCCTTATGCTCGAGTTCAACAAGAAGATGGTACGCTTTTCCAAAGATTAATTGGTAAGGGTTCATCCTAATTGGTGTTTTGTAAGTTGTACGATATGCCCATAAGGCATCATTCAACTTGATTTCCTAGTCCTTTCTTGAAAGACGCACAGTGCGTTCCAAAATTCCCTTGATTTTCCTATTACTTACTTCCACTAAACTGGAAGTTTGAGAATGATATGGAGTAGCTACTTTATGTGTGATGTTGTACTTTTTTAGTACTCCATCAAATATTTTGTTACAAAAATAGCTCTAGGTATTTCGAACTTGCTAAATATCGAATCCTTCAAGAATTTTACAACAACATTAGCATCATTGGTTTTAGTAGGGATAACTTCTACCCACTTAGATACATAATCCACAACAACCAAAATATACACAATCCCTCATACAATAAAGAGTTCAACAACTAAATTAGATTTTAAAGGCATTTCATCTCTTTTGATTATGCTTCATGTTCTTTGACATCTATCACATTGTGCACAAAACATATGAGCATCTTTAAAAAGAGTGGGTCAAAAAATTCAGACTGAAATAACTTACAAGTTGTCTTTTCACCACCAAAATGACCCCTTACAATGAAGTTCATGACAAAAAGTTAGAATGCTCTTATGTTCTTCTTCAGGTACACATCTCCTAATGACTTAATCTAGACCAATCTTGTATAAAAAATGGTCATCCCAAAAATAGTCCTCGATAGTTTTAAAAAACCTTTTCTTGTGCCGATATGAAGTGTTAAGGTCTCAAAACACCAGTGGCAAGATAGTTTACAATATCAGTATACCATGAGTTCGGACCTATTGAAAATAATTGTTCATCAGAAAATGTTTCACATATATCTTCATTACTCTCACCTTTAAGAGAATTGAAGTCAGAAATCAACCTAGACAAATGGTCAGCTACTAAGTTTTTACTACCTTTCTTATCTTGATTTCTAGGTCAAATTATTGTAAGAGTAAGATCCACCTAATTAATCTTGGCTTGGAATTTGGTTTACTTAATAGGTATCTTAAAGTAGCATGATCAGAATGCACAATCACTTTATATCCTACTAAATAAGACCTGAATGTTTCTAAAGAAAACATTATAGCAAAGAATTTCTTTTCAGTGGTGGTATAATTCATCTGGGCATCATATAGTGTTTTACTAGCATAGTAGATGACATGCAAATGCTTATCTACTCTTTGTCCCAAGACTTCTTTGATAGCATAATCGGAAGCGATATACATTATTTCAAAGGGTAAACACTAGTTTGGTGTCATAATAACATGGGTAGATGTTAGTTTCTCTTTCAAGGTATTAAAGGCAATAAGGCAGTCATCATTGAAATCAAAATAAACATCTTTCGATAATAGGTTATATAAGGGACAACTTATTTTAGAGAAATCTTTATTAAATCGTCTATAAAATCTTACATGTCCTAAGAAGCTTCTTATCCCCTTAACAGATGTAAGGGGAGGTAATTTGGAAATTAGTTCAACTTTTTCCTTATCAAATTCAATACCTTTGTTTGAAATGATATGTCCTAACAATATCCCTTGTTGAACCATAAAATGACTTTTCTCCCAACTAAGGGTTAGATTGCATTAGATGCATCTTTCTAAAACCAAAGTCAATTTATGTAAACAATCATCAAATAAGTTTCAAAAGATAGAGAAATGCTCCATGAAAACCTCAATGAATTTTTCCACCATGTCTGAGAAGATAGACATCATACATCTCTGGAACGTAGTGGGGGTATTGCATAACCCAAATGGCATTCTTCGAAAATAAAATGTGCTAAAAGTAAATGTGTTTTTTTCTTGATCTTTTAGTGCTATGGGTACTTGATAATATCCAAACAATCCATCTAGAAAATAGTAAAATTCATGCCCAACTAATCTTTCCAACATTTGATCAATGAATGGAAGAGGAAAGTGATCCTTTTTAGTATATAAATTTAGTTTCCTAAAATCTATACACATTCTTCATCCAGTGATTATTCTAATAGGCACTAATTCACGTTTTTCATTTTTAACAACTCCTATCCCAGATTTCTTTGGTACCACATGCACTGGACTAACCCACTTACTATCCATAATAGGATAGATAATTTCTTCTTCTAACAATTTAATAATTTCTTTCTTAACTACCTCTTGCATATTTGGGTTTAGTCTTCTTTGGGCCTCTCGTATAGGTTTAGCACCATCCTCCAAGTTGATCTTGTGCATACACATTGTAGGACTAATGCCTCTTATATCCCTGATACTCCAGCCTATAGCTTTCTTAAACTGTTTAAGCACTTTGATAAGTTCCTTTTCTTGGGTTTTGGTCAAAGTTGAAGAAATTCTCACTGGATAAGTTTCTCCTTCTCTCAAAAACACATAATTTAAGTGCTCAGGTAAGTCTTTGAGTTCAAGTTTAGGTGGATTGGCCTCTTTACTAGATGAAGAACTAGGTAGATTTAAAAGTGTACTAGATTTTGTCATTACTTCATCATTGTCTAGTCGTTCAAGGTACCTTTTAATTTCCTTAGCTAAATCTTCTTCGACCTCTTCAAGTGTAAGAAAAATTTCAAGCTTGTCTTCTATTCTGGTTCGAGAAAAGGTGCTTTGAACAAGATTATCCAAAGGGTCAACATCGAATATTTCATCGATAGTAGAAATAGAAGGAAAATGTGAAGAATCAAAAACTTTAAAATGAATAGTCTCTCCTAAGACTGTCATTGTCAAATTTCCATCTTAGACATCAATAATAGTTTTAGTAGTTGCCATAAATGGTCTACCAAGCAGTATTGTGTGCTCTCTATCCAAGGTTGGATTTTCTTGCATATCCAGAACCACAAAGTCAACAAGTATTATCAGTTTGTCTACTTGTACTAACACATCCTCAACTATTCCCTTTGAATACTTAAGAGATCTATCTACAAGTTGAAGGGACATAGTTATGGGTTTTAAATCTCCTAAATTGAGTTGTAAGAATATAGAGTAGGGCATCAAATTTATACTAGCACCTAAATCAAGCATTGCTTTAGCAACCTTCCTATCCCCTATAATTATGTTTATAATAAAACTTACAGGGTCTTTCAACTTAGGAATAGTTTATGCTGAAGTACAGCGCTAGAAATTTCTAATACTACTACTCGTTCATTCAGTTCATACCTCTCTTTCTTAGTGTTCAACTCTTTGAAAAACTTAGCATATGAAGGCACATTCATGATCACTTCTAATACTGGTAAATTGATATTTGCTTTAGAGAGCATATTAAAAAGATCATAGAATTTCTTATCTTGTTTGGATTCTTTTAACCGGTGTGGAAAAGGTACTTGTAGCTGGTGTGGTTCTGTTGTCTTTTGAATTTTGGGGATGTCAGATGACTCCCCAATGAGTTTTTTAGAAGGCTTGTTAAGTTTAACATTTGTTTCTCCTTTTTGCGAGACTACAATATCACCTTCTTTATTACCTGAACTACAATGTATATCGTTAGAGATTTCAGGTAAACTGGTATTGACTACCTTACCACTTTGAAGGGTTCTTACATCCTTTGCTTGTTCTGGTTGACTGGGAAACTTTCCTGGTTCTTTCTTTTACATTTTTTCAACCAGTTGCCCAACTTTAAATTCAATCCTTTTAACTGAAGCCTTCATGGTGTTCAACCTTTGATTATTCATCAATTTGTTGTCACGACTAACTTGAATAAAAGCATTCAAGCTATCCTCTAAGGTTGGCTTAAAATATTGGCTTGGTAGGTAAGGGTGGTTTTTATTCGACCTTAGTGTTGGACATTGGGTGTAGGCTCGGTAATTGTTTTGTTTCCAATGATAATTAGGGTGCTTATAGGTGTTTGGATGATACCTTTGAAAGGATTTGACTTCCTCTATGGCATTGACACTAGAATGACAAGTATTTGAACAATTATGAGTACCATGCCCAATTGAAAAACATACTTCACACACCTCTTGATTTGGCATTTGGTGGGTAGTGAGAAGTTACACCTGCTTAGTCAATTCAGCAAGTTGCAAGGTTATCTCATTATCGGAGCCAACTTCATTGACTCTTTCTCTCCTTCTAGCACTTCTTTGTTGGGAATTAGAACCCAACAACTCATAAAGATTATAGGTTTCCTCTGTAGTTGTTTCTCCCACAACACCTCCAGCAGCATTATCAACCATGTATTGACTCTGCAGTGTCAATCCATCATAAAAGAATTGGTTCTGTAGCTGTAATGGAAAGCTATGATTATCACATTGAATGAAAAGGAGTTTGAATCGTTCCCAAGCTTCATGAAAGGGCTCTTCATACATTTGAGAAAATGTTGCTATCTTCGTCCTTAGATCAACAGTCTTTTGATGGGAATAGAACCTTCCCATAAACATTTCATATACTACCTCCCAAGTTTTTAGGGAACTCGACTGTAGAGTAATGAACCATGACCAAGCTTTATCCTTAAGGGTGTAAGGAAAACACCTCATCCGAAGTTGATCTTCATTAATTGCATGTAGTGGAAAGGTTTGGACAATAGCATAGAATTCTCGAATGAAATGCAAATGGTCTTCATTAGGGACACCGTAAAAGGAAGGCAACAAAGAATAATGAATCTTTTTCAATTCATAATTCCTTGCAGCCTCTTCTAATTGCATGCCATAAGTTACATTGTCAATGATTGGCATTGTATAATCTTTCATCATTTTTCGCCTATCTTCAGCATCTAACATGGTTATTTGTAGTTGAAATTGATCCTCCTCCTATTGTGTATCAACATTTAGCTCTTAAAAAATAGTAGATATCTCTAATTTTATATATATATTATTTTTAGAATAAAAAAATTAAGAGAAAATCTAATTTTTTTAATGCTAAATTTAAAGAATGGACACAATTTTTGAAACAAACGAATTTATTTCATTTGAATTTTATTACACACAAAATAAAACTAAAACAAAGAGAAAATACAATAATGGGTGACCTCCCACGTAGGACTAAAATTTATCGTCTTCTAGTAAGACGTTGCTTGGAGATTGTAGAATGACAAACTCAATGTCTCCTCTTCATTGAATTTATTTTATCCCATTTGACCATCAAATTATTCTTTGCTTTGTTTTTGCAAATGTTCAACTAACTATTCTACTTGAACTTCCATCTTTTTTATAGAAGCTTCCACAGAGTCCAACCGTTGATTGGTTTTAGATTGGTTATCTCTACAAACTTGAATAAAAGAATTCAAGTTATCCTCTAGGGTTGATTTATTGGGAATGCTTCTTGGAATAGGCAGGTGGAATTTCTGGCCTGGTTGATTTGAGCTTTGAGCGAAAGGTGGGTTACTTTGCCTCCAGGAGAAGTTCGAATGATTTCTCCACCCAGGATTGTAGGTATTTGAATTGGCGTTGAACCTTGGTCTCTGTTGATATGCTCCCAATACATTAACCTGTTCAGGTCCAGTTGTTGTTTCTCCTTGATATGGACAGGCTTCAGTACCATGTCCCATGTTGCTATACAAACCATACTATTCATTATTGGTGTTGGTTTGCATAGTGAGAAGGGCAACTTGCCTGGTCAATTGAACAAGTTGTTGTTGAACTTCATTGCTGCAATCGATTTCATGAACTCCAAATTTTCTCACTCGTGAGTTTGTCTGTTAGGAATTAGCACCCAACATCTCAAAGAGGTTATACGTCTCTGAGGTAGTCTTTTCTCCCATTGCTTCTCCTGCAGCGTTTTCGACAATGAACTAACATTGTTGCGTAAGTCCATCGTAGAAAAATTGGTTCTGAAACTGCAGAGGAAAACTGTGATGGGGACATTGAGTGAGAAACATTTTGAACCTATCCCAAGCTTCATGGAATAGGTCTCCTTCCATCTAAGAGAAAGTAGCAATCTTTCCTATCAACTCTAATGTGTTTTGGTGGGAATAGAATTTTCCCATGAATTTATTATAAATGTTCTCCCATGTCATCAGAGAACTTGGGGGAAGTGACATCAACCAAGCTTTGGCCTTATCCTTTAAGGTGTAGGGGAAACATCTCATTCTAAGTTGATCCTCGTTTAGAATATCGAGGGGGAAAGTTTATACTGTAGCATAGAAGTCTATAATGAAGGAAATAGAATCTTCATTAGGTAGCCCATAAAAGGAAGGAAGCATAGAAAAATGAATATTTTTAGTTCATAATTCTGAGCAGCCTCACCTAGTTGGATAGCAGTAGTTGTCGTGCCAATCACTAGTCTTGCAAGCTCCTTCATGGTAGTTTCCCTAACATGTTGGTTTTCTTCCATTTTATTCAGTTCCAATAAAGGATTAAGGCTTGGTTCTATGTTTGGCTCAAAAACAGGTTGATGGTCGGAATCCAATCTTGTTGACACTTGTTTAAATTTATGAATATTATTTACATATGGTGTAAGGGGGTTTCCTAAGGATCTCCTACCACGCATAGACTATTAAATAACTATAAAGAAAACAAAATCCTTACAGTACTTTGTTGCTATTCTCGTTAGTGGAAAACATACAAACGGAATTTGTAATCCCATTTGTTGAATCGAAAAGCAAATAAATTACAAAAATATAACTAGTTCTTCTCAAAAAGAGAAGAACTCTAAAACTAAGAAAAACTAAAAACTAAGAAAAACTTAAAAACTAAGAAATGAGAGAAAGAAAGAGAAGAGAAGATGTATTTTGAGGTGTGTTTAGTTATGAAGAGAATGAGGGTATTTATAGGTGAGGAAAGGAATAAAAAGTGGGTGAAAAAATGGAGGAAACGTGGAGCAGTGAATGATGATGTCATACTGATGCAGGGTGGGCGGCACGTGCGGAATGTAGCGCAGATGGGCAGCGGTGCGAGCAAACTGGAGTAGGGCGTGCATAGGCGTGCGCGGAAAGTAGCAGGGGCGCGCAGAGATACGTACGGACAGGACGATGTAGCGCGTGGGACTGGGTGCTGATAAGTGCGGGTGTGCGCGGAATGGGCGTTCTACGCGTAGCTGCTCGGCGTGACTAGGCGTACTGCAAGCGTTAGCCGGTGCGGCTGGGCGGCTACATGCGCGATTTCCTCCTTTTTGACATTTTTGACCCATTTTGTCCAATTTTTTCATATTTGTTGACTTTTCCTCATTTATTTATGAATATATTTGTTATGTATTGCCACTAGTATTCCTGTTTTAGTCTTTAAGTTACGTTTTTAAGCAAAAATACCTGAAAAACAATAAAAATACTTGTGATTCCGTAAAAACAGATTTATATAAATATATATATTTTTTAATCAATTAATGTGCATAAAATCATGGTAATTTTAGTGCTTTTTGAGCACTCATCAGATACGGAATGAAATCGATTACTAAAGGAGAAGGAATTACAATTCCTTCTCCACCCTTTAGAATCATGATTTTATTCCCATCTCAATTGTTTTTCCCAATTTTACCCTCACCCCAAATATAACCCTAAATCCAAATCCTAAAACCCTAAATCTCAAAACCCTAAAACCTAAATCACAAAACCCTAAATCTTAAACCCTAAACCTCAAATCCCTAAACCTTAAATCCTAAACCCTAAACCCCAAATTCCAAATCCTAAATCCTAAATCTCAAATTCTAAAACCCTAAACCCTTTTTAGAAAATAATAATTTTAACCCTAAACCTTAACCCATAAATATAGTTCTAAACCCTAAACCCCAAATCCTAAATCACTAAACCCTAAATCCTAAATCCTAAACCTTATTTAGAAAAATAATAAAAATTTAATAATATATTTCTTTTTTAATTAAGAAATAATTATTTAGAAAAATAATTATTCCAATAATATATTTTGTTTGACGAAAAAATAATAATTAAATAACATTATTTGAACTTTATTGAATGTAAGGGTTTTAAGATAATTTATAGTTTTTTCCATTCCATTCCAGTGACAAACCAAATACTGTAATCCTAATTCCGAGTTTGATTCCAGTGGTCAAACCAAACAACATTGTTTCCTTTCCATTGTCATTGTCATTCTCATTCTCATTTCGATTCCATTTTAGAAACCAAACGCCACCTAAATATGCTCCCAAGAAAGAATGGTGTGGTAACGTTCCCAGGAAAAACTAGTGACATAAAGGCTTCCATTAGATGCTCTTCTAGATAGAACTCTCTTAGATCATTACTTTTCATGCTATTAAAATCTAAGTTAATTAGTTTTTATTTATTTTTAGGAGCTCATTATTTAAATAATTTTTTTAAAATTTTTTATAAAAAAATAAATGTTTTTTTCCTTTAAACTCAAAATAAATAAATAAAATCACAATTATTTACAACACAAAAAGTTTTCAAACTTTTGATAAATAATTTAAAAACGTTATTTTTTTCCAAAAACTTGATGACACAAGACCGGCATAACAATACCAATCTTGTAGATACTTTGATTTTATATTTGTAAAACTCTCGCAAGTGCACGAATCATTTTATAGCAAATAATAAGCATACTCCCAAGGTCTATCTAAGAAAGAAGTATATGTGGTTTTTAATTTATTATTCAAAATCTTACAAACATAATTAAATCCTAAATATCTTGTCACGATATTTTGGTTTATGTGTTTTAATCTAATGGCATAATAAAAATAAAAATAAAAATAGATATGATTCAATAAACAATAATGCAAATTTTTACCATTCATAACTATGGAGTATTTATGTATATAATAATTAAATTAATTATATTTGCTCATATTATTTAGGTTAATAAAGATATAAATTGATATTTGTTGATTTTCTTTTTTTGGTATGAAAGTTTCCTTAGGTGAGCCCAATTTGTTTTGTTTAATATTAATTAACTTATATCCTTATGCGTGAATTATTAATTAATTAAGTCAGTTAATTAAACTTTATTCAAAATTTCCAAATTATACTTAAGAATTTAATTATCCGAGTCTTAACTTTCAATTTTTAAAACCATTACTGAAAAAAATATATGGTCAATACATTTTTGAATAATAATTCTTATAAAAAAATTTTTGAAATAGAGTTTCACTTTAACTACTGAGCAATTGTACTAACAAATAAAATAGCACTAATTTAAATCAGACGAGATAATTAAACCTTAGAATCTAATTTTTAGAATTAAGTTTGTAATGTAAAATAACAAATTTCTTTATAACATCCTTAATATAAAATCTTGAATAAAAACAAAATTAATTTATTTTATGAAAATGTTTTATCTATTAATATTATACAAACATAACAAAATTATTATTATATCATATTTATAAGCAACCAGTCATGTTAAATTTAATCACAAATAAATTAAATATAACATATAAGAATAAAACATAAAAAATAACTGTAAAGAATTCATTTTAAAATTATATCTCAAAAGAATTCTTACAAAATTTTAATACTAATTTTGTTGCTAAAAAATCTCCAAACGGATTTGCATTTCCTTTTATTGAATCAAAACCTAAAAATCTATAAAAACATAGCTAGTTCTTCTCAAAAAGAGAAGAACTTTAAAACTAAAAACTAAAAAAAACTTTCTATAGAAAGAAAGAGTAGATAAAATTGTGTGCTTTAAAATGGGAGAAGAGGGTCCTTATATAGGTTAGGAAGAGGCCAAAAAAGGTGGGAAAATATTTTAAAAATTAATTTAGGGTGTGTTTGGACAGGCTGGCAATCGTGTGGGGTGCAAAAATTATGGTAGATGGGCGTTTGGTGAGATCAGGTGGGCGCAAGTGTTTGCTGGCATGCGCGGGGAAAATTCGATTGAATGAGGTATTAGTTGGAATTAAGACTTACAAAGGAATGAAAATGATGAGAAAAAATGAGTAAAAATAAGTAAATGTACAAGGAAACTTAAACATTTTTTATGTCAAGTTTACAAAAAAATGGTAGGGAAATAAATTCTTCAAATTTTATTTTCTTATAATTATCAAATATTTAAATATAATTTCTTTTAAGTTAATATGTCAAACAATCAAACTTTAGAAATTTTGTTTAGTAATTTTTTTATAAGAGGTTAATATATCTCTTTTTTATTTATTTTTTAACGTTAATATTTTTAACTTATTAATAAGATATTCTGGTTAAACTGGAATTGAACGTGTTGATATTAACTATTGTTTTACCTATCTCCCACAGAATTTTGGTTTCAAACCAATTCATAGAGTAAGAAGCAAATAAAGATGATGTGAAATATTGAGTTCATGCACCATAGAAATATTCCTGGGAAGGTGATAAGATGTATACAAATGTTTTATACACCAACCTCTAATCATCACCTCATTCAATTGGTAGTTAGGTTACAAAGTTCGGTTGAATAAGGTTGGACATGGAGTCAAGACTTACAAAGGAAAGAAAATATTGAGAAAAAATGAGTAAAAATAAGTAAATGTGAAAAAAAAGTTAAACATTTTTTTATGTCTATTTGACAAAAAAAACGTAAGGGAAATAAATTCTCCAAATTTTATTTTCTTATAATTATGAAATATTTAAATAGAATTTTTTATATTTAATACGCCAAAAAATCAAACTTTAGAAATTTTGTTTATTAATTTTTTATAAGAGTTTATATTTCTCATTTTTATTTATGTTTTGAAATCAATATTTTTAAATAAGTTACTCTTGTTGTACTGGAATTGAACGTGTTCAATTTACCTTTGCTTTTACCTATCTCCCATAGAATTTCTATTTCAAATCAATTCTTAGAGTAAGAAGCCAATAAAGACGATGGGAAATATTGAGTTCATGCACCATTGAAATATTTCTGCCATGGTAAGAAGGCATTTATAAATGATGTATACACCAACCTCTAATCATCAACTTTTTCTATTGGTAGTCAAGAACCAAAATTCGATTGAATGAGGTATTAGTTGGAATTAAGACTTACAAAGGAATGAAAATGATGAGAAAAAATGAGTAAAAATAAGTAAATGTACAAGAAAACTTAAACATTTTTTATGTCAAGTTTACAAAAAAATGGTAGGGAAATAAATTCTTCAAATTTTATTTTCTTATAATTATCAAATATTTAAATAGAATTTCTTTTAAGTTAATACGTCAAACAATCAAACTTTAGAAATTTTGTTTAGTAAGTTTTTTATAAGAGGTTAATATATCGCTTTTTTATTTATTTTTTAACGTTAATATTTTTAACTTATTAATAAGATATTCTGGTTAAACTGGAATTGAACGTGTTGATATTAACTATTGTTTTACCTATCTCCCACAGAATTTTGGTTTCAAACCAATTCATAGAGTAAGAAGCAAATAAAGATGATGTGAAATATTGAGTTCATGCACCATAGAAATATTCCTGGGAAGGTGATAAGATGTATACAAATGTTTTATACACCAACCTCTAATCATCACCTCATTCAATTGGTAGTTAGGTTACAAAGTTCGGTTGAATAAGGTTGGACTTGGAGTCAAGACTTACAAAGGAAAGAAAATATTGAGAAAAAATGAGTAAAAATAAGTAAATGTGAAAAAAAAGTTTAATATTTTTTTATGTCTATTTGACAAAAAAAACGTAAGGGAAATAAATTCTCCAAATTTTATTTTCTTATAATTATAAAATATTTAAATTGAATTTCTTATAAGTTAATACGCCTAACAATCAAAATTTAGAAATTTTGTTTATTAATATTTTTTATAAGAGGTTAATATTTCTCATTTTTTTTATGTTTTGACGTCAATATTTTTAACTTATTAATAAGTTACTCTTGTTGTACTAGAATTGAACGTGTTGAATTTACCTTTGGATATACCTATTGATGAGTGCTCAAAAAGCACTAAAATAACCCTGATTTTATGCACATTAATTGATTATATATATATATATATATATATATATATATATTTATATGTTTTATCATATATTTATATAAATTTTTCTTTTTCGGAATCACGGGTATTTTTATTGTTTTTCAGGTTTTTGCCTTAAAAACGTAACTTAAAGACTCAAAGAGGAATACTGGAAGCAATACATCACAAATATATTAATAAATAAATGGGGAAAGGTCAACAAATATGGAAAAATTAGACAAAATGGGTCAAAAAGATCAAAAATGTCAAAAAGGAGAAAATCGTGCCGCCGTAGTGCCCAGCCGCGCGCAGCAGCCCCAGTCCCGCACCACGCTGCCCGCGCCTTGCTTCAGATCCGCGCACGCCCACGCGCGCCACTACTGTTCACACACGCGTGCCTACGCGCAGCGCCAACCCTTCCGCATGCGCCGACGCCCGTTTCGCCCCATTTTTCATGTGCAACTGCCCCATGACATCATGCTGACGTCATCATTGACCTCCACACTTGCACTCCGCGTTTTTACATTATTTTCTCTCTTTCTTTCTCTCTTTGCTTAGATTTTTAGTTTTCTTTAGTTTTTCTTAGTTTTTAGGTTTTCTTAGTTAATTTCTCTTAGTTTTAGAGTTCTTCCCTTTTTGGGAAGAACTAGTTATGATTTTGTAATTTATTAGCTTTTTTATTCAATAAATGGGAGTGCAAATTCCGCTTGGAGGTTTTCCAGCAACGGGAATAGCGTCGAAGTTCTGTAAGGATTTTATTTTCTTTATAGTTATTTTTATGCTTTATTTTTACATGTTATATTTAATTTGTCTATGATTAAATTTAACTGTGCTGGCTGTTAGTAAACATGATGTAATAATAACGTTGTTATGCTTGCGAAATATTAAATAGGTGAAAATCTCTAAAATGAATTGATTTTGTTTTTATTCAAGATTTTATATTAAGAATGTTAGAGAGAAATATATTATTTTTCATTACAAACTTAAACCTGAAAATTAGATTTTAAGGTTTAGTTATCCGGTCTGATTTAGAGTAGTGCTATTTTATTTGATGGTACAATCGCCCGGTAGTTAGAGTGAAGCTCTATTTCAAAAGTTTTTATAAGAATTATTATATGAAAATGTATTGACGACATGTTTTCTGTAGTGGTTTTAAAACTTGAAAGTTAGTACTCGGATAACTAAATTCTTAGGTTTAATTTGGACACCTTGAATAAAGTTTAAACTGCCTAACCCCACCAAAGGTGGCATTTAGATGGTTCATTTTCAATCTCTTAGAAAAAGGAATTAATTTAATTAACCAAATTAGTTATCAACCCCACCCATAGGTGTTAATTGATTTGTTTAGTTAACAAAGAATATCTAACCCCACCAAAGGTGGTATTCATACAAAAAAGGGAGAATCAATAAATATCAATTCATATCTTTAATAACCTAAATAATATGAGCAAGCATAATTAACTTAGTTATTATATCCTTAAATACTCCACCATTATAAATGATAAAATTTTCATAAATTTTTATTGAATCTATGTTTATTTTTATGTAAGTAGATTAAAAACAAAAAACCCAAAATATCGTGACAGGATGTTTAGGATTTAATTTCATTTTTAAAAGTTTGAATAATAAATTAAAAACCACATACATTCCTTCCTGAGATTGACCTTGGGAGTATACTTATCATTTTCTACGAAATGATTCGTGCACTTGCGAGAGTTTTACAAATATTAAAACCAAAGTATTCGCAAGACTTAGTGATGCTGGTTTTCGCTCATCACCTATCTCCCATAGAATTTCTGTTTCAAACCAATTCTTAGAGTAAGAAACAAATAAAGATGATGGGAAATATCGAGTTCATGTACCATAGACATATTTCTAGCAACGTAACAAGACATTTATAAATGATGTATACACCAACCTATAATCATGAACTTTTTCTATTGGTAGTTAGGTAACAAGTTTCGGTAGACTGAGGTTGTACTTGGAATCAAGACTTACAAAGTAAAGAAAATAAGGAGAAAAAATGTGTAAAAATAAGTAAATGTAAAAGAACACTTAAACATTTTTTTTGTCTAGTTTACACAAAAAAGGTAGGGAAATAAATTCTCCAAATTTTATTTTCTTATAATTATCAAATATTTAAATATACTTTTTTATAAGTTAATATGCCAAACTATCAAACTTTAGAAATTTTGTTTATTAATTTTTTTATAATAGCATAATAGTTCTTATTTTTATTTATTTTTTAATGTAAATATTTTTAACTTATTAATAAGTTATTCTGAGTGTAGTGGAATTCAACTTATTGATATTAACTTTTGTTTTACCTACCTCCCACAGAATTTCAGTTTCAAACCAATTCATAGAATAAGAAGCAAATAAAGATGATGGGAAATATTGAGTTCATGCACCATAAAAATATTTCTGGAAAGTTAACAAGATGCTTACAAATGATGTATACACCAACCTCTAATCATCAACTTTTTCCATTAGTAGTTAGGTACCAAAATTCAGTTGAATGTGGATGTACATGGAATCAAGATTTGCAAAATAAAGAAAATAATGCGAAAAAATGAGTAAAAATAAGTAAATGTAAAAGAAAACTTAAACATTTTTTATGTATCTTTTAGAAAAAAAAAGGTAGGGGAAATAATTGCTCAAAATTTTATTTTCTTATAATTATCAAATATTTAAATACAATTTCTTATAAGTTAATAAGCCAAACAATCAAACTTTAGAAATTTTGTTTAGTAATTTTTTTATAAGAGGTTAGTACTTCTTATTTTTTTTATTTTTTGACGTAAATATTTTTAAATAATTAATTAGTTATTCTGGTTGTACAGGAATTCAACGTGTTGATATTAACTTTGGTTTTACCTACCCCCCATAGAATTTCGGTTTCAAACCAATTCTGAGAGTAAGAAGCAAATAAAGATGATAAGAAATATTGAGGTCATGCAACATAGAAATATTTCTCGCAAGGTAACAAGATGTTTACAAATGATGTATACACCACCCTCTAATCATCACCTTTTTCTATTTGTAGTTAGGTCACAAAATTCGGTTTAATGAAGCTGTACTTGGAATCAAGACTTACAAAGGAAAGAAAATAATGAGAGAAAATGACTAAAAATAAGTAAATGTAAAAGAAAACTTAAACATATTTTTATGTATATTTGTTTTAAAAAAAGGAGAGTAAAAATAAATTCTCCAAATTTTATTTTCTTATAATTATCAAATATTTAAATAGAATTTCTTATAAGTTAATATGCCAAAAAATCAAACTTTAGAATTTTGTTTATTAATATTTTTATAGGAGGTTAATACTTCTCATTTTTATTTATTTTTTGACATCAATATTTTTAACTTATTAAAAAGTTATTCTGGTTGTCCTAGAAACTAACGTGTTGAATTTAACTTTGGTTTTACCTATCTCCCAGAGAATTTCATTTTCACACCAATTGTTAAAGTAAGAAGCAAATAAAGAAGATGGAAAATATTGAGTTCATGCACTATTGAAATATTTCAGGCAAGGTTACAAGATGTTTACAAATGATGTATACACCAACCTCTAATCATCACCTTTTTCTATTGGAAATTATGTAACAAAATTCAGTTGAATTTAGCTGAACATGGAATCAAGACATGCAAAGGAAATCACATAATGAGAAAAAATGAGTAAAAATAAGTAAATGTAAAACAAAACTTAAATTTTTTTTATGTCTATTTAAAAAAAAGGTAGGGGAAATCAATTCTCCAAATTTTATTTTCTTCTAACTTTTAAATATTTTTTTATAAGTTAATACACAAACAATCAAACTTTAGAAATTTTGTTTACTAATTATTTTATAAGAGGTTAGTATTTCTCATTTTTATTTATGTTTTCACATCAATATTTTTAACTTATTAATAAGTTACTCTTGTTGTATTGGAATTAAACGTGTTGAATTTACCTTTGGTTTTACCTATCTCCCATAGAATTTCGGTTTCAAAACAATTCTTAGAGTAAGAAGCAAATAAAGATGATGGGAAATATTGAATTCATGCACCATTGAAATATTTCAGGAAAGTTAACAAGATGTTTACAAATGATGTATACACCAACCTCTAATCATCACCTAATTCAATTGATAGTTAGGTAACATAGTTTGGTTGAATGAGGTTGTACTTGGAATCAAGACTTCCAAAGGAAAGCAAATAGTGACAAAAAATGAGTAAAAATAGTTAAATGTAAAAGAAAACTTAAATACTTTTTATGTATATTGTACAAAACAAACAGGGAAAATAAATGCTCCAAATTTTATTTTCTTATAATTATCAAATATTTAAATAGAATTTCTAATAAGTTAATACGCCAAACAATCAAACTTTAGATATTTTGTTTACTAATTTTTTTATAAGCGGTTACTACTTCTTATTTTTATTTATTTTTTGACGTCAATATTTTTAACTTATTAATAAGTTATTCTTGTTGTACTGGAATTAAACGTGTTGATATTAATTAAGGTTTTACCTACCTCACACAGAATTTCAGTTTCACACCAATTCATAGAGTAAGTATCAAATAAATTTGATAGGAAATATTTTGTTCATGCACCATAGAAAGATTTCTAGAAAGTTAACAAGATGTTTAAAAATGATGTATACATCAACCTCTAATCATCACCTTTTCTATTTGTAGTTTGGTAACAAAATTCGGTTGAGTAAGGTTATACGTGGAATCAAGACTTACAAATGAAAGAAAATAATGAGAAAAAATGAGTAAAAATAAGTAAATGTAAAAGAAAACTTAAAAAAAAATTTATGTCTAGTTTACAAAAAAAGGCAGGAGAAATAAATTCTCCAAATTTTATTTCCTTATAATTTTCAAATATTTAAATATAATTTATTATAAGTTAAAATGCCAAACAATCAAACTTTAGAAATTATGTTTATTAATTGTTTTATAAGAGGTTAATACTTCTTATTTTTATTTCCTTTTTGACGTAAATATTTTTAACATATTAATAGTTTATTTTGGTTGTACTAGAATTCAACGTGTTGAATTTAAATTTGGTTTTACCTATCTCCAAGAGAATTTCGGTTTCACACCAATTCTTAGAGTAAGAAGCAAATAATGAAGATGGAAAATATTGAGTTCATGCACTATAGAAAGCTTTCTCGCAAGGTTACAAAATCTTTACAAATGATGTATACACCAACCTATAATCCTCACTTTTTTCTATTGGTAGTTATATAACAAAATTCGGTTGAATTTGACTGTACATGGAATCAAGACATGCAAAGGAAAGAAAATAATGAGAAAAAAATGAGTAAAAATAAGTAAACGTAAAATAAAACTTAACCATTTTTTTATGTCTATTTTACAAAATAAAGGTAGGGGAAATAACTTTTCCAAATTTTATTTTCTTATAATTATCAAATATTTAAAAAAAAATTCTTATAAATTAATTCGCCAAACAATCAAACTTATTAATAAATTATTCTTGTTGTACTAGACTTGAACCTATTGAATTTAACTTTGGTTTTACCTTTCTTCTATAGAATATTTATTATAAACTAATTCTTAGAGTAAGAAGCAAAGGAAGATGATGGGAAATATTGAGTTCATGCACCATAGAAATATATTTGGTAAGGTAACAAGATGTTTACAAATGATGTATACACCAACCTCTAATCATCACCTATTTCTATTGGTAGTTAGGTAAAAATTTGGGTGAATAAGGTTGTACTTGGAATCAAGACTTACAAAGGAAAGAAAATTATGTAAAAAAAATGAGTAAAAATAAGTAAATGTAAAAGAAAACTTAAACATTTATATATATACATATATTTAAAAAAACAGGGGAAATAATTGCTCCAAATTTTATTTTCTTATAGTTATCAAATATTTAAATAGTATATTTTATAAGTTAATACGGCAAACAATCAAACTTTTGAAATTTTGTTTAGTAATGTTTTTAAAAGGTTAATACTTCTTATTTTTATTTTCTTTTTGACGTCAATATTTTTAACTTATTAATAAGTTATTCTCATTGTACTGGAAACTAACGTGTTGAATTTAACTTTGGTTTTACCTATCTCCTAGAGAATTTCATTTTCACACCAATTGTTAAAGTAAGAAGCAAATAAAGAAGATGGAAAATATTGAGTTCAAGCACTATAGAAATATTTCACGCAAGGTTACAAGATGTTTACAAATGATGTATACACCAAGCTCTAATCATCACCTTTTGCTATTAGTAGTTATATAACAAAATTCGGTTGAATTTAGCTGTACATAGAATGAAGACATGCAAAGGAAATCACATAATGAGAAAAAATGAATAAAAATAAGTAAATGTAAAATAAAACTTAAATTGTTTTATGTCTATTTAAAAAAAAGGTAGGGGAAATAAATTCTCCAAATTTTATTTTCTTATAATTATCAAATATATTTTATAACCTAATACACAAACAATCAAACTTTAGAAATTTTGTTTATTAATTTTTTTATAAGAAGTTTGATACTTCTTATTTTTATTTATTTTTTGACGTCAATATTTTTACCTACCCCCCACAGAATTTCGGTTTCACACCAATGTTTTGATTAAGAAGCAAATACATTTGATGGGAAATATTGAGTACATGCACCATAGACAGATTTCGGGATAGTTAACAAGATGTTTACAAATGATGTATACACCAACCTCTAATCATCACCTTTATCTATTGGTAGTTTGGTAACAAAATTCGTTTGAATGAGGCTTTACTTGGAATCAAGACTTACAAAGGATAGAAAATAGTGAGAAAAAATGAGTAAAAATAAATAAATGTAAATGAAAAGTTAAACATTTTTTTGTCTAATGTACCAAAACAAAGTAGGGGGAAATAAATGCAACAAATTTTATTTTTTTATAATATTCAAATATTTAAATATAATTTCTTATAAGTTAATACGCCAAACAATCAAACTTTAGAAATTTTGTTTATTAAATTTTTTATAAGAGGTTAATACTTCTCATTTTTATTTATTTTTGACGTCAATACTTTTAACTTATTAATAAGTTATCCTTGTTGTACTAGAATTGAACGTGTTGATATTACCTTGGCTTTTACCTATCTCCGATAGAAAATCTATTTCAAACCAATTCTTATAGTAAGAAGCAAATAAAGATGATGGGAAATATTGAGTTAATGCACCATAGAAATATTTCTGGCAAGGTAACAAGATGTTTACAAATCATCTATACACCAACCTCTAATCATCACATTTTCCTATTGTTAGTTAGGTAACAAAATTCGGTTAAATGAGGCTTTACTTGGAATCAAGACTTACAAAGGATAGAAAATAGTGAGAAAAAATGAGTAAAAATAATTAAATGTAAATGAAAAGTTAAACATTTTTTTGTCTAATGTACCAAAACAAAGCAGGGGGAAATAAATGCTCCAAATTTTATTTTCTTATCAATTTCAAATATTTACATAGAATTTCTTATAAGTTAATACGCCAAACAATCAAACTTTAGAAATTTTTCTTATTAAGTTTTTTATAAGAGGTTGATACTTCTCATTTTTATTTATTATTTGACATCAATACTTTTAACTTATTAATTAGTTATTCTTGTTGTACTGCAATTAAACATGTTGGTATTAACTATGGCTTTACTTACCTCCCACAGAATTTTGTTTTCACAACAATTCATAGAGTAAGAAGCAAATAAATTTGACAGGAAATATTGAGTTCATGCACCATAGAAAGATTTCTGGAAAGTTAACAAGATGTTTAAAAATGATGTATACACCAACCTTTAATCATCACCTTATTGTATATCTAGTTCGGTAACAAAATTTGATTGAATGAGGCTATAAGTGGAATCAAGACATACAAATGAAAGAAAATAATGAGAAAAAATAAGGAAATGTAAAAGAAAACTTAAACTTTTTTTAATTTAGTTTACAAAAAAAGGAAGGGGAGATAAATTCTCCAAACTTTATTTCCTTATAATTATCAAATATTTAAATAGAATTTCTTATACGTTAAAACGCCAAACAATCAAACTTTAGAAATTTTGTTTAGTAATTTTTTTATAAGAGGTTAAAACTTCTTATTTTTATTTTCTTTTTTGACGTTAATATTTTTAACTTATTAATAAGTTACTCTTGTTGTATTGGATTTGAACGTGTTGAATTTACCTTTGGTTTGACCTATCTCCAATCGAATTTTTGTTTCAAACCAATTCTTAAAGTAAGAAGCAAATAAAGATAATGGGATATATTGACTTCATGCAACATAGAAATATTTCTCGCAAGTTAACAAGATGTTTACAAATGATGTATACATCAACCTCTAATCATCACCTTTTTCTGTTGGTAGTTAGGTTACAAAATTCAGTTGAATGTGGATGTACATGGAATCAAGACTTACAAAGAAAATAAAATAAATAGAATAATTGAGTAAAAATAAGTAAATGTAAAGGAAAACTTAAACATTTTTTATGTCTATTTTACAAAAAAAGGTCGGGGAAATAAATTCTCCAAATTTTATTTTCAAATAATTATAAAATATTTAAATAGAACTTCTTATAAGTTAATTCACCAAACATTCAAACTTTAGAAATTTTGTTTATTAATTTTTTTATAAGAGGTTAGTAGTTCTAATATTTATTTATTTTTTGACGTAAATAATTTTAACTTATTAATAAATTATTCTCGTTGTACTAGAATTGAACCTATTGAATTTAACTTTGGTTTTACCTATTTCCTATAGAATTTCTATTATAAACCAATTCTTAGAGTAAGAAGCAAATAGAGATGATGTGAAATATTGAGTTCGTGCACCATAGAAATATATGTAGCAAGGTAACTTGATGTTTACAAATGATGTATACACCAACCTCTAATCATCACCTTTTTCTATTGGTTGTTAGGTAAAAATAAAGTTTAATAAGGTTGTACTTGGAATCAAGACTTACAAAAGAAAGAAAATTATGAGAAATAATGAGTAAAAATAAGTTAATGTAAAAGAAAACTTAAACATTTTTTATGCATATTTTGTTTCAAAAAAGTAGGGGAAATAAATGCTCCAAATTTTATTTTCTTATAATTATCAAATATTTAAATAGAATTTTTGATAAGTTAATACCCCAAAAAATCAAAATTTAGAAATTTTGTTTAGTAATTTTTTTTATAAGAGGTTAATACTTCTTATTTTTATTTATTTTTCGACGTCAATAAAAAGTTATTCTGGTTGAACTGGAATTGAACTTGTTTATATTAACATTGGGTTTGCCTATCTCACACAGAATTTCGGTTTCAAACCAATTCATAGAGGAAAATGCAAATAAAGATGATGATAAATATTGAGTTCATGCACCATAGAAATATTTCTCGCAAGTCAACAAGATGTTTACAAATGATGTATACACCAACCTCTAAAGATCACCTTTTTCTATTGGTTGTTAGGTAATAAAATTCAGTTGAATGTGGCTATACATGGAATCAAGACTCTCAAAGGAAAGAAAATAATGAGAAAAAATAAGTAAATGTAAAAGAAAACATAAACATTTTTTTATGTATATTTCAGAAAAAAAAGGTAGGGGAAATAAATTCTCCAAATTTTATTTTCTTATAATTATCAAATATTTAAATAGAATTTTTATAAGTTAATAGACAAACAATCAAACTTTAGAAATTTTGTTTATTAATATTTTTTATAGGAGGTTAGTATTTCTCATTATTTTTTATTTTTGACGTAAATAATTTTAATTTATTAATAAATTATTCTCGTTGTACTAGAATTGAACCAATTGAATTTAACTTCTGTTTTACCTATCTCCCATAGAATTTCTAGTATAAACCAATTCTTAGAGTAAGAAGCAAATAAAGATGATGGGAAATATTGAGTTTGTGCACTATAAAAATATATCTGGCTAGTTAACAAGATGTTTACAAATGATGTATGCACTAACCTCTAATAATCACCTTTTTCTATCGATACTTAGGTAAAACTAAAGTTGAATAAGGTTGTACTTGGAATCAAGACTTAAAAATGGAAGAAAATTATGAGAAAAAATGAGTAAAAATAAGTAAATGTGATAGAAAACTTAAAAAAACATTGATGTATATTTTTTTTAAAAAAGAAGAGAAATAAATCCTCCAAATTTTATTATGTAACAATTATCAAGTATTTAAATAGAATTTCTTATAAGTTAATACGCCAAATAATCAAACTTTAAAAATTTTGTTTATTAATGTTTTTATAAGAGGTTAATATTTCTCATTTTTATTTATTTTTTGACGTTAATATTTTTATCTTATTAATAAGTTACTCTGGTTGTACTGGATTTGAACGTGTTGAATTAACCTTTGGTTTTACCTATCTCCCATAGAATTTCTGTTTCAAACCAATTCTTAGAGTAAGAAGCAAATAAAGATGATGGGAAATATTGAGTTCATGCACCATAGAAATATTTCTGGCAAGTTAACAAGATGTTTACAAATGATGTTTACACCAACCTCTAATCATCCCCTTTTTCTATTCGTAGTTAGGAAACAAAATTCAGTTGAATGTGGCTGTACATGGAATCAAGACTTGGAAAGGAAAGAAAATAATGAAAAAAATGAGTAAAAATAAGTAAATGTAAAAGAAAACTTAAACATTTTTTTATGTATATATTTTTTAAAAAAAGGAGGGGAAATAAATGCTCCAAATTTTATTATCTTATAATTATCAAATATTTAAACAGAATTTCTTATAAGTTAATACGCCAAATAATCAAACTTTCGAAATTTTTTTTATTAATTTTTTTATAAGAGGTTAATACTTCTCATTTTTATTTATTTTTTGACGTTAATATTTTTAACTTATTAATAAACTATTCCAGTTGAACTGGAATTGATCGTGTTGATATTAACATTGGTTATACCTATCTCCTATAGAATTTCTGTTTCAAAACAATTCTTAGAGTAAGAAGCAAATAAAGACGATGGTAAATATTGAGTTCATTGACCATAGAAATATTTCTAGATAGGTAACAAGACATTTATAAATGAGGTATACACCAAGCTCTAATCATCAACTTTTTCTAATGGTAGATAGGTAACAAAATTCGGTTGAATGAGGCACTACATGGAATCAAGACTTACAAAGGAAAGAAAATAATGAGAAAAAATGAGTAAAAATAAGTAAATGTAAAAGAAAACTTAAACATATTTTTATGTATATATTTTTTTAAAAAAGCAAGGGAAATAAATGCTCCAAAGTTTATTTTCTTATAATTATCAAATATTTAAATAGAATTTATGATAAGTTAATATGCAAAACAATAACACTTCAGAAATTTTATTGGGTAATTTTTTTATAAGAGGTTAATACATCTTGTTTTTATTTATTTTATGACGTTAATATTTTTAACTTATTAATAAGTTATTCTGGTTGAACTGGAATTGAACGTGTTGATATTAACATTGGTTATACCTATCTCGCACATAATTTTGTTTTCAAACCAATTCTTAGAGTAAGAAGCAAATAAAGATGATGGGAAATATTTTGTTCATGCACCACAGAAATATTTCTGACAAGTTAACAAGATGTTTACAAATGATGTCTACACCAACCTCTAATCATGACCTTTTTCTATTGGTAGTTAGGTAACATAATTCAGGTGAATGTGGTTGTACATGGAATCAAGACTTTCAAAAGAAAGAAAATAATGAAAAAATAAATAAATGAAAAAAAAACTTAAACATTTTTTTATGTCTATTTTGGAAACAAATAGGGGAAATAAATGCTCCAAATTTTATTTTATTATAATTATGAAATATTTAAATAGAATTTTTTATAAGTTAATACAAAAACAATCAAGATTTAGTAATTTTGTTAATTAATTTTTTATAAGAGGTTAATACTTCTTATTTTTATTTATTTTTTAACGATAACATTTTTAACTTACTAATAAGTTATTCTTGTTGAACTAAAATTTGACGTGTTGAATCTTACTTTGGTTTTACATATCTCCCGTAGAATTTCTATTTGAAACCAATTATTATAGTAAGTAGCAAATAAAGATGATGAGAAATATTATGTTCATGCACCATAGACATATTTCTTGCAAGGTAAGAACATGTTTACAAATGATATATACACCAACCTCTAATCATCAGCTTTTCTATTGGTAGTTAAGTAAATATAAATTTGAATAAGGTTGTACTTGGAATCAAGAGTTACAAAGGAAAGAAAATTATGAGAAAAAATGAGAAGAAATAATTAAAGGTAAAAGAAAAATTAAACATTTTTTATGTATATTTTGTTTTTAAAAAGGAGGAGAAATAAATGATCCAAATTTTATTATCTTATAATTATGAAATATTTAAATAGAATTTCTTATAAGTTAATACGCCAAACAATCAAACTTTAGAAATTTTGTTAATTAATTTTTTATAAGAGGTTAATAGTTCTCATTTTTATTTATTTTTTGATGACAATATTTTTAACTTAGTAGTAAGTTACTCGTGTTGTACTGGATTTGAACGTGTTGAATTTACCTTTGGTTTACCTATCTCCCATAGAATTTCTGTTTCAAACCAATTCTTAGAGTAAGAAGCAAATAAAGATGATGGGAAATATTGAGTTCATGCACCATAGAAATATTTCTGGCATGTTAACAAGATGTTTACAAATGATGTATACACCAACCTCTAATCATGACCTTTATCTATTGGTAGTTAGGAAACAAAATTCAGTTGAATGTGGCTGTACATGGAATCAAGACTTGGAAAGGAAAGAAAATAATGAAAAATAAGTAAATGTAAAAGAAAACTTAAACATTTTTTTATGTCTATTTTAGAAAAACAAATAGGGGAAATAAATGCTCCAAATTTTATTTTATTATAATTATGAAATATTTAAATAGAATTTTTTATAAGTTAATACAAAAACAATCAAGATTTAGTAATTTTGTTAATTAATTTTTTATAAGAGGTTAATACTTCTTATTTTTATTTATTTTTTAACGATAACATTTTTAACTTACTAATAAGTTATTCTTGTTGAACTAAAATTTGACGTGTTGAATCTTACTTTGGTTTTACATATCTCTCGTAGAATTTCTATTTGAAACCAATTATTATAGTAAGTCGCAAATAAAGATGATAGGAAATATTATGTTCATACACCATAGACATATTTCTGGCAAGGTAAGAAGATGTTTACAAATGATGTATACACCAACCTCTAATCATCAACTTTTTCTATTGGTAGTTAAGTAAATATAAATTTGAATAAGGTTATACTTGGAATCAAGACTTACAAAGGAAAGAAAATTATGAGAAAAAATGAGTAGAAATAAGTAATGGTAAAAGAAAACTTAAACATTTTTTTATGTATATTTTTTTTTTAAAAAGGAGAGGAAATAAATGATCCAAATTTTATTATCTTATAATTATGAAATATTTAAATAGAATTTCTTATAAGTTAATATGCCAAACAATCAAACTTTAGAAATTTTGTTAATTAATTTTTTATAAGAGGTTAATAGTTCTTATTTTTATTTATTTTTCGACGTCAATAAAAAGTTATTCTAGTTGAACTGAATTGAACGTGTTTATATTAACATTGGGTTTGCCTATCTCACACAGAATTTCGGTTTCAAACCAATTCATAGAGGAAAATGCAAATAAAGATGATGATAAATATTGAGTTCATGCACCATAGAAATATTTCTGGCAAGTCAACAAGATGTTTACAAATGATGTATACACCAACCTCTAATCATCACCTTTTTCTATTGGTTGTTAGGTAATAAAATTCAGTTGAATGTGGTTGTGCATGGAATCAAGACTTGCAAAGGAAAGAAAATAATGAGAGAAAATAAGTAAATGTAAAAGAAAACATAAACATTTTTTTATGTATATTTTAGAAAAAAAAAAGGTAGGGGAAATAAATTCTCCAAATTTTATTTTCTTATAATTATCAAATATTTAAATAGAATTTTTATAAGTTAATAGACAAACAATCAAACTTTAGAAATTTTGTTTATTAATATTTTTTATAAGAGCTTAGTATTTCTCATTTTTATTTATTTTTGACGTAAATAATCTTAATTTATTAATAAATTATTCTCGTTGTACTAGAATTGAACCAATTGAATTTAACTTCTGTTTTACCTATCTCCCATAGAATTTCTAGTATAAATCAATTCTTAGAGTAAGAAGAAAATAAAGATGATGGGAAATATTGAGTTTGTGCACTATAAAAATATATCTGGCTAGTTAACAAGATGTTTACAAATGATGTATGCACTAACCTCTAATTATCACCTTTTTCTATCGATACTTAGGTAAAACTAAAGTTGAATAAGGTTGTACTTGGAATCAAGACTTAAAAATGGAAGAAAATTATGAGAAAAAATGAGTAAAAATAAGTAAATGTGATAGAAAACTTAAAAAAACATTGATGTATATTTTTTAAAAAAAAAGAAGAGAAATAAATCCTCCAAATTTTATTATGTAACAATTATCAAGTATTTAAATAGAATTTCTTATAAGTTAATACGCCAAATAATCAAACTTTAAAAATTTTGTTTATTAATGTTTTTATAAGAGGTTAATATTTCTCCTTTTAATTTCTTTTTTGACCTTAATATTTTTATCTTATTAATAAGTTACTCTGGTTGTTTTGGATTTGAACATGTTGAATTTACCTTTGGTTTTACCTATCTCCCATAGAATTTCTGTTTCAAACCAATTCTTAGAGTAAGAAGCAAATAAAGATGATGATAAATATTGAGTTCATGCAGCATAAACACATTTCTCGTATGTTAACAAGTTGCTTACAAATGATGTATACACCAACCTCTAATCATCACCTTTTTCTATTGGTAGGTAGGTAACAAAATTCCTTTGAATGAGGATCTACTTGGAATATAGACTTACAAAGGAAAGAAAATAATGAGAAAAAATGAGTAAAATTAAATAAATATAAAATAAAACTTAAACATTTTTTATGTCTATTTTAGAAAAACAAATAAGGACTTTTTTACATTTTTTTGATTTTTCCTCATTTCGTTTCTCAATATATTTGTGATGTATAGCCTCTAGTATTTTTATTTGAGTCTTTAACTTATTTTTGAATGAAAATACCTGAAAAACAATCAAAATACTTGTGATTCCGGAAAGACAAATTGATATAAAATATATGATAAAATCATACAAACATAAATCTATTTAATAAATTAAAGTAAAATAAATCATGGTAATTTTAGTGCTTTTTAAGCACTCATAAGGTATTTGGTATCATCTAGGAGTATAAAGGCCAATCCCGAAAAATTTTTGACCCTGGTAAATATGAGGTCCCTAAGTTGCCTTAAGGAAGTCCAACAATTGAAAAGTCGTATAGCTGCACTTAGTGGTTTTATCTCTAAATGTATCGAAAAGTGTTTGCATTTTTTTCAATTATTGAAGAAGAACCAGGAGTATGTTTGGGATAACGATTGTGAACAAGTTTTTGAATCCATTAAAGATTATTTGGGGAGAACACCTTTTTTGACCAATCCTATTGTAGGCGAGGTGTTACACATATATATGTCTTTCACGGATAAGGCTATCAGTGCCATCTTGATAGTTGATGGAAAGGAGAAACAACACCTTGTGTATTATGTAAGTCACTCCTTGACGAGAGCATACTAGTTATATCCCCCATTGGATAAGGCAACATTCACGGTACGAATGATGGTACCCAAACTAAGGCATTATATTTGGTGCCCCCAAAATAGTAGTCCTTACTTCATACCCCTTAAAAACATCTTGGGTAAGCTGAATCAATTTGGTCACTTCTCTTAAATAGCCATTGAATTAAGTGAGTTCAAGATACATTATAAGCCATTGTCGACAATTAAGGGACAAGCCTTGGTAGATTTTGTCGCTAAATAGACTCAGAAATGTATTCCAATACATAGAACCAACATCTATGGTAGTAATACTTTCCCCCACATATGATGTATGGAAAGTATATGTTGATGGAACAAGCAACTTGAAAGGAGTAGGGATTGGAATTGTAATATTTACTCCAATAGGGGGTTTGATAAAGCAATATATTCATGAGGTTAAATAATGTGGTTAAATATGAGGCATTACTCTTAGCCTTACACCAATTGATAATCTTAGGAGCTAAAATAGTATTGATCCATAGCAACTCATGGCTGGTAGTAAACTAAATAAATGAGGAGTTTAAGGCTAAGGAAGAAAAGATGAAACTTTACATGCAAGAGGTAAAAAAATAAGGGTCACCTTTTAAGTATTTGAGATTAAACAAATTCCTTGAAGTGGAAATGCATATGTCGACTCCTTAGCCACATTGGCATCAACAGTGAACTCAAACTTAAAGTGGTTGATCCTAGTATCATGTCTATCGAATTCTAGTATCAGGGAAGATGGAAGGAAGGATTAAACTCAGCCTAACATCAATTCTACAACTCATATTTCTTGGTTAACCCTATACTTAGAATACCTCATCAATGATACCCTACCAGAGGAAAAAAACTTAGCTCACAAAATTATGATGAAGGTAAAAAAAATATACCATTATTGAGGGGTATTGTATCAAAAACATTATGGTGAACCGTGGCTGAAATGGTTGCCCCCTTCGAAAGCTCATATTATATTGAGTGAATTATATGAGGGACAATGTGGTGCTCACTCTGGAAGAAGAACCCTTTTCTTAGAGAATAATCTGACATGGTTATTATTGGCCTACCCTTCTCAATGATTGCATCACTTATGTCAAAAGATGTGATGGATGCCAAAGGCATGCAAATGTACCACATCAACCAGCCAATGATTTAAAGTCTATAGTTAGTCCATGGCCATTTCAAAATTGGGGACTAGATATTGACAAGCCTTGACGTCTCACCACTGGCCAAAGCAAATTTTTAACTATTACAATTGATTATTTTTCTAAGTGGATAGAGGTAGAACCACTAGAGAGAATTCAGGAGGTGGATGTGCAAAAATGTATTTGGAGAAGTCTCATTTGTACATATGGTCTACCTCATTAGTTAGTCACTAATAATGGCCAACAGTTCATAGGCCAAAAGTTAGTATCTTTCTATGGTAAAATGGGTGTCAAACTATCCCATCCCACCCTTTATAGAGCACAAGCAAATGATCTAGCTGAGTCATCCAACAAAACACTTGTCAAAATATTACGAAAATGTCTAGAAGGAGCAAAAGGTAAATGGATGGATAAATTTACAAGCGTTCTTTAGGCCACAAGAACCACCCATAGAATATCAATGGGGGAAAGTCCTTTTTCTCTTGTCTATGATACAGAAGTAGTTATACCCTTGAAAATACGTGAACCTACTCTCAGATCAAGGATCACACAACAAGACAATGACCACCTCATAAATAAGGACCTCTTGTTAGCTAAAGAGATAAGGGAAAAGGCTTTGATACATATTGAGTCACAAAAGAGAGTGGTTCAAAAGGCATATAATATATTTCAAACACAAAAGCTTCAATATTGTGAGTGGGTCTTGTGGAAATCACTGGGAAAAAAATTTGAAACTACCTATGGAAATTTTTTCATAGTATGGGAAGGAATGTATCGAATATATGATATTACTCCATGAAGAAATTATTTGATTGAACATGATGACATAAAGGAAGGGTTAAGTTGGAATAGAGAGTACCTCAAGAAATATTATGTATGAAATATTGTGATCCATGTATTAAAAAATCATGATGTATTTGGAGCTCACCCTTGTGTTGTAATATAATGTCAACAAATCATTTAATGGCTCCCAAAGTTGGAGGAAGAAGTCAACTGGCCCCCCACTCAGGATGTGTGATATGTCATATACCTCATGGAAGGAGTCCATTGACCCCCCACTTGAGATGCGAGATAAGTCCCATGAAAGAGCTTTAAGCTCCACCACGAACCTCATCTTTAGGACTAAATTTAGGGGTTGAATTCAATTTTGCTCTTACTTGTCTCCTGTCCAGTGAAAAATAAATGCGGCAACCCCATGATTAGAGGAAGGAGTTAATTGATCCTGAATTGGGATGTGAGACACGTCCCATGCCTCATTATTAGAGGAAGGAGTTAATTGATCCTGAATTGGGATGTGAGACACGTCCCATGCCTCATTATTAGAGGAAGGAGTCCACTGGCATCACCAAGACATTGATAACACATTTGTCCCACAAATATAACATCAATATAAGTAAATAAAATGTTTAAATGCCATTACATTATTTCATGAAACAAATTACAAATTATCATTCTTATAGCCAAAAAATACATTTATTAAAAACCAGACATCTGAGTAACATTATATGGATTATCACTTATGTGTGAGATGTGCTTCGACATTCTTTGATGTTGGTGCCTTCTGGGTCTTGCTGTCGAGTTCCCTATGTTTCCAATACTCTAGCAATTTGTGAAAATCATCTCGTTCCTCCCTAAATATATCTCGCTTGTGATAGGAAGCCTTTAATTTATTACACGTATATGTTAGTTCCTTTTCTATGACTTTATAGCGTGTCTTCCAGTTACACAACTCTTAATCTACAAAGTCGGTTGCTTCACGACAAGTTTCAACCTCCTATTTTGAATCTTTTGTAAGGGCTATGGCATGTATTAAGATAATATGCAAAGAAATACATGTGGATTAATAATTCTCTCTTAATATATATATATATATATATAGTAATGTTATAACGTCACTTACATCAAGCACATGTCTGGCTAGCATATGCTAGATCGTTCTTTTTTCTTATTTACGAGCTATATAAATAGGAGGTCGATCTTCGGGCACCCTAAAGTGATGATACAATTCAACTTGCACAACAGAATTATTAAACTTTTCACCTTTAAATAGGTCATTTATACCACTGCCTTCACCATACTCTCTTCTTATGAGGTATATGCTCTACATCATATAGTTTTCCACTTAGGGGAAGGGGTTCTTACCTTATCCTCTTTGCCAAGAATGCCAACTTGATATAGCTTCGTGATCCCTTATTATAGGAACGAGATAAGATAGGGATTTCCTTGGATCTTTTCAACCGCCCACTTACCAGGATGTTAGGAAAGATCTAATTAATCTCTTCGCTAAGGGTAGAAGTGGTAGCTCACTTTCTCACAAAAGGAAGCACTTTAGTGCTTTGTAAGGCCGTTTGACTCACATCTTTGCTAATGATGGGTGAATCAGGTTGTTCTCCTTTAATGGGGAGTTCTCTAACGATTGGTGAATATACTTCAGGGTACAAGAAAAATATGACCCCATTTCAATTAGGTCGTCTGAATTCACTTGATTATAATCCATGGTACACACACGACTTCAAACAAAATTTTGGTTTTCCTTAGGTCGTTTAGAACTTTATAATTAATCTTAATTCCAAGATATGACCTCAAACACTCAGAAAAACCCAAATTTTATGATTATAGATAAACCACACAAATGCTAGGAAAGACATTAAAAAGAAATAAATTTAATAAAAATCCAAAATTCCAAAATATTCTTTACATTAAATGTACATCCAAAATTACATCTTAAACAAATAAATATGACAAGGCATTCTCTATGGAGTGGCCTCTTCAATCATCCCTTTAGGTCAATAGGTAGATGTGACTTCATCACTACAAGGTAAAGGTTATAGGGTATCAAATGGTAGAGTCTTTGACCTACTACTTTGAAAAACCAGCGCCAAAGTAAAGCAAGGCACTGTCAGTTCTAACTTTTTGGCCTAAGTTTGGAGGCTACTAACTATGAAACTCACGCCATTTCTATAGGCTTTGGTGCACTTAGCTTTCAAAGTGTTTGCTAGGGTTGAAAGCGAGCTCACTTGATCTAACAGAGCACACACTTGACTTTGCATTATGCGAGTTTTTTCTTCAACCTCTTTGGCGACTTGTGTAGACTCCTTAGCCATTTGTTCGAAGTGTGTAGCCCGATGTCCTTGTTCAAAAAAGTAGTTATTCATTTTTTTTATTTTTTTCGTTTGATCTAATCGATCACCCTCCAACTTTAACAATTTGGCCTTACATTCATCCATAAGAACGTCTTTCTCCTTCACAACCTTGTCATATTTTTTGATCTATAGGCGATTGGCCTACATCTCGCACTTGTAACCTCTAAAGGATAGCTCTCATTTTGTTCTATAGGGAGCCTTGAGTTGGGACCTCTCAATATCAATTCCAAAATGGTGAAATAGGTCCCTCTTTAAGTCAAGCGCCTAAATATACCTTCATTGAAACAAGTTACCAGGGTGTTTAACACAACGACGTTCTTTAGGATGACTTCGTCAAACTCAAAGTCATCCATATCCATAGCCTCCATACCTAGAGTGTAAAATTCCCCAACCTTCCTTTTTTTAGTATCCTCTTGACTAGGAAGGGGGAGAGAACTTGGCTGACCAGGTAATACCAGAGAGGGTATAACCTTTGTTGTAGGTGTAATCTCCATAGATTCCATAAAAGAAACCTAATCCTTGATGGGAGAAGGCAACATGGGTTCCAGATGAGGCAATATGGACTCCGAATGTGGTGATGTGGACTCCAAACGTGGATAAGTGGGGACCAAGTCTTGGACACTAGAGGTGTCTATTAAATCCTCCAAGTCAATATACGAGTAATCCATACATGTATGAGGAAAGTAAAAAATAAATATAATGGTATAAATCATGAACTAAGTAGTTACCTTATAAAAAAATTGAATACTTGTCTATTTATTCCTTCCACACATTGGACTTTTTCAGACGAACTATAGTGATAATTATTTTATAGCATTCATGCAAGGTATTCTATAGCCTGATCCTCTTATTCTTTTCTGTTCCATTTGGATCTAATTTTTTAATCAATTTGCTTGCACAAGGTTGGGAGATATTAAAATGATAATTCCAAGTGCAACGAACAAGAAGGTCTACCCCGCTACCCTAAATATTCCCGATAATATAAAAATACTTGTCCTTCCAACCTGAACTACTGTCGGGGAGTTTGAGATGAAGCTTGTGTCCAATAAGATAGGATATATAGGCTCTTTCTTTATCTGGGCCATTCTTCTTCAAACAATACAAACTCTTAGGCTCATCGCTTATAAGGTCTATATCGTGTTCATTAGTGACCATAGAGAGACATATAATATTTTTTCACCTATTAGGATTTACTTGGGCGAAATTGATATCAAATGTATTAAAGGCACCAGCTACCAACCAAGGGAAGGGACATCGAAGCCCAATTTTAAAGGACGCTAAATATATCACCCACCACTCTATAGGGGATCATCGACATCACATAGATGAAATGGAACGGGAATTAAACCTACGTGGGGAGGGATGTCAAAGTTTTACCTAATCTCCATCAGATCATTCACTATGAGAATTCTAGGAATTTTTTCAACCTAATGTTTGTCTTTAGTTCTTGATGACTCTATGAAAGGAGAGTCATTAGCGCATTTTTTTCTTAATATTTACTTATTTTATTTAATATATAGTATTTTTGAGACTAAAATATTAAAATATAAACTTTTTAGTGAAAATATAATTTTTATGGAATTTTTATGTTAGGTCAATCAAAATATGCCACGTGGCATGCCATGCAAGCAGGGACAATGAATCGTAGATTGTCGTGTGTGAGAAGCAAAACAAAATGTGTCATATGTTAGCACAACATTCAATCCGAGTTTAAAGCGCGGTAAAACCTTCATGTCACGTGTCGTCACGCGATTGCTTTTCGCATTGCACCTGTACACCACGCCATCAATTACTACAAATCAAGTTGCACCGCGTGGTGTTAACTTAGTTAATGTTGACTCAAACCGGTCTCCCCTACCATGTGTTGCACTCTGATTTTCCCAATGAATTATGTGTGCCACATGTCGCGCTATGATTGATCTGAAGTTGATTTGATGGTCCAGATTTCACCTAAGCTATATTTAAGGCTCTAATCATCCCATAAACCCTAATGAGCCGCCATTAGCATAATTATAGTCAGTTTTTGGAGTTAAAAAGATAGAAAAATATAGAAAAATTCAAAAGAATATATAATTTTGGTGGAGATTCAAGAGAAGATTACCACTATAATTCAAGAGATTTATTGTAATTCTTCTACTTTCTTCTTTATCAAATTTTATGTCTTTTTTATGAAAAATATGAACTTTATGAAAATAATTATGTGTAGTTAATTTATTAATTTAGGGATCTTATAAACCTAATTTTTACGAGATGATGATTTAATATTTTACCCCAATTATAATTTTAATTTAATTATATTATTTAATCTTATTTTTATGCTATTAATTGTTTAGCCAACAATTTATCTATAGAGTCAATTAAATAGATTTGAGAAAATTATTTAATTGTTTGTCTTGATTAAATAACATGCATAGTTTCTAGATAAATATGTATGATTCTTATATATGTGATCCATAATTGATGAACTTAATGAGTAATATGTAATTTAATTGACATAAGAGTGTGATTAAATTAATTACTATATAGTATGTAGTTTACTTGAGCGAAGAATACATGTTAAATTAGATTCAATTGATCGAGTAATTAATTGATAGTTATATTGGGTGGATTTTAGTGATTCATATGTTGATCAAATTGGGGGATTAAGTATTCCTAAATATTTTCTCATATATATTCTTAGTTACCAAATATGAGTTAATTAATTATTGTTATTTACTTTTAGTTATTTTAAAAAAAATTGATTTTTTTTTAGTTTTAAAAATTAGTTTCTAATAAAATCATCTTCATAGAAACGATCTTTTCTTATCATTATATTACTTGTTACAATTCATATACTTGTCTATTTATTGCACACACAATTTGTGTGAGGATCATTTCTATGAGCGAGTTCAACATAACTTTCACGTTTTTTTTAAGGCGAGGAACTTTGGTGGTCACTAATACTGGAATCCTAATAACTGGTATAGGACCACGGGAAGACGAGGAAGAGATCACTCAGGATCCCAATGAGGTAGGGATAGCAAGAATACTTTCCTTGATTAGTGCCCCTGAAGTATGTCATTTATTGCTACTCCCAATAATTTCAAAAGGTTGCCTAATTTGTGACGACCTAGTCACTAAATGACCTGAATCATGTGATATTTCTTAGGAATGATCCCCTCTCAAAGGCATGTTCTTAGCAAGGATTTTCTCGAGAAGAGGATGAACCACCTCTTTTCCTTTATGAGACATGAAAAATAAGATTAAGATAAAGAAATTACCTAAATAGTATGATGTAGGTTGTTCAAATCGCGACCTAAAGAAAAATAACGCATTGATTCCCAATTGATGTTGTTAACCAAACGAGCTAAAATTCCAACCAAGTGTTTTTTTCTAACGGACTAACAAAGAATAGAGTAATGAAAAGAAAATTAATGAGCTAAAATTCTTTGGAAACAAATTTAACTAAGTTAAAATAGGTAGAATAAAAATAAATTTCTCTACTATTTATAAAGGGAAAAGGGAAGTTGAAACATGTATTTAGTAAATAAAATTAATTAGAGGAATATAATTCATAATGGTTTGTTGATCTTGTAATTAGGAGAGCTCACACCAGATCGTTATCTCAAGGATTATATAAGCTCGTCGTGTCAAATTTTTCACGTTATGATAAATTGAAGATTATTAAAATAAGTAATATTTCCTTGACTTTTCAAACTCAAAGGAATAAGGGAGTTAATGTTTGGTATTATACATGATACAAGTATATGACCTATAAAACTATGGTACCTTGCAATTATATAACGAGGTAATGAAAATAAAAATCTTTTAAGTCTAGAGCTCTACATCATAAAGTGACCTCGATATATAGTGAGGTGATGAAGATAAAGATATGATGAGTCAGGAACTATGCATCATAGATCGATCTAATGAACAAAATTGTATTATATGTATTTTAATATGTATCCTATTTGTTTATATGATAGTTTCTACTCATACACATGTCTAAGTGATATATATATATATCTTCAATACGAAAAATATATAATTTACTAATTTTATCAATATTTTATACTCACTAAAAATCATTAAAATAATAAATTTTCTCTATTGATATATAAAATAATATAAAAATATCAAATAAAATATATTTTTTAAATAAATATACAAATCAATTATTCTCGCAAACTACTGACTCTCCTTTTATATATATTTATAATTTTATAAATATACAATATAAAATTATTAAAAAAATCAAATAAATACTTCACATCAACTATATATATATATATAGAGAGAGAGAGAAACTCCATTAAACTTTAAATATTCAACTCATTTGAATTTTAGATATACATTCATCAATTAAAAAAAATCTTAGCTTTACTTAACTAAATCATATCAATTCAAATTAGTTTGAATATATATAATACAGCAATTTATATAATCCCTAAGTCTCTTAAAATGAAACTCCACATTTATTTAAATATATTAGAATATATAGGGTCAAATCAACTTGATGATGTGTTACATCACACTTTTGCTTTTTTGAAAAAGAATTTGATGAAAGATGTTTGCATTATTTTAATTGCTTCCGTGAACCATTTATCACAATCAATTTTTTTTCCCTTTCTAAAAGACGAACGAGTGCTTTAATTTGTAAAAATAAGTGCTTCACAATCAAAATTCATTTATTACTACTCTACTGTAACTTAAAAAAAATCTCATCTGTTTTTATTAAATAAAAAAATAACATATTAAATTTAATAAACATATTTGTGATATTATTCTAGTATAACTTTTTTTAGCCTATAGTATATAAATGAAAAAATTAACATATATGTGAACAATTATTTCAAATAATATAATTCAATTAATTTTAAATAATAAAACGAAAATAACTTTACACATCCAAAATTCATTTTTAAAATATATTTACCATCCAAAATACATAAAAAGAAATTAACGTATTTTACGCATCCAAAATTCATTTTAAAAATATTTTTACCTTTTAATCATATAATAAGATACTCTATAAAATAAAATAAAAGATATTTAAGTAATTCAAATGAAATGTTGCTATCTCTTTGTCATCTCTATCAAACATATTCAAAATGTAATAAGATCAACATTACAATAAGTCATAACCTTAATTCAGTCAAATCAATTGAATGACTCGTACTTTGTCTATCCACCATTTCGAACAATGCTCTTTGATTTTTCTTCTATGTTTTTAATTATTATTTATTATTGTTCATTTTATTATGGGTGAGAATTTAGGCTTCCTAGGATCCGGAGCATAAACTTAACATGAAGTACTCAATTTATTTTTTAATTAAAATTAATTATTATTATTATTTACTTATAAATATATTGAGTTTCATTAACATTACGAATAAATATTTATTAAAAATAATTTAATTTTTTATAATATTAAAAACATGTAAATTTAAACTTAAAAATATAAACACAAATTCACATAATACAAACAAATGGGACACAAACATAAAAAAAATAAACACAAATTACTACCCCTAATTTGAGATGTAGTTATGATTTTTTATATTTTTAAATTTATTTTATTTTATATCAAAATGTAGTGTAAAAATACCACAAAAAATATATTTTATTTGTCATCAATCCCAAGCCAACTCTATCAAACAAAATAAAAAAATTAGAAAAGAAAACAAAAATCACATGTGATTTTTTTATCCTCTTGTATTCTTTTTTGGAAAATTAATAAATAAATAAATAATAATTTTAAAATTTATAATAATAAAAATAAAAATTTAATAATATTAAATAGATTCAATTGAATGACATTCGACATTAAACATGATTAAATCTTTGTAGTTTAATTTTGAATGATGTTTAACATTGAACAAATCTAAATTTTTATAATTCAATTTGAAAAACCTTTAATTGTATGATTTTTAATGTGTAATGATGTATCAAACTTTTTTTAATAATAAAAATATATAATATAATCATTAGAAGTGATATTTTTATAATTATAAATTTGATAGTGTTATTTTATTATTATTTTTTCTTCTTCTTTTACATCAAATACACAACTCCTAAAAAAGAAAAAAATACTATAAAAAAAATAAAAATATAAAATATAATTTTATTTTATATCAACTCCACGAACAACACTATCAAACAAAATTAGGAAAGAAAAAAAGTCACATATGATTTTTTTTACTTCTCTTATATTCTTTTTGAGAAATTTAAAAAAATACCTTAATGTTATAATAATAAAAATAATATCCATTAATATTTTTTTAAAGTGTAACTTAATTCATTTTTTATTAAATAAATAAAATGTTACACGGATATGATTTGAAATTTTATTATTATTTTTTAGCAAGTTTATAGTTACTATTTTCTATACTAAATACAGTCTATATAATTAATATGTCAATCATAGTTAAAAAATATGAGAAGTTCACTTTTAAATATAAAATAAAAGAGCTAAATAGTTAAAAATAAATAAATTATAATCAATTTTAAAAAAAATCTTATAATCAATTTTTTTTAGATAAAATATAAATAAATAAAATTAAAAAAATAATTGACTTCTAAAATATATAAATTATCAAACAAAATTTAAATATCAAATTAATCTACAATAGTTAACTCTCATTTATATATACATCATCATAGGCTAAAATTATCTAAATATGAAATACTTTTTTTATTTTTTAAAATAATTTTATCAAGTATCACAATATAAGTAAATATTAAAATGAATAAAAAAATTGTATGTTTATAGCATTCCTTGGAAAATAAAGTGAGATCAAGGGATACATATTTGTGTCCCCCCTTATGTTAAAAGGGGCTAGCTAATTTTATATTATTCATTTTTGTTAAAAAAATTCATAAATTAATTATATTTTGAAATTATTTATTTATAATGTTTTAAAAGTTACCATTTATTATTCATAATATTTAAAAAAAATTAATTTAGTCTTTTATGAACAGTAATAAAAAAAACCATTTCATACTATTTGTACAAGAATAAAATGATCAGTCCACTTCTTTCCTGCCTTTCATGCTGTTTATTTCAATTTTTTTTTATTTCTTATGGTTACAAACTTACAATTAGCCCAAATAACACTCGGGTGAGATTTTATTTTATACTAAATGTAGCTAGGGGACGAAATAGGCAAGAAGAAGTTGGGTTGACCATTTTACGTGCACCTGCCTAAAAAGTGCAAAATGATTTTTTTTTTCTATTATTGTCAAATTAGAATTAAGTTGAAAGTTTTTAAACCTTATGTGTATTAAATAATCACGTTTTAAACATTATAATTACTAAACGAGAACTCACATGGATATTATAAAAGCATTAATTCATGTTAAAAGCTTTAACAATCTCCTGTATAAAAAAAATGAGTTAAATATCTTAATAATAACAAGATTTTATTTTTGGTATTTTTTTTACTCAAATTTATGACGTAATTCTTAGTGCTATCTCATTTTTAAAAATATATTAATTTAATGTAATTTATTATTTAATTGAGAATTTTTCACATGTATAATAATATATGTGTGATATTTAGAAATAATTTTTAAATAATCAATTAATTAAATTATATTTAGAGAGCATTTTTGGATAATTAATTATTAATTATTAAAAAATACTTTTTGTGTAACATCAGAGTAGTGCAACGCAATGGTGAAACCGTGGTGACGGTTTAGTTTTGTTGAAACCGTACGTCGGTTACGAAACCGAACGCGATTCTTAATGAGAGAACCTTTATAAAGCATCGAGTCCTCTCACTATTAACTACTTAATTCATATACATCATCAAAATGCAGAGAATAAGTGTGAGAAACTAGTGAAAGCATCAAATCGAAAATCCATTTGAATTCCCGTGTAAGAGCTGAAATTTGATCAATGACAAGAGGTATGTTTTCAATCCATTTTGTTTCCACTGTATTTAAATTTTGTGTTCATATATTTTCCTAAACGTTTCTGGATTAAATTATGATCTTACATTTGGTATCAGAGCCATTTTTGAAAACAACTTTATTTTCCTCTATTTTACAAGAAACTAAGATTTTGGGATTTTTATTTTCCTTTTGATGCATATGAAAATTATAAATTGTTTCAATATTGATTTTAGAGTGATTCTATGAATTTAAACTTGAAAAAAATGTAGAAAATTAATACAATTTACCATAAGTATTCATTTGAATCATTAATTATTTTTTATAAAAAATGATGTTTTTGATTCAAAATAAGATCAAGAATCACTCAAAAATCGAATTATGAGAATTTTGATAAAAAGAACGCCAGATTTCGTCGTTGAAATCCAACTGAAGGTTAAAGTTAAAAAAAATCTATTTTTCTGAGAATCAAATCCAAACATCATGCTTAGGATTGAAGTGTCTTGTCCATTGGACCATACTTTATTGGTAGATATAAGAGAAGTTATCCACTCGGCTGTAACGATTGTTGTATTCTATATAGTGTGTGAATTGTTTTTATATATTAATTTAAAATTTTATTTTATTAAAAAAATTCGAATATAATTTTAAATAATTATTCAATTTATGTTTGTCATATGTATAATATTTATTATATATGTTATATTTATTTAAATAATTTTTGGGCACATTAAAAAATTATTTAAATATATTATGCTTAAATTATTTGTTTTGGTATTTGTATGTGTAAATTTTGTAATTAATTATATATATGAAAGTTTAGTTATCTTAAAATAAATAATATTTTCACATTTGAAATTAAATTAATATTGCTTATGGTTTTATTCAATAATTGAGCCTAAGAATTTAACTAATATTTAAGTGATTCATATAGTTTAATTAATTAGGGACTAGTCACAACATCTTTAATTAATTAAAACTATAATAAGGTTTATTTAAGATCACATTTATAAAATAAATATTAATTGTAATAAATCATATGTGATATAATAAATCGTATTCCACAGAAATTTTTATTATATTTTTGTGTGATTATTTTGAATATAATATCAAATTATATTTTTTAATTTACCCATAGGGATCAGAAAAATGAACATAATTTGATAGTTTTATCATAAAATTAGGATAAATCTAATTTAATTAAAATTTTAGCTCACAAGCAAGTTTTATGTCACTAGATTCATATTTTTCATGATTTACATTGGTAAAGAATGACTATAATTTAGGTTTCAAATTTTAATAAGCATATAATCTTTAATTACAACTTCTCAACCTATAAATTTCTCTAATATTTGTCATGACATTCCCGATCTGAGGGGGGATAATTATCAAATATGGAAAGAAAAAATTCTCCTTCAATTAGGGTGGATAGATATTGATTATGCTATTAGGAAAAATGAACCACCTAAAATTACTCAAACCAACACTTTAGAGAATATCATGCTTTATGAACAATGGGAGCGATCTAATCGCCTTAGCGTGATGTTCATTAAGACTAAAATCTCTACTGGTATTCGTGATTTTATTGATCAACATAACAATGTTCCAGACTTGCTAAAGGTCATTGATGATCAATTCGTCACTTCAGATAAGACTTTAGCAAGAACCCTTATTATGAAGTTCTTTTCTTTAAGACTCACCGGTGTGAAAGGTGTGCACGAGCACATTATGCAAATAAGGAGAATTGTGGATCAACTTAAGCATTTCGAGGTTGAGATGTCAGAATCCTTCCTGGTACACTATATCCTTAACACTCTCCCACATCAGTACGAGTCATTCAAAATCTCGTACAATACACATAAGGAAAAATGGTCAATCAATGAACTAATGACCATGTGTGTTTAAAAGGAAGAGAGGCTTGTTATGGAATTTGGTGAAAGTGCAATGTTGGCTACAACGTACAGGAAAGGAAAATCTCAATACAAGCATAAAGGAAAAAGGGATAATTCCACCTCAGGCTGATATTAAGAAAGAATCCAAGTGTTTCTTCTGTAAAAAGAAGGGACACATGAAGAAAGATTGTATCAAATTCCAGAAATAGCTTGAGAATAAAGGTAATCGAACCTCATTTGTTTGTTATGAATCTAATATGGTTAATGTTAATATTAACACCTGGTGGATTGATTCTCGATCTACAATCCATATTGCAAACTCCTTACAAGGTATGTGAAATCTAAGAAAGCTAGTGGGAAGTGAGCAATACATCTTATCTGGTAACAAAATAGGCTCAAATGTCGAGGCTATAGCGACATACAATTTGATTTTAAGTAGTGATTTTATTTTAGAAGAAAAGACCTTTTATGTTCCAAGTTTCTCTAGAAACTTGATTTCAATTTCAAGACTTGTACCTTTTGGTTATTCCTTTCACTTTTCATATACATCTTTTAGTTTATTTAATAAATCTGATTGTGTTGGGAATGGTATTTTGTCTGATGGTCTTTACTACATTAATTTATGAAATAATGCTACTCATAACGCTATGCATGTTCAAGATGGCACTAAAAGGTGTATTATTGATGATGACTCTTCTACGTTATGGCATAGGATATTAGAACATATCTCTATAGAAAGAATTAAAAGATTAGTGAAATATGGGTACTTATTACTCTAGATTTTACTGATTTTGAGACATGTGTGGACTACATTAAGGGAAAGTAGACTAAAAAATCAAATAAATGTGCCAATAGGAGTTCAAACATATTAGAAATCATACATATGGATATATTTGTCCAGACATGGACATTCAAGGTCAGAAATATTTTATCACCTTTATTGATGATTTTTTTCGATATATGTATCTCTACATGCTTCATCATAAGAGCGAAGCATTAGATGCCTTCAAAAGCTTTAAGGTAGACGTAGAGAAACAATGTGGAAAGCAAATAAAGATCGTTAAATCAGATAGAGATGGTGAATATTATGGTAGATACACTGAGAATGGACAAGCGCCTGATCTGTTTGCTAAGTTTCTTCAAGAACATGGGATAATTACCCAATACACTATTATAGTTCACCAAACCAGAATGGTGTAACAGAAAGGAGAAACCGAACACTATTGGATATGGTGCGGAGTATGCTTAGCAACGCAAATCTTCCTAAATCCTTGTGGATTGAAGCTTTAAAGACGATTGTGTATATATTAAACTGAGTTCCAACCAAGGTTGTCTCAAAGACGCCATTTGAATTATGGAAAGGTTGGAAATCAAGTTTGTGACATATGAGTGTTTGGGGATGCCAGTCTAAAGTGAGGATTTATAATCCATAAGAGAATAAGTTAGACCCAAGGACCATTAGTGGGTATTTCATTGGATATGTCAAACGGTCTAAGGGTTATAGATTTTATTGTCCATCTCACAACACTAGGTTTATGGAATCAATAAATGAAAAATTTCTTGAGAATTACTTTATTAGTGGGAGCGATCGATCCCAGAGCATTGGTCTTGAGAAAGATCATTCAGATGCTCAATGTGCCACTTTAAGTAATGGACTGATCGTATTGTTAACAATACGCCTCAAGTACAAACGCGTGTTGAAGAACCAATCCTGGAAGTACCATAAGTTGTTGATCCTGATCCAATAGATGTTTAACAACCAGTTGAACAACATGATCCTGCTCCTCAGGTGAATGTTGATGCAGTATTAAGAAGATCTACTAGAGTAAATAAATCAGTGATTTCTAGTGATCATGTTGTGTATCTACAAGAATGTAACTATAATGTTGGAGCCGAAAATGATCCTGAGACATTTTCACAGGCCATGAGTTCTAAGATTTTGAACTTATGGTACAATGCCATGAAAGAAGAGATGGATTCTATGGGGTCTAACCGAGTCTGGGATCTCGTCAAATTGCCTGATGGTGTGAAAGTCGTTGGATGTAAATGGGTCTTTAAAACAAAGAAAGATTCACAAGGCAACATTGAGAAACATAAGGTAAGAATCGTTGCCAAAGGATTCACTCAAAGGGAGGGAATTGACTACACAGAGACATTTTCTCCTGTATGTAAGAAAGATTCACTTCGTGTGATCATGACATTGGTTGCCCATTTTTATTTGGATTTGCATCAAATGGATGTGAAAACGACTTTCCTTAATGGTAACCTAGAGGAAGAGGTTTATATGAAACAACTTGAAGGATTCTTCTCTAGTGATGGTGAGCATTTGGTTTGTAAGCTTAATAAATCCATATATGGATTAAAAAAAAGCTTCATGTCAATGGTATTTGAAATTTCATAACATCATCACTCATTTGGAGAAGAACCATAGAGAAGTTCAAAAGGTGACTTACCTCCAAGAAGTAGTGTGGAAAACTGGATTATGGTGTAAGCGGCAGTGTTGAAGGCGTCAACCCAGAAGCGAGAGATAGGTGAGAATGGAAAAGAAGGGCCAAGCCAGTCTCAGTTACATTGCGATGTTTTCTTTTAGCGCGACCATTTTAGGCGGGTGTATATGGACAAGATAGTTGATAATGGATACTAAAGGCACATAGGTGAGCTTTGAAATAGTTGCTAGTAAATTCGTCTCCATCGTCGCTTTGAAAGATTTTAATACGAGCGAAATGTTAATTTTCCACAAATTTTTGAAATTGGAGGAAAATATAAAAAAAATCATATTTAAATTTTAAAGGATAAAGCCAAGTGAACCGAGAATAATCATCAATGAAAAGAACATAGTAGGCAAAACCCAAATTTGATTTGACAGGGGAAGGACCCCAAATGTCACAATGAATAAGATCCAACATATGAGACGACCTATGTTCATTTTGAGAATAAGGCAAATGATGATTTTTCGCAAGTTGACATGTACTACACAAAATGGGAGATGACAATAGATACGTAAGATAAAGATGTCCTTTTTATTTAAAAAATGATAGAATGATTTACATATCCAAGGCGAACATGCCATAAATCATAGGAAGCATGTAGTGATTTATTTTTAAGGACAAAAATAAAAGCAAATTTGCCACGCTTCAGGATATATAGGTCGCCATCCCTTTTACCGGTTGCCACCACCCTTCCTATGATTTATGCGATTGCAGCGATCATCATAATGGCCTTCCGTGTGGCAAATCTAGCAGCAAGGTGGGTGACGTCCCTGCCCAAAGTTAGAGCGCCCACGGTTGGAAAAGTTTTTACCGTGGTTATTGAAAATGACCCCGTTGGTTGCCTCGATTTGAAGAATGGTGACCCTGGTTGGCAGTGTAGCCTCGATTGATGGCAGTGAATGCCACAACAGTGGTGGTAGACAGCTCAAGGGACCGTTGAAAGATCTCAAAGCTTTCAGCTTTGGAGACTAGATCTGAAAAACAGGGGAGCGAAGTGAGAACCATTTGCGTGGTGGAGAAGTTGGAGAAATCGGAGTCGAGGCCGAGAAGGAATCAATGGACTTTCTCGGTATTATCGATGAACCGTCTGATGGCGTGAAGTTGGTCACACAGGGTCTTGAAGGCTCGGGCATATTCTACAACTGGTTTGGAGCTGCGTTTCATCATCTGTAAATCATTCTCAAGACGTAGTTCACGCGCCTTCGATCGATGGCTGAAAGTGTTCTCCAAAGTGAGCCAGACATCGCGTGCAGTGGAAAAGCCAACAACCTCAACCATGGCTTCTTCGGTGAGGGAGGAAAGTAAGAGACTAAGTAAACATTGATCTGCAACTTTCCACACCAGGTATTTGGTATTAAGTGTGGTAGAGTTGGTAGGTTCAAAATGGGTTAGCGGCACAAGGGTTCCATCAACATATTTCAACAGTTCTTGACTTTCAATAAGAGGAAGGCCATAGAAGGCAATTTGAGGAAGAAAGCTTAATGGTGGTCATGTGGATTAAAGTATTGAAAGGAAGGAGATTGGGATTGGAAGCCATTGATAAAAAAAATAAAAAAAATGGAGTGATGACTGTTAAACAAGAGACTGCTCTGATACCATGAGAATGTTTGATGAAAACCACCACACTTTGAAGTAGTAAGTAATGTCTTATTTATAGTAATATACATATCATATGAGTTAATTACATATGTGTGAATAAAATGAAAAATATATACAATGAAATCTCCTAGAATTAAGGTCTAATTGAATTCACCTATGTAAACCTTAGAAGAAGGCAAAGTATCCTCAACAAAATCCACTCTAATTCAATATTAGTTCAACCCATAATCAACTCAAAAATGGATTTGAGACTACTTTGATGATGAATTAACTCTAATTTTTTACTTATAATTTGAACCGTTTGAGGTAATAACTCATGTAATATTTATAATTAATGTGGTTTTGAAGTTATTGGGTCGAATCCTAATAATTAGGTGGGTAACATTTCTTAACTAAAAAAAGAATAGTTTGATTCTAAAAAGAAATTGAGAGCAAATGGACTATTGGTATTCGTATTTTAACTCATAATTATATGTTATCTATTAATAAAAAATGTGTCATTTGAACAATTTATTTTTATAAATTAAATATATTAGTAACTTTGTTTTAAAATTGTGCATTTTAATCATCTTATTATCGTATTTGTAAATATTTTAGTCGTATTAGATCAATTTTAATAATATTAATTATTTTATTTTTTCTTATTTTTGAGTTATTTTATTCTTAAACATTTACAATAAGAGTTAACTTAACTTTTTTAACTTAAAAAAAATTCAAAGACAAGAAATAATATTAAGATAATTAAAGTGTATTAATTTTAAAAAATGTTATTAATACATTTACTCTAGAGAATTTTAGAGTAAAAATCATTAATATTAAAATAATTAAATATTTTATCACAATTTTATATATTAAAATTTATAAAATTAAAAATATTATCCTAATATTAATAAAATATTTTCCGATAATTGGATTACCCTTAATTTATGGAAGTAAAGTTAGGATGCTATCTTATTTACGACCCTAATAGAAGAAGGGTCCATGAGATGACTCTAATTGAATACTTTTTGGTAACATTATTAAATTATCATATTTTTAATTAGTGTGAAAATCTTTAAATATATATATATATATTGAAATCTGAGGGGACACACTTTAATCAAAAGTTATATGCTTCAAAATAAAGCCTCGTAGTTCTTTCCTCTGTTGGTGGCTTTACATGTCTCCCAAGTCCCGAGCTATGATTATATTAAAAATAAATAAAGGCAATTTGTTTACTAAAAAGCTCATTATTTCTAATGTTAGTGTTCAGAATGTTAGGTTTGATAAATTTATATGGACTAATTATTTTTAATGAATTTATATGGAATAATTTGCCCTTGAGAACCGTTGGAACAAAGTTTTTTAAATAATATAAAATATATGGTCAAACTTTTATTATTCATTGAATGTAGAAAAATTGTAATCAAATATTGATTAAAAGTTGATTAAAGATACTTCAATAGTAAAAATAATAAATTATTTTTTTATATAATATAATGAAAGTATATAACTACATGAAAGTTTATTGAGGAAAAAAAAAACTACATGAAAGTTTACCCTAAAATAATCATATACATTTATTATATTTGATAATATACGGTTGATAGGAAGAGACGAAACTGTAAATATAACTTCTTCTTTTTAAAGAATAACTGCAATGGAATTAAATATGCATTATAGACATACACCAAAGTTGGAAAAATACAAATAAGATATAGACGCCCTGCATCATCACTAACTAGGAGATATAATTTTGGCCAAATATTCATTTACTTAAAAAAACAATTTGTTTCATTTGTTTTTTTAAGCGTTGGTTTGAAATCATTTACTTTTTTGAAGAAAGACTTTATTTAATTGGGAAAAAGGTTGGCAAAAAATATTTTTTTTTTAATTTTTTTTATAAAAATATCATAACTTAAAACTTGTAATCAAAGAAATAATCTTATTTGTATCATATTCATATATTTTTAATATTGAAAAAATTCAAGTTAAACGTTTTGAATTATGACTATTTATAATTGTTTAATATTGAATTTTATTTAATTTTAAATTATTTAATATTATTAAGATGTTATTTTATTATTGTAAGTTTTAAAAGTATTATTTTATGTAAATTCTTTTAAAAAAATTATAACTTTCATGACAAATAACAATTAAGGGTAAAATAGTTTTTCTTTTTCACGAGAATTTAGTGAAAAATAGTTGTAACATGCTTCCATCAACCGACACTACATGTAACGTCGGATTTTTACCGAACCGACTATAAATTGATTATACGTTGGTTTTATCTAAAAATCGACTTTATATATCGATTTAAATGTCACATTTTGTAGTAGTGAAATAAATAAATTTATTGGATCTCACACAAACATTTCATTTAAAGTTAAATATCAATGCTTGGATTAAAAATGAGAGAAAGATAGTCTTATTAATTATAATGTGTATCATAAATTAATCATAACATTCGTAGTATTTTTTTAACTCTTCAATAATGATTAATCAACCTTACTTCTTTTAAGTTGAATATGTTTAGTCCATTAATTCATAGACTAAAGAAATAAATCATATAAAGAAGGTTAATTGGGCTGAGTTAAAATATGCGTATAAAGTAAGGTTGCAACATGGATAGAGACTATGACTCTTACTACAAACGAAGAAAATTGTCTTTAAGAATCATACAACAAGGATACTATTGATCGACCATATTGGCTGATTGCACCAAATATTATAAAGTGTGTGACAAATATCAAAGGTATTCCTTAGTGTTTCATCTCCTTTATTCAGCCTATGATTAGAATAGTTAACCAGTAATCATTCTTAAAATGAGGTATAGATATTGTAGGATTGCTACCTCAAGCTCTAGAACAAAGAAAGTTTATGGTCGTGGTAATCGATTCTTTCACAAAGTGGATTGAAGCTGAAGTTTTAGCATGTATCATAGAAGAGTTAATGATGCTATTCATTTCAAAAAGTATCATGCATGTGTTAGTTCAATTTACCAAAAGAATTAACAACAGATAACATGAAACAATTTACTAGGGAAATATTGGTTGCCTTTATAGAAGAGTATGCAATCAAGCTATGCTACTCAACCCTTACTATCCACAAGCCAATGGACAAGAGAAGTCATCAAATGAATTAGTGTTGGATTTACCTAAGAAAAAGTTAGGGATAGACAAAGGAAATTGGGTTGAAGAATGATCCACATTCTTTAGACAATTCAAACCACATCTTAGGGCGTGATAGAAAAAACCTCATTCTCTGTAGCTTACATCCATATCTAACTTGTCTAAGAAAGATAATGAACATGAAAGAAAGCTTATTTAGTATTCTTCAAAGAAAAAAGAGATAATGTCTTTACTCGGGTCCAATATAAGAAACAAAAAGTAGGATCCTCTTATGTGGTTCAAGATTTTTAACATAAGAGATTGGGTATTGAAAGAAGTATTCTAAGACCGGAGAGAAGTTAATGAATGGAAGCTCGATGCAATTTGGAAAGGTCCTTATCAAATTGAAGGAATCACTTTGAGGGATCATATTTATTAATTGAGTCGATAAATGAAAAACGGTTACAGTGGGAATGCAAAATACTTGAAAAGGTATATGTTTTGAAATATAATCCTTCAAAAGTTTATGTGAATATTCTAAAAATATGTTGTAAGCCAAAAACTTTAGTAATGGGTTGATCAACTCTGCTTAACTAAAAGGTAGAGCACCCATTACATAAAAGTTCATACTATAATGGAAAAGATTTAAAGTAAAGAAGACATACATTTAGAAAAAAAATAGAGAGAAAAGAGGTAGAATGGATTGATCATCTCAGTCTAAACATCCAGGTATAGCGTTCATGCCTAGGTATAATGGATTGAACACCACAATTTAAATACCTAAGTAGAACGTCCGAGCCTATTATTGTCCTTGCTTGGAGAGAGATATGTAGTTTTATCTTAGATCTTCCAAGCAAGATGCAAGTTTAGTGAGATAACACTCCAATGGCCTAGACTAAAGAAGTGATAATGAGGTCCAACGATGACCCATCTCATCGGAAAGCTATGTTGTGTGGACCAAAGCTCCACCGATTTTCTAGATTAGATTTTTTTTTGTGTCCTTGTTTAGAGAAATATCTTAACTCTCCAAACAAATACGAATTTTAACTGATCACGTCATTTAAACACCAAAATAAAGTGCCCATGAAAAAAAATTGAATTAGGATTGATTATAATGTCTAAAACACTAATGTAGAGCACCTATGAAAAATATTGAATAAGGGTTAATCATATAGTTTAAAATCATAAAACTCTAAAATTGTCTATTAAAATGTTAGAAAGTTAAATCATGGAAGTCATATATATGTATATATATACTACTAAAAAATATACATATGACCGCAGTTTTTAACCGTGATCATAGGCCTATGGCCACAGTTATAAGAGCTGAGGCCTAAGTGAGAGAGACCATAGATTGTTACCTATGGTCTTAGTTATTAAAAGACCGAGACTATAGGACATGTTTATGACCTCAGTTTTTTTCAATAACCGAGACCATATGGTATGTCTATGACCTCAATTTTTCAATAATTGAGACAATAAAGTATGCATAAATAAAAAAAAATACAATTAGTAATTACAATATTAAAAATCAATATAAATTACAATAAATTTATTAATTATAATATTAAAAATTATATTATATTAAAATTAAAAGTATAATTACATTTGAGAGTTTATTATACACTAAAACATAAAAAAATATTTACTATTGCAAACTGACTTTTTACTATTAATTACAAGCATTTATAAGTGCATTTCAAATCAACCACCACATGTATCATAACAGCACCAACAGTGCTAGTGCACCAACACCAACACCAGCACCACGTAGCGCACTAGCACCAGAGCCGCGCAGCAGCACCAACACCAGAGCCAGCGCCACGTAGTAGCATCAGCACTAGAACCGTGCAGCAACACTAGCATTAGCGCAGCACCATCAATAGCAACAACACCATCAGCAGTAGTAGCAGCACCATCAACAATAGTACTAGTAGTAGTACTAGGACCAGCGCAACGCACTAACACAGAGTGACAATTATGTAATTGGATATGCCTATAAATTATGATAGGTTACACCTGAAATTTAGCACAAAAATAATCATAGTTTCTTATTATAGTTTTTTTTACAGAAACAATTTCAGTTTCAAGCAAAAAAAAAACCCAGCATTTTTATCATATTTTACTCGAAAACTGTCACAATTTTGGCCAAAAATTTATCCCAACTTTAGCATGAAAATCATAATAGTTTCAGCAAATAAAATATCACAATTTCAGCAAAAAATGTCACAGTTTGGAACAGAAAAATTGTCAAGAAATTTATCATAGTTTGGAAGTAATTTAAAGCTTAACTTCTTACCTTGATAGCCAAATAAAAAGCATTATTTCTTCATGTGATGCAGATAAAAAAATTCTCCACTAGTTAATACATGTATCAGCATCAGTACCAAGCACCAGACACCATGAATCAGTGCATCAACACCAGCACCAACACCAGCGCAACGTAGCGCACCAACCCCAACCCCAATACCAGCACAACACCACCAGAGTGAAACTACATTTAGGAGATAAGTTGGCTAAATAAATTTTTGTGTATTATTAAGCTGTATTTAGAGATGCATGTGTTTCTCCATGACACAGATGTTTGTTTCCAGAAAAAATAATGGTTAGACATCAAAGTAGTATTTGTTGATGGCTATGAGGTTACATAAAATATCAAAATGCATGCATTTTGGAAGAAGTTAGAGCAGAAAATAATATATAGTGGTAACAAGAAAATTTTACAGGGACTCACTTATTTATGCATAGTTGTGGCAACAAATTGAATTTTTGGGTTGAATGGTTCGAATTAGGGTTTTTATGAAACAAAGAAGATGAGACCGGGCTCATTTGTTGCAAATATTTTACCACCAATTGGACCTTCATTTGCTGTTGTCACTAACTCACTCATGGTCTTTCCCACGAGCTCTTCAAATTCAATTTTTACATAAAAAAAGATGATATTTTCCAATATATAGTAAGAATTTATAAATCAAAAAATCAAAACAATTAAAAAAACAACAAAACATTCTTATAATATATATTTTTTTGCCATGGTTCAGTGTTAAGCTCAGCAATGTAGAGGAAAAACTAATCCAAACAGATCAAGCTGATCAATTAGCCATGTTACCATAAATTTGATTCACGACCTCTCATTTATCTCCAGATGATCTCCTATAAGATCGTCAATAGCTGTAACAACATTATCTAGAAACAAATAATGAAAAGAACAATACGGAGCTAAAAGTGATGTTTAAGCACGTTATAATTCTTAAGCATACCAACATTTTCATCCAGATGCATACCAACATTTTCAAACTTCTGACTTAACAATCTTTAAGAATTAAGAATGGATATATGCATCAATCGTGCATCCCAAAAGAAATCTTAGCACCCAAAATAAATTCAAATACCTTCAAGATAGTTAGGCAATGGAGCAGGCAAAGAGAATGGACTGGGCTTTAGAGGCAAGGAATTAGCGAGTATGTTCCTGTAAATTAATTTAAACTAAAACATTATGACCCAAAACTCCTCTCGCTCTTTTCTCCCAATTTTATCCCATAAATCTAATGAAATCGAATGATCCTTAGCGCGATGATTGATCTCTGTTTCCAGACTATACCTTCAAACTTTCTTGAACCTCTATTCTTTATGACTTCTCCGGCAGTAGCTCGCAACAGATACGAAGGAAAGCACGCGCGAGCTTCTTTGGGGTTAGTAGCTCGAGAATCTCCACTGCATTTTTGGATGTCAATATTACTTTACCGTTGATGACGACACACATAGAATGGTAGAGAGGGTGAACGACGACCGAAGTTGGGTAGCGAAAAGAAATGGTTCGCGTTGGCCTAAGAAGAGAGAGAAAAGGAAGGAATTAATATTGGTTTGGGGAGGGAGCTGGTAAAAAGAAAAGAAAAGGAGAGATAGGGAGGGAGGGAGGGAAAAAGAAAAAAAAGGAAAAGAAAAGAGATCAGGGAGGAAAAAAGAAAAGGAAAAAAAGAGAAAAAAAGAAAAGAAAAAGAAAAAGGGGAAAGAAAAAATTTGATATACGATGTAAAGGGTAAATGGTATATTTATGGCTTTGGTTTTTAAATAACAGAGGTTAAAATCCTATGATCTTGATTTTTAAAAAATCGAAGCCATAATTCCGTAGACTAAATATATGTATTATAGTAGTGATATAGATGATGGATTAATTACACTTCTATATTGGATACTTTCTATGTAGTTTTATTATACTAATAAATATAAGAGATTTCTTATTAAAAAAAATTATAGTATCTTATCGTTAAAAATTAAATTTTTTGATTACTTTATAAGTAATCTTTTGGGCGAGAAGCATGAGAAGTTCTATTACAAGAAGAGCATGCAATTATTTATTAAAGAATAAATGGTTGATTACCTTTGTGCTTAGAATATAGCAAAAGTGTATTGTTACCATCAACACCAATATTTGAAAATTGATTATTAAATAGCTAGAGAAATTTTTGACATATGAAGAGTTTTTCGTACTATGAAAACTATTTATTTTATTCTTAACTTAAGAAGATGCCTGCATAATTTTTTAAACACATAAAAAGTATTACATATTAGAACTGATACTAATAAAGTAACAAATCAAAATTTTCATAATTTAAATATTAGATTATCACTACTTTATTAGGATTCCAACCCCTCCTCTCCAACTTGTATCTTTCTCATTATAGATGAATTCCAAAGTTATTCATTAATTATACTTATATTTGGATAAGTATTGTTGTATTGTTAAAAAAAATCAAAGGGATTCGTTCTCCAAAAATTAAAAATTTAAAGGAAATTTCTATAGGACATGTGGGATAGTTTGGTAAATAGTGTTAACCTCGTGGCAAAGCTTAGACTCGGTTAGTGATGTTAATATGGCTCGCATGAATTAAAATTTATGGGTAAATTTTAATTTTAACATCTTGACAATGCTTCAAGAGGTTGGAATTATCTTCACATCCCATGCATCTATTCTTTTCTTATGGTTTATTTTAAAATATATTGTATATTTATAAAATTTTATAGTTAAATAAAATAAATATTATTAAAATATATTATTATATATGAAATGTAAATTATTATAATAATTATTAAATTAATAATATAATTAATTTAATTATATTTATAATTTATATTTCAAGTTTAAATTTATTATATTTTATTTATTAATAAAAAATCTTAATATTTATTAAAAAGAAATTCAATTTTTTTTTCGAGAATCTCGACCCTGTCCGTCTTAATATTTAAATAAAGAATGAAAAAAGCCTTATTATCCCACCCGTCCATCTCATTTACATCCCTACATTTTGCCCTAGGTTGACTCTTCCTTCTTTTTGCACTTAACTTTTGCTGATTAATTAATTCTATTTTTCCAATTTAATTTATTACTATCAAAAATAATTATGTATTAATATTTATTTTTCTTTTTATAATTAGTTAAATTTTAATTTTATTAATATATGTAAATATTTTTATAATTTTTATATACTAAGATTACGTTTGATTTACAAAATATAACGAGAATGTGAATGTGAATACAATGAAATAGAAAAAAATGATATTGTTAAATTTGATTATTGAAATTAAAAAATAAATCAGTATTATAAAAAATAAAAAACATAATATATTATTTTAATATTTTTATATTCAGTAAAGTTTAAATAATATCATTTAATTATTATTTTTTCATCTATATTATAAAAAAAATTATTTTTAAAAAATTATTAATTAAAAATAAAATATATTATTAAAATTATTTTTTTTAAATAAGATTTTGAGGTTTAAAGTTTGGGATTTAAAGTATGTGTTTAAGGTTTGGAGTTATATTTTTGTTTTAAAATTTATGGTTATATTTGTAAATTAGGGTTAAAATTATTGTTTTTAAATAGATTTAAGATTTAGTATTAAAATTATTATTTTTTAAATAGATTTTAAGGTTATATTTGTAGGTTAAAGTTTATAATTAAAATTATTATTTTTTAAAATAAAGTTTTTGAATTTAAGGTTTGATATATAAGATATATGATATATGATATATGATTTAAGTATTAAGATTTATGGTTATATTAGGAATTGGGAAAAAAAATTAACATAAAAATGTAATGCAATTTAAAAGGTACGGAGAATCTCATTCCTTCTCTTTAAATTGATTATATTACATTGAAATTAGTAATCAATTCTAATTAACAATTGAAGTCAATTAAATCATAATAATTTAGCTAATTTTTTACCGAGCTATAAATGCTTTATTCACCTTATTTCCAAGTTTCCTTTACTGTTCTCTCTCTCTCTCTGGTTTACTCCATTGCAAACCAAGCTTCCTTTCCAGCTTACTGAGGTCCCTCTCTGGTTCACATGCACCAAATACTCACATCTACATATGTATTAACACATATAAACTCTTCTTCTCTCTCTCTCTCACTACATTTTCTTTAAAAAGATTGGATTTTTGTCTGGCTTACCCTCTCTCACTTATCGTCATTCTCTGATATTTTTTTAGTTCAGTGGTGACCACAATCGCCTACTTGTAAACTACTTTTGTTCGGTTCTGCCTTTTGGGGCATCTTGGTTTTGGTGGGTTTTTTATATTTCAGGTCTACATTGGCCTATCAATGCTTATTAAGTCTCTGTTGGTTCGAGAGGTATCCCTTCCTTTGCTTCTCAGATTGCTCGGGAAAAAGATCAAGGGGGTTAGGTTTAGATCAATATAAAGGTAAGTGCTTTCTTCTTTGAAAACATAGTCTCTCTCTGTTTTATTTTTATTTATTTTATTTTATTTTATTTTATTTTTGTGTGTGTGCAAAACTGACTTTTCCCTTTATGGGTTTCTTGCTTGGATCGTAAGTGATGCTCTCCAAGATTGGCTTATTTTCATTATAAAATATGAAACTTGATTTTTGTCTCGATTATTCAAGGATGTGATGTTGCTTTTAATTGTGTTTGATTTAGAAGAAAAATGGTTGAAATAACTACAGTACATTATCAATTCAATGCATATTTTCATTGCTAATTTTATCAAAGTTACCTTTGTTTGTTGTTATATATGATTGTCTTACTTCCTTGCTTCTTGCTTTTGGCGCTGTTGTTTCTATTTGTCAAATTAAGTCAAGAGTCTGATATTTTCAAATTAAACTTAGTCAGGTTGTTTTTATTCTGGAACTTGAGTGTTGGGACAATGGTTGAGTACGATAAATTAGTCTGATTTTTGAAATACTTACAGTGTGCCATAGTTTTATGCAAAATTACATCTGAAAATTTTGAAAAATCAGATTATTATAGGTGGAGGAGTCTTAAATTGTTGGAACTGGAATACAGAGTACTAAGCGAGCCTGGACTGGACTATAACATCTTCAAGGCCAGCAATGCCATCACAGAGTTCATTGAATGACGAATTATCGAAGAAGACATCGGTTTTGGGTTTAAAATTATGGGTTGTGATTGGTATTTCTGTTGGTGCATTTATTATTTTGATTCTTTGTTTCCTATCTATATGGGTCACATTTCGAAGAAAATCTAGAAGACCTTTAGAAAAGTTCTCCCTCACTCAAATCCCTAATGTCTCAAAGGATATTAAGGTTGATAGGGTTGGAGCTCAGGGCACCCATGATTGCCCTGAGAGTTTATTTCTGACAGTAAATAATAAAACAAGTGATAAGAATCCGGAGAAGATCATGGCTCATGTAGGCATGTCTAAAACAAGTGATCCTGATAATGTCAGTCAGTGTAGCTCTGTTTATCATCATGAAAGAGTATGTAGTTCACAGTCAGGAGAAGAAGGAAGCTCTGGGACTGGTCGTAAGCCATATGGAGGGCTTGTTACTGCCTCCCCCCTAATTGGGTTGCCCGAAGTTTCACAACTTGGATGGGGCCACTGGTTCACTCTTAGAGATCTGGAATTTGCAACTAATCGTTTCACTGCAGATAATGTTCTTGGTGAGGGTGGATATGGGGTTGTTTACAAGGGTAGGCTGATAAATGGAACTGAAGTGGCTGTGAAGAAACTACTTAATAATTTGTAAGACTAAACTTTGAAGTGCTATTTTTGCCTAAGCCATGTTTCATGAATGTTGCTTTATGACAATTTCTCATCTTGCAAATAGGGGACAGGCAGAGAAAGAATTTAGGGTTGAGGTGGAGGCCATAGGCCATGTTAGGCACAAAAATCTTGTGCGGCTCCTCGGCTACTGTATAGAAGGAGTTCACAGGTGAAATTCATTTATTTTTCTACTGAGCAATCTACTCCCATTAAGTTTACTTTATTTTTGTTTTCTGCTATATTCATAATGTTGCTTTATGAAGTTGTTTTGCTTACCAATTTCTGAAGGAAATAATAATCTTTGACTATATTTTCCCCATAGGATGCTGGTGTATGAGTATGTGAACAATGGGAACCTTGAGCAGTGGTTGCATGGGGCCATGTGCCATCATGGCACCCTTACTTGGGAGGCTCGTATGAAGGTTCTTCTTTGTACTGCTAAAGCGTAAGTTCATTACTGTCCGGTGTGATTCGTTTCCAAATTTATCTTGTTGGGGCAAATGATTCGTATAGATATTGTCACGTGGTTTTTAAGATAATCTATTTAAAGATTGATTAGACACCAAATTTTTTCATTACTAGTCATCTCTCGAACTACTTCTGGATTAATTTCTTCAGTTCAGACTCCTGACATATCTTTATCTATATGAGATTGGTTTGTGATCAATTTTCTTGCTCTTATTCATAACTTTATTACTCGATTTTCAGAGAGCATGATCTAATATATTTGACATTTGTCCATTCTTTTCCACATGAAAGTCAATTTTTTATTAAATGTTAGGTCTTTGTTGAAAAACCAAATTCTTTTGTACATCATAACTAACAGGAGAATTATTTGTATGTTAAATTGTAGGCTTGCTTACTTGCACGAAGCAATAGAACCTAAAGTTGTACACAGAGACATAAAATCAAGCAATATTCTGATTGATGATGAGTTCAATGCCAAGGTTTCAGATTTTGGATTGGCAAAACTCTTGGATTCCGGAGAGAGTCACATTACTACCAGAGTAATGGGAACATTTGGGTATGTATAATGCCCATTTCCTCAACTCAAATGTACCTATCCTCCTGATGTAGATTCGATTAAGCTAATAATTTGTTTTTGTTTTTTTGGGTGATCTCAGTTATGTCGCTCCAGAGTATGCCAATACGGGCATGTTAAATGAGAAGAGTGACATTTACAGCTTTGGTGTTCTCTTGCTTGAAGCAGTTACCGGAAGGGACCCTGTAGACTATGGGCGGCCTACTAATGAGGTCCCTTATTCTTACCTCTCTTGGTCCCCTATTCTTACCTTTTTTTCTCCCCCGCAATGTAGATGCAGTCTATTGGATTTGATGTTACTTTTTTTGTTCAAGAATGTCAACCTTACATTTATCTGTTCTCATTGCAGGTTAATCTTGTTGAGTGGCTAAAGATGATGGTAGGAGCAAGAAGAGCCGAGGAGGTTGTGGATTCAAAACTCGAAGTTAAACCCTGTTCTCGTGCTTTAAAACGAGCACTGTTGGTTGCTTTGAGGTGCATCGATCCTGACTCAGAAAAAAGACCAAAAATGAGTCAGGTTGTGCGAATGCTTGAAGCTGATGAATACCCACTTCGTGAGGTGCCACTCCTTTGCTGATCCAGGAACAAATTATAGCATATTTTCATCATTATGATAACCATGTTTAAACATAAAAATTGTCTGATAAATTGGTGGATTTACATCAGACTTTATGCTGGAAGAGTTCATAAAAACCTATCCCACGGTCCTTGCTTACTCTTTTTGTTGTGTTGTCTTGGATATTTTTCTTCCTCCTCTTTTTGACTAAATGGTGTCTTCTTAGTTCAGTGTTTGTTGCAGTAGACTGGTGTGAGGTGACAAATGATTAAATTCTATTTATAAGAGTTGGGACTGTTGTGGAGATTATGTCACTTATTTGTAAAATTGTTGTTCAGGATCGAAGAAAAAAGAAAAGCAGAAGTACGAGCATGGAAATGGAATCCATGACAGAAATTTCTAGTACAGTAGAAGCAGATAACAGGTTTGGAGATTCAGAGAACCAGATATCCGAGATTAATGAGGAACATAGGAGAGAGAGCAGAGTGACCAACGTGGAGATTGATTCTCCACAGGAAATGCCTGTTTCAGCAGGAATGAATGCAAGGAGCCAAACTTCTGAGACATTTCATGGATAGAGTTGAAGTTCAGTATCTCAGAAATTTATAAACATCTCAGGCAGGAGAGTTTTATGTTTTTGAAATATTTTCTGACTATAAGATTGATGTCTTAAGGTAGATTAGATAGCCCATTTGCATCTTGTATGTATCAGCTATTGTTCCGGCTTGGCCTTGTTCGGCATAAGCTTATTCAAAAACCAAGAGAGGTGTTCCCAACCTGAGTGATTATTTTCATAGAGAGGGAGAGATCCAAAGAAGGAAGAAGAGGTAGGAAGGGGCTATTATTGTACAGACTCCACATGTCTAGGGTGTAACTTTTGGACTGTATTCTATACATTTAACATGATTGTACTCTTCTTTTTGGTTCTTTACTTGATCACTGTTGTTGGGGTCGCTGCTTTTTTAATTGATTATTTTGTATTAGAAAAACAACATTTTATCAATGATAATTGTTTTATATGTATTGTTAGAAATTCAATCATAACTCAACCTAATAAGTAGTTTTAGGTTTATAAGTAGTTTTATTGCTTGTTTTTGGTTGATGTGTGATTGAATGAAACTTAACAGTTTTCTCACACACGTACAGTGATGGTCTCATTAAACCACGGTAAGATTGTTAAGGATAAAGTTAGGTTCAGTTTTGATACTAAGTTAAAAATTCAGACTTAACCCAACCTGTAAGATTGTTAAGGATAAAGTTAGGCTCAGTTTTGATACTAAGTTAAAAATTCCGACTTAACTCAACTTATAGATTTTATTTATTAGATTTGAATTATATAATGTATAACATGTTTTGTTCTTTTTGAACTTTTAACAGAGCAACACAATTTTCTATTTCCCTTGATAAAACATAACTGCCTAATCTGTTTCCAACTTTTAACAAAGCATCAAACCTCAACTTTGGTACTACAGACTTCAAAACCTTTAATCAGAAATGAGTCAATCATGTATATTAAATTTGAAGAAGATTTCAAGGTTTAAATTGGTAGATCCGTGCGGTTTTCGTGATGTAGTTGAAGAATTTTATTAAAATATAAGAAAAATAAATACTTGCAGGAAAAAAAGGGTGTGATAAGTGTACTTCTACAACAACGCATTTGAGACCATTTTTAATAACAAGCAACACAAACGTTTGAATCACGGTTAAAATGAGTGTTAAAGGATATTGGATCATATATTTTAAAAGCAATAAATAACTTCGCAATTTAGGTTTGGGGTAAGATTAAGACCAGTTTGACATGTTCATTGGCCATTCATTTCACATTTAACTTTTGAAGACAAAAACTGAATCAAATAATTAATTAATGAATTAGTGGAGATAGGGCATTTTTTTGGTTGACAAAGGGAGCCTTTTATTGAGTAGACCGTTTATTTGGCTGCTTCTTATGATCAGTTATTTTATATTTGTATGTATTTTTATACTCGTATCAATTTGATTTTATTATTTATAAATATTATTTAAAAAATTAGCTGCTTCTTATAATTAGTTATTTTATTTGCTATTAAAAAGTGTTTAGGAAATATAAATTTATACATGTTATTATATTCATATTATTTAAATTTTATTTAAAAAATTAAATTATTTTTATAATTTTTAAAATAATTATGACAGGAAATATAATAAATTCTTGTGTTTTTAAATTATGTGCACTCTTCTGGAGAAGTAACAACGCTTCTTATGATCGATCATTATGAACGGCAAGACTTTTTCCAGGCCCTTATGTTTGAATTCTGTGATGCCTAATTTTTGACTTTTCTTCTTCCAATCACCTAACAGTCAGACTTTTTTTTTTTTAAGTAAATCTATTGAGCACGGCAGTTTAATAATTGATTAAATTGTATGCTAACATATTATTATAATATAAATTTATTTATAAATAATATAATATAAATTTTTATTACCTTAATAATAAAGATTATTGTGGTAGTAATTTATTCTAAAATTTAATAATATATATATATATATAATTGTTAAATTTATGATACTTAAATAATATCGTGTAATACGTAATTGATATTAAAGGATTATTTTAATGGTTTTCTTTTCTATCTCTCTCACCAAGTCCTTGTCAAGTATAATACCACACATTTGAAAAACCATTTACATTGATAGATTTTTATTCATCTAATTAAATTTTATTAAAATATTAATAATTTTGAATTTATTATGCGTAAATAATATTGGTCTCAAGAATTTTTCTTCTCCATTAAGTAGAGGTTGAATTTTCTGTTTTGTCATTTCCATTTTATAATTTCTCCAAAAGAATCATGTCCATTATAATTAGAATGTTATTATTGTTATAATTTTTTTTTTGGTTAATGTCACAGTTCATTTAATGTTAATTCTCATAAAATGATAATATATGTTAACTTTTAAGATATGTTTTTTTTATATAGTGTTAAAGAACATATTTATATAATTTTTATTGAGTAATATGTTTGATCATCGTATTTTACATAATAAAAATTATATGATTATGTAAAAATTTATTACCAACAATGGATTTAAGTATAAATTGTTTTTATTTAACTTATTTGAAATTTTAATTATAAAATTATATGTTTTGATTTTTTTCTTTAATATCAAATTAAAAATATTTTTTAAATGTAAGAAAATATAAAAAAGTATTAAATATCAACTTAAATAAATGTTTATAATGAAATTATTATAATATGTAAAAAAATAAATTATATATTATTTTATTAAAATATTTTTTATCAATTTTATCTGATTATATTATATATATTATCATCAAATATTATACATAATAATTATATACAATTAAATATAATTTAATTTGATATAATTATATTTATATATTCAATACACTGCATCAAATATACACTTAGATATGAATAAGTTTTTTTATCATGCATTTAATGCATTCAAATGACAACATTATTATTATTAGAATTATCATTAAATAAATTATTACATATTATTATACACTAAAATGAGCTGTGACAATATTGTTTCTTAATTTCTTTATGAATCATGTAATTTATTCTCAATTAAAAATATAATGGGATGTAAACTTAATGAAAATATATATTTAAAAAAACTAATGTTTGCTATTCTATTACTTATAATAAAATTATACTTAAAATCTATAATTATCAGATAATATACTATAAATTCATTACTTTTATAAAAGAAGATTACATAGGTTTATTTTATGAAGATAATGAACTTGTACTTTCTTATTTTTTTTATAAAACTAATAGATTTTGTTATTTTTTTATATTTATATTATTTTATTTAATAAGTATAAGAATAAAATTTATTTTTCGTTATAAATAAACTAACCCCATATTTAATTGGCTAAAAAATAAGAATGAAATAAAATTGAGTCATAAATGAAATTATTCCTAAAAAAGAAAGAATAAGATTTTATTCTTCTACTATGGAATTGTAATTCCATTTCCATCTCAATTTTATTTTATTTTATCATAACTCTAAATATAACCCTAAATCATAAGTCTTAAACAAATTTTATTAAGTAAATATTAAAATGTACAAACTAAAATATATAAAAAAAATTAATTTAAATTATAAGAAAACCTTTATTTTTTCCAGGATTATTTAATTGTTTCAAGTGATATATCAATAATTTTTAAAACCAAATAAAATCTTAATAATATATTATAATATTATAAGCAATAAATTTAGATTTACAACAAAACACAAACTTAATACAATGATATAAATATCTTAAATAAATATATAGATAAAATAAAAATTATCATATAATAATATATAGGTAAATAAATAAAAATATATGTTATATTTAAAACAATTAATAAAAAACAAACAAATCTTGAGGAAGAAAATGCCTCCCCAATTTTTAGGAAAAAAGGGGAAGAAAAATGTGATTTCACATACGAGCTAAGTGAAATAGGAGACATAATGATGGCTATTACCATATAAATAGAGGCCTATAATTATTTTTCTAAACATACAAACGGAGGTCTCAATTCATCAGTTTGGTATTTTTGAGGGAAAAAAACAAAAAAACAAAAAAAAATCCATCCTTTGCTAACATTTTATGTTCATGATGAGGCGGTACCTCAAATTCTGATATACTAGAACTGTATGTCTAGCATACATAAACATAATTATAAGTTTGAACGAGACCTCTATTCTCCTAATTTTTATTGATTTATATTTTTGTATTTAATCTTTTTTTATTTAAAGAATTGATCACTAATTTTCAAATTTAATAAATTTAATTTAAAAATATAAATTAGGAAATTGTTTTTACTATATTTTTTAAATTTAACGTATTAAAATTATTTTTCCTTGGTAAGAGTTAGTCTTTTAATGTTTTTTAATTTAACATATTTATTTTATTTTGAATTAAATTTATAAAAATTAAAAATTAGTGAAATAAATGTAATGAAAATAGTTAATATACTAAGTTAAATGGATAAAAGTTAATCTAATAATAATAATCTATTTATAGGCTTTTTGCATACATAGGCTGGTTTTGATACCTGGCAGATCAAAATTCTCAATATATAATTTAATATCTAAATAAATCCACTACTTTTTTTGTTCTGTTCAGATGGGTCAAATTCCCAATCAATTTATATAAATAAATTCATAAAAAATCTTTAGTATTTGAGTGTATAATTAAGGTGAGACAATTGATTTATCTTAATTTTTAATAACAAGAATTTTAGATATAATATTTATAAAATTATAGATAAATTATATACATAAAAAAATAACTGTATCATGCATAAATTTTAAATTTAGACTTTTAACAATCAATAATTCATTATAAACTTAATAATTTGTTTATATTTTCATTAAAATAAGATATATAATAATTTTTTACAATTAAAACTAATTAGTAAATTGAAAAGTAACTAATATTATTTTTTATTATATACATTATATCTCCCCGAGTTTAAATCTTAAATCCATAGTTGCTAAAATTTATGTATAGTTAAACAATTGTTTCATTTATGTATTTTTTCCATAGTAATATAGTAAGATATATTGTTAATTATCACAAGTATATTAATAAATATTTATAAATATTTTTGAATATTTTTTCACAAATATATGATACAACATATAATTTTCCATTATATATACACCCACCTAATAAATGTAATATATTTTAATTTTTTTTAAATCTACATTAATTATAATAAATTATAATTAAATATTGTTCCATACGTTAATACCTACATGCATTAACTCCTTTTAGTCCGTAAACATATAATCAAGCATGCATGGCTGTGTACCTCTAAGAAATATATCATGCATTTATAACTATTAGAAATGCTAATTATACACATAATTATTGCTTCTAGTACTATTGCACTAATCAAAGAATAATGAATATGGGAAAAATTGACAAATAATTATGACTAAAGCAACCTTAATAAAATGTATTATTCATTATTATGGAAGTATATTTCTTATCGATCAAAACACACTCTCTCTCTACTTCTTATTGAATTTTTGTCTTCTAAAGAAAAATTTACACTAATTTTAAATTTCAGTCTCTTGATATACTCGAGTAACAAATAATTTCTTGTATAATAGTAAGTGTAGTTAGAATTTCTCTTGCATGCTTTCATTACTAGCTAAGCTGTAAAAATGAGGTAGATCATAAACACCATGCCCTCAAAGAAGCCCTATCAATCACCATATGGAAAATTTTAGAAGCATGCATGTAAAATATTGCTAACATGTAGCTACAAACAATAGATACAACAATAAGCATTCAGTGATTCATCTAGTTAATCTCAAAAAATTAAGTTCCAATATATATATATATATATATATATATATATATATATATAATATTTTTCACATAGACAGAAGTTATATAAAGAGTAAATGAGAGTAATAGTACATGAGTTTAGTAAAACTCAAAGTCTTACATGGATATAAGGTAAAATAGCTAATTCAAAGGACCTTGCTTGTGATTAAATGAAGAAGGAATTATATCCTGCAAGAAACCCAAGCCAGCTGAAAATTGTAGGTGATGTTGGTTAGTGAGATTTGGATTGTATAATAATGAACTTACTGGCACACTTTGATCAATGTTATTATTATAATTTATAGGAAGAAATTGAGGGAAGAACTCATGTGAGAAGCTTGGTCTAGGGGCTAAAAGGGAATTAGCTGGAGAGAACATTCCAACAGCATGGCCTCTAAGGGTAGCTGGGCAAGGATGGTTGTGTTGTCCTTCATAGGTAGTCACCACAATTGATGGATCTTGATGTGATCTCTCTACTCTCTTCTTCACACTACATTTCTGTGTTGTGCATCTGTAGTAACTTCTGTAATAATATATCGAGAAACAATTTAAGAGTGAATATATATATATATATATATATATATATATATATATATATATATATATATATTATACACATCAAAAAACCCTTCATGAGAAAAAATATATATATATAATGCAAATATGTTTGAATTAATGCCAAACATATATATAATTATTAGACAATTAATGTTATTTAATTGGTAAGATTCGAATATCGTAATCTTTTTATTATATACAATCAAACAACTAACTAAACTGTAAGGTGATTTCAAGAAAAACCTTATAGCAGAGATTATATATAAATTAAAAGAACATTTTTTGAGGATCGATGTCTAACCTATTCCTAAGGGGATATAGCGAAGAGAACCTGTCGTATATGAACTTCAGCTTCATTAAGGTTCAAAATGAGAGATGATCCAAAATTCTCCAATAAATACAAATTAATGTCTGTAATTGTAATTTAAGTAAAATTTTATTATTATAGTTCGTTAAAAAAATAGAAAATTAATTGTATAGTTACCTTGGATAAGGGCTATTCTTGACAGCTTTCTGTCCATATTTTCTCCATCTATATCCATCTTCAAGATGATCGATCTCACTTTTAGTCAAGAAAGCAAACCTTGGTTCCTTTGGCCGTTTCTCTTTCTTCTTATTTGTCTTGCTTCTGAATAATTAATTAATGAATGTTCAACATCTCTCTCAGTCAAATATTATATATGTTTAATTTAAATACTTAATCATAAACATGTTACAAAACACATTTTACAACAATCTAATTAATTTTTCTAAACATATATATATATATATGCACCAGATCATTTTATTACTTTTAAGGAAAAGAAATAGGAGATTTGATATTTTTAGAACAAAACACAAAGCTATTAAAAATATGGCTATGCGTATTAGTAAATTCTGCTATGACAATAAAGTTACTAAAAAAATTGTATATTGCCTGTAATATATGATAGTGTACGTAATACATTTTTAGGGTTCTAGAAAATTACCAATTGATCTTTAATTTCTATAATAGAAATCAATCTTAAAAATTAAGAAAGTCGTAGTGGGAATAGAAAGATCTATTCTAAGATTCCTATCAATAAGTTAGTTAGCTAAATAGCCACTAAAAGCCATATAAAACAAGACAAAAATAGATATAAATTAAACACAATAATAAGTAAATATAATTAATTAATTAATAGTAAAATCAATCAACATGGACAAAAAAAAATAAACACCTATACATACCCTTTAATAGACTTGTCTTCATCTCCATCTTGAAACTCTTTTGAAATTATTAACTCCTTATCTTTCTTTCTTTTCACATTAGAAAAATCAAGATCTTGATCATTAGTACTAGCAACAACATTTGCTTCATTAGACGAAGAAGAAATTGAAGAATTGGGTGTGGATGGAAGCTGTTGATCTCCACCTACACCTCCATGATCTTTCTTAGAGCTTTCGTCGAATTGAGAAACGATATCAGATGAAGATCTAGAACAGGACATATCAAAGGCTTTAGAGAGAGTGTTGTAGTCCGAAGAAGATCCATGTAAGCAATCAGTGAATGACGTCATGTACGAAGTATTTGGATCAAATAATATTCCTGCAGCTGTAGCTTGTAGGGTTTGTGGGTTTGGTGAAGAAAGATTATAATTATTGTAGATAAATGAAGAATTAACATCATTGAATAATAATGGGAATCGAGAGGATTCATCCACCATTACTTGATTGTTGTCGTAGTAGAAAGGATCGTCATCTTGATGCATATCCTCTTTGTTAATTGACATATCTAAGTAGAAGCTATAATATATTGCAGCTTTGAAATTATAAAGAAAAGCACTTTCCCAAAGAGCTTTTTTAGGGAGAGATTTTCGGTGTAATTAGATTCTTTGCCTTTGGTGTTTTGACAAAGTGAGAGAGAAAAAGAGAGAGTTTAGATGGATAGTTTTGGCTATATAAGCTACTTTATATTAATACTGCCTTAGTCCTTTTGGATTTTCTTAGTTGTATTCTATAGTCAGTTTTGGGAAAAACACACCTGCTGTCCCGACTGAATCTTCTTAAGCATTTTTCTTTATATTTTTTTAAAAATCAAATTATACCCTTTATGTTTGAATTATGTTGTTCATCCGGATTTAAATGTTTCCCAACAATTCACGATTGTTTGGTTTCTAACACAGTATTCAAGGTTTATTAAATAAGAGAAAAAAAATTATATTATAACCAATCAAATTAATATTATCACGATTCCTATGGGTCAGTAAGAATGTCATTTTCCTATACCTTTGAACTTGTTACTTAAAACTATAAAAAAAATTAGTTTTATTCTTAAGCCGCTTGTTAAAACCTTTCATTAATATATTTAATGGGTGATATAAACATCTTAACACTTTTAAAAATTTGATTAAAGTAACTTTTATTTATTATAATTCTCTTTATTATTTAACACTAACCAATCCGTTTAACAATATTTGATATAGTTTAAATTTATGATTTAAAATTAAGTATATTGGGTCTTATCATGTTATTTTTCTTATTTATCGTGAATCAAATACTTATCGATTATTATTAGTGAGAAATATATATCATCTTACAACTTTGGAATTTATTATAACACATTTTAAGAGAATGTTTGCACTAAATAAGCCTGTCTGATTGATCTATACTACTACATTATAAGTAATCCGAAAGTAATTAACTATTTATAATTCCTACTTATAATTACTCAATGATTTGTTTTTTTTAAAATAACATTTATAATACTTTTTTAAATTTGTAATCACAAAAATAACATTCATTACGTTAAATCCATTTATTTTTACTACAAAGAAAAAATATAACCCAAAAATTTCTAATTAGATACTAATTAAGTTGTGGTATTGCTAACATATGATTTTTATGTTTCTTAACTCAACAGTTTTATAAGCGAGTGGAGATAGAGAAAATTTCCGCTCCTTTAAATTTCACCCACTGAAATAAGTGAATATAAAAAACTGCTTAATATCTTGGGGTCAGTACTGATATTATCTTAACTACTAATACATAAATACAGGGGTTAGAAAATAAAAGAAATAAACCATGGAATAAATAAACTAGGTGACCGAGAGTCAATGGTTTCCAAGTGATCACATTTGCATATAAAAAAATGGGGTCTAAATTTAGTCTTATTAGATTTGGATTTATGTTTTAAGTTTTTTTATAATAGATATGAATTAATTAATTTCTTAATTAAGGTCAAAAGAATTCAATGAGTTACTATAAATTGTTTTTTTTTTTTTTTAAATTTGCATTTTTTAGAACAATTATTAGCCATGTAAGTGTTGATTTTATTTTTTTTAATGCAAAGTACATGATAAATACTTCTTAACTCATTATTTGGGTTTGAAAGGCAGTTATATCAAATTTCTAAGGTGCTCTTTGACTCGAAATAAATACACGTAATCATTATATTGTTAATTACTCTTAATTAAAAAATATTTATGATTTATTTAATTAATTATGTTTTTTTTAATAAACAATGAAACTGAATCAATAGATATTTTTTAAGAAGTTAGTATTTGTTTTTTTTATATAGTAATTAAAGTGGCATACTTAATAAAAATAAAATAAAATCCTTCCACAAACATTGCATGTGAAAATGTGATTAGTCTACAGTAAACCTATATACCTCAAAATATTCTCACAAACTAATTACAAATTTCTCCATGTAATACTTAAATAAGTTTTTATTTATCCGACAGAAAGTGATAAATTTTCTTAATTTAATGCATCTAGCAAATGCTTCACCTTTTGTTTTACCAAAAAAAAAAAAGTAAAATGTTTCACCGTTTGATAAAAACAACTGTAAACAAAAGTTTAAACACTTTGAAAACGTCATGTCTTACGTCGTAACCTTCGAATTGTGAATGCAATAAAATATTGGTGCCGATATTATTCAATAATTTGTATTAACTTATATTATATTTTATTTAATGTATATAATAATATAGTATTTTATTTAGATTATAATCTTAATTATCATAATTTTAAATATATTTTATTATTTTTTTTATTAAATTTTGTATTCTTAATTACTTGTCTCATCTAATTTATTAAAGATAAATGAAATATTTTAATTAGTATAATTTTATTACTATCTTATTTTATTTAAAATAAAATAAGATGATTTTTTAAAAAATTAAAAAATTATACTATAAATCCCATTAATATCTAATTTTTTAAAATATAATTGATATTTTATATATTCTTATTATGATAATAACAAAAATATTTGCGACAATAACATTATACTAAAATATGATTTAAGGTTAAACACAAATTTATGTATGAGAAATGATGAACGGTCATTTAAATATCCATGCAAACGAACTACTATCATATATAGCTTTAAAAACAAATAAATAAGAAGACAATGTGTATATAAGTTGTGTAGAAACTAGGAATGAAAAAAAGAAATAATAATAATAATAATAATAATAATAATAATAATAATAATGTGTTTGGGAAAGGATGGAATGTATAAATCACGTATGAGTGTACTTGAAGGCTTGAAAGTATGATAGGAGGTGAAATAATAAGAAGTAAAGCGAAGTAGCCGGGAAGTCGCATTCAGATAATTAAAAGGGGGAAGGGGTTTGGTTTGGGAGGAGGAGTTGGATATTATTATTATTCACGTTGGTCAAGCACTCAATTAAGCTAAATCGCTTTCAGGAATATGTCACTCTTTCATGTACTTATTTATTTCTTATTTTAAAGAAAATATAAATAATTTTAAAACATATTATAATTATATTATAATCATAATTAATATTATATTTTTTTATTAAATATAATTATATGAATTTATTATATTTATTATATTTAGTACGTTATTATCACTTATAATTTATTAAATTTTAAGAATTAAATATTACTTAAAGAGATAATAGAGTGCAGGAACGAATACAGGAAAGAATAGTGTCATTAACCTTCCTCAAATGATTTATTAACCTTCTTCTTTTTTATTACGGTTTTTATTTAGTAATAACATGGACCATCATTGAGTTGTGAGTGATTGATGGCACATAGCACTTATAATAACATGTGTGATTATTATTTTGTCCTGGTGGCAAATTTATTACACCATTAACACTTTAACAGTGGTAAATATAATTTTTTAAATTTGAAATAATTTGGATATCATAAATTAAGTTGTCGTACACTTTATTTTATTATTAATTTTAAAATTTATCAAAAAATATTCTTAATATATTTTAATTAATATAAAATAAATATATTAAAAATAAAAAATATTTTTAATAATTTTTAAATTTAATAATAAAAAAACTATGAAAATAATGAAATAATATGTATTAATAATCTTATTCATTATATTAATATAAATGAGAGGGGTCAAATGCCAATAATGACACAATTAATTGTATTAATACATATGAATAGGTGTCAATGATGATACAAATAATTTATTATTGTTAGAAATATCTCGTGTAATAATAATTTTAATGTATAAATAATAATAAGATAAAATTAATTTTTATATATTTTTATTATAAAATTAATTTTAATAATATTATTTATAGAGTTAAATTATATAATTATATCAAATAATATTGTAAAAATTATTGTATACGTAATATATTAGTAAAATGACATTTTGAATGTAGAAAAGATTAGCGTAAGAATAATTTGAAATTTTTATTAGTAATTTAATTCTTATGTATTTTAAAAAATAAAAAATTTGTATTGATATTAACAAAAATAATTGTATAATAAAACTATTTTATTTCTATGATAGAAAAAATCATTTATGATAAATCTTAAATAATATAATTCTAATAAATATATTTATTCTATATAATTGAGTATAGTAAAAAATTAATATGTTAATTATAATATAATTATTATATATAAAATTGTTATTTAATGATGTATAACAATATTGGCTACTCTACATAGACGGTTTAGACGCGTGTATGGATTGGCACCGTCATTTGACTCTCACTATCACTGTCACTGTCATGTGGTATATTTTTTCTTTATGTATGATATATTGTTTGAATGGTATGAAACCTTGTTATTTAATTTCCTAATTAAATATATTAGTTATGTTATTATAATATTTAATTATTTAATTATTATATTTTGTCATTTTTTTAAATGGAAATTAAATTATATTTTGACGAAATATAATTTATAAAAATAAATTTACCCGATTACACTTTTTTTTCTCCCTATTTTCTTTTTATCACGAGTCTCAATAAATAAACTTTTTTGTCTCTCTCTTTCGATCTGTTCCCTTCCACGCCTATGTCTAGCTGATTACTCTCCAACGTCATCTTCGTTACCTCCACAATTTCAGGCCTTTCTTTCTCCGTTTTCTCAAACTAAATGGGTCAAACTCTCTATCATCCCCACTAATATTCAAATTTGGGCATTATTACTCAAATTTTAATACATCTTCACATTTTAAAAATATATAATTTAATTCTTAAAATTTTAAAATTTTACTTCAAACATTATCTATTAGAAAAATTATACTCTTTAATTTACTTTAACATATATAATATATTAATCATTTTATTTTAATTAATATACTTTAATCATCTTATTATTATATTTACAAATATTTTAATAATTTAAAATTAATTAATTATAAATAAATTAATGATTATAAATTTAATAAAAATAATTTTTTTTGAAAAAAATAATAACATAATCAAACTATTTTAACAAATATAACTAATGGGGTATTATATAAATTATTTCTTCTCCCCTCCTTTCTTTCTTTCTTTCTTTCTTTCCACAATAACCCACGTCAAAGCTGTGGAAATTAACAGTGACATCGTTGGTATGTTAGGTAGCATATATAACCCAATATGCTTAAACTTTTCTGACACAGTTGACAATTGACATTTCAGAAGATGACTCGGACAAATAATATAAATGCATGACTCTCCAATTAACGAACATTGATTATTTTCTAGCTGCACAAATGAAATAATATAAGATAATTAAGACTATTATTTTTTTATGATAATTTTATCTCATTTAATTTTGTTAAGTCTCGTATTGATTAAAAATAATTCAGTAATACTGTTTATAAGTCTGTCTAATACTCTAACTCAAAAGTTAATTTTTAGGTTCAGAATTAAGTTTGAGTTTTTAAATTGATATAAAAACTAAGTTTTTGATTTTTTTCACACTTATTATCTCTCCTGTTATAAATTTAAACTCTAATCGATATAGAAGAGATGTTAAATCACACATTTATTAAAAATAAAACAACAATATTGTTTATAAATCTGATCAATTCTCTAACTCATAAGCTAACTTTTAGATTTAAAATTAGGATTAAATTTCTAAATAATTTCATTAAAAATAAATAAAATATCTTAATTAATAATATTTTATGAACAACACTTTTTAATTTACACTAATAAATATTATTTGTGAAAACAAAAGTATATATACTTGTTTTTTTTTAATAATTGAATGAATGAATTTGTTTAAAATTAATATAATGCTGAAAAAGAAAAATATAAGTAATGTAAGATGTAAGTTAAAAGGACCAATTAAATTGTATGTATGTATGCAAAAGGTAACAACTAACAAGCTAAGGCGTTCCTTAACTTCAATAACGAAACCATTTGAATTCTTCACTGAAGTTCCTTTAGTCTTCCCCGCGCGTCCTTTTGTTACTAATATTATCACAACCATTTTTTTTTTAAATAAACAATAAAATACAACATCTTGAGTTCAGATATTTAAATGTCGGTAATGGTGGAATACAATTGTCAGTATCCGACACTTGCCGTTAAGGTTTATATATCTTAAAAAACTTTCAAAATATATAAAATTGTCATTTTTTTTTATGAAAACTCATATTTTAATTATTAAAAAAAATTAACTTATTATATTATATTTAATGTTATTCGATTTGAACTGATACTATTCAATTTCGTTCAAATCGATACCTTTTAATATTATTAATGTAATAGTTTTATTATTATAAGTTTTAAGAATAACATTTTTTGTAATTTTCTTAAAAATTATGGCAATATTCCTACCATCGTTTTTAGAATTAATTGGATAAATTAATCATTGTAACATTTTAATATTATCTGTTTTATTTCTATTAAAAAGAAGAAAGAAATTAATGTCAAAAGTGATTTTAAAGAAAATACTTTTAAAAATAACACATAATTTATGTTTTATCAGGAAGTAGGAAATATGTTTAGTAGAGTACTTTAAAAAAAATATTATGTTCAAAAGCGTACATGATTTCATATACAAAATCATCTTACATACAAATAACTAGTTAGCTAGGGATTTCCAAGAAGAAAATTATAGTTGTACGTATCCACGTCTCCATGGGAGGAGTTATTTAAGCTAGCTAGCTAGCTAGAAATATTCCCCGTATTATTGTGAACCAATATCGATTTAGCCCCATCATCATGTACTGTTATGTCACATGTCAGATGATGTGAATATTTTAAAAAAAAATATTTTTTTTAAATTTTAAAAACAATTATATTATATAACATAATATAAATATAAAATTAAGTGATATTATGTAAATAGGTATTCACTATTTAATATTCGGTTTTGTGATGAGCTGATGATAGTCATATGATGAAAAACAATGTATGTGAACTTGATTGAGGCGGATAACTGAACTGTAGTACTACAAAAATGTCAAAGGCCAATTATTTGAAAAGATTAAAGATTGTCATGATTTTTGGGTTTCAAACTAGTTATCATGGGGAATATATATATATATATATATATATAATAATTGTTATTTTATAATAAATAGAATACAAACACAATACAGATATTAATAAATTTTTAAATAATTAATATTTACCATTGATTTTCTGAAGAATATTACTTTCTCCTTATACCTTAATATAGTTGCAATTTTCCGTACTATAACAACACAAATATATATTGTCGACATTCTTAATCAATGTTTATCACCTTGTCTCTTAACCAAAAACGTACGTAGTTGTTAATTAAATTTATAAAGGATGGTTAGTAACTATTTCCTTATTTGTATGCATCTGGAGGGATGAATGTTTTATTCCTAAATCCCGTGTCAAAACAAACTTTGAAGCTGTTAGCTAGGGTGCATATGTCTTGCTTATTTGATTCAAAATGTAATTTTATGTATAAAATTTTATAATTTTTATTAAAATTAAATTATATTTAATGCGTAATACCCTCCTCTCAACTTTATTTAAAGATAAAAATTTATGTGTAATTAAACTCATTTTTTTTAATTAATATCCAATAAAATTGTTACAAAAATCTTTGGTTTTGATAATATTTTGGTCAAAAATTTGATGGTTAATTTTTTTAGCCCTATGTTTAATTTATTTTTTATTTACTACATTTCATGTGAACCTTTTTTTTTTTTGGAGTTAATAAACCTTAGTAGGTGTACAATCATTAATTATAAATATTATTAAATATATATAAAGAAAATATAAAGTTAATCTCAACGTAACTTATATATCATGACATTTCTTTCTTCTTCTCTTTTTGATTTAAATATAAACTTTATATTCTAAGTTGTTGTTCGGTGCTTCTTATCAATTTAAGACTATAACATGAATTAAAATATTTATAATATCCTTATTATATCATGATATTTTCACGTACGTTTAGAAGTATACGATGAATATAAGAAATGTTAACGAATAATTTTAACATCTTTTAAATTGTTATAATTCTATAGAAATTGTACCGTTATTCATAACATCTTTGATATTTTATTTAACATTTTTCTAAAATTAAATTGTCAATTTATTCATAACTATTTATATTTTAATCCCATCATATACAAATCATGAGTACGATTTACAAAATCTTAGTTTAAAATTTGTAAGACAATGGCAAGCTCTCTCCTCTTTGTCGTATATCCCTAAAGACTTATTTAAGTAATTTGATTAAGACTAATTAAAGACTCTTTTTTTCCCCTCTCTCCGTTACAAATCAAGTAGGTAAAGGCTAAATACTTAGGTTATGTTTGTTTTTTTGCCTTTATATATTGTAAAAGCACTTTTAGATCATACATTCTTTATGTATGTTTCAGTTTCTAGGATCCTATATATAAAATTGTTTCCTAACTAAACAAGGAGAAAATTATCATAAACGTTTTCAGGTCTCGAAAAATATATTTTGTGCTTACTGACATATAGTTTCTAGGGACAGCTAATTTTTAGAGAGAAAGAGAGAGAGAGAGAGAGTAAAAAACATATTTTTTTTTCTCATTTTTAAAACTTTTTACTAAAATATATGCCGGTGGATTTATTATTAGCCTTTCTTTGAAGACTAATTACTAGTTAAGGACTTAGGGTTGGGTATGTAACCTTTTAGTGGATCCCTTTTTGGATATATGTGCTTATGTTTGAAATTGATTTTTTTACTATTTTTTTGTCAGAAGTCACTTTTAACATAAACATAAGTAAATGATCCATAATTTATATATATATAGTGTTTTCACGAAATACGTAAATGATAGTAGTTAGACTTCGTTATCTATGTATATAATTAATATGCGAAATCAAAAGTACTTATCAGTATTGATAATGGAATATTATACATTTGCCATATATATATATACGCTAGTTCTGTGACTTTTGCTAGGGAGACGCAATCTTTGTTAATTAATTATAACAGAGCTTGACATTGTTGACAATTTATATCTTGTCGCTTAATATATCACATGCTATTCGGAGTAGGCATCCACTCAGTCAATATAAAAAATCTAGAACATGGGAAACATATAGTAATTTTTTAAAAAAATTATGTAATTAATATGGTTTAGTTTGTTTGAAATGATGTTATTTAGTTTTAATTTTTTTAAAAAAAAATTAAAGGTTAATAATATAAGGATAAAATATATTATTTTAATAATTTTTTATTAAAATGTTATTTTTTAAAATAATAGTTTAATATAAAAATATAAAAATAATATAATTTATCACACCAAATTTTCAAAAGTTAAAAAAAAATTAAAAAAACACTATTTATATTATAACAGATTAAATGATACAAATTATTTACTTTAAATGATCTTTATGATATTTTATCTATAAATTATGTCATTTAGTCATTTAATTTAAATATTATATATTTTTTATTTAGGAAAAATAATTAATTAAAATAAATTATATTATTTTAATGATTTTTATTATAATATTATTTTTATGAAAAGTAGTTAAAAAAAATAACCATTTTTGATATTTTTGATCTTGAAAATAGCAAAAATAAACTACATATAACAACAAGTAGTTAAAATTTCTAATATCTGGTACCACTGACATTAGAGAAATGTTTCTTTGAGAATAAAGGAGAGTTTACTTAACTGAAAGCAATAAGGAGAAGCATTTAGTCCCTTAATTTATATAATTCGAGCAGTTTAATTAGTTATCGATTCAACTATTGAAATGCATGTGATTAATTTATATGTGTTTTGAATTTTTTTTAAATAATAAATGAGAAAGTATAGTCTGCATATACCAAGTAATATTAAATATAGAAATAATAATATAGCAAAAAAAATTAAAAAAATTAAATATTATGAATATTATTTAAGCGACATATTATAACTTATGATATATGCATATTAGAGTCGCTAAACGTTTGAAGTTTGCAACAAGTTGTATTAAAATAACAATAAAAATATATGAATATAAATAAAATAGTAGACTGCAAAAAATTGATAAAACTCTTTTATCATCACAAAAATTATATATAGTGTCTAAAGATCGAAGGAGAAAATCTTAGATATAAATGAGCCACAAGTCAGCATTTTTAAATGGTGACACAAACCAATAAAATTAAGCCATTTGGCATATCTGTTGTGAAATTTGTGTCTCATTTTCGTTTTGGCTATGTTTCTTTTCTAACCAGTTTTATGTTGCATTGCTGAGTTTTTCTAACTATGGAAGATATATATGATCAAAAGCTTGAATAATCTGGAAATCGCTGCTTGTGCAATAAATGAATGCTATGTGTTTCTTGATGCTCTCTAATGGCGATTTTTTTTACTAGTCTAGATTAAGATGGGAGTTCTGAGCAGAGCGACAAGGAAGTTGCAAGACCTAGCTACCTCTGATTTGGAGGTTATGGTTGGGTTGCAAGTAGTTCTTTAAAAAAAAACTCTTTTTTTACTTTTATTAATTTTTTTTAACTCTTATATTATAATTTCTAATATTTTTAACGTTAATTTGGTTATAATTTATAAATTTTAAGATTTTAGATTTCAATTATTTATCTAATTAATATCTTTAAATTCGAGTAATTAAAAATTTAAGTTTTAACATTAAAATATAATGTTAAATACAATAAAGGATATAGAAGATTGGAAAATATTATTATTGATTTATTATACATATAAGGCTGAAATAAGTAAAGAATCATCGGAGGAGGTTGCTAAGCTAGCACTGATGGTGAAGTCATCAGGGAGTACTATGGAACTGTCTCATGGATGTGGTATTTTTATGAAAATAGAAAGAAAAATGATAAAGAAGGGAAAGAAAATTAAACCCTAAGTGAAATTTAAAAAAAAATTAATTATATATATATATATACACATGTGTTAGTTTGGTTAGTTTTAAAAAAAATTAGAGTTGAATAATTTAATATAAGTCAATTTTATAAAAATAAGAACAAATTTGAATAATATTAATTGACTTGAGTTGATTCATTTTGAAAAAACTCTTACGGGTAAAAACTGCCCTTCAAGTAGCTATGCTTTTTGGATAGGTGAAGTACTTGGTCTGCCATGTATGTCCTCAACCTTGAGAGTTTTGTATGGTTTGATTTTGAATATAAGTGTTTTTTAAGGTTTAATTAATCGTAAGAGCGTTGAAAGTTTAGAAAATTAAAAAGTGTATAATTAAAAAATATTTCATTGAGTTAATATATATATATATATATATATATACTGTAAAAATTTGCTATTTTATTTTATAAATAAAGAAATATCAATAAATCTAGAATTTTAAAGAAAATTACTTTAAATTTAATCATACATTATGTTTTTTTCTTAAGTATTTTTATTTTATAGGAATCATTTCACATGCGTGGTATGGGTGTGTAATTATTCATAGACTTTACACGTTACATTTGTTATTTTTATTATTTCTTATGTTTGTTTTTGCACTTTTTATAATTTGATATGGTTTTTTAAATTATTTTTTGTGATTATTGAAAGATACATAAGTTGAATTTAATATAAAAAGATAATAAAATAATTTAATATTCTATAAAATAAAAATCATTAAAATGATTTTTTATAATAAATAATTATTCTATTGTGCTAGTAAATTTAATTTTGTTAGTAGATCTATCGCGACTTAAATTATTTTATAAATCCATTATTATTTTGGTTGTTACCTATTAGTTAAACACATCGAAGCAAAAATTCAATTCAACGATATTTTTAAAATTTATGTGATATATTGATAAATAAATAATATCAAAATAAGATATGATTATTTGAGCATAACGTTCGACCTTCAATCCAATCTTTTAAAGCCCGATCCATAATGTACTTTGTTTGAGACTTCATCTGTGCTCGCGTCTAGATTATTGATTTGCATGAAACTTCATCTGTGCTCGCACTTAGAGTATTGATCTACATGAGACTTCATCGAAAGACCTACCATCTGTCCAATATCTCAACTTGATCGAGCCTAGGTTAGTTTATGCATTTATTATTGTATCTACTCACACGCTATGAAACATACTCCTAGATAATCGATATATGTATATGTATTGTCCTATATATATGTGAACCTAATATAAGATCCATACAATTTTACTCTGATTATCTGACGTATCTTTAGTTTATCTTTCTAAATCGAATTATTTTAACATTTTAATGCCTACTGTAAGGTTTAGGATTTAAAGGTCAAGCTTTTGTTTCTAATCCCATATTTTTTAAGATTCATCTCGAGTCTTGAGAAAGAAACCCAATAAATCAACACTTCACTTCAAGCTCTTTTAAAGGTACATTCATTATGGTTGGAAATCAAGCTAACGAAAGATCAAAGTTAGCTAACGAAATGGTTTCACAGAATAAAATCTTACCAACTTGGGAAGAAGCTTGAATTGAACCATGATCTAATTTAGGGGTGAACATCGGTTCGAAACCGTAAATTTTAGGTCAATCCGAATCCGATCCGATCCGAAGCAAATTATGAATTATTCAATCCGAATCCGATCCGCTGTACATGCCAATCTGAACAAATCTGAAACCGCCAATTTTAGGTCAATCCGAATCCGATCCGATCCGATCCGAAAATTATTTAAACCAAAAATTATTCAATCCGAAACCAATCCGTTGTACATGCCAATCCGAACAAATCTGAATTTGCTAATTTTAAGTCAATCCGAATCCGATCTAATTCGAAAATTATTAAATCCAAAATTTTAATTTAAATCTATTAAAAAAATTACATAAATAGAAAAATTATGAAAAATATATTAGGTTAGGTTTTGGAGATATAGGACAACTCTTTAGGTTAGGTTAAATAATTATATATATATATAAATATATTTTTAAATAATTTATTAAATATATCGGATCGGATCGGATTATACGGATTTGAATATTTCTAATCCGAATCCGAATCCGAGCGGATTGATAAAATCCAATCCGATCCGACTTCGGATAGAAACCACTTAATTTTATCGGATTTTATCGGATTTTTCGGATTTATCGGATTGATCGGATATTTTGCTCACCCCTAATCTAATTTACCATCTAATTCAAAGACCAGGTAAAGCACTTTCGTTATAATTTCATGTCACTAGTTCATCATCTCAATTGGGAACTAGGTAGAACACTGACAGATATAAAAAAAGTTTATCACCTCATTCAAAAACCATGTAAAGCACTTTTATTTTAATTTCATGTCATGACTTAATCACCTAGGTTAGGAATCAGGTAGAGCATTCTGACAGATGTATAAAGAGTTGATCATCTCGATCAAAGACTAGGTAGAAAACTCTTGTTATAATTTCATGTTACGAGTTGATCATATCAGTCAGGAACTAAGTAGAGCTCTCTAACAGATGTATAAAAAGTTGATCACCTTGGTCATAGCCAGGTAGAGCACTCTTGTTAAATTTCATGTCACGAGTTGATCACTTTGTCAGAAACTAGGCAGAGCATTCTAATAGATGTATAAAGACTTAATCATCTCAGTTAAAGACCAAGTAGATCGCTCTCGTTATAATTTCATGTCATAAGTTGATCACCTCAGTCAAGAACTAGGTATCGTGCTCTCACAGATGTATAAAGATTTGATCACCTTGATCAAAGATCAGATAGAACATTCTTGTTATAAGTTTATGTCACGAGTTGATCGACTAGGTCAAAGATCAGGTAGAGCCTTCTCTTATAATTCACTTCAGTTAGGAATTAGGCCAAGTGCTCTGACATATGTACAAAGAATTGATCACTTCGATCATAAACTAGGTAGGGTAATCCTATAGATGTATAAAGAGTTGATCGACTAGGTCAAAGATCAGGTAAAGTGCTCTTGTTATAATTTCATGTCATGGGTTGATCTTCTTGGTCAAAAAATAGGTAGATTGTTTTGATAGATGTATAAAGAGTTGATCATCTTGGTCAAAGAATAGGTAGAGCACTCTTGTTATAACTTTACGTCATGAGCTAATCAATTGGGTCAAGAATCAAGTAAAGCATTCTGAAAAAATCCATAGTATGAGTTGGCAATAAAAATCGTCAAAATTAGATTATAGTTTGAGCCAATTTCATAGATGTATAAACAATCTTACTATGAAATAAAATATTATATTGACCAAGCTTACAAAGCTAGAATTGGATTCACAAGTTTATTGATTTAAAAATCAATGATGTATATGTGTTTTTAAAAGCTTTTGAGGTGTTTAGATGCACGACTAGGGTCCTGGTCATTTGTTTCATACACTAAAGGCAACAATTCGGCCTGAATCTTGACCCTATATACCTCGGTTAAAGCCAAGCTAGAGTTTGCAATAAAATTTTCTAATTCCTAAAAGAAATCTTTAATTTGAGGAATACACTCTCTAATCGCTTCATGTAAAAACTTGTCTAGTAAGATTCATTATCAACTAAGACAACCATCTTGACCATAGTTATTCTTTCGCATGCTCAAGTTTGGAATTATTGCTTTTTGTAAGACTCAAGCTTACACTTAAGCTCTTTACAAAGAGAAACCTTATCCTTATTAAAAGCTAGCTAGCTCAACCCTTAATTTAACCATCTATGTGGTAAGCCTAGCATTCTCTTGTTTTAAAACTCAAGCTAACCATCTATTTACCCGATTAGAAAGCCATAATGCTTGAACAAAAAAGATGAAGTAAACATGATGAATTCTCAAAGCAGATAAGGCACTAAAGTGCAAACAACCATAATGCCTTTTATGGGGCAAGGCATTGGAATAAGTAATTGGACAAATGTCCTAAAAGCCATGAGGTAGGTCAACATCAATAAATATATATTATAAATATACAAATGCATGTACAATACATGCATAAACTACTTTTGAAGGAAACTATAAATTCTTTGGTGAAATCATATTTTTTGTGAAAAAGGCCAAGACTTACAAAAAGAGGCCTACATATATAAAACAAAAGGGGATAAATACACAATTTTTTCTCGGTTTCCCTAGCCACCTCAAACTGTCATGCATTTGAGTTTAGTTTACTTATAGCACGAGACAATTTCTCCTTTTTGTCAATGGTTTCGCTTTCCCATTTATTGGTCTTAGAAACTAAGACAACATTCTTGGCTCGAGAAGAGGCATGACTCTCTTTTTCAACATTGAACTCATTCTTTAGCTTCTTAATACCGGGAACTCTACTAAGCTCATGCATAAGCTAAGCCTGAAAAAAAGGGGATAAATACACAAATTGTATGGATAGTAGATTCGAGTTGATATTCACTTGAAAAAGTAGCCTACTTACCACCAAAGTAGGATCTAGATCCTCACTGATAGCATCTAGCTGCTTTTCATGAGCCATATATGGACGGTTGTCAACATAATGATCAACTCTCTCTAAAGCCATCCCACTGTAGAGAGTCACACCTTCAACCTCTGTAGTCTAGTCGTGAATGACACCTTTTCCTCTTCTGAAGTCTTATGGAGTATAGGGAGCTGTCAGTTGGCTTGAGGATATAGAAGCATGTGTCTGGTGGCACAGAGTAGTTAGTGAAGGATTTGCCACTGACTCAAAAATTTGAATAGCAGGGATCTGTGCAAGTATGGGTTCCTCGGTACTTGTATGTCTTTTTTTGGCTTGCGATGGAATGGTCTCTCTATTCAAACTTTTGCACCTTTTTTTTTCTTTATTTGAGATCGAACCTTGTAAGGGCTTGCATCCTTCTTTGATCCAATGCTCTTGTGAATGCTTTTATCCTTTAACCGAGCTAACAAAGCATCGACATAAAAATCCATGGCTGTAAAAAAGAAGAACATATTTTGTATATTCACAAGATTAATTTGTCATCAATGAAAGCATGAGCTCATTCATCACCATCATCAGTCATGACTTCAAATCTACCCCCGAAGTCATCTTGAGAAGTCTTGTGTCGAGTTGGTGATCGACGCTTATGGATTATTCTTATAGGAGGTTTTATTGAACCTAGCCTTATTAGCCTACATGCTATGAAGCACATTGTGTTTAATAATTCTCTCCAAGAAGTCAGCTCATGTAGATAGTCTTGAATACTAGTGAGTCTTTGCTTCGCCTGTAAGTTTAATGTGATTATATTGGAAGTCATATATCTTATCACAAGCTTTATACATGCCCAAAAGCTCTTTATCAGCCCCTTATCACTATAAGCTATCTCTTATCGACCATAAACATAAAAGAAATATTATTACCTATTTTGCTAGTTCTTTGAGAGGATCACATTTATACTCCAATTTTATCTTGTTTGGCTAATATATAAACCCTCTTTGTATCAGTGGGGTTTTTCTTCAACACATATGCATCATTAAACTCAAGTATATCCAAATCAAACCCGAGTTCTCTACATATTAAAATGAGACAAAGTAGCTACCTCCACTCATTAAGCATAAATTGGTCAGACGCGAGCTGAGTCCTACTCAAAAAATTTGTTACGAAGGATACAAGGGAAATCTAACCCTTAGTAATTGAGCCTTCTTGTGAAAGGATGTCTAACCTATAAGTGGTGTCTTACTATCTACTACACCTAGGCTTAGAATCATTATATGAATTGACGAAGGAATGTTATGCTTGTGTCTATAGTATATTGATCTTCTCGTGACTTCATCGAAAGATCAATCATCTATCCGGTCTCTCAACTTGGTTGAGTCTAAGTTAATTTATGTATTTATTATTGTACCTTCTGACACACTATGACTTGCATTCAAATGTAATCGATACATATACATGCAATGTCATATATATATATATATGAACTTAATATAAGATTCACACAATTTTATTTTGATTCTTTGACTTTTATATAATTTCTCCCTCTAAATCGGATCATCCAAATAATGATAAATAATGTTAATTAAACTCGTAAATTTTTATTTGTTTTATAAGTTTAGAAGATAAAACACTTAGATAAGATTTCATTATTTCAAAGTATAAAGATATTTATATCTAAGTAAATTTTAGATAGAACTTAAACTATATAATATAAGTTAATTTTAAGTATGTTATTTAATAATTTAATTATATAATTTTAATTTTTTTATTTAGTATATATTTCTTATGTACATAAAAAATATTTTTATATTAAAAATATAATATATATAAACTTAAAAATAAACAAGTTTAACAAAAATCGTTTTTTAAAAAGAGATATATATATATAGCTATCAGATATTGTAGCAAATAATATTATTTATCAGAAAGTGAAAACGTTTATAAGTTGTTATTATTTGGCAGTTTCATTTGGTCATTTAATTAATTATATATTTTGTACAGAACTTCCTTCTGTCCTTATCAATTAAATTAAAGAAATGTGTATATATATATATATATATATATATTTTGTCCTGTATGTAAAATGTAGCCATGAAGGTGCCCGAATAGATAATGGTTTATGCGTGTACGTCTCCTTAAATTCATACAAATCGTAAACAGCCAAGAAAAGTGGTTTTTATGCATTTAGTATTAACTCTCATATTAACACGTATATAAAAGAAAATTATAAAAAAAGCATGCACTGTATGTAAAAATATTCAAAAGCATCACAATACCTCCGTTTTAATAAAGAATATCTAATTAGATATTATTTAATATTAAAATTATATAAATAATCTAACAAATAATATCTAATTAGATATTATTTAATATTAAATTGATATAAATGATATATTTTAAAATAAAATGATGATAAAAAAATTTTAATAATAAAAATATATAAAAAATATTTTTATGATTAAAATTTAAAACTTTATAAATATTATTTTTATTATGTTATTTTCCCATCTCATCATAACCTACATTAATTTTAGAAGTATATTCTTTGGAAATTTATTCAACCAGTTGTTTTCTAGTAAAAAATTGGTACCTATTCACCAAAACTATACGTGATTTAGGGGAAAAAAGTTTAATTATATAATATAAGTTTTTATAAATAAAATTTTATTTTTAATCCTTCTATAATATTTTTTTCTTTCTTTCTTATAACATAAAAACTATATTTTTTAGAGGATTTTAAATGTAAAAATATGTAAATAATTTAATAATATAAAAATTGGAGAAAAAATTGAGAGAAAATATTACTTAATGCTAATTTTTTTTATCATTAAAAAGGTGGTTATAGGGTAAATAACTGACCATTAAAATATGAGCTAAATGTATTTTTAAAATTTTAGATTTATTGTTTAAGAGTATAGATGATAAATAACTATGACACTTTTATAAACATTGAATATATATATATATATATATATATATATATATATTCCACCTATGGTAGTTTTCCACCTCATTTAGCCATTACAAATGCCCAAACTACACCCTTTCATTTTCTTCTCTTGACATTGCCGCACCAATCTTCTTCTTTAGATAAACCACACGTTTATAGGTAACATATAATGAATGTTGACAGTGACTAGGAATTAGGAGGCAGTCAAAATCATCAATATTATTATTATTTGTAATTAATTTAAAAAATTAGTCAAAATCAGTTTTTAATTACTGAGTTTTTATTTTTATTTTTGGTAATAGCTTTAGTTCGATAAAATTATGGGCTCAAACTGGCTTGTATTGATTTTGGAATTAGTCTGATTATACGGAAAGAGGAATCCTTGTTTATCACATTCTCTCTTTAATTATTTATTTCTTCTTTAAAAAAAAAAACTATGGAAAAACGTTATTCGCTTATGAAAAACTTACACAAAACTCAAAAAGTTCTTTAATTTATTTATTCATTATAGGAAATTAACTATTTTTGAAGAGCAAAATATTGATGGAAGGACATTAATGATAATGTAACTTTAGGTAAAAAAGTGCATTAATATCACTTTCGTTTCTTTCGACGGAAGAATCTTAATCTTATAACCTTCAAATATTTAAGTTATACTTTTAAAGAAAGAAAGAAAAAATTCTTTAAATAAATAAATAATACAACAATCTTGATTAGACATAGGAAAAATGTAGCATGCTCCTAATTTGACAGCAAAAAATGACCGCAAAGATATAAAATTGATGTAACTATTACAATAACTGTTTTTTATTAGATTCCTCACCAAGTTATAAGGTACATTACTTGGCATTCATTTGAGCCTTGAGTTGATAAGGTTGTAGTGTCCTTCACCAAAGTGTCAAGATTCAGCTCCCAATCCCTACATCCAAAATGGGTACTCGGATTGGTGTTTCTTTTCTCCATACCTTTGGTTGTTTTGATTTGTCTAGAGTGACAAATGAGATTAGCTATAACAAAACACAACTGAGAATTTCCAAATTAACAAAGTGAAGCTAATTCATTTGGATTCCTACAAAATACACACTCACTCAAACAAAATGAGAGCTAAAAGATTTACAAGGCTGGTGTATATGATTTACACCGGCATTTTCCGGTTTTAGGGAATGAGACCTGTACCATCCAGAAGACTCCGAGCCACAGTTGGGGAAGTAGGGGTGAACAATTCTCCTGTTTAAAAAGTGAAATAATATGTTAAAAGGCAGTCTGTTAAGTGAACTGTGAGTCTGTGACGATGTGTGAACTGTTTCAAATAAATGAAAAGGCTGTCTGATATCTAACGAAGAACCATGTTTATAAACATCAACTCAATTTCATTTGCAGCCCCAAATATATACTTGCAGAATAACCAACAGATCAAAATAAAAATTCAAGAAAGAAGCAAATCATTACAAGTATGTGTATGTTACCACCATTTCACAAACATATATACCAAGTTTTGCTACTCATATTGAAGGTCTAATAAGAATCCGCAACTAGTGAAATGATAAAATGACAAAATAAGTTTCTACACTAGTAAAATATGAAAGATGCCATTGATAGTCTAAAATTAAAGCAGAAGAAGCAAAATCTCTACCTTTAGAGCCGAGCAAAATTTAGCAGGATAGCAATTAGCAAGTTGAAAATCTAACGAGCTTATCTATTATTACAATCTTCAGTTAAAAGATGACAATTGACAAGTGTATCAAGCTAGAGAAAAATAAACCTGACCTATTCATAAGAACTTACAAATACAAAAGGAAAAAAAGAAGTGCTGCAATTATCTAAAATAATAGTCGTCATTTTGTCTGGTCCCTCCTATTTTGGAGCTAATTTTCCAGCTGACTTATCCTTTAGTATTTGAGAATACTTGAAGTAGGACCCAGTTTCCTATTCTGAAACTTCTGTGATTTACTTTGAAGTTGTGGTATCGAGTCACTCTTCAAATATGACAGAATATACTTATCAAACTATCTTCACTATAATAAATTATTAAGAACAAAGAATAACCATTCATCCTTAGCGTTAAACAACTTAAAAGAAACATAATTTGGAGTAAAACCATAACAGGAAATAATATGTACCTAATATCCCATCATGCAAGGTGGCAAGCTAAATGTGCTATGACCTCATGAACAATTAGTGGTACATAACTACTTCCTGCAGCAAGCATTTACTGCACAAAGCAGAAAATTGAGTATGAATCAATTTCAATCACGATGACAGCTTGCACAACTCTCAAGTTTTTTTTGCAAAAAAATTGTGATGAATTAATCACTATAAGATAATTAGAGTTAAGGAAACCTAGGCTTCTGTAATTCCTATCACATTGAGATTTGATGCAGAACCTTTGACATGCAATGTTGTCAATATAAAATTTTGTGCCTGCCATGATCTTAGAACAACAGGAATGTCATCTCCATCAGTAAGTGGGTCATCGTTGACTGCTCAAGAAGCTCAAACAACCGTCCACCGGCAACCCTAACTGGAACCTATTAACACTGTAGTAAACAATTAGAATGTAATACATTGTTGGTGCACTGATAGCCGGTTGAGAATCCAATACTTTCATCGCGTTTAAAGAAAGACTGCCCAGAACTATATTCAAGGCTTAAGAATCTATAGAGGGCTTATTTGCTAATTCTACTTTTCAATAATGCAGAGTCTAGTAGTCAAATACTCAATGGATAACATAAAAAAAAGTCAATAGTGTCCAAACAATTATACATTTCAGAGATAAAAGAGGGTTTTACCTCATACAATAGATACTTCATTCGCTCATTTATGAGCCTATGTTCATCTCACAAAGCTATAAGTTAATGGCAGGATATAGCCAATGAACACTACTTGAATTGATGTATGGATGACTTGGAGCTACATGGCACCACCAAGTAGGACCGACTGGCCTTTCCCAGTAAGGAGTTGCCATATCTGCAACTGCAATACCATCTCCGCCATCTATGAAGTCTACGGACTGCAAATTCCAGTTACCAAAACATTGAACTGTCTGAACTAGCTTGCACTCCAGTTGCCAAAACATGGAACTGTTTGAACATCCTAGCACATCCAATTGACATCCAACAATTTCTTGGAAGACCTTCCCCATTGCTAAAATTATCTGAAGGACAACTATAAGTAACTTCAGATTCTACTTGCAGCAATTCACATATAATATTCTCACTAACATTTTTGGAAGACCAGCCATTTGGATAAGAAAAACAAACTTTTTTTACCACCTCTTTAGCAACTTGTTGTGTTGTCTTGACTTTCCTGTATCCATGAACAAGCTCAAAAGCACAGATGAGTCCATCAATCTAGAGATCATTGTAATCACTTTCGTGATTGTTTTGCTTCCTCATTTCATTCCTCAGTGATTCCAAGTGGTCATTAGTCAGCAACAGAAACAATGTCCCTGCAATGCATACCAAGTAAAAACTTTGTGACCTTGTCTGAACCAACCTAAATGTGTAAAAACTTGGTAGAAAAAATGGCATCAAAAGAAGAGGTATGGTAGCGATAATGCCCATATTAGTCACACTAGTACTAAGCTTCTAACCAACACAGATTGACAATCATTGAAGAACAAAAGTTCTCAATATCAAATAATCGTAATCAAATCAATAAAAGTGTACATATATAATGTAAATAAGCCTATTTATAAGTAAAATAAAATATTATTATAATTTTATAAGAACTCAAACACTGCTAAATCTTATCCTAATCCAATAATAAATCTTAATCTAATAACAATTTTGATTTGAATAAAACTCTAAAATATAGAATCCTAATTATTTTAAAATTATAATGATTCTATAATTTTGTGGCAAAAAAAAACTCGTTTTCAAGTTTGACTTGAGCTTGAAGAATTTGCAATGATTGCATACACTTCTTTTGTATCTTTGGTTTTGATTACAAATTGATCCACCAATACGTGCTTGTGATCTCTTGAATGACTTTGAAGCTATGCTTGTGTCATCAACAAAACAACGAGTAAATTGAGGCATAATTGAATTAAAAAAACACCCAGAATTTGTGACCAATAAATCCTTATATACTTTAAGCATAAATTCAATATGCTCAACTCAATCAACTCTTTGTACAACATCAACTTCATCAAAAATTGAACTTTGGTAAATATCAAAGAACTAATAAGAAACTTGTACCGTTGGAAATAATTCATATCTAGTATCGCCAACAAAGTCCACTTCAATTGGATCTTCGATACCACCTTCACTGAAAATTGAACTTTTTTTTATCATAAATCAGTATTTTTGAGTCTTCATAATAAACATCTTCAATAATTTATGGTTCTTCATCAAATACGGGGGGTTTTGAATCATCAAAATACTCATATTTAATTTCTCTTTCCGGTACAAAAATATCCAAAGATATTATTGTACAAAAACAATGAGAAACGTGTCCAACGATGGTGTCGATCACAAATCTTGGCGGCAAAGGGAGTTGTGGTTGTAGTTGTTTGTATTGCTACAAATTGCGGATGTTTTTATGGCGCAAATTGCGGCTATTTAATCAAAATCAGTCTTTTTAAAACAGAATGAGAAAGAAAATTGAGATAGGAAGATAGGGTTTTGTGATTTTCTTTTTTCTGTTTTCACAGTAAACAGGAAAATAATTCTTTTAATTACTGTCTTCACGATAAACATTAATAGATTTTGTATTATTTTCAGTAAGTAGTAACAAAATTTGAAAGAAAAAAAATTGATTTTGTTTAAGAAAACAAAATCAACCTCTAATATCAACCAGAAGGTGTGGAGGCGATAATTGAAAACCAAAAGTTCTCAATTTCAAATAATCATAATCAAATCAATAAAATGTGCATATATAATGTAAATAAGCTTACTTATAGGTAAAATAAAAAATTATCTTAAATCTATAAGGACTCAAACCATACTAAATCTTATCATAATCCAATAATAAATATTAGTCTAATAACATTTTCGATTGAATAAAACTCTAAATATAGAATCCCAATTATTTGAAAATTCTAATAATTCTATAATTTTGTCATGCATTAGATTTTTCATGAACTGTAAATCATTCCCAAAATTGACATTCCATCATACACCTTTTGGGCCATTTTGCAGCAAACAGAAGGTTTAATTCCCTAAATTTTTATTTTCCATAATTATATATATATATATATATATATATGTAGGGGTGTCATTCGTGTTGTATCATGTGTTGTGTCGAGGAGCTTGGTGCGTATTTGTATTATTACACTCAAAATCACCTCTCTTTTTTAACAAAGGAAAATCACCTACTTATAGGTAAATTATTATGTGGGGAAATAATGAAATCAATGCAAACATAAATAGTTACCACAAAAAGAAAAGTGCGCATGTCAAAGAACAAGCGCAAAATCAAATTTGCAGACTCACCGGATTTCTCTAACAATGGGTCGCTAATAAAATCCAATGTTGAATAGGACCCAAAAGATGACAAGGGTACAAAGTTGCCCCTTTCCGAGAAAACAAAATTTATGCAGAAAATCGTGTTTTAAGCCTGTCTTGAATTTGATTGTACTCTAGCCCAAAGTGTAACGAAATGCAATATTGATGAAGAAGACGCATTGAAAAATGAAAAGAGTCTCACCCTGTTTGGTTGGGCTTTGTATCCTCTATTTATCTTTTCTTTATTGATATTTACTCGATATTTAAATCTCAACTTTTAAAAATACATCTAATATTCCACATCTGAAAAGAAAAGATCAACATATCAACATATTATCCACTCCCGTTTGGTTCTAGAAAAATAACCAAGAACCCTTATTCAGACCAAACCAACCTTGAAAACGAGATTTTCACCTCGGTGTTTCTCAAGAACCAAGCAGATGTTGGAACTAAAAAATAAAATTAAAAAAGCTATTTTATAGAGGAGCTTACCAAACATAAATGGTTCGGAACTGAACTGGAACTGAAGGATGAACTTGCAACCGACGACCCATTACCGAATGCTTTTATTTATTATGATATCGGCAAAGGATGTAATGCAATTAAAATTTTAAAAATATCATGAATATCTTAATTTAAGAAAAATTAATAGTAATTTTATATACATTACACATAAAAATAATATAAAAATAAAAAATAATGAAATTAAAAACTTAATATATCTGAATATATTTTTTATAAAATATTAATAATTAATGAAAAAATAAAAAAATAAAATATTAAAGAAGGTGATTAATTTAAAAATTCGGTCATTGTATCTTTCAAATTTTATAATTATGTGATTTATACATTTTAATAGTATAACTTTTATGTAAATTATATTAATTTTGTAATTTAAAAATATGATAATTAAATTAAAATTTTAAGAATTTTTTTAAAAATAAAATAAAAATTATATATTTTATTAATAAAAAGTTTTAAAAAAATCACCTTTCTCTTTATTTCTCTCTCCCTCTCTTGTATTTTTATCTTTTTTTTCTCTCTTTCTCTCTCATTCACTCTTTTTCTCTCCCCTGTTAATCATTCTCTCTCTTACTTAATATTTTTCGGAAAAGAGAGGAGAAGAAGAAAGTTTTTTTCTAATGTTTTTTATTAATAAAATATATAATTTTTATTTTATTCTTGAATAAAATTTAATTTTTAAAAATTTGACTTAATTAATGATACTTATAAATTATAATACCAATGAAACTCACATAAAAAAGTTATAAAATTAAAATGTATAAATCATATAATTATATGACTAAAATGAACATACAATCGAAAGATGTATTATTCTCAATAATAAAGAAACAAGTATTATTATTACAAATGTAAAAGAAAGATATAACATATTATTAATAGACAAAAATATCATTATAGATAAATTATCAAAAATTTCTTATAATGATAAAAGAAAAATTAGATACATTCATTTAGGATTAATATAAATATTAATAAAAACACATTTGAGAGAATAAATTGATATACCAATAAAACTAACATTATTAGATAATATAATAATAAATCATAAAAATGTTTTATTATGAATGATTCATAAAAATTTAGCATATCATAAATTAAAATTCACAGAACACCCTAAGTCTTCTATTAATGTTGATAATAAAATTTTAAATAAAATATTAAGTTAAATTTATGAATTTAAAATAAAGACACAATTTAGAGAATAAATTGATATATTAATAAAACTAACATAATATAATAATAAATCATAAAAATGTTTTATTATGAATGATGCATAAAAAATTAGGATATCATAAATTAAAATTCACAGAACATCCTAAGTCTTCTATTAATGTTAATAATAAACATTTAAATCAAATATTAAGTTAAATTTATGAATTTAAATGAAAAGGTTTAATGAATGAAAGGAATAATTTATTATCAATATATTATATAATAGAATATTCATTAATAAATAGATATAATTCAATATATTGATAAAATGAATAAATAAAAATAGATAAAATTTATCAAGAAATTGAACAAATAGTAAAATCATAAATATTAATGGATTTTGAAGTATCTGAATAATAGAATTTAGATGTTAAAAAAAACCTCTAACATAATCAAGAAAAAGTAATTAATTGAGGAAATTAATGTATCAAGGTTTTAAGAAGAAACATCTAAAAAAGAAAAAGAGATAAATGACCTAAAAATAATTAATTTTAAGAAGTATTAGTAATACTACAATAAATCTTAATAAAGTTTAAAAAGATATAGATAGGATGATAGGATGATAAATTTTTTATATTCCTTATATATATCAACTAAAAATAGGATTCGATTTATTAGGGTTAATTACATTGCCTACAACGTATATAAAATTGTCCAAAACATTTACTTTATTGTAATTGTGTTCACAACCTGTAGGTAATGATAAAAATATGCCTAAATTTGGTTATAATTGTATCATTATCCATATATTATGGGTATAATTACACCTTTTAAAAATACATGTTATTGGACATGTTTTTATAATTACCTATACTTTGTGGATATAATTGCAACAAAGTAAATGTTTTTGAGTATTTATGAAAATTGCCCCATATATTATAGTTATAAAACGTAATTAACCTGATTTATTAATAAGAAACCTACATCAATAATTTACACAATATTTAGACAAAATAAGTCTACCGACGCTAGATAATGAAAACATTTATGTATCAAAAGTAAGAAAAGATGTAATTGTATCAAGCCCAACTTTTATTTAAGAACATAAAAAACGAAAAACATGGTGAGATAAATACCAAGCAACAAAAATCTTATTTATAAAACATTTTATTAGACATAAAAGATAAAAAAAACTCTTTTCTTAATGAAATCATGAAAGATAAAGTCTTAATAGATATCAACAAATTCTTAAAAAGACTAAACTTAAAAAATTATTTAGACCCAAAAACAAATAAGTCTAAAATGATTGCTAGCATAAAACTTAAAGACTCTAACAAAGTTATTAGAGTAAACTCATTATTCATACTCTAAAAGATATGAGTTTGAAAAAACTTCAAATCATTCAAGAAAGAAACTATTGAGGATGAATACTTTATTTCTCAAGTTTTGATTTCAAAAGTGGATTTTATTATATTAGACTTTATTAAGAATGTCAAAAATTAACAACATTAAGTTACCCCAAAGATAATTTCAATGGATTGTTGCATTATTTGGATTAAAACAAGTTTCATGTATCTTTCAAAGATATATTGATAATTTTTTAAGAAATTACAAAATATTTGTTGTATTTACATAAATTATATTTTAATTTTCAATAATGAATTAAATAAATATTATTTTGATATTATTAATATTATACAAAAATGAAAAAAGATTGAATTGTACTTTCTGATGATAAAATAAAGTTGTAACTGCTCAGCAAAAAACTAAGTATTTATGGTCAAATTTTGAAGATAAAAAACATTATCTACAACCCCAATCATAATATTTTTAAGATGTTTAACATATATTGAAGCATACATCAAGAAATTTACATAAATATAAAAATCTTTACAAACAAAATTGAACATATTAGGATATTTTTAAGGTCCAGAAATAAATTATCATAGTAATTAAAAAGAATATTTATCTATTATAAAAACTATTAAGAAATTTACAATATATGTAATAAGTTACATATTCGTTGTCATAACTAATAACAAAAATTTGGTTACTTTTTAAGAACTAATATTGTAGGTGATTACAACAATAAAGATTAGTGAGATAGTAGCAGTGGTTTAACCATTATAATTTTGATGTTCATTAAATGTTCTTACAAGAGAATTAATATCTTTAATTATTTTTGTTCTTATAAGAATGAAACATCTTGATATCAAGATCAAGATAAAATAAAAAAAATAAAAAAATCTTTCAGGAATAACTCAACATTTTATACCTAGGAAAGTCTCTTTTTGAGATATAAGTTGAATAGGAAAATCCTAATAGCTCAAAATCAGCATTAGAGTCTAAAAACTCTTATAGATGAATTCACTTTAGAAATCCATTCTAAGGAAAGTAAAACTTCTAAAGAAAGATATCTAAATGAAAAGGAACAATCTAGTAGTTCAAGGTTATTAAAACCTATTAAATAGAAAAGAAAGTAATGTCTTTGAAAATAAAAAGGAAAAGCTCAATTGGGATGAAGAAGAAGGTTATTAAAACCTATTAAATCAAAAGAAAGTAACGTATTTGCAAATAAAAAGGAAAAGTTCAATTGAGCTGAAGAAGTAGAAAAAGAATATTAGAAAAAGACTTATGTGGTTTATAATGATCCAAAATCAAAAATCTATACCAAATGGCCTAAAGCAAGTAAAGCTATTACTAGATTTAGTGGAATAAATCTAGAAATTTCACTAATAAAATAGAAGTTGAAACAATTATGCAAAATATGAGTACCTAAGTTACTATCTCAATAAGATTTAGTTAAAAATTATTGTGTAGCATTACAATAACAACCAATGCCACCAAACAAGTTGAACACCCTAGGAACGTTAGTGTGATCATCAATAATATTTAGAGAAACATCTCCCATAAAGACAAAAAATATAGTAAGACCACCAGTACTATTAATAGAAACATCCCCCAAGAAGACATTGGTTGTTGAAGATGAAAAAGACCAATACATGAAATTAAGTAGACTATAAAGGTTGAGTCTCTATAACTTAACCATAAAATATTCTCAGAAATATATAAGAGATATGAAATTTTATACCATAGAAAAAGAATTCCCTACTAGCGATAAATTTAATATTCTTAAAGAAGCTGATCCAATATTTGTTTATAAAGTTTTATGTGGAAGTTTAATTGAATACCTATATCCATGAATGAATTTAAATGAGTCAAATTTTCTTAAAAACTTTAAGAAAGCTTTAAAATTTTAGGAAGAATATCAGAATAGGTGATAACCTATCTACCTCAGATTTTTCAGTTCATTCATGGACTGAAATGAAGAAAGTTGTGTTAGTCTCTACCATTTTATCAAATTAGAGATTTACAACACTAATAAAAAAGTACTAAAACTAAAGATGCTTCTAGAAAATGAATTCAATACAAAATAATTTTGCATTTTAAGAGGATAGATTCCAAGTCATATTTATCAAAAACTCAAAAAAAAATTGATAACTCTTCTAAATTCAAGGTAAATTATTTAGTTAATAAAGTTATAATCACTTCTCATAACAATATGGGTATCATAGAAAAAGATGGTGAGAAAACCAGTAAATTTGAAACAAGTTTTAATAGTAATAATCTATAAATTTATTAAGAAACAAGAAATGTGTTTTGTATTTACCTTAAGAGGACCGCTAATGATCACAAATACATTTACTGCATTAGAAATCGAGAAGATGAAGATACATCATAAAAAAACTATTAGTAGAAAATGGAAAAGATGAATAAAGATGTAGAACCCATATATTTAATCAACATTTCATGCTAAAGATATGTAAGGGATAAATTCAAAGGCTATAAGTAGAAAATCAAGTGACAATTATTAAATAATAGTGAATAGTGATTTCCTATAATTGTAATAAGAGATTCATTATCATATAAAAAAATCTCTCATTTTCATTAAATGGGCACACAGAGTTCTTAATTTAAATGTTTGCTCTTAATACTAATATGCAGTAAGTAACAACTAACATTTCAAAACATCTAGTCTAATTTGGTATTAGAGCCTTAGAAAATGAAACACATAATTGGATGAAAAACTTAACGGTGTTTGATAACTGTATTTTATATAGTTATTTTCATCTATTTTATTAATTATAATTGCTATGTTCTTAATGTTTTTAGTTAATTTTAGTATAATAAATTAGTATTTACTGTTTTTTATACATTTTAAGAAAATTAAATAATTTGTATCGAAAAACATAATTAATTGCAAATTTATGTCTAAAAATATAATTTCAAATAATAGAGTTCTTAATTACAATTTATAGAAGTCAAAAATATAATTTAAATTAAAATCGGGCTTAATTTTAATTATTAAAAGTATAAAAATTTAATTTAAATTAGAAAAGGGCTAAACTGTAATTAAAGAAAGTTGAAAATGTAATTTGAATTAAATTTGTGGGCCAAAATGTAATTAATTAAAGTTTATTTTTCTGCGCAGGTGAGAAGAATCCACGCGCCATACATCACACGGCTCGGTGCCCGAGTGGGGCCACCTGCCGCACAGGCCAGCGCGTAGGAGGGACCCATGTGTCTGACGCGTCCAACCGTTGTCCCCCATGTTACGCGTGCCTCTGATCCTGTGCACTGATCTTTGCGTGCAACCGGATCTTCAGCCAATCAAATGATGCCACGTGTCCATACTAATCCTTGAAGCGAATCAGAAGATGCCACGTGTCCCATTCTATTTTTAGCGAATCATGTGCTGACACGTGTCATGTTACGATGAGCGCGAAAACGCAGGATCACGTCTGCGTGCATCCGTTGTCTCCCGTGCGACAATCAATCATGCGCCTGTTTCCCGTAGCCAATGAAATGATGCCACGTGTCCGCTTAAAATCCTTGCAGCGAATCAGGCGCTGACACGTGGCATGCACTTTGAATTAAAAAAAAAATCAGAAACGGCTCTGCTTGTCTCACGTGTGGATTATAATAATTTTTTCGATATCGAATTTCGATACGTTTCGATTTTAGTTTCGATACAAATTTTTACGCGTTTAATAAAAAAAATGTAATATTTTAGATGTATTTTTTTTCTATAAATAGGGGATAGTATGAGAGAGTAAAAAAGTTTTTTGGAGTTTTGGAGAGTTTAGTTTTGGAGATTATTTTATGTTGTTCGGTTTTGGACTACAGAACACGCAGAAGCCATTTTTTGGCTTTTGTTGTGTTCTGCGTGTGCCAAATATTTATGTTTTAATTTTCCTTCTTCTTCATCTAATTTTTTGTATCTGTTGTAATTTTTATTTTAAATTTATGAAGTAATTTAATTTTTCTAGGGTTGCATTTGATCTAAATTTATGATGCTTTTATTTTAATTATTTTTGAAAGGATTTATAAGACGTTTGAGTTGTTTATTCTATTTTGTGCTTAATGTTTTTGATTATTTACGAATTTTATCAAATGATCCGTGGCACAAAAATAAACTTAGAAGAGGTATTTTTGTGTATATTGCTCATAGATAGAATGACATGTATGATGAAGGATAGGAATATACCCTAATTGTATGTGTGGGTATTTAAAAACTTAGAACGTAATGAATCTTGGTGAATTTAATTCTCATAGGAATATAGTGAATTAATTTAACGAGGTGTGTTTGTACGGAGCTTGGAAGAGATGTATGAATAAAATTAGAAGTTTTCGGTTGACAAATTAAATGTACTAAAAAATATAAATCAAAAGAAAATAATATGATTTGAGTTGATTAATTTAGTAAAAAATTGCAATCCTAGATTTCTTTTATTTTGTTATTAAACTGTTTTCTTAAATTTGTTTCAATCAACAATCGTTTTGAATAAAATTAGAGAGAGATAATTTTAGTACTCAACAAACTGTAGTAACAAATCGTCGTGGGAACGATAACTTACTTATCAAATATTATTACTTGTGACCGTGTATGCTTGCACGTTTTTATGTCTTGCAAAACAGACAACAATGTTAATTATTGAAAGGGTATCTTTGATGTTAAGTATAAATCTCGAGAGTATTAGATATTTTTTTATAAAATTCAAGAATATATACTAAAACTCAAGGACATAAATGATATTTTCCCTCAACCAAGTGCCAACATTGCATTAGACTGATTGACATTGCCCATAAGGTGAACAATGTAGTTTTGGTAAGAAGTTATATATGTACACATACGAAATTTCACTAATGTATTTATTTTTTATTAGTTGTTATAAATAGAGTGCAATATTAAATCAAGTGGGACTATAGTAATTAATGAAAAGTTTAGTTTATTTTTTAGTGGGATGAAGTGGTATGAGATAATAACAGAAATATTTAGAATTTTAAAAAATACAAAAAAATAGCACTCTTAAAATTTATAATAGCAAAAATAACATCATAATATTATTGGATGATGTTAAAAATAAAATGATGTACTAGAATATTTTAATATAAAAATGTATAAGGTGAATATAAAAAGTACTATTTTATAATTATAAGTTTTAAAGTGTTATTTTTATAGTTTATGCTAGAATTTTTCAATATGGCTCATGATTATAAACATTTGAATCTTTGGGTTTATATGCTAAGAAGAGAGGAAATTTGGCAACAAATAGATTATTAAGCCCAAATTTTATTTCAATATTTGACATTCATGTAGTTTATATTTGACTTATTACACCTTACTATCATACTTATTATGTTCAAAATTTAGCCATCCAAACTAATCCATTTAATTGAAAATTATAAGTCTTATTGTACTTGTGTTTGTGTGTTGATTTTTGATATACAAAACATAATGTATGTTTTATTTTACTCAGTGTTTTATTGTCTTCTGTGCAAGGTTGGTTATTGTCGATCAGTAATGCACATATGCACGCATTTAGGAACACTTAATAAGCAAATATGTCTACACATACCATGAGTTGGTTTTTGTACTGTGTATACTGATGTTATCACTTGTATTTTTGGTTTGTTTCATATGTGGTTTACGAAAAGTATTCGATAATTTTTGGAACAAAAAAATATGACTTTTTACCACAATACGACCTAGCTCACTACTACCTTTGGCGAGGTGGGTGGCAAGGTAGAAAATTCAAGTTCTACAAATACCCCTTATTTCTTCTTATTTGGTATCCAGAAAATGTAGTGGAGCTCTATCAAATTGACATCTCATTTTTCTATTTTCAGATCTCTAATACCTTGAGTATTGTTCGAATTAGTCATTCATAATTGCGTGAGAAAAACTGTACTTATAAGTAATGAGTACTCGAGATAATATTTGTGAATGGGTTTATGCGAGTCATGTGTCGGCTAATAATTTCCCTCGTACAACTCTTTTCATATATGAAGAGCATGTGTGGCTATGAGTCGTGTGTCAACTGGTGGTTGCATTCATGATATGTTTTCTCATTCATTTTACACTTTATTGGTCTATGGTTACTGATCCAACCACTTTAGGTGGTTTGGGCTTTAGAAGAGAGTCGAGTTTATATGCCAAAACAGGTTATTGCGGAGGCAACATATGAGAGCAACAATAGATAGTTAGGCCATGTATATTAACTAATAGAGGTATTTGGGTCTATACTTTTCTATTGAGTTGTATCTGTTTATTATTTTTAGTAGATTGTTTATTGTTGAATGGTTACCTTAAACAACTAATGATGCTACCACATAGATACGGTTTCTACATGGGTTTATCTTATTATATATATTATTTTGCATGATCTTCCATTGTGTTAGTATAATCGAAGTTTCTATCATGTATCTTCCACTATATTAGATGTATACTCTAATTAGAAATCTTATTTGTTTTGCATTGTTACATGCTTTCTTTCATTTCCGTGTAGCACATTTATAACTTTCTAATTATTACTTCTACTTTTTGATCATGCATTTTTTATGTGAGTTTATAAGAAGTTTGTATCTCCTTATCATGGTAATGTATTAGATATTGGATTCTTTATGGTTTATTATGTAATGTAATGTATGATTTAATGCTATGAAAGTATAATCATCATGTACCAAATATGTTCTCATATATGAGATCTTGAAAAAATTGAAAATCCCTTATAACTTTTCAATATGTATGGCTATCTTGCATGTAGTATGATGTTTTCTATATTTATACATGCTGTTAGCCTGGACAGGAGCCTATGAGGCATACTATTACTAGTGTGTTTACGGTAGTTTATTCTTTCTTACTGCAAGTTGTTTTTGTTATGTTGAATTGAGAATGTTATTTTGTACTTCTATTGTGTTAATTGCCCAATTCATTTTGTGAGGCCTGCTTGGCCGAATTTATAAAGAGGTCATAAAAAGATTCTATGGGTTGGAATTTTCACCCCACATCTAGGTTTCGATTACATATTTGAGTCGAAAGAATAATTGACCTTCGTGTAATTGTTCCTACATATAGGAATTTTCATTTGGTATTAAAGCGAGTCATTCTTGTTTAGGCTTAATCTTCTGGGTGCTCGATACTAGAGCTTTTATCTATAAATGTAGACATTTTGTATGTTTGTGTTCTTTGACTCTAGTGATGTGGGCTGTTATTGTTCTATAAGATTGTTATCTCAATGAACCTTTGTTGTTTGCATGTTCCATCTTTTCTTATTCATGCATATCTCTTTGCTTTATGTTTTGCATAATATGTTAATTATCCTACTTGCTGCTATGCTTGATTATTTAATTCTTTACTAGTATTCTCTCCTTCTAGTTGCTTTAACATGCTCTTTTTATGTGTTTACCTTGCTTACTACTTACTTTTTATGTTGTTTGCATGAGCATCATGTCACATATTTTCATCATGTAGTGTCAAAATTTTAAATTTTCTTTATGTAGTCTTATCATTCATATGTCATGCCATACAAAATGCATCTAACCTATTTTACTATGTTCTTTTTTTCTTATACCTAGTATGTTGTGTGTTTGTTCTATGTTAATCTCTTATTGATTTTTGTCATCGTTTGCATGCTCTTCCTTCTTTTATGCTCTAGATGTATCTTTAGAGAAAATTGAAGGTTGTTATAAGCTTGTTTACACGAGTGTTTCTCTATACTATACTTATTTGGGTTTGCATTGTACATATGTATGTCATATAGATTATTTAACTGTCTTTAGGGCTCTTGACTTACATGCATTACTTTGACTAAACTTGTGAGTTTAGTTGGCATTCCTGGTGTTTGGGGTGTTGACCATGTCTATGCCTTTCTCACATGCTTAGATGTTTTTGTAGCATCCTTGGTTTCTTCTCTCTTGGGAGTATTACCTGTGTTGCTTTCTAGTTAGTAAGTTTTTTTTGTCTCTTGACTATCGATGATGTGAGTATTGTTAATGATCTCTTTTGAGGCAACTGTGTACAATTTCTTACCTTTTGTCTTTCTGAAGGCAACATTGTATGGTTTGTATTGATGATATCTCTTGGCGTACATCCTTGTATTTTTGGCCTATGATCTCCTTTAAGGTCGTCTTTGTCATTTCACTTATTTTTTGTTGTGTTACTTGTCTGTTTCTTTAAAACTGTATTTATATATATTTTTCTATGGTCATTTAACATTTTCCTTCTCTTTCTCTCTCTCTTTCTAGGGTAGTTCTACACGTTTTTCTGTTCAAATTTCTAACTATAAGTATAATAAAGTTAATAAAGACTTTGTTTTTTTTAGTGGCATACATTTGATTTGAATTGAAATATAGTTTTTATGACATGTGTTTTCATTAAGCGTATATATGGCTAAATTCTTGTGTTGAATTGTAATTGAACTTTTTCTTACACATGCCATAACTCTATGAATTTGTATGGATATTTTGAAAGATTTATGTGGATTTCGTTTTTGATATTTGTATGACTCTAACAAGGTCTTAAATCCACTTTGGTGTATCTTGAAACAAAATTGTAGGTGCTACTTGGATAGAGAGAGGATTTAAGCTATCTTTGGATTGTTTAGACTTTTCAAGCCACCAATGTTTACTTGTCCTTCTTTACCCCTCTTTGAGGCATTATGTTATCTCTTCATTTATTTGCACCTACTAGTTTATCACAAATGCTTTATCTCACCTATCATGTATACCTTTATTTAAACACGTGTGTTTTGGGGCTATGTGTTTTACACTTTGGGTTTCAATTAAAAAATGATAAAAAATGGAGGAAGATGATTGAAAAATAATGAAATATAAAAAAAGGAAGAAAGAAATGATGATAAAAAGAGGTGTATGAATTATTGAATTTAATGTGTAGCTCTCACAACAACTATGTTTTTGATTGAGTTTTGAGAAGTAAAGAGCAAGATCCCATGCTTGAGGGTATTTTTGTTATGGATATATTGGATTGTTTTTGGATGGACAAAGGTGTGTTTGAGCCTAAATGTCATATCTCTCCTACCCATACCTTAGTTTATTACTACAATATTTGAAAGACCTATTGATTTCTTCTAGGTTGGCACTTACATTAGTAGAGAGAGGCTAAATGTAGACTTCTGAAATTTGGTATTCCTTGAGTCTATATTTCTATTTGCTTGGTTCCTATAAGCATGTCTTAATGAAATATAGAGTAAGCAAGTTTAGCATATCACACATAGCTTGTGTCATCAAAAATTTAATCATATCTTTAAATGAATGCATTATGGGTTAATTACCTTGTAGATATTTTTGTTAAATGTTTTAGTTAATCTCAAAAGGTCTTCCAGCTTTTGTCTTGCTTTACATACTTTCTTCCATTGGTTTCTCTACCACTTTTGTTCTTAGAGGACGTAGAGCTATCTTATCTTGAGATATTAGTAATTTATTATCTCTTCCTATTATTCAACTTCCTTCTTTTATTGTTATCCTTTTTGAGTTTATAAATGTATTCGATTCACATCGATTTCAAGCTTTTGCTCAGGGTATTGTGGCTTCTTTTCATCCTATTGTATCTCTTATTCATGGTCCATCCATTTCTTTAGTCTCATTTAGACCTTGCCCTATTGGTTATAGAGGTCCTCTTCACTTTGGAAAATCTTATCCATGCTTTCTTTGTTTGGTGGGGATGATAACATTATTTCCTTTGATTCAGACCATTCCTTTTAAATAATTAGCTGTCATTGTTCTTAATCCTCAATCTATTTCACCACTTTCAAACCCTACCATTGTTGGGCAGTCTTATCATTATGGTGTTCTTGGAACCATTGATGCAGAAAAAGGAGACAAAGAGTGTTGAACTTCTTTTATTTTCCTTGTTGCTTTAGTTTTTCAACTTTGTCCTTTAAAAGTTCATAAAATATTATTTATTTAATAAGACTAAGTTTGTTATGTTCCTTACTATATTTTTGTCTATCCTCACATATTTTGTATAGTTTGTTTGCTTCCCTCTTTCTATATTACTTGTTTTCTACTGTATGTAGATGCTTATGTTTTTGGGAAGTTTTGAGAGTGTAGAATGCATAACATGTTCATTTGCATAACATGCATAAATTTAGAGGGGCGGTATTTGTCAATTTCATGTTAGCAAGGGGAGTGTTATGATTGTTTTGCATTCTTATTGTTTGTCTTGTTTATGAATTTATGTTATATTGTGATGCCTTTTTTTCTTGACATCACTTTTTATAAACCTTGCATAAATAGAACTTTTAGTTTGACTTGTTGCATGCATAGTTTGCATTCTCTTATTTCACATGTCTTCCTATGTGTTTGCATGCTTTCTTGTTGTAGTAAATTGTTGCACGTTTATCATATGTAGTTGAAAGCTTGGTATTTGTTGTTGAAATACATGACACATATTTTTTGATAGAATGAGATGTCTTTTCATATGTGTGTGTAAAGTATGGGATAAGGTTGCATAATTGAATACACACAAGTGTTATTAGAGGAAGATAGTTAGGCCACTATGAGTACGTCAACTTAAAAAATAGTTGGACTCCTAGTCAACTTTTTCTCAGGGATTCATTGACATATTTATATGGCATTGATGTTTGGGGGTAAAGAGTTAAAAGTGTGCAAACTTGGAAGATAGTTGGACTCTTTGTCAATGTCTTATTACAGATTTGTTGACATATAAATGTGATATTGGTGTTTAACTTCCCATCTTATCGATGTGTTGTATGCATATTAGCAAGCTCTTATGCACTCCCATAACACATATAGACGTAAGGTTCTGTGCTATGTATTGCAGTAGGAAGATGTTTTCTATTTGCACTACTCTTGATGTGTTTGTGCATTCAAGTTATGGTTTGTCACATGCTTTTACTTAACTTTTGTCTTAGTGTTACTCTTTTTTTTACTTGACTACATATGTTGCTTCTTTTTGTGTTTGCTCTAATCTTCTTTGCTATATTGCATGAGTATTAGGATTATTGCATTTTTGTTTAACTTTTCTCCTTCATATAGAGATGTGTTATGTTGCATACTTTATGTGTGTTCCCACTTTGACTTTCCATATCAAAAAGGGAGATAAGTGTGCACAACTTGTGTGTGTTTATGCATTATGTTTGTTTGTTTATTTGTGCTTTGTTTTTTGTTTGCTAACATAATTTTTACTGCATGAGATGGTGTGTGTAGCTATAATATGCATACTTTTAGAGGGAGTGTTGCATATATTCAAGAAGATTTTGCATATTTATGTTACATGTAGATTGTATTTATTTGTGCTACATGTTAACTATGCTTAGTCTATCATTATGTACCAATGTAGGGATAACATGATAGTATTATGATAGACCACAAATTGTTTCTACATGATACATTCATGAGGTATGTATTTGTTTCATATATGTAGGTTACATGTTTAAATTGAAGTCTTCGAGCTTTAGATGTGTTATGTGCAGTGGTGTTAAGTTTCTTGTGCTACAAAGTTTTAAAGTGGGTGAGTTGGTACATAAAGATGGATGAAGCGCATAAGATGAATGCATTTGGTATGTGTATCTTTTGAGTTTGGATATGAGTTTATTTTTTGTTCATGGGAACAAACATCTTTAGGTCATATTTATGATCATCACATGACAGATGCAAGTATGTATTTAGTTGTACAATGTTTTGATATAGAAAGCCAAAGAGGGAGATTGTAAGTCCTATTGTGCTTATGTCTGTGTGTTAGCTTCCCATATACAAAATACAATATCTATTTTATTTTACTCAGTGATATATTTTCCTCTGTGTAAGATTGGTTATTATGGATCAATAATGTATACACTTACATGTTGGGATTTCATGTGTATGCCTATATGGTGAGAATTTAAAATTTTCCTATCACTACTTGGATCAATACACAAAGGACCTCATTTGTATGACAATTGCAAGCAAGATTCTCTCTTAAGCATTTCCACAAACACCTAATGTGCACTAAATAAAATTAACAAATCTCATCTACCTTATTGCTAGAGATGAAGAAGATTATCTTTACCTAAAGAGATTGTCAAATCTCTTGAGTAGAGGAAAGTCGATTTCCCTTCTAGATCTCTTGGAAACTACCTTCCTTTTAAGAGCACCTCTTGCTTCACCTTGAACCTAAACAAAAAAACTACCACACCTCTTATATAGATGGATGTAGAGTTTAATACTTAGATTTAACCACTTAGCAAGAAGAGATAAGATAAGAGACTTTCGACTTAGGGTTGAACCGCCTAGGTTTTTAGCCTTAAGTACACCTTTGCAAGTTTTTGGCCGAGGAGAAGAAAAAATGTGGCTGCTAAAAATGGAGGATTTCGGCTAGGGTTAGAGGCAACACACATTAGCATTTTCCTTAATAATATATTCTTAAATGGGCTAGGGTTAGGGAAACTTTTTGTGTAAGGTTTGAATCAATTACACAAATGCCACTAGCCTTATTTTGCCATATTATGCTCTCTTTAATCTCAACTTCTTATTTGTTTATAAATTAATTTATGATATAAGCATCTCATATTATGACATTTTATTTTAGCATTTTATCTCATGTATTTTATCTTATACATCAGTATGAAATGTAAAATACTCGTTGTTTCTCTTCAGTTAGTGCGATCATATAGAAGATCTATATCACCTTGAAAATAATATAAAATTTTATATTATTGACTATAAGAGGTTCTATCATTACATTATAGTTTTCCAAATGACATAGTAATTATTTACTCGATCCACTAATTTTGTGTCTATCATTGTCACATGATATTATGAATAATATGCAAAATAGGATCATGTTACTTTTGCATTATATTCGTTTTCTTGGTCTCTCAAGTGAATTATAATTATAACTACATCAATTATATTGCATGCGATATAATTCCACTTTACCAAGGGGCCTAGTAATATCATAACTCAAAATCGAGGGACAATGATAATATTGACACATAGATTTCTACCACACAAGTTGTACACAACGAAGTACTATTTCATTCCTATTATAAGATAGTATTTAAATAACAATCACATTATATACTTCTCATGTGAAAAACCTACACATCTCATATCTAAGATTCTAAAGACACAATGGAAGCATTAATGACACAAAACATAATCCATATAATGTTCCATCTAGTTAGGTCATGTTCAGTATATAAAATACACATTTTATATACTCATGTCATTAAATGATAATCCTTTATCAACATTTATAGAACTAAAATGTACTTTTAATTGACATGATAATCTTTCACGGTAATTAATGTTCCTCCTTAATTACCACAAGTGTGAACATATTTAAGATTACATGTTTCTCATTTTAAGAGTTTTATGGATCAAGACCAAGTACATCTTCTTGAACACTTCCAAAATATAACATGTTAATCTCAAGGAACAAGAATATATAATATTCAAAAATCAGGAACAATACATAAATCTTTATCAAAAGGAATAACTTTTAAAACACACATTCTTCATTACATATTTAGGAACACTTTATATGCAAACATGTTTACACACATCATTGGGTTGGTTTTTGTAGTATGCATACTTGGTAAAGTATTAGTCTTCATTGAGTGAGAGTGAGAGTGAGAGTGGCCTAACATTGTCACTTGTATTTTTGGTTCATTTTGGATGTTGTTATTTATGGAAAGTATTTGGTAATTTTAGGAACGAAAAAATATAATTTTTTATCTACCTCACTACCAAGTTCGCCACCACCCTTGGCGAGGTGGCTGGAAAGGTGGAAAAATTGAGTTCTATAAATACCCTCCCATTTATTCTTATTTGATATCCAAAAAATGTAACTAAGATTTGTTAAATTGACATCTCATTTTTCTGTTTTCGGATCGCTAATATCTCGAGTTTTGTTTGGTATTAGTAATTTATGATTGTGTGAGAAAATTCGTATTTGTGAGTGATGAGTACTCGAGATGGTGTTTATAAGTGGTTTGTGTGTGAGCCATATGTCTGTTGATAGTTGCTCTTGTGCATTTTTTTCTTATGTAAGGAGTATGTATGACTATGAGCCATGTATTGATTGGTGGTTGCATTCGTGCAACGCTTTCTTATTCACTTTACACTTTATTAGTCTGTGGTTACTGGTCACACCACTTTGGGTGGTGTGGGCTTTGGAAAAGAACCAGGTTTGTGTATCGAACTAGGTTGTTGTAGAGGCAGTACGTAAGAGTAGTAATAGACAGTTATGGTAGGTATCCCGACTGATAGAGGTATTTGAGTTTATAATTTTCTATCAAGTTATATCTGCTTATTATTTGTAGTGGATTATTTATTGATGAGTTATTATTTTAAGTAATTTGATGTTGTTACCACATGGATAGGGTTTCTATGTGGGTTTATCTCATTATATCTATTGTTATGCATGATTTATTATTATGTTAGTATAATATGAGTTTCTATCATATATGTTCCATCATAGTAGATTTATACTATGAATATAAAGCTTATTTGTTTTACGTTGTTGCATGCTTTCTTTTCTTTCCTTATAACATACCTATAGCTTTCTAATTATTACTTCTGTTTTTTGATCATGCTTTTTTTGTGTGAGTTTATAAAGAATCTATATTTCCTTACCTTGTTAATGTATGAAGTGTTGGAATCTTTATGGTTTGTTATGTAATATGTGATTGCATGCTGTGAAAGTACAATCATCATGTACCAAATATGTTCTCACATATGAGGTCTTAAATAGGTTGAAAATCTCTTATAGCTTTTTAGTATGTATGACTAGCTTGCATATTATGTGATGTTTGCTATGGTTATACATGCTGCTAGCCTGGACAGAAGCCTATAAGCCGTACTGTCACTAGTGTGTTTATTTCACTCTTTTTACTGGAGATTGTTTTTGTTGTACGTTGAATTTAGAATGTTATTTTTTTTACTTCCACCATGTTAACTGCTCAATTCATGTTGTAAGGTTTACTTGGCCAAATTAATTTAGAGTTTATGAAAAGATTTCATAGATTGGCATTTTTGCCCCTAATCTAGATCTCGATTATTTATTTGAGTTAGAAGAATAATTGACATTCTTGTAATAATTTTAACATATGAAAATCTTTAGAAATAATTCAACCTATATTTTTTTCTTCTTTTTATTAAGTTGATTGATTCTAAATTTTTTAAAATTAATTTAAAATATATTAGATCCATTAGTAATATTAAAAATTACATTCGAGCCATCCAACCCATTAATAATATTATTTAATTTGTACTTTTTATATTCTAATTTTATTAAATAAAAATTTAAAAATTTAAAATATTGATATTTATTTGATATAATTATTTTATTTTAATTAATAAATGATTAATTAAATTTAATTTCTTTGTAAAAAAATATATTTTTATTCATTTTAGTCAAGATGATTACAAGAATTTTTAAATTAAGAAATTAAAAATACGTTATAATTTATAATAGAAGAAAACTTTTTCGAGCATTTATTTTAATTTTTTGAGTTCTCCAACATTCATGTTTTATTCTTCAAATTAAAAATAATTTTTTTATACCATTAATACATGTTTAATTGATATAAAACTCAATAATAATTTTTATTTTAATTTATATGCCATTTAGATTATAGAATTACTATACATGTTTTTTTTGGTTGATTTCTCCATTTGAAAAAATTAAAATTATTTTAGGCCTAAATTTAATTTATTTGTTAGGTTTCAGTTTTAGTATGGAATTGAATTGGTATGCACAGTCCTGAATTGGTATGCCCAGTCATATATTTTATGAGTATATTTTAATTAATGTAGGAATATAATAATATAAATATCAGGTCTCACTAAAATAAATTTATTCCAATTTTTTAATAAAAAATAAAGCTTCATTCTAATAAAAAAAACATTCAAATAAGTTGATTTTTCTAGATAAATTCCATTAATATAATTTTATTTTAAATGTTTCGTTGATATAACAATAAGATTTGCCTTTTCTGTCTTAAGTTGTAGGTTTAAACCACATGAATTACTGTTAAATTTTTTAAAATTATTTTAAATAAAATCGAAAAGTAAAAATTTATATTGTTGAGTTTAATTGGGATTTTTTTAATAAGTAATAGATACAATTTATAATAACACCCTAAACTTGGTGATAAAGGTGGTACAATAAGTTCTAATCTCCATAGTAGTTATGATTAAGCTATGTTTGAAATAAATTTAAATAAAAAAATATTTTTTATTATTTTATAACCGTTATTTCATAAATTATGTAACTATTATTTTCATAATTATATAATCATTATTTTTATGACCATTATTTTCATAATTATGTAACCGTTATTTTTTTTACCATTATTTTTATAATTATGTGACCGTTACTTTTATGACCGTTATTTTCATAATTATGTGACCGTTAATTTTATAACCGTTATTCTTATAATAATGCGACCATTACTTTTATAACCGTTATTTTCATAATTATGTGTCCGTTATTTTTTACCGTTATTTTCATAATTATATGACTGTTACACATATTTTTTCCACTATAAAAAGGGGCAATATCGCTAAGTTTAGAATATAACTTAACAACTCAAAAACAGTTCTACGGTTTTCAGGGAAAATCAAAGAAAAAAAAATTCAGAATTGTTTTCTCAGATTTCCGAGCAACATAAATATTTAAGAGGTGTAGTATTCCGGACTTCATCAGTGCAATGAAGATACGAGACAGAAAAAAAAGATTCTGGGTTGTTTTATCCTGGGGACGACGAGGTTTGGTTTTATTGCACAAGTTTGGACAGAGCCGCGAAATGTCTTAAAGAGAGCGAACTAGTCCGCGACTCAACCCAAGCAGTTCATTTCAGGGTATCGGTAATATTGTTCTTACATAGTTTTTCACATATTTGTTCCAACAATTTTAAGACGTATTCTATCTGCCATGTCTATTGAAATGTTAATTGCTGATATCAACAAACCATTTCGTTTTGAAGAACTACACTTTAAAAATGGACACAAAAAATGTTATTCTTCTTAACCATGTAAACTGTCGCTTTTGTTCTTATTATTGAAAAACCAACACTGCCTAATTCTCATACTGAAGCTACAATAAAGGATTTAAACACCTGGATAGAAAATTATTTTCTATGCAATTTTTTTTTAATTCTTAATGGATTAGCTGATGACTTGTATGATTATTATAACTTTGATATCGTCTCCTAAGGAAATTTGGGAAGCACTTCAAAAGAAGTACAATACTGAGGAAGCTGGAACTAAGAAGTATGATGTCAGTAGATACATGAAGTATCAAATGATTGATGAAAAATCTTTGGAAGCTCAATCACACGAACTGCAGAAGATAGCACACGAAATAACTTCTGAAGGTATGACTTTAGATGAACAATTTCAAGTAGCTGTTATTATAGATAAATTACCCCATGCTTATAAAGATTTTAAGAATACACTTAGACATAAAACTAAGGAATTTTCTTTAGAAAGTCTTATAACCCGTTTAAGAATAAAAGAAGAAGCTCAAAAATAAGACCAAAGAGATGAAGTACTCGTTGTCTCAAACAACAGTACCAATAAGAAACCCTCATCTGCAATTTTGAAACCTAAAGGTAGAAATACGAAAACTTAGAATCGCAATAATAACCAAACCTACAACCAACAAAATAGAAATAAAAACTATCCTCTCCAGAATGGACCTTAACCCCCTTAAGGAATAACACATTCATGTGTTATAGTTGTAACAGACCTGGCCACTTGGCAAGGAACTGCCGGAACATGAATCGCCATGCCACGCAGGCGAACCTTACCGAAGATCAACTTATTGCTATGATATCTAAAATCAATTTTGTTGGTGGATCTAAGGGGTGTTGGGTGGACACTGGTACTTCTCGCCATGTTCGCTATAATCGAGACATGTTCAAGTCCTACTCTGAGTCTAAGGATAAGAAAGTGTTGTTGGGCGACTCCCATTCCACTAAAGTTGTTGGTACTGGTGAGGTGGAATTGAAGTTTACCTTTGGAAAGACTATCATCTTGAAAGATGTCTTGCATACTCCAGAGATGAGAAAGAACTTAGTTTCAGGATATCTTCTTTACAAAATTGGGTATACTCAAACTATAGGGGCTGATTTATATACAATAACTAAAAATAATATTTTTTGTTGGGAAAGGGTATGCCACTAATGGCATGTTTAAATTGAATGTTGAGTTCCTTTAATATTTGGCATGCTAGACTTTGTCATGTTAATAAACGCATAATCAAGAACATGAGTAGTTTAGAACTAATTCTTAAACTATCTTTGAATGATTTTGAAAAAAAATGTGACTTATATAGTCAAGCTAAAATAACAAAAACTTCACATAAGTCAGTAGTTAGAGAATCTGAACCTTTATAATTAATACATTATGACATATGTGAACTTGATGGAAATTTAACAAGAAATGGGAAACGCTATTTTATAACTTTTATAGATGACTGTTCAGATTACACTTATGTATATCTAATGAAAAATAAAAGTAAAGCATTTGACATGTTTAAAATATTTATGACTGAGGTGGAGAATCAACTTAACAGAAAAATAAAAAGGTTTCAAAGTGATAAAGGCACTGAATATGATTCCAATATCTTCAATGATTTTTATAAAACTCATGGAATCATTCATGAAAAAACTGCACCTTATTCTTCTAAAATGAATGGAAAAGCTAAAAGAAAAAAATAAAACTTTTACTGAATCAGTTATTGCAATTTTATTAAACTCTGGTGCTACTTCCCATTGATGGGAGGAAATTTTATTAATTGTTTGCTATGTGCTAAATATAGTGCTTAATTCTACTAGTAAAATTTCACCATCTGAAATTTTGAAAAATAAGAAACTTAACTTATTTTAAAACTTGGGGTTGTTTAGTCTATGTTAGGATCCTCGATCCTTAAAAGAAATAAAACTTATTAGTAGAACATACGAATGTGTATTCATAGCATATGCTGTGAATAGTAAAGCTTATAAATTCTATGACTAAAATGATCATAGTTATGGAATCAAATGATGTTGACTACTGTAAACATAGGCTTCCATTTAAATTGAAGAATAATGGGGATTCGTCTTCTAGTTGTTTACCCATAACTAGAACTAGTAAACAAAATGAGGAATTAAACATTGAAATTAGGAGAAGTAAATAAGCTCTAACCCTTAAGGACTTTGAGTCTGATTTTTATGCTTATACCTTAGAAGAAGATTCCCAAACTTTTCAAAAAAAAAAACCTTATCTTTTTTAATGCCAACTTATAGGAACAAGCCATAAATGATGAAATAAACTCTCATGAGTATAATAAAACTTGGCATTTAGTTGACTTATCTCATGGTTGTAAAACCATAGGATGTAAATGGATACAAAAGAAGAAATTAAAACTCGATGATACTATTGAAAAGTACAAAGCTCGTCTTATAGTCAAAAGGTATAGGCATAAAGAAAATATAGATTTCTTTGATACCTTTTCACCAATCACACGAATAAATTACATACATGTACTTTTCTCTCTTGTTGCTATCCATGATTTAGTAGTGCACCAAATGGATGTCAAAACTGCTTTCTTAAATGGTGACTTAGAAGAAGAGATTTATATGGACCAACTTGAGGGCTTTGTTATCTCAGGTCAAGAAAATAAAGTTTTTAAACTATATAAATATTTGTATGGTCTAAACAAGCACCTAAACAAGTCTTGAAAAAAATTGATAATATAGTTATCCCACATGAATTCAAAATGAATGAAAGTGATAAATGCATTTATTATAAATCATAAAATGACATTTACACTATTATATGTCTATATGTGGATGACATGATTATTTTTGTGTCAAATATTCATGTTAATGTGAAAATTTTGTTATGTGCTAACTTTGATATGAAAGATCTCGGAGAAGCGAGTATAATCATTGGTATAAAGATTACTAGGTTTGAAAAAGGGAATTTCTCTAGATCAATCTCATTACATTGAAAAGATCTTAAATAAATATAATTATTTTAACTATAAACCTGCATGTACTCCTTATGATCCTAGTGTAAAGTTGTTCAAGAACACTCAGAACAATGTTAGATAAATTGAGTATGGAGCATCATTGGTAGCTTACGTTATGCTAATGATTACACTAGACCAAACATAGTTTATGTTGTGGGACTACTATGTAGGTTTATCAATAGACTTAGTATAGAGCATTGAAATGCAATTGAAAGGGTCATAATATACCTTAAGAGAACTATGAACCTTGGATTATAAAAGTTTCCCACTGTTTTAGATAGATACAATGATGATGATTACAACACTCTATCAGAAGACTTCAAAGTAACTAGCAACTATATATTTAGCATTATTGGTGAAGCTGTTACTTGGAAGTCTAAGTAATAGACAATATTGGCTCAATCTACGATGAAGTTTGAAATTATAGCACTAGCTACTGCTAGTAAAGAAGCAGGCTAGTTAAGAAGTCTATTAGCTAAGATCCCTTTATGGGAAAAGATTGATACCAGTTGTCCTGATCCATTGCGATAGTACCGCGACTATTACAATGGCAAGAGACGATAGATACATAGTACTGTTAGAGAATTTCTCTCTATAGGAGCTGTAAGAATGGATCATAAATGTACTGATGAAAATTTGACTAATCCTTTGACGAAAGGATTAACAAGAGAGAAGGTTTTCAAAAACCTCGAAAGGAATGTGACTGATGCCCTTAGAATGAAGAGTCACTCATGATGGTAACCCAACTTATAGACTGAAGATCCCAAGAAATAAGTTCAATGGGTAATAACAAGTCATGAAGTGATATGAGATGAATCATGCTATTATGAAGTCACATTCTATATTGTTAGAAACATGAAGTCCTGAAGCGATAGAAAGGATGAGTTAATTATTAAACTCTTAATGAGTTCTATACTCTATATGGAGTGGAGTACGTAGCTACAGGAGTACTCTTGATAGACTCACCTATGTGAATGTGGAAGTATGGCCGCTTTCTATGAAAATTTTGGGCAAAATTTACTAGAGCATTCATTATACTGTGATACACGTGCATGACCGTAAAGCACGGGCTTTTCGAACTACACCTTGGAAAGGTTGTGTGTGTGATGTTGTTAGAGATAGAGTTCAAAACTACGAGTTACTCTAGTATATTCTAAAGCATCAACACTATGCAAAGGTTCAAGTCGATAGACACCTTTTGCTTATGCACAATCTTATATTTTTAATTGATTGGTTACTGGATGAAACTATTTTTATTTAAAATTCAAGTGGGGGATTGTTGGAAATGAATTTAAATAAAAAAAATATTTTTTTATTATTTTATGACCGTTATTTCATAAATTATGTAACTGTCATTTTCATAATTATATGATCATTATTTTTATGACCGTTATTTTCATAATTATGTAACCTTTATTTTTACGACCGTTATTTTCATAATTATGTGACCGTTAATTTTATGACCGTTATTCTCATAATTATACGATCGTTACTTTTATGACTGTTATTTTCATAATTATATGTCTATTATTTTCATAATTATATTACTGTTACACATATTTTTTCCACTATAAAAAGGGGCAATAGCCCTCAGTTTAGAATATAACTTAACAACTCAAAAGCAGTTCTACGGTTTTCATAGCAAAATCAAAGAAAAGAAAATTCAGAATTATTTTCTCAGATTTCCGAGCAACATAAATATTTAAGAGGTGTAGTATTCCGGACTTTATCAATGCAGTGAAGATTTGAGACAGAAAAAAAAATTTGGGCTATTTTATCCTGGGGACGACGAGACTGTGTTTGCTTGCACAAGTTTGGATAGAGCCACGAAACGTCTTAAAGAGAGCGACCTAGTCCGCGACTCAACCCAAACAGTTCATTTCAAGTTATCGATAATATTGTTCTTACATAGTTTTTCACATATTTGTTCCAACAAGCTGTTATGATCATGCTATGCTCATGTATGGGCATGTGGAAGGTATTTTTAGACATTATTTTGAATCTCTCTTTTGCCTATTTTTCATTTTTTATAGTATAGTATCACAATGCACCAAAATCTTAAATTGGTATTATTTTCTTCTGAAATATTGTTGCCATACCTAGGGATCTATTTATTTGCTTTGATTATAACCCCTAATGTTTGTTGAAAGTGAGGTGTTTCATTTGTTTTCTTGTGAGGAGTGTGAAAAAGGAATCAAAAGGGTCTGAAACTATCATCAGCATTCATGTTCATGGGGTTAAGTTGGACTGTCACATTTGTGTTTGACAACATTCCAAGTTCTCTAAATTTTTTATTGTGATAATGTAGGAGTAAACCAAGCCTAGGGAAAGTCTGTTAAGAAAATGCTTTTTGGTGTTTCAGAATGTGTAGGTTTGCAGAGTTGCACCCAATTTGACATCTCATTTTTGGACATTGTGCAACCTGGTTTGCATTTGATTTGGTATCAATGGCATGAATTTGGAAGAGTAGAAGCTAAAATTGATGATAAGTATCGTGGATACTTTTGTTAATAATAAAGAATTGATGTTTTAGCTCATTGATGTCTGTTGTCCTCTTATTTTAACAAAGAAACACGAGATCAGAATCAGCAATTAGCTCTTTTTTGCAACAATAAATTCTGAGCCTTATTTTTTTGCTCGTCTGACAGAGTTTATCAGGTAATATCCTTTTTAACAAAAAATTAATGTTGAAGCAGGAACAACTACTTTAAAGTGAATATATGCCATTCGTTTTGGTTGCAATCTAACCGTTCAAGGCAATGACTGCTGTACAGTAATTTATTTATTTTTAATTTATTCTTGGGTTTTGTTCCCTGTTAGGTGCAAACTAATAAACTTAACTGCCCGTATGAAATTATCTAGGCCCTGATTCTTCATCGCTTTCTTTAGTTACAGGAGCAGGTTGTGGCTCAAATCTGTTTGTTCCAAATCATTCCATGCCTCTGCCTGATGATTCTATTGTAGCTGTATCATCTGCTGCTTCTAATGTCAAGAACCTAAGTTTGGGGAAGGCTGAGAAGGAAGAGAGTGTGCGTTAATCCTTCCAAGTCATGTGCAAGCCTTAGTTGTTGATTGCTCGCATCTGAGCTTTGGTACATACAAACTAGGCGCTAGTCCTATATTGTTTAGAAAAATTGACACTAATCATTTAACAGATGATTGTGAAGGGAACCTTTAGAGTAATGAATGGTTTATCATTGGGCACCCTGATACCCTGTATGATACATTTATATGTTCTGATAAAGTATTTTGTATTATATCTCATTGTATTTTTTCTGTCTGTGCAGCAACACAGAGCATAATAGTGACAAATCCCTTAGTTCCATTTATGATGCTCGTGGAGCACCAGCAGCTTCAGGGAAATATGATTTTCTTTCTTCTTTCCAGCCAGAGCTGATGAAGCAAGATGCCCTAGAAGCAAATCCTGGACATGAATACTTCAAATCATCTGCAAATTATTCTAGTTTTTAAAAAAACTGAACTGGAACACTCCAGGTTTTCTTCTACTAGGTTAGGCTTGGATATGGCTTACAAAATGGTATGTTGGTATTATTAGTCATTTCATTTTCCTATCTTCTATCTTTGTTTTAGCTTTGCAGAATTGTTTTTTGCTGTTCAATGTTGCTTTCAATATTTTTGCAGGCCTTGAAAACTCGTTTTTCTTTGTCTGAGTTGTCATCTAGACTCCCTCAGTTACTTGCAGTTCATCAATACTCTCAAAAATTTCCCGAGGAAGAGCTGGTCAACATGGTTGGTTACCCTTCCCGTCTTGGGAACCACCCACATTTACAATCAACTCAACTGCAAGTGTACCGAGATGGTGGTGAGTTTCAAGAGTCTTTGGATGACATGGATTATGGCCTTCCATAACATAGGGGTGGATCCTTATTAAGCAGATTGGCGCCTTCACATAATGCTGCTACATATTGATATGGAACTTCTCTCAATATTCCTGGAAGCAATTTGCACACTCAACCTGCTTCTCTCATGATCAACAGGAATGGATATAAAGACAGTTTCCACCCTCTGTACAATGGTGTAGACCATTCCACTAATCAACAGGTAGTAAAGGAGGAAAAACAACATAAAATAAGCTTGACCATTTCACTGTTGTGATGATTTTATTCTGGTTGATTAATATGCTACTATTTTTGAACAAGTATGCAGTAGAGCATGATTTCTATTTCATAATAAGAATTGTAGGTGATAATTTCAATTTTTATGGAGTAAAACATTGTTCTTAGATTCTGTGCCTACCAAACCGTCTTTTCTTTTCTTTTCTTTTATTGTGATTTCCAGATTACTAACTCATTTTCTTTCCTATTATTTTCTTGCGATCATCATATTACTAGCTCATCTTCTTCTATTTCATAATAAGAATTGTAGGTGATAATTTCAATTTTTAGGGAGTAAAACATTGTGCTTAGATTCTGTGCCTATCAAACTGTCTTTTCTTTTATTGTGATCACCAGATTACTAGCTCATTTTCTTTCCTATTATTTTCTTGCGATCATCAGATTACTAGCTCATCTTCATTGAATCATGGAGTTGGTTCGAGAATGAAATCCCCTTTTTCCAGACGATTCATGGTATACTTCACTTGGACGCAACCAATATCATGATGGGCATGATGGGAATCAATGCGGCAATCTGCTGCCAGCACAGCATTATGCTGCTTTAGGATAACCTAATGCATATCATCAACAATGGCTTAATGATATGACTTAAGGCGGTACTCACAATAGAACTAAGTTGGCAGCAAAACCACCAACTGTTTCATTATTTAATTGTTCTAATTCTTTTCCTTGTGTGAGTTACCGCTAGTTTGGGTGTGTGAAATCAGGGTACATTTTTATCAATGGTCTGTTTTGTTGATTTTGGGTGGTTGGATCTGCAATTGTAAATACTCACAAAATAGTTGAGTTTATCCAATCTTTACCGTTGTAACCTAGGCTATTTAAGTAATGGGTTACGATTTTGGATTTAGACACATGGCTTTCAACTTCCAATTTTTCTGGTGGAGTGAAAGTATCCATTGAAATTATGACCATGTTTTTTGCTAATATGTTTGTAGCTTTTTGTTGAAATGAGTGAAATGAAAGTCCTATTAACAGTGTTTCTTCTAAGTGCTCTTTAGTCATGGTCATTTCTTAATGAACGTTTCCTGCTTTCTACATCTTTTGAATCCACTTCAAATGGAAATTCAGAACAATAAAATAACTTTTAAGTGTTACGATTTGCCTCAAGGAGAATATTAGTTGGATTTCATGTATTTGTTGGGAAAGACAATTGACATGAAGCATTATTCGGTTGGGAGTTTGGCAATTAGAGCATATAGAAAAGATTATTAAACTTAAATATTGGGTTGGTGTTACTTAACTGTTTCCTAACCTCAGATCATTCATTGCTTCATGTGATAAAATTATTGGTACATTGTCAGTATTTAAACTCTTGCCTTGAATATAGTCTTGGTGTGATTCTGTTAATTCTTGAGAGAAGTGTGCTTCCACTGGTGCATGAATGGCAGGAGGTGGAGATTTAACGCTTCCTTCCTTAGTGTCCAAAGCTACTGGTGAAAGGAACCATGAATCGGACAAAGGTAGTCATCACAAACCAGGCCTTGAAGCTATTTTGGCTCCTAAGATACCAAAGGCAATGCAACTAGTTTCATTTGCTGCCAAAGGAGAGAGCATAAGGCGACCTCGTGGTAGGCCCGCTGGTTCCAAAAACAAACCGAAGCCCCCAATCATTGTCACGCGGGAAAGTGCGAATGTGCTACGAGCTCATGCAATGGAGGTGAATTCAGGCTGTGATGTGAGTGAAAGTTTGGCCAACTTTGCAAGAAGAAAGCAGTGTGGCATTTGCATACTTAGTGGAAGTGGGTATGTAACTAATGTTACACTGCGACAACCAGCTGCATCCGGGGCAATTGTGACACTCCATGGCCGGTTTGAAATACTCTCCTTGCTTGGATCAATCTTACCCCCTCCTGCTCCACCGGGAATTACTGGGTTGACTATATATTTAGCAGGGGCTCAGGGGCAGGTTGTGGGTGGGGGTATTGCTGGTGCACTTATTGCTTCAGGACCTGTGGTGATCATGGCAGCATCGTTCATGAATGCTACTTTTGATAGACTTCCATTAGATGAAGATGAAATAGTTGTAGCTCATCAGCAAAATCAGCACTACCAAAATGGCCGTCATCAGCACTTGGATATTTTGGACTTATACGGGATGCCACAGAACTTGCTCGCACAACGTAATGTGTCCCCTGAAGTTTATTCCTGGGCTTCAACTCGAAACATGTCAAAAACTTAGATTCAAACTTATTTTAACTATGCTTAAGATGTTCTGTTGTATCTTACAAGTAGTAGAAAACCTTGTTTGCAGCTTTATTCTATCGTCATAAAAGTAGGTTTTGCATATGTCATTAATGCAACTTTTCTCTTTATTTTTCCATATCCTATAATTTATCTTCTTCTTAAGTAATATAAATCATGTAATGAACGTCAGAAAAGTTTCAGAGTAGCTAACTTCTCCTTAAAAAAACATAACTTCTGAGGTCTGAGTACCTATACAGACTTTTGGACTTTTTATCACTTTCTCTTTGGTTGCCCACTAACAAAAGATGTTTAAACGCACCCAAAGCTAATCGACTTTGTATATATTATCAAATTCAGATGTGGGTAATGTTCAGTTTGTGAAGCCACTTCAGAATTTGTAGAAAAACAAAATCTTCATGAACTTCTCCATTTGCTTCAATATATCAAACTAGATCCTTGTTCTTTTACTAACCTTTTCTCTTTAATGGGAAGCCTTTTCTTCATTACATCCTCAAATTCACCGAAGCCAGCATAAACATTGTGATAAATATTGTGTTTTCGGATAATTATCATATATATTTCATATTATTTTTGTTCACAATAGTCACTTATGTATACTAAGAAAACGAATATAAGCCCTAACCTTAACAGCTGCTGCACATTCATATTTTATACTCCACTAAACTTGGTTGTCTGTCATTTCCCTACTCCACTAACATTGTTGTCTGCCACTTTTACTGCACACGCCAACACTCCCCCTCAAGTTGGTGCATATATGTCTTTTATGCCCAACTTGTCAAGTGAGTTGTAGAAGTTCTTTGCAGACACAGATTTTGTGAGTATATCAGTCAATTGATCTTCTGATTTAACGAATGAAAGTTGAATAATCTTTTCTTCAAGATTTTGTTTGATGAAGTTCTGATCCACTTCAACATGCTTTGTGCAATCATGTTGAACTGGATTGTGGGAGATGGCAATGGTTGCTTTGTTATCACAAAATAAGTTCATTTCATAGTTAGGAGAAACACCAATCTCAGTTAGAAGTTTTTTCAACTAAAGGAGCTCAAATATTCCCTTGACCATTCCTCGAAATTCAGCTTCAACACTAGATAAGGCAACTACCTTTTGCTTCTTGATCCTCCATGTAACAAGATTGCCTCCCACAAAAGTAAAGTACCCAGCAGTAGATTTCCTATCCTTGATATTCCCTGCCGAGTCTGAATCTGTATATCCAATGACTTCCAATTGACCATTTTTTGAAAACATAAGTCCTTTCCCAGGAAAGGATTTTAAATAACGAAGTATTTCGCATGACGACATCCATATGGTCTTCACTTGGGCAGTGCATGAACTGACTCACGACACTCACAACATAAGCAATATCAGGTCGAGTATGAGATAAATATATGAGTTTACCCACTAACCATTGATATCTTTGTTTATCTGCTGGTACTTGGTCCACATATTCTCCAAGTTTATGATTTTGGACCATTGGAATATCGACAGGTTTACAATCAAGTAATCTTGCCTCTGTCAGTAGGTTTCGAGTGTATTTCCTTTGGGAAAGACATATGCCTTGTTTTGATCTTGTTACCTTAATGCATAAGAAGTATTTGAGCCCTCCTAAGTTCTTCATTTCAAACTCATTTGACAGTTGTTCTTGAAGTCTAGAGATTTCTTCTTTATCATCCCCTGTAATGATCATGTCGTCTACATAAACTATAAGGGCTGTTATTTTTCCCAATCGATGTTTTAGGAAAAGAGTATGGTCAGATTTGCTTTGTTGAAACCCATATTTCTTCATTGTTGAACTCAATCTGCCAAACCATGCTCGAGGTGATTGTTTTAGTCCATATAATGCTCGTTGTAATCTACATGTAGTTTCTTTTCCTGATGTAATAGTATATCTTGGTGGGATATCCATGTAAATCTCTTCTTCAAGATTACCATGCAGGAAGGCATTTTTTACGTCAAGTTGGTGCAATGGCCAATCTAAATTTGCTGCAAGAGATAACAAAACTCTAACAGTTTTTAGTTTAGCCACAGGTGAAAAGGTTTCCTGATAATCGATCCCATGTTTCTGTGTATACCCTTTTGCTACTAGCCTCGCCTTGTATCGATCAACTAACCCATCTGCTTTATACTTAATGGAGAAAATCCACTTGCATCCTACCATCTTCCTCCCTTGAGACAACTTGCTTAACACCCATGTGTTATTCTTCTGCAATGCCTCAAATTCTTCTTTTATAACTTGAGCTCATTTTGGATCAGATAAGTTTTCTTCAATGCTACTTGGAATTTGACATGAGGAGAGTGTTTGTGTAAATGCCCTGATAGGTTCTGATAACCCTTGAGTAGATACATAATTGGCTATTGGATACTTGGATTGTCATTCTTCTCTTTCTGGGACACCCATGTGTTATTCTTCTGTAATGCCTCAAATTCTTCTTTTATAGCTTGAGCCCATTTTGGATCAAATAAGTTTTCTTCAATGCTACTTGGAATTTGACATGAGGAGAGTATTTGTGCAAATGCCTTGATAGGTTCTGATAACCCTTGAGTAGATACATAATTGGCTATTGGATACTTGGATTGTCGTTCTTCTCTTTCTGGGGAGTATCGATTTGGAGGTTTTCCTCGATTATGTCTGAAAGGTAAAACATAACCAACAGATGTATCTATAGCATTAGTTTGTAAAGATGTGATAGGATAGCTTACCTCAGGAGTATTCTCAGTATGAGGATCATTGGGTACTAGAGAGTGGAGGGGTGCATCAACCACTTCATCTTTTGGAGATTCAGTTACTACTTCAGTTTCAGTTCTTCCAGGTTCAAGTTCGAGTCTAGGTACTGGCTCCTCCATATTGTTGGCATGATCCGAGTATACTGGATTGTTACTAGTGTCTAATATTTCAACATCAAGTCAATTTCGTTCTTCACCATAACTCTCCCCTTGAAGAGGGTAATTGGATACTAGTGATGGGAAAAAACATTCAGATTCTAGGAAAGTGACATCCATAGTAATATAGGTTCTTTTAGTAATCAGATCATAGCATCGATAGCCCTTTTTTGTACACTATACCCCAAGAATACACATCGGACAACACATGGATCCAACTTAGTTCGTTGATTTTTGTGGAGGTGGACAAAAGCAACACATCCAAAAATTCGGGGCGGAGGCATCAAAATAGTAGGCAAGGGAACATGATCAGATAGCACCTTTAATGGAGTCTGAAATTATAAGGTTTTGTGGGCATACGATTCAGTAGATACACAGCTATAGTAACAACATCATTCCAGTATTTACTAGGCATATGTGCACCAATTAGTAAGGCCCGAGCAGTTTCTAAAATATGCCTATTCTTCCTCTCCGCAGTTCCATTCTGTTGTAGGGTTTGTGAACATGAGGTTTCATGGAGAATACCATGGTTGTCCAAGTATGTCCGAAATTGTTGATTAACATACTCCCCTACATTATCAGACCTAAGAATCTTAATTTTTTCATAAAATTGTGTCTGAACCATGGTGTGAAACAAGTGAAATGTAGAAAATACTTCATCTTTATGTTTGAGAAGGTAAAGCCATGTCATTCATCTACAATCATCAACAAAAATAACAAATCAACGATGACTGGATGACGTAGTGACCGAGGAAAGTCCCCAAACATCAGAATGTACCAAAGCAAAAGGAGTCATACTTTTATTCATGCTCATAGGATAAGACGCCCTATGAATTTTTGCTAGGATACAAGTATCACATTTGAAATCTGATTGTGTGATATTTGAAAATAAACTAGGGAATAGGTGCTTTAAATACCCGAATGATGGATGCCCAAATCGACGATGACATAACCAAATCTGGCGTTCCTTGTAACCAACAATGTGTTGCATGTGATTGGCTCTTCCTGAACTGAGGTCATCCACATAATATAACCCCCCTCTTAGTACCACGCCCAATGATCTCCTTGGTGAGAATATCCTGTAGAAGACAAAAGGTAGAATACATCAATATTACACAGTTAAGATCTGAAGTGACCTGACTTATAGACATTAGTCTGTTTGAAAGAGAGGGTACAAGTAATGTATTAGATAATGATAATGAAGGAGATAAAGTCACTATTCCAGCCCCTGTAATTGGATAAGTGACCCCATTGGCATTGGCAACATGGCTCCGTCTCGAATGGGTTGTATTGGAGAGATCTTTTGGGTCAAATGTCATATGATCTGTAGGTCTAGAGTCTAGAATCCAATCCTCATTATCACTACGAGTAGAGATGTGAAATGATTTACTTGAAATACCTGGATCTTGGGAAGATTTGACCTGAGGAATAAGAGATAGTGATGCATTATTGGTAGCCACAGCGGCTCGCCTAGTGGTTTCCCGTTTCTTCCGTGCTTGAAGATCATTCCACCATTTTGGATACCCATGTAGTTTGAAGCAGTTTTCACGGGTATGTTTGGAGTTTCCATAATGGCCACATTTCATGTCAATAGGTGGTGGATTTCCCGTGGATTTCTTGCTACCCAAAAAAGTTCCTGGTTTGGGTGGCAATGAATTATAGTGTCCCTTGATCCCTTTGAAAGCCATAACTGCTCCGGGTGTCGTATTTGCACCCGTGATCATCACGGTCTGTCAGACCTCTTCCGTACGGATGAATCCATAGGCTTATTCCACCATAGGGAATGGTTTGATTTGAAGCAAATCACTTCGAGTTTTATCTATTCTGTCATCAAGTCCATCAAGGAAGGTATACACTTGTTCTTCCTGTACGATGGAGTTATATTTTTGTATGTCAGTCGCACATTCCATTGGATTAGGATGATGAAAATAAATTTCTCGCCACAACCCTTGAAGGTCATTGTAGTATTTTTTAAATGGATCCACTCACCTGCTTCATACGAGTAACTCGACGGCGAAGATCATACACTTGAGACGTGTCTGTCCCATCATAGTAGGTGGTAGCAGCAAAATCCCAAACCTGTTTCGTAGTTGGGAATCGAATAAAATTTGCAATCAAGGAGGGGTCCATCGAATTGATCAACCATCCTTTGACAATGGAATTTTCAATACGTCATCTCCTGAATGAGGGGTCGGTTTCAACAGGTTGAGGAAAATCCCCATTAATATATCCCAGTTTGTCTTTGCCAGAGATAAACATCTCCACCACCTGGGACCACAAGGCATAGTTGGATCCTCCCAACTTGATACTAATGAGAGTAGTCGACACTTCAGTTAGCGGAGGTTGTGAGGTGATCTGAGCTCTAGTTAGAACTTCCATCATTTTTGTAGTAAAATCTTCCAATATGAAATTGGTGGTTAAATATCTAGCACTATATATATATATTAAAAAAATCAGAATGTAACCCTAAATATATTTTTTCATTCACGCAGAGCGACGCCCTTAAAACTGTAAACCCTAAAAAGAATTCACATTCGCGCAACCCCAATGTGGAGTGGCGCTCTTCTTCGGCTGCGTTCCAAGTTTTCTCCACGGCTGCCCACGACGGCAGCACCACCTGGTACGTAGAGAGACTGCAACGACCCCAACGAGCAAGCGACATTGGGAAACTGTGACGACTCGAATGAGCAGAAATGGCATGAAACGTAGGGAGGCTGCAACAGCTCCCTAAAGGGTTCTGTTGAGGTCGCGACGGTGGAACTGACGCTGAACAGAAATGGCGACTCTGGATACTAGATCATCCTCTCTGTCTTTTCTTTTTATTCTTCTTCTTTGTTCATTTCGAATCAGATTTCCAGAACACGAAAACGTTTTTTCTCTTTTTTTTTCAATATTGCAACTGATGGGTTTTTTTTCAGCCAACTATACACACAATAAGGTATACGGTGACGTCAATGGGCCTCTTGCCTAAAAGATGTTCACTTTGAGTTTTTTTTCAGAACCACTTCTATGGCGTGGCACTGTTCATCTCTACGATTCGCATTTCTTCGAGAAAATAGAATTGGTATAGTATAACAAGTAAACCAGAATGGCCACACCAAAAATCAGAGATAAAAAAACAAAGGGTAAGTGTAAACCTAGAATGGTCACACCAGAAATCAGAAATCAAATGATCTAAGAATAGAAATCAGCGTAGTAGGTAATTTCATTAGTCAGCAATAACTTACTCTGATACCATGACAAATATTGTGTTTTTTGATAATTATCATATATATTTCATATTATTTCTTTTCTGTATTTTTCTGTACACGAGTCACTTATGTATACAAAGAAAACGAATATAAACCCTAACCCTAACAGCTACTGCACATCCATATTTTATACTCCACTAAACCTGGTTGTCTGTCATTTTCCTACTCCACTAACATTGTTGTCTGCCACTTTTACTGCACACGCCAACACATTGGACATAGTACATAACCACAGCTTTCCAAGAAACATAATTTCGCTTCTAGGTTAAACAACTTTTCCACATTTAGAAGGCTTAAATTATTGAACTCAATGCAATAACATCCAATCCAATTCAAAATTTTCATCAAACAATTGGCATGCTTCACTTAAAATCCCACAATTCACATACATGTATATTATGGTATTTCATATAAACCAATCACTTACAAGTACGAGCTTTATTGTCTTTCCATGAAGCTGAAATCCATTGTAGGCTTGCCCAAGTTGAGTGTTAGGCTCTAAAAATAGAAGGGTAAGTTAATCTATCTGGTTGAATTGGTGAAGTGACCAACATGTAAATGAAAAGAAATATTGTATCTTGAGGTGGCTTTGGGAATAGCCTTTAATAAATTGTATTCCAATATTTTAAAATATAATTTAAGTTAGGGGAATTATAATAAATATTTATTAAAATCGTGATAAAATTGTGGTACAATTAGTTGCATGCATTTGTTTTGCTCGATCCACTAGTCCCGCGTTGTGATAGAAAAAATACCACACAGTGTCACACATCTCCCTGAATTTATGGAAGCATTTTTTAATTTATACTCTTTACGTTGGTTTGGAACATATGTAAAGCTTACATATGTTAATCTTTTATGTTTCAATGTAGCTTAAAATAATATTTGGTTTGGAACATATGTAAAGCTTACACATGTTAATCTTTTATGCTTTAATGTAGCTTAAAATAATATTTTTCGAGTGTTGTTCAGTTGAATCATTTTGAAGCTAAAAATATCTAAAAAACAACAAAACATACCCACAATTTTAAAAATAAATATTTTCTTAAAAGATGATAAAACTATACAAATACTAATCTATTTTGACATTTAAAGTGTATTCAATCACATTATATTTAATGTTTTTAAGCACTCATCAATTATTACACTCCATTTTATTTATAATATTAATAATTATTACAATTCTAAAAGCCAACTAAGAACCTTGAAGAGATTCTTAGCCATTCATAGGTCATTGATACATAGATAATACATGAATAATTTTTTGAGTAGAAAGGTTGTTATTGTTGAAGCCGTATCCAACTATTGAAAATAAGGGCTTCTTTTATAAAATAAGGAATCCCTATTTACAATAGTTAGAAATCATTGTTTTACCTATACTTTAAAAATTCACCTAACTTTTCATTTTTGGCTTTTCAATCAAAGCCTTTCATTTTTGTTGGTACGATTTTTCAATTGAAGATGTGGATTATACATATTTATTTCTCTTTATCTTTTCGACCGATAGTCTTTTTGATGATGTAGAAGATAACACATCTTAATCTTCTCGATCTTTAATGTAGTAAATGTATTTGTGATCCTTAATGATTTTCTTGGCATAAAACAAAACCCTTTTCTTATTTCTTGATAAAGTTTTAGGTTATTGTTGTTAAAATTTGTTTCAAGCTTATTGATTTTCTTACCATCTTTTTCAATGAGGGTTATATTGTTATGAAAAGTGATTATAACCTTACTAGTCAAGTAATTTACTTTGACTTCAAAAGAATTATCAATTTTCATAAGCTCATGCTAAATTTAACTTAGCATGTGCCCTTTTAGAATACAGAGTTCATTTGTATTGAATTTTTTTTAAAAGTACCCTTGGTTTTGTAACTCGCCTATTAGTATTGAAAATCCAAGATTTGATAAAATGATAGGGACTAATACAACCTTCTTTATTCTAGTCCGTAAGAAAACTAAAAAACCTCAGATAGATAGGCTTGTCACCTACTTTGATCTTTTTCCTAAAGCTCTTAATAGCCTTCTTAAAATTTCCAAGAAACCAATTTAATTCATTTAAATTAATTCTTGAATATAGATTCTCAATTAAATATACATGCAAAACTTTATAAACAAAAAATTGATTAGCTCATTCAAGAATATTAAATTTATTACCTACATGGAATTCTTTTTCTATAATGTAAAATTTCATATATTCAATAGATTTTTGTGTAAAGTTTTTAGCCAAGTTATAGAAATTAAACCATTGTGGTTTACATAAATTCCTATTTTTTTTTATCTCCAATGACCAATGTATTCCTGGAGAATGTTTTCTTGAATAGTACTGATGGTCGTACTATTTTTATCATCTATATGAGAAGCGTTTCTCTAAATCATATTAATGATACTACTATCTTTCCTAGGATTTTTAACTTTCTTGGTGGTGATTTTTATTGTTGTAATGCTATAAATTAATTTTTAATTATATCTTTTAGAGTTATTAGTTTTTGTAATCTATAGTTGGCATAACTGACTTCAACTTCTATTCTATTAGTGAAAGCTCTATGAGTTATTTCACTAAATTCGTTAATAAATCTACTTATTTCAAGCCAGTTGTTATGAATTCTTGATTTTGGATCATTATAGACTACATAAGTCTTTTTCTGCTTCTTTTTCTGCTTCTCTATAGAGTTTTTGGACTTGAATGGTCGTTTAAACTGTTAAGTTCTTTCTGTTTAATTCTTGTCTCCAAAAAAGACTGTTCCAGGTATAAAACCTTGAATTGTTCCTAAAGGATTTTTATCTGCTTTTTCTTTATCTTGATCTTGATATCAAGATATTCCATTCCTGCAAGGATATTTGCTAAACTATTCTTATTTGTTGGAAGATATTTGACATTAAAATTGTAGTAGTTAAATCACTATTGTCATCTAACTAATTTTCTTTGTTAATAATCACTTGCAATATTATTTCTTAAAAAATAATCAAAATTCTTATTATCGATTATGAGAATGAATCTGGAACTTATTATATATATTATAAAAAATTTAATAGTTTTTTTGACAATTGAGTATTCCTTTTTATTATTTTAATAATTTAATTCCGAACCGTAGAAAGATCATGATGTATATCTACAAAGATATTTGTCTTTGTCATCTACTTTTACTTTTAAAATTGTTCCCCAATATTCATGTGATACATCTGTTTCAATTATTATTTTATTATTTGGATATGGATGGTATAAAGTTATAAATTTTTTAAATGTGATATTACCTTATCCATGTACAAATTATCTTATTCTATCCATTTCCAAACTTGATCTTTTTTTAATTTTGTTTATAAATATTTTCGTATATCTACAAGTTTATTGATGTATGCTTCAACATACGTTAAACATATTAAGAATTTTTGTAATTGGTTTTTGTCTTTTAGTTCACTAGGAAATCTTTAATGTTATTGGGTATATGAGATTGTAGATTATGTTTTCCATTTTCAAATTCTAACCTTAAATACTTAATCTTTTGCGAGGTAAATACTACTTTCTTCTCAGAAAGTACAATGCCTTGTTTCCTACATTCTTGTAGAATATTAATAATATATAAATAATATTTATTTAATTTATTCGAAAAGTAAGATATCATATATATAAACATAACAAATATTTTGTAATTTCTTAAAGATGTTGTCTATATATCTTTGAGAGATATCTAGAGTTTATTTTAATATGAATGGTACAATAGTCCATTGAAATTGTTCTTGAGGGCAACTTAATACTGTTAGTTTTTGAGATTTCTCATCTAATCTTATTTGCTAAAATCTACTTTTTCAATTAAAACTTGAGAAATATTTATATCCTTTTATTAATGATAATTCTTCTTCTTTAGTTCGAATAAAATATTCATCATCAATGGTTTCTTTATTCAATGCTTTAAATTTTATTACCATTATCTTTTTTGACTAAAAATGATGGACTATAGTGTCGTTAATTATTTGGTATTATGAATTTTAGTTCCAAAAGTTTTTGATTTTGTTTTCAAAGTCAATCATGTCTTTTGGAGTACAAATAATAGGTTTTACTCTAATTACTTGTTAGAATCTCATAATTTTATGTTAGCAATTATTTTAGATTTATTTACTTTTAGATCTAAAGGATTTTTTAATCTTACTGCTTTTAATAATTTTTTATATATGTTAAAGCTTTATCTTCTTAAATTTCATTTTAAAAAGTTTTATTTCTTTTCTATATCTATGAAATATTTTCTAAATAAGAGTTTGGTTGTTGCTTTGTGTCTGTTTCACCATGTTTTTACTTTTTAAAAAGTTGAGTTTGATACTGTTAAAGTTTTTCTTATTTTTGACACATAAATAGTTTTATCATCTATTATTATCACACTTATTTTGCCTAAATATTATATAAAAGGTTGATATAAGTTTAAAAAATTATATCTTATTAATAACTCAACTCATGTTTCTTGTTGATATATGATAGGAATATGAAAATTTCTCCTTCTATCATTATATCTCTATTTTTTAAGACTTTAATAATATTTATTGTAATATTGTTAATAATTCTTTCAAGTAAATATTTTTGTGCTTGTTTTTAGAGTTAGAGTTCCTTTAAGACTATATATTTACTAGTTACACATATACTAACTTTTGTATCTAATATGCATGTAGATGGTAACTTATGTAACCTTTAGATTTCAATACTATCTTGATATAAGCACTACTTGGGTTTGTTATACTATACAAATTATTCATATTCTAATGAAGAGTATTCATATTTTGAGTCAATTATTTTTTTCTCAATTTCTTCTAATAGACAAATACTACAAATATCAGTTATATCTGATTTCTCATTTAATTCTAATTCTATCTTAAAAGTTTTTCTAAGATTTTTTATTTATATGAAAATTTATTTGTAAATTCATTTTTATGTTGAAGCCTATTAGGGCATGCATTAATGTAATACCCTTCCTCATTACAGATCTAACATTTATATTTTTTCCCTGATGAGCAAAATGTTTTTTTCTGGTGACATATATTTTTCTCATAAAATATCTTTTTCTATAAAGTTTTTTATTATATATTCTCTTATATTTTTTAAAGTCATGTTTTCTAAATTTATATCACTTGAATTTTTTATATTTTTTATACTTTTTCTTTTAAAATTTTATGTTACATTCATATTTTTCTAACATGCTAAAATCTCTTTATTAAAACAGATTTTATCATTTTCTCTTATTTGTTTATATTCATGTCTTTTTTGACATTTAATGATTATCCAATTTTTAAAACTTCTTATTCTTTCTCTTAAGGTGTATGGTATATTTTTTTATTTTTTTATTCCATCATTCTATTATGGTTTTATGTAATGTTTTTTAGGTAATTTTTGAAAAAAATATTTACTAATAAGCTTCTTGGATGGAGGGTGGTAATGTATATTTAATTTATTGCAGTATCTAAGTATTTCTTACTTATGGAAGCGTTATCCTGTATTTGTAAATATTATTGAATGTTAAATTTGTAGACTAAATTTTTATATTTTTTGTCATTTTGTGAGCTGCTAAGACCTTAAAAATTGAAGGGTTTGATTGTGTGGTAAGAGAAGTTTATATGATTACATTCAAACTACTAGACCACTTAAGCCTTTTTTTGTCTCTTATACAAACTAAATCTAAAATATCAAATCTATAATTTGTATAAAGTTCAAATTTTGGTGGGATATTACATCTAATTCCCCAATGTTGAAGGGTTTGATTGTGTGATTGGAGAAGTTTGTATGATTACACTTATATCACTAGATCATTCATATAAGAATTTTTTTTCATCTCTTATACAATCTAAATCTAAAAGATCATATCTATAATTTTCATGAAGTGTGAATTTTGGTGGGATATTAACTCTAGTTCCCTAACGTAATCCTCCTTCCATTTTGGATTGTTGTTTTATTCTATAATGTAGGTAAGGTTATTCTAGCCTTTTCCTATTTATTTCTTCTCCTCTATATGGGTTATATGTTTCTTCTTAATAAAATTCTAGTAATGAAATTAGTTTTATATGTTTTTTGGGATCATATCATATTTTCTAGTTTAGAATATGTTTTACTGATTATTGTCATATCATCTTCCACTTTGTTTGTACACCATTTTTCATCATAATGCCTTTCTAGCTTTTAATCTGATAAGGTTAACAAACTAAGTATTTTTCTACTTCCCTATTCTCAGGATTCATAAACTATTTTTTTAATTATTTTATATATTTTATGATTATAACCTTTTTTTTTATCTTTGGATTTTTCTCATTCCTAGGTATCAATACAATTGATCTCCTAGGTTATTTTTTTAATCCTAAAAATAGATCAAACTTGTAACCTATGATTTAATTATCTCTCGGTTTATTATTAACGTTTCTTTTTAATTCTCTGAATTCTTTATGTATGTCTTGTTGTATTTTTTTATTATAACTATATTCTTTATTTCTTTTAAAAGTTTTTTTGTCTTTTATTTATGTCTTATAAGGACTTTATGTTTAATTTTTCTACTATATCCATTTCTTTTGCTAAAAGTTTACTATTGTTACATGGTCTTTTGATATGCCTATAAGGCTTCCATCAAAAACTAATTATATATTATGTAGTTTATTTTTAAAGATTATTAGGATAACAATCATGTCATTTTCTTCCTAACATTACGTGATAGACTAATGTTTTCATTATTTTAACTTCTTGTTTTAGATTTATAACCTATGTTTATTTGTGACAAGTTTCTCTTTAGGATCTAAAAACATAAACCATGATACATTAGTATTTCTTCTTATATTACTTTTTTCTTCCTAGTATCAAAGGTTTTTTTTAACATTTAAGTTCCATTCTTCTAATATTTTGAAGTCTGTTAATATTTTTTATTTTATTACTTGTCCAATTTCTTGGAAAGTTTTATCTATTTATGTGAATTCATTTTGTTTATATATTGAATATTATGGTTGTTTGTTGAATATCTTACTATATAGTATACTGAAAATGGATTAGTTTCTTTTATTAAACCTTTTCTTTTGAATTTATAGACAAAACTTAACACTTTATTTAAGTTCTTATCATTAATATTAATGGCAAAGCTAGGATATGTTTTAATTTTTAATATATGATATCCTAAGTTTTCATGAATCATTCATAATAAATCATCTTTTTATTTATTTATTATTAATGTACATTAGTGTTATTTTTATTGGTGTATCTATTATATCTCTAAAATATGCTATTATTAATATTCAAATTTCTCTTAAATAGATGTATACAATTTTTCTTTAATCATTTTAGGGGATTTTAGTTTATCTATGATGTTTGTTTTTTCAATTAATGATATGTTATACATTCATTTTATATTTGTAATATTAATACTCATTTTTTTATTTATTCCATAATAAACTATATATTTTCTTAAAATGACGAGTCTTTAAATCCATCTCATTCTTTAAGATTTAATATTGTATTTTTTATTTAATAAGTTTGTTTTTACTAATTATCATTTCTTGTGAGAAACATCTTGAGATGTCTTATGTTTTTGTTTCTATTATTTCATATTATTTCATATTGTTTCTTAATTTTCTATTATTTATACTATTTTTATGGATAAAATGTTATTATTTAATTTTGTTAACTTTAACTTTCATTAAGTTTGATAATATTTTTGATATTTTTAAAACTTTAAGAATATTTGTGATATTACTTCAAAACTTTTGAATATTTTCGATAATTATCCATATTTTTAGGAAAACATCTAAGCATATATTCACCTTTCTTTTCGGTGAAAGTATATCCATGTGATTGAGGATGGAAATGGGCAAAGGGATGGACGATGATAGTTATGCTAATAAACATAACCACTCCGTATAAATTTTGGATATATTCAAATAAGAATCGTTAGTTATGAACTCATAGTAGTTTTTCTATATTTTAACCACTTTTTTTAAACATTTATTCAAAAATATATGTAGTTTTAAAAAATTAAATTTTAACATAATTCTTACTCTAATGTATTATTTAAAATATTAACACTAATTTTTATTTTTTAACTATTTAGTACGTAATTAATATAAGTATTTTGCATTTTATTATTAAAAATATATTTTTATATATAATTATTTATAAAAAATATTAATATATTTTAATTTTAATTAACTATATTTTTAATATTTTAATAATTATTAGAAATATTCAATGATTGTATTTTATTCTGTATCTTAAGGAATATACATGATGCCTTTATATAGGAAATACAAGTAAACTAGATGTGCCTAAAGCCCATAACATATATATCTATTAACAGATATGATATACATTAATAGGTATACATTAACAATCTCCCTCAAACTGAAGGTGGATGTGAAACCAACTTGAGGTTGTCAACCAAATTACTAGTGCATCCCTTAGGAAGTGCCTTGGTGAAGATATCTACAAGTTGATCATTGGACGAGATGTGGAAAATCTTGAGAGCACCATGGACAAGATAAGAACGAATAAAGTGACAATCAATCTCAATATGTTTAGTCCGTTCATGAAAGACATCATTATGAGAAATGTGAATGACACTCTGATTGTCACAATAAATAGGAGTAGTAGAGGATGTGGACACACCCAAATCCTTAAGAAGCCATCGTGGCCAAAGGAGTTCAGATGTGGTATCAACAAGAGTACGATATTCTGCTTCAATACTGAAGCGAGCCACGAAAGTTTGTTTCTTACTTCGCCAAGAAATCAAAGAAGAACCAAGGAGAAAGAAATAAACTGTAGTGGACCTGCGATCAGTGGGATCTCCTACCCAATCAACATCAGAGAATGCACAGAGTACAAAAGGAGACTGAGTTGAGTAGAAAAGGCCATGTAAGAGAGTGTCCTTTTAAGTATTGTAGAATATGCATAACAACAGAATAATGAGTCAATCATGGACCGGACAAATACTAGCTCATCTGATGAACAACATAAGAAATGTATGAGCGAGTAACTATGAGATAAACCAGGCTTCCAACCAATCGTCTATAAAGAGAGGGATTAGACAATGGTTTCCCTCCGAAGGTGTAAGATGTGCATTAAGTTCAATTGCAGTGGCAATAGTCTTGTTGTCAAGTGAGTCCAACTCGAGATAAAAGGTCAGATTCATAATTTGCTTAAGTAATATAAAGACCATATATGGAACAAGTGATCTCAAGACCCAAGAAATAGCTTAGATGTCTAAGGTCTTTCATCTCAAACTGTTGACTAAGAAAATGCTTGAGTTCTTGAATGCCACTGAGGTCATCACTAGTTATAATCATATCATCCATATATAGGAGAAGAAAAATGGTGCCTTTATCATTGCAACAAAGAAATATGACAGAATTATAAGGACTAGCAGTGTAACCCAAGCGAAGGATGGTGGAGCTGAACTTGGAAAACCATGCTTATGGAGCTTGTTTAAGGCCATAAAGTGAAAATGGAAGGCGACAAACCTTGTTTGTTTCAATAGAAAGACCATGAGAATGTTACATATAGACTTCTTCATATAGATCCTCATTAAGGAAGGAATTTTTAACATCCATCTGGAAAAGGTCCCATTTACTAGCAGTGGTAACAACTAAGAGGGCACAAAAAAATGAGATACAAGCAACTGGAGCAAAAGTATTTTCATAATCAATCCCATACTCTTGTGTAGATCCTTTTGCAACAAGACGAGCCTTGTAGCGCTCGATGGACCCATCAGAGCGAGTCTTGATCTTATAGATCCATTTACAACCAACCACAGACTAATAATGAGGGAGTGTAACCAGATCCCAAGTATGGTTTTTAGTTAATGCATCAATTTTCTTTTTCATTGCAATCTGCCATAAAGGGTCAGTAGATTCCTCATGATAGGTGTGGGGTTCATAGAGTATAGCAAGGGCAGTGTAATAATGATAGTCAAGTAAATATGAAGGAATAGATCTTACTTGAGTTGAGTGGCGAGGTAGAATGTCTTGTGGATGATCTTCAGGCGGGGCAAGAATAGGGGACCTAGGCTCAAGATGGGGTAGCTCGTCATCAACTTGTTCATCTACAACCCGTCTAGGAGAATCATCAAAAATATCTGAAGATTGAATGGAAAATTCCAAAGGAGGATCAAGGGTATCTGTAGGAGCAGGAGACTCATTTGGAAAGATTTCTAAAACAGAAGAGTTAGTTAAGGAAGAACGAAAGTGAGAGAGTTTAATAAATAAGTGATGTTCCCAAAAGACAAATTTATAGGATACATGAAGACGATGAGAGACAGGATCATAACATCAATACCTTTTTTGAGTTTCACCATAATCAAGAAAACAACAAAGTCTAGATCGAGGCTCAAGTTTGTTGTGCCCATGAGGTTGAAGAAGAACAAAACAAGTAGATTCGAAGAAGTGAAGGTAATGCTAGTCAGGGGATAACCCAAAAAGGTGCTTATACAGAGTCTGATTATGAATGACAGTGCTTAGAATGTGATTAATGGCATGAACAACATGAAGAGTGACTTCACCCCAAAATAGGATAGGAACTTTGGCAGAAAGAAGAAGAGCACAGACAGTGTCAAGAATATGACGAAGTTTTCTTTCGACTTGACCATTTTTTTGAAAGGTACCTAGACAGGTTAGATGATGTACAATTCCATAGGAATGTAACAAATCTTGAAAAGCATATTGAGTATATTTAAGAGCATTATCAAATCAAAAGGTTTTGATATGTTTAGAGAATTATGTTTCAACCATTTTTGCAAAGTTATTGTATATTGGTAAGATTTCATAGGAAAAATCCAACTATAATGAGAATAATCATCAATAAAACAACAAAATAACGAGATTCACCAATACTAGTAACATGAGAAGGTCCCCAAATATTAGAATGAATTAACTCAAAAATACTATTTGAGATAGATTTACTATTATTTAAAGGTAAAACTGGTTGTTTTCCTAACTAGCATGAAGTACAATCAAAATTGTATTTGGACATAGAACCCAATAGACCTTTATAAGCTAACTGTTATACTTGAGTGGATGAGACATGACCAAAACTAGAATGCCAAAGTGTGAGAGAAGGCAAGGAAGAAACTACAGCAGTTGCAGCAGTAACAGAGATAGAAGCAATAGGTGAAAGATGAAGATTGTTCACAGGAAACATACGCCTAACCCTAAGACCAGTCCCAAGCTCTTGCCCCATCCTTAGATCCTACACAATACACCCAGAATAATAAAAAATAAGGCGATATCCTAGTTCAGCTAATTGTCCCATAAAGCATAAATTATAGGATAGGTCAGATATATGAAATACCCTAGGAATAGAGAGGTTAGAGGTCGAAACAAAACCTAGACTATTCTCATGCATGATGGAACCATCAACTATATGAATATTAAGAGGATGTGGTATAGGGTCAAGTTTGGAGAATAAAAATGAGTGAGGTGTCATGTGATTACAACATGTAGAATAAAAAAGCCAAGTTTGAGACTTACCAAGCAGAATTGAGAGAGCAATGGAAAAAGATGCATTACTAACCATATGAATAACTTGAGTTATGATCTTCTATAGTTCAGTGAGGGAGAGGTTAATAGTGGATCCAGAAGATTGGGACTCAGTTGAAATGGAAGACATCAGCGGAGTAGGCTCAGTATTAGTAACAACAATAATAGATTTGTTGCGACGGTAACAAGTCTCAATGGTGTGGCCAAGACACTTGCAATAATTGTAGAACTTCTTGTTGGTCTTCTTGTGACGATTGCTAGAACCAGAGGAATCACCTAACTGTTGAGGTTGCTCAATGGTAGGAGTAGAAGAAGAAGGAGTAATAGCCAAAACATTAAACTTATTCTGGGCTTGAAGGGTTGCAAGTCTAGCTTTTTCTCTAACCAACTCGTTTACGGTAGTATCAAGAGATGAAGGATGACTGCAATTGAGAAGCTGACCCTGGATGGGCTCAAAGTCCTTATGAAGTGACATCATGAACTCATTGAGACGAAATTCATCTCTAACTGTTTCATATTGTTGAGCATCCTTTAAGCATGCCTAAATTAGATCACAAAGGTCAATTTAGTCCCAATGAATGCAAAGTTGATCATAGTATTCATTAATGGATTGCCCTAGTTCTTGTCAAAGTTGATGCAATTCAACTACTAACTAATATTTCATAGATCCATAAGTAATGGAGTACCTTTTGGCCAACATATCTCATGTTGATTTTGCATTATCAAAGTTGCCCAATAGATTGGAGTTGGAGGGAACAAAAGTATTCTGAATCCATATGAGGATCATGTGGTTATGGATATCCTATTCAATCATGCGACTGAGGTAGGCAACATCTTCTTCACTCGCTCTTTTGACAGGAATGGTAATTTCACCACTACAGTAATGCCAGAGCATGCGACCCTTAAGAAACTGCACATAGCTTGAGACCAAGATAAGTAATTCTTGATCCCTTCCAATACAGTATTGATGAGGCGAGGAAGAAAAACATCATTTTTATCTATTTAGAAACACAAATTGCAAAAACGAGGTCTTAGTGAAAAATGGGTAGGGAGAACCTAATCTGCAAAACGTCAACCATGTAGTAAAGTCAACAGTCAACGGTCAACGATGGTTAACAATGATGTCAACTGTATGTGATGATGACGTCAGCCCTAGGTGACGTGGTGATGACATCAATGGGACTTGAGGGTGGAGTTTGAGGTATGTGAGGTGCGTGAGGAAGAGGCGTAGTTCCTTTGTGTGGCACGTGAGAGCGTGTATGTACGCCGATGGTTGTAGGACTTCCACGGCTGTGTAGTTCGGGGTGAGTTGATCACTGTGGTACTTGTAAAAATGTTATCAGAGCAAGATGCACGGTGGAGCGCGGTTTCTATGGGTGGCGCGTGAGGGTGCGTGTTGATGCTGATGGTTGTAAGATTTCCACGGTTGTATAGATCAGGACAAATCGATCATTATCGTACCTATAAAAAGGTTACCAGAGCAAGATGCACAACGGAGACGGTGATTGCAGTGGTCTATGTGGTGCGGGACTCCTCAACGACGATGATTGTAGGCTCGGAACCCAAGGGCAACGGCTGAAGAACGTCGAAGGTTCAACGGTGAGTGATTACAACGACTGTTGTGACGGCGGAAACGATAAGGGTGGAATAACACCATGTTAAAAATAATTAATAATTGTATTCTATTATGTATCTTAAGAAATATACATAATACTTTTATATAAAAAATATATGTAAACTAGATATATCTAAATGTCATAACATGTATATCTATTAACAAATATGATATAATTAACAAATATATATTATATTAACATGTATACACATTAAAAATAATAATTTTTGTTTTATTTTTAAAAAATTTATGAAATTTTAAGTGATAATTATTTATAACTAAAATTTTCATAATAATTAAAATGCTCATTAGTAGTGAAGGTTAAGTTTTGATAAGGAAGTGTACATTAACAGTAAATCACAGTATACATGTAGTTATGGTCATTTATTGGGCAATGCAGAAACTTCATCATCTTCACAACAGTGCTTTCACGTGCACACTTCTCAATCTCAACAGAACACTAATTAATGCACTAATGTAGTCACGTGAAATGATACCTACGCATAATTTCAGAACCAAAACCAAATATAAAATCAATAAATATAATTATATATTTGTAGAACTTACAAATTTTAATTTTATCTTACACAACTTTGAATTTTAAGTCAACAGTAACATGTGATATATTGTTATTAATTTAGATGTAAGTTTAAGAAGAGGGTCTAATATTGTTCACGTAAGTGCATCCGTGGATTTAGGATATGTATTTAGAAATAACATAATATATATAATAAAATATAATATTAATTATTTTAATTGATATTTATTTTTAATTAAAAAAATAGGATATGTTTATTTTAATAACAATATATTCAAATTATTAAATTATTAAATTTATTAAATTTATTATAAGATATTGAGTATTAAAAACTTAAAATTTAAATTTTAGATGTAATAGTTTTATTTTATACATATAATTTATTTATAATTTTTTTATTATTATTATATTTAAAATTTTGTTTTTCCAAAGTTTAGTTGGAGCACGTCTCTCCTTACGAATATGTACGTACGTATGTTGTGCATGTCATGCTTGTTGGTAGAGGTGTTCATAAATCGGACCAAATTGTAAAATTGGACCGAATCGGATCGAATTGAACGGTTTTACAAATCAAACGGTCCGATCCGATTTGTATTAATTTTAGATCGTTCGAACCGTACCAGACTGGTTTAATAATATATTAAAAACTTCTCATTAATGTGTCAAAAAATTGAACCAAACCGAAAACCGAACTAGACTGAATGATTTTATAAATCAAACGGTCTGGTTCGATTTGTATTAATTAAAACTGTTTCAAACGATTCGATTCGATCCGGTTCGAGTAATATAAACGGTCTGATTCGATTAAAGTTTTTTAACCAAAACCGGACCGATGGAGACCCCAACTTGTTGGTGAGGAGGTAGAGTGATTTACTAGTAAAAAGTGGAATCACAACGTATCGAAATGTGAAAAAACGACCTATCTTTTTTCTTCAATAAACTTGTTTTCTCTAGATTTTTCCTTCTAACTATATGTTGACCTCGCCCTCACAAACTCTCTCTTTTCTTGCTTTTTATCTTTGATTTTCTCATCTAATTGCCTTGTCTTTGTTGCTTTTCTCTTCTAGTTGCATAGCTACTCTAGATTTTTTTTTTGTTTCTTTATATGGGTTTTTGGTATTTGTGCCTTAAGTTTGATTACGATTTCAAATGGAAGAACTATGTTATCTAATGGATCAAATTGATCTCACGATTAACCTAGGAGAATTGATTAAGTCTAAGTAGCACATTTTTGATGTAATTGTAGCATGTCTCGTTTGTCAAAAGCTGGTGAATATGGATGCATTATTTTGTATGCATCAAAATTATTGGACTAAGAATGGGAGATTAGATTTGAATGTAGTTGATCGGAACACTTTTATTTTCTAGCTTAAGGAAGCTTTGGATATTGAGTTTGTATTTAGGAAAGCCCTATAAAGTTTCAATAATAGTTTATGTCACTTTTATCTCTATCTTTTTATTTCACTCCTATTTTTTTGAAATACACAATCTTCCTGTGGATTGAAGAATTGAAGTAATTGCTGGAGTTATGAGTCATGTTGGTGTTGTTCTTGATATGGATAAATTTTCTTTGACTAGTGGATCTATGAGATCAGTAATAGTCCGTATTAGCTTTAAGATTACTAATGCTTTGTTTTCTAGTGCATGGATCTCTTTAAAGGCTGGTCATGCATGGATAAAGTTTAAATATTAGAGACTTCTTGATTTTTGCTATTATTTTGGTCGGATTACACATAATAGTCATTTTTGTGAGGTTACAAGTGATGTTTGCATCAAATTTGATGGAAACTATGCTCAATATAGAGAGTGACTTTGGTATGGTATGAATATAAGGGTTCTATTGCATATTAAGGATGTCAAGATTTGAAGAAGAAGGAACTTGAGGGTTTAATTTTTGGCACTAAAAGTTTTATGGAAAAAAAGAAGAATGGTGATAGAAAGATGGGCAGGGGAAAGGAAAATAGTGTCTCTAGTAATGGAAAGAATAAATCAGCTTGTAAAACTAGTATTGTTGGGAAATTATACAAATTCCCGATAAACCAGATTTATAAGAAAGCAAGAATAAAATAACACACAAATTTGATAATGGAGTTCGGCCAATCTTGCTTACGTCTCCGGACCTGTTGCAAATCTTTTTACTAAAAGGGGAGAAATTACACAAGGTGTTTACAATACTCACAACTCACAACCCAATTACATCCAAGAAAATTACTCTCAATTTTCTCTCACAAAAGCTTTTCTCTCAATTGGAATGAACACTTTGGATGATTAATTCATTACAATTATACATCTATTTATAGGAAAATTCACTCCTTGAATTACTCCTTAAATTAATGGTTCCTTGAATTGCTCCTTGTTTTTCTCCATGAATTACTCCATGTTTTGCTCTATGTTTTGCTCCTTGTTTTGCTCCATGTTTTGCTCCTTGTTTTGCTCTATGTTTTACTCCATGTTTTGCTCCTTAATTTGCTCCTTAAATTAAGGACCTTTATAGCAATCTTCAACAATCTCCCACTTGAAGACTAATTTCAATCTGTCTTCACACCTCGATCAATGCAGTAACTTTTCTAGTCTTGTTACTCTAGCAGACCAACTGAAGTTGAGCACAACTTCAATTTGTCAATAGTCACCACCTTTGTTAACATATCCGCTGGATTTTTGCTTCCTTGAATCTTCTCCAGTATTAACACATCATCTTCTAATAGGAATCTGATGAAGTGATAACGAAGTCCAATATGCTTGGTTCTATAATGAAATGTTGAATTCTTCGCCAAGTGTATTGCACTTTGACTATCACTATGTAGAACATTCTTCTCCTATTTGAATCCCATCTGAGTTAACAAACCTTGAAGTCATATCATCTCTTTACTAGCTTCATTCACTGCTACATACTCAGCCTCTGTAGTGGATAGAGTGACAATTTTTTGTATTTGTGACATCCAACTAACAGTTGTAGTTCCAACAGTAAATATATAACCGGTGATGCTTCTTCGGTGATCAACTTCACCTTCAAAGTCTGCGTCTACGTACCCTTGTACTTTTAGCTCTCCTTTACTAAAGTACAAGCACTTTTCTGTGGTGTCTCGCAGATACCTCAAAATCCACTTGACTGCTTCCCAATGAGTTTTCCCTGGGTTTGACATAAATCTGCTACAACTCCCACTGCATGGCCAATGTCTGGTCTTGTACAGACCATTGCGTACATCAAACTTCCAATGGCTGAGGCATAAGGAACCTTAGCCATGAATTATTTTTCTTCCTCTGTCTGAGGGGACTGATCCTTGGATAGGCAAAAGTGACTGACCAAGGGTGTGCTAACTTGTTTGGCGTTGCCCATGTTGAATCTCTGTAAAACATGATTGATGTACTCTGCTTGAGATAACTGCAAGGATCCTTTCTTCTTATTTCTTGTGATTTGCATTCCAAGAATCTTCTTTGTTGGACCCAAGTCTTTCATGTCAAACTCCTTTGACAATTGATGCGTTAACCTTCTGATATCATCCATATCTGAACCTACTACTAACATATCATCAACATAAAGTAGTAAAATGATATAACTGGACCTATATCTCTTAAAGTAGCAACAATGGTCGGCATTGCACTTCTAGAAACCTTCCTTGTGTATGAAGTTGTCAAACTTTTTGTACCATTGTATTGGGGCTTGGTTCAGGCCATACAAACTCTTCTTAAGTTTGCACACCATGTTCTTCTTCCCTCTTTCTAAGAAACCTTCTGGTTGGTACATGTAAATCTCTTCATCTAAATATCCATAAAGGAATGCAGTCTTCACATCCAACTGTTCAAGATGAATATCTTCAATGGCTACAATACTCAACACTAATCTGAAGTTGTCAACTCCTTCCTTCTGTTGAAACCCTTTGACAACTAGGCAGACTTTGTATCTTTTGGAACCATCATGCTCATCTTTCACCCGGTACACCCATTTGTTGTGAAGTGCCTTCTTTCCCATAGGTAACTTAGCTAGTTCCCATGTCTGGTTGGAGATGAGGGATTTCATTTCTTCTTTCATGGAAAGCTCCCACTTGTTAGAATCTTAAGTCTGACAAGCTTCATCATAGCATTCAGGCTCCCCTTCATCAGTCGACAACATATAGTTCATGTACCTCCTGTTAGGCATATGAGGTCGAGAAGACCTTCTCAATACAGAAGTTGGAGTAAGAGGTTGTGGTGTGTAGGAATACTGTGTACTACTTTGTCCAAAAAGTTCCTCTGGCTGAGGACTTATTACAATTGGTTCTATTACGGAACTATCTAGGACATCATTTATATCTGCAAATACTGACTCATTCTGCTTTGAGTCATTGGCGTCTACTTTATGCATGTCCTTATACATCACCCTTTCATTGAAAATCACATCTCTGCTATGGATAACTTTCTTGTTTTCGTCATCCCAAATGCGGTAGCCAAACTCATCCTCAGCATAGCTGATGAATGTGCATTTCTTGGATTTAGGATCAAGCTTATTCCTGCCTTGATCACTGATATGCACAAATTCTACACAACCGAAAACTTTTAAATGTGATAGTTTCACCTCTTTTTCGTTCCATACCTCCTCTGGTATTCTATGCTCCAATGGAACAGATGAGCCTCAGTTGATCAAGTAAGTTGCCATGTTGACTGCTTCTGCCCAGAACTACTTCGGTAGACCTAATTGTATACGAATGTTTCTGGCTCTTTCTGTCAACGTTTGGTTCATACGCTCAGCTACACCATTATGTTGAGGTGTGCTTGGCACAATTCTTTCCATTCTGATCTCGTGCTCATAGCAGAAATTTTTAAATTTGGTGTCTTCATATTCAGCACCATTATCGGTTCTGAGCTTTTTGATCTTTAAACTCGTCTCATTTTCTACCATAGCTTTCCATCTTCTGAAAGCCTCAAATACTTCAGACTTATGCTTTAGAAAGTAAACCTATACCTTCCAAGATTGATCATCGATGAAAGCCACGAATTTGTGTTTCCCACCAATAGATGAAACGATCGTTGGTCCCCAAACATCAGAGTGAATAAGCTCTAGTCTTTCCTTCTTTGGGGTTCTGCAACTTGTTTGAAAGCTGACTCTCTTTTGCTTTCCAAGTATGCAATCTTCGCACATGTCTATCTCCATAGACTGTAGACCTGGAAGTTTTCCCTTTAAGTGCATAATCTTCATCCCCTTCTCACTCATGTGGCCTAGTCTCTGGTGCCACAGATTTGGTGTTTCATTACCTGATGCAACTGTGATTGAACAACATGCCTCTGCTGTCATGTAAAAAGTGCCACTCTTCTTACCTCGAGCAACCGTCATTGCACCCTTTGAAATCTTCCAATCATCACCATGGAAGATTGTAATGTAGCCTTCACTGTCTAACTACCCTACTGAGATTAAATTCCTTCTAAGATCGGGAATATGCCTGACATCCTTCAGCTCCCAAACAGACCTGTTCAACTTAATCTTCACTACACCTTTGCCAATAATAGCACATGGTTGATCATCACCAAGATATACCTTTCCAAGGTTTCCGGGGACATATTTCTTGAAGAATTCTTTCTATGAAGTAGCATGGAATGATGCTCCAGAGTCTAACACCCAAGATTCTTCCTTGCTATCCAAAAAGCATATCAATGCATCATCTCCTCCTAAGGTGGAAGTAACATTTTTCCTCTACCTTCACTTGTTTGTCCTGCGGTGCACTCTTACACTAATTTTTGTAGTGCCCAGTTCTTCCACAATTCTAACACTCGATAGTCTTCAAGCTATGGGAATTATTAGGATTCCTGGATTTGGACCTCCTGTCCTTCGATCTACCTCGGTAGTCTGTTCTATCACATCCATTCTTTTTGGTTGAATTTCTTCCTCTTGACTCTGTATGCAAAACTGAAGAATTTGACGATTCACTTGACTCTCTACGTCGGATCTCTTCACTGAGAACCAGATCACGAACATCGTCAAATTTCAACTTATTGCTTCCTGACGAGCTACTCACAGCCTTGACAGTAGCATTCCAGCTTTCTGGTAAAGAAGACAAAAGTATCAATGCTCGTACTTCTTCATCGAATTCAATTTCCACTGAACTCAATTGGTTTTTGACTGTGTTGAGTTCATTGAGATGTTAAGCTACCGATGTGCCTTCATTCATCTGCAAATTGAACAGACGCCTCATCAAGTGCACTTTGTTTGAGGTTGATGGCTTCTCATACATATTGGAGAGAGCTGCCATAAGACCCATCTTGGTCTTTTCCTTTGCTATGTTGAAAGCAACATTACAGGATATGGTCAATCGAATAACTCTGAGGGCTTGTCTATCTAGAAGATTCCAATCTTCTTCCTTCATAGCCTATGGCTTCTTCCCTGAGAGAGGTTAATATAGATTTCTTTGATACAGATAATCCTCTATCTGCATTTTCCAAAACTTGAAATATGTGCCATCAAATTTCTCGAGTTTCACCCTTCCTTCATCTACGGCCATTGCTCCCACTCAAATCTAACTTCTTCCGGATCGTTTCTGAATATTTCTACAAACCACCGTGTATTAGAACACCTCTGTCAATGAACAAATATCATTGACAAAATTTTACTATTCACATGAATAGTAACCTTGTAGGAAATTGACAGAAATCACCACTAAAAGCTATGATACCAGTTGTTGGGAAATTACGCAAATTCCCGATAAGCCAGATTTATGAGAAAGCAAGAATAGAAAAATAACACACAAATTTGATAATAGAGTTCGACCAATCTTGCTTACGTCTCCAGACCTGCTGTAGATCTTTTTACTAAAAGGGGAGAAATTACACAAGGTGTTTACAACACTCATAACTCACAACCCAATTACACCCAAGAAAATTACTCTCAATTTTCTCTCACAAAATCTTTTCTCTCTAAGCTTTTCTCTCAATTGGAATGAACACTTTGGATGATTAATTCATTACAATTATACATCTATTTATAGGAAAATTCACTCCTTGAATTACTCCTTAAATTAATGGTTTCTTGAATTGCTCCTTGTTTTGCTCTATGAATTGCTCCTTGTTTTGCTCTATGAATTGCTCCATGTTTTGCTCCATGTTTTGCTCCTTGTTTTGTTCTATTTTTTACTCAATGTTTTGCTCCTTAATTTGCTCCTTAAATTAAGGAGCTTTATAGTAATCTCCAACAAGTATGGTGTAGGGGATGAGAGAAGGCAAAAGAAGGAGACCATGGATAGGGGATCTTGGTTTTCTGAGTAACATTCAAGATATTTTTGTCCAACCATACACGGAGTTTCAAGGAAGATGTTGTAGTTGATATAGAGAAAACTATAGCAAATTTGGCTTGCTAGGAGTTGAGTTTTCTATTAATGTTGTTGGTTTGGAATTTTGTTGGTGTTTATCCTTCTTGGCTTTCTTTGTAGGCCTATGTAGTATTTGTTTTGTTTGGTTATGTACTCTTTTATGTTGTTTAGTTTTGTTTTTTGGTTTTTTTGTTTGTGATTTTGAGGTTTTTCTCTTAGGTTTTGAGTTCTTCTTTTGTTTATGAGTTTGTGAGGGTTATGTCTGTGTGTTTAGAGATGTCTCTTTTAGCTTAGTCTAGCTAGATTACGATAAGGACTTTGCTTAGTTCTCTTTACATGCTTGCTACTGATGACTCTATGAAAATAGAGTCATTAGCGCACTTTTTCACTTAATATTTACTTGTTTTATTTAATAAATAGTATTTGTGTGCCTAAAAAAAATTAAAATATAAACTTTTTAGTGAAAAGGGATGAAAATATAATTTTTGGAATTTTTATGAATTTTTAACGTAGGATCAATTAGAAGCTGCCACGTGACATGCCACGCAAGCATAGGAGCTGACTGAGCAAGCCACATGGATGTCATGAAAGCACGAAGAACAAATCACGTTGCACCGCGTGTGAGTAGGAGAAACACGCGTCATGTGTTAGCATGACGTTCAATCCGAGTTCGGAAATCAGTCAACGCAGTATCACACGTGTCACCACGCTATTGCTTGAAGCATTCTACCTGTGCGCCACGCCATCCGTTCCTACGAATCATGTCTCTCCACGTGGTTCTGACTCGGTGAACGTTGACTCTGACTGGTTTCCCCTACCACGCGTCACTCTCTGATTCGACCAATGAACTTCTGATGCCACGTGTCACGCTATGATTGGCTAAAATTGTCATTTTTGCTTGTTTTGATCGAAGCCCTTGATTTGAAGCTGATCGGATGGTCCAAATCGCACCTGAGCTTTATTTAAACCCTTAATCACTCCATTAACCCTAAAATTGGCCTCTATTAGCATAATTTTGGTCAGTTTTTAGAGCTAAAGAGAAAGAAAAATAAAGAAAAATTCAAGAAACGACACAATTTTGGTGGAGATTCAAGAAAAAATTAATTATACAATTCAAGAGATTGATTGTATTTCTTTTTCTACTCTTTTCTTTATTAATTTTATGTCTTCCTTTATGAAAAATATGAGCTTTATGAACACAATTATGTGTAATTAATTTATTAATCTAGGGATCTTATGAACTCAATTTTCAACATGTGATGATCTAATATATTTTTTTCTCAATTATAATATTAATTTAATTATATTATTTAATCTGATTTTTATGTTATTAATTGTTTGGCTAACAATTTATCTATAAAGGCAATTAAATAGATATGAGAAAATTATTTAATTGCTTGTCTTGATTAAATAACATGCATAGTTTCTAGGTAGAGATGTATGATTCTTATGTATGTGATCCATAATTGATGAATTTAATGAGTAGTATGCAATTTAATTGGCATGAGAGTGTGATTAAATTAATTACTATATGGTGTGTAGTTTACTTGAGAGAGGAATACATGCTAGGTTAGATTCAATTGATCATGTAATTAATTGATATTATATTGGGGGATTTTAGTGATTCGCATGTTTAGAAAATTGGGGGATTTTAGTGATTCGCATGTTTAGAAAATTGGGGGATTTTAGTGATTCGCATGTTTAGAAAATTGGGGGATTAAGTATTCCTAGATATTTTCTCATATATATGATTTAATTAATTATTGCTATTTACTTTTAGTTATTTTAATTTTGCTTTCTTAAGATATAAAAACACACAAAAAATTGATTTTTATTATTTTTAGTTTAAAAAATTAGTTTCTAAAAAAATAATCTATGTGGTAACGATCTTTATTTATCATTATATTACTTGTTACAATACGTATACTTGCGTATTTATTGCACACACAATTTGCGTGGCGATTAGCTACTAACTTGGTGCTAGATACTCTTAGGCTTTGATTCCTAGGGTAATTTGTCTATACTGCTATTGATGGAATTGTTTAGGATTTGGTTTTAGTGGGTTTTATAGTTTTTTCATGTTTTTGGTTTCATTGTTTTGATTATCTCCTTGTAAGTCTCTCTTTAGCTTGTATTTGTTGTCCTCTCTTTTATTGAAGTTTCTTTATATTTTAAACCAAAAAAACATTGCTCAAGTACTAATTTAGACTATAGAGAATGAGTTGCTATGTAGTCTAAGTATATCCATGTGATAAAAATACAAGGATTATTTATTATATTTTTGTAGTTAATTATAATTAAATTTTATTATTGTTGAATAAAATTATTGTTAATAAAAATTAATCTCAAATGTTTATCTACCCTTAGAATTGATTAGCCGTAACTTTCTAATAATTTAATTAATTGATATTTTAACAACGTTATGAACAATTGTATTTTCAAACAATATTTACCTTGCATTAAGGTTGTCAACGAGACAGGGTATGGTAAGAAACCTACTTCTCGTTTCCATTCTCGATTTAGAATTTGTTCTTTATTTTTATTTAAAATTCTTGTAAGGACATATCAGTAATCTTTAATGAAGAAATGTGACCTCCAAATGAGAAAAGATGATCCAATAGCAATTTAAATATTATTTTTATTGTTTTAATAATTTTTTATTATTATTATAAAAGAAAAATTATAGAAAAAATTAAGCCAATAATAAATATTTTATAATAAAAAAAAGAAATTTTAGCCAATAAATAATAACAAAAATAATATTTATATGAAATAGAGAAAAATAAAATATATGTAACAATAACTATGTAATCATTTTATACTAAATAACATCGATTGAATTGTGTTACAAACTAATTTGAAATAATAAGAATAAATTATAAAAAAAATATTTTTAGAATTAAAATAAATTTTATAAAAGAAAAATTATGTATGTTTTAAAGAATAAAAACATACTTATAAAATATATAATACATTTTTTATTAATAATTTTAGCTTAAATATTACTAAATTAATATATATATTAAATAGGCTATATAGTTTGGAGGAATGGGATGAAAAATATAATCTACGTCTTTATCTCGCTTTATAATATAAAATATAAATCAACGTTCTCTATTTTTTATTTTATTGTTCCTATTCTTATCCAACTGAATAATCATCTCATAATTTTTTGTGCATGGGAAAATTTGATGTTATTGACCTAAATTAACAACTCATTAAAATCTATTTATGTCATAAAAAAGTTGGGACCCACTAATACATAATTTTTTTATAAGATGTGTTATTACCATGTCTGATATAATAGTTAATTATAGGTTAAAAATAGATTTTATTATTTTAGTTAATAATTTTCTAACACATCAGTTGTAATTGTACTACAATTTGTGGTAAAAAGAAGTGTCCACCACGATGAACCCAAGTTTGAATCCTTTGTAATGTTCTCTTTACTTTATTAAAAAAAGACTTTAATACCTTCTTTAAAAAAATGTGTACAATAATAAAATATTGGAATGTTAAGGGTAAATAAATTTGTAGTTATATTAATCATTATATATTATATGATCAAAAAAATTTGAAAAGAGAAATATTATATATCACAATTAGTTGAGTAACAGTTTTTCATTAAATATAGTTATTTTAAGTCTGATTGTACTTACTAATAATATTGTTCCACCTCACTTGTAAATTATCACATACTTATAATAAGTATATTTTTCCTTTCAAAAATGATGAAATTATGCATTTCAAAAAATTCTACCATATGTCATTGCTAGTATATGTTGCGTATGGTATGATCATGAAGGCTCTTGTAGAGAATCATCTCATCCCTATTAGCATGCATTCTTATGATACAAGCATGTAGTCTTGTGTAGACAATGATTTCCATAGCCAATAATTAGTTAGATGGTTGTAAATAACTCTACACTTTATTCTATGTTTGTAAAAGAATCTATAAATATTCTTGTAAGGCATTAATAGAAGGTAGTAAGAACAATCTCAAATTTTTGAAATACATTTTGTTATATGTTATAAGAGCAAAATATCAACTTTCTTGAAGCTTTGATTGGACCTTTAATGGGTTCTACACGACATGTGAGAAGAAACGATGACTCCACTAACAATGGTGCTGCACAAACCTTGTTTTCTTTTGGAACCACAACCTCCATGGCTTCACTTCCTATTAACATGAACTTCTTCGTAAATCTTGACAACTCTAATTATCTACTATGGCGCAATCATATTCTTTCTGTGATAATTTCTTATGGATTAGAATCAGTTATTGATTCCATTGTGGCTTTACCATCACAACTCTTACCTAACACCTCAACAATTAACCCTAAGTATGCTAAGTGGAATAGAACAAGAAATCTTGTTAAATCTTAGTTTTATGGATCCATCACACCTTCAATGAAACTTCATCGCCCTCGAAGATAATCAGCTACAATGTAGTGAAAAGCACTTGAGAAAATTTTCTATGTGTCTTCACAAACAAGACTAATTGATCTTTGATTGGATTTTCAAATCATGCACAAAAATTATCTTACAGTGGAAGAGTACACTCTAAAACTTAAAGGTATCACAGACAATCTAGTAGCCATTGGGGAAGTTGTTACTAAAAGATATCTTATTCTCTATAGACTAAGAGGACTTAACTATAATGCTTTCATTTCTTCCATGTCAATTCTCATGCATACAAGCTATGTCACATTTGGTGAGTTTCAAAGTGAACCTATGTTGTTTGATAAGAGACTGATTGGATAGAGATCCCAATAAGATATGAATACCTTCCTACAAACAAATATTGCAATTTTTTTTCATTTAATATCAAAGGTTATTTGGGTTCCTATAGTAATAGTGGTTCCAAAGGAAAACTTTAGGTCCAACTCTTGGAATATTCAAGATTTTTTGAATAAAAGTTCATCATTCCAACCCTTAAAGAGTGACTCTTCTTCAAATTCCTACAAAGGAAAGAAATCAGAAGGATCAAGTGTCAAGATTCAATGTCAAATTTGTAAGAAGATTGGCCATTTAGCTAATAAATTTTTCCAATTGAGGGATTTTATCAAGAACAATGGCTTCGAAGGTCCTGCAACCTTTCTAGCCAATAATGTACATTCAACTTGTCCACCAATAATCGGTTGTTGAACTCAAGGGTCACTCATCACATCACCCACAATGAAGAAAATCTTAGTCATATAACACTCTACAATGGTAGTGACTCTGTGACAATAGGTAATTGCAGTTCTATCTCTATCAAGAATCATGGTTCCACTAATTTGTATATGCCAAAAATTGGTTCAGTTTTGAGTCTTAAGCATGTTCTTCACACACCTTTTATTTCTCAAATCTTGTTTCTATAAACAAGTTATGCCATGATAACAATGTCATTGTTGACTAGTGCTTCAACAATCAAATGAACTTGGCTTGGTTGGTTTTACAGATTCAAATTGGGCTTCTTATCCTAATGATAGGAAAAGCATTGGTTGCATGGAATTTATTTCGATGATAACCTTGTCTTCTGGATGGCCTCGAAACAAAAACTTGTTACTAGATAGAGTGTTAAAGTTGAGTATAGAACCCTAGCACTTAGTTCTATAGAAATGATTTGGTTACATTCTCTATTGACTGAGCTTCACATAAAGACCACTCATTTACCTATATTTTTCATAGATAACATTAGTGCAAAGCATTTAGCAACTAACCTTATGATGCATGCTTATATGAAGCATGTGGAAATCAATTTTAATTTCATACATGACTTAATTAAAAAAAAACTCAATGTCAAATTTGTCCTTTCAAATGAGTAGATAGCATACATATTCACTATGCAATTAGGTGAAACAAATTTCAACTCATACAAAACCAAACTCATGGTTCTACCAACCCTAAATGTTTAAGAGAGGATGTTAGTATATGTTGCACATGGTATGAGCATGAAGGCTCTTATAAAGAATCATCTCGTACCTATTAGTATGCACTCTCATGGTATAAACATGTAGTTTTGTGTAGACAATAATTTCCATAGCAAAGAATTTGTTAGATTGTTGTAACTAACCCTACATTTTATTATGTGCTTGTAATAGAATCTATAGATAATTTTGTAAGGCATTAATAGAAAGTAATGAGAACAATCTCAAATTCTTGAAATATACATTCTATTATAATCATATTATGATTCATATGAGTAAATATATTTGTGTAAATTTATGTTTATTTATCATTTTGGGGTTTTATTATTACCTTAATATACTCTCATTAATTAGATTTTTTTCTCTACTTCCATTATGTGTTTTTTTTTAAATATATTAATCTTAAATTTTATTAATCTGAAAACCATGTTATCACGTACATTAATAACTATCAATAATTTTCCTAGCATATACCTATCTTATAAACATGTACATATCTCTTCAATTGGGTTAGTTAGGATAAATATTTAATTTTGAGACTCCATCCAATTTTGAAAATTGATGAACTAAATTGATGATTTACAATATTAACTAAAAAGGATATGATGACTCATATTTAATTATTTTGAATAATGATATTTTTACAATATTTTTATTATTATCATAATAAAATTAAAGTACATAAAATACCTATTTTATCTCCTTATTGTTGAATAAAATTATGATTATGATAATAATAATTTATATTGTAATAATATCACTTTTTAACAATAAGATCATTCTTTTTGGCTAAATGTATGGTTATTTTAGTCTAGTAATTAAATGGTTCATATATTTTAGTATCTTAATTTTTTAGAAGAGTTTCATTAATTTTCTAATTTAAAAATATGATAAGTTGAATTAAAACTTTTAAAATTTGAAATTTTTATAAGAATAAAATACAAATTATATATTTTATTAATAAAAAATTTTAAAAAAATATAAACTCTCTCTCTCGAGAGAGAGAGAATGAGTGAGAGTAAAAGAGAGATTATGAGAGGAGTGAAAGAAAAAGAGAGAGGATGAGAAAGAGGGAAGTAGATAGAGAGAGAGAAAGTGACTCAGAAAGAAAAACTGAATAAGAGAGGAGGGAGAAAAGAGGATTTTTTTCTTCTTATTTATTAATTTTTTTATTAATGAAATATATAATTTTTATTGTATCTTTAAAAAATCATAATTTTTTAAAAAATTAAATATAATTGATAAGAGTTAAATTATTACATTTTTGTTATGATTTAAATGTTGATATTTGTGTGAAAATTACGTTTATTTGATTATTTAATCCACAAATGTCATTTCACGGGTATTTCGTGTTTAAAGTGCAATTTCAGGTAAAATCATGATTTTGGAGAAGTTTGGGACAAAGTTCAATGATCGGGATTGAGTGAAAATAAAAAGAAAACAAAGTTTCAAAATTTAGAACTCTCGCCGCCGGCGAAAATCCTACGGAAACTTGGGTGAAAATCTTCCCGAGAGTACAAATTTTGGCAAATTCATCTCGCCGCCGGCCAAATGCATCTAGCCGCCGGTCACATTAATTTGGCCGCCGGCCAAAATCGGAAAACCAAAAGAATTATTTTCCAGAAATCTCGCCGCAGCGAGAATAATGTCACCGTCGGCGAGTTTCGTCCGAAAACACATTTTTTTGGTTGTTTTGTTCCAAAATTACCCCTAAAACCTTATATCTATATATACAATATGATGGAGAAAGGGGACACGGCAGAGAGGGGAGTTCAAAGCCATTTTTGGAGGAGAGAAAGAAATTTTGGAGAAACTTGAAGGATCTTCACCATTGTTGCTACCAAGTCTTCATCTTCTAGAGTTTTTCATCTCTTCTCCTTAGCTTTTATATTCTGCAATTTTTTCAGTTTTGTTATTCATGGATTCAATTGAAATAATGGTTGTTCTTATTTCCGTTATGAACTAATTCGTTTTTTTGCTAAGGCTATGATGTAGTTAAATAAAGAAAATCTGATTTCTTTTGTTATTGTTATATGAATTCATTGTTTTCAAGTTGAGTATTTATTTCCATGCTTAATGTTTTTAAATTTCTGATCAAGATTTAGATGATTTGTTGCATTATATTGAGACCGAGAGGAGATGTGTAATGAATGCTTCTTGTGATAAATACTGTATGTTGAATGCGAGTTTGACACCTAATGCATGATGTATATGGTTATTCTAGAAATTCCATAAATCATAATGTGTTTATTTGTGATTAAATCTTCATAGAAATATAGTTGGTTTTCATAGATAAGTAATTCTAATATAACTTGAGAGAGAGTATTAGATAAGTTTGGGTTTTTCAACCATCACTTTTAGCTTTGATTCTCATATAACATGACTTGAAATCGGATTGAATTGATTTAGCGAAATCAAATGCCTTAGCGTTTTTAATCATTTGTGAACAACATTAAATTTTGTTATTTGCATTTAGTTTTATGTTAATTTGCTTTTAAAACAATTTCAACAATTCGGTTTTCAAATAAAATTAGGGTTAGTTAATTTCGGTACTTAGTAACGTCATTCCTTGTGGGTTCGATATCCGTACTTTTTGTACACTTTATTACTTGAACGATTTGTACACTTGCGAAAATAGCCATCAATAATTATCTAAAAAATTACATAATTAAAATATATAAAAATTATAATTACAATAGCTGAATGATCCAACACACGTTTTTAACTAATAAGTTAGTAATTTGGGCTATAAAATGTCATTTTCTTATCAAGTGTATAAGGTTAATGCATCATGTATGGTTAATATTCCTTGTAGTTCTCTTCTTTTCATTAAATGCTAAAGGAAGGAATTGGACATAATCAAACCTTTTCTGTACTCTCTCCTATATATATATCACTTTAATTCTTTCAGTTTTAACACTTTATGTATGACAATTGTTTTTTATAGATAACTCTGCAATCAGCATATTGGCTTGTTTGGTTTATTGGATTGAGAAATATTAAGTAAACACATTTATATATATATATATGTGAATTATAATCTATCACTTGACATAAAAAAAAATTTACAAAAAAAATTAGTAAGATAAACACAATTACTTGATTTCGTTTTTTAAAAAGAAAAACTAAATTAAAAGCATAAAAAGGCCATGTACATATATATATTTAAAACAAAAAAAAGTTTCAGAAAATATATTATTAAAGAAATGTTGTTAGTTTTAAGATAAAATAGTCCTACAAGATATCCCATAATATTAAGTAAATACAAAATAGTTAATTAATATAATGGGCTAATAATAAATTGTAAAGGTAAATAGCTAAGTATTCTTCTTCTTATTTGGAGTAACGATTCCTTCATTCCCTGCTAACATCAAGTACTTGTCTCTTCTAGTAAGAGTAGTGCACTCAAATCCCAAAGCATCAGCCAGTTGTCTTTGAATATAGTTGGCAACTTCATAACTTGACTTCCCACCAGAACAAGTTAATTCTTTTGGAACCTTCCCAAGGACTTGAACATAGTAACAAGGTCTAGGGTTCATCAAGAAGAAAATTGGGTCCAAACATTTTAATCCACTAGCTGTAGTCCCATAAAACATACTCACATGTGTATTTATAGCCACAGGCACAATTTCATCAGCAAGTTCAGCAAATAATGAACTAAATCTTAACAAATAAGGTTCTCTACAAGTTGTGCCTTCAGGACATACCACTAAGTCACCTTCACTTAACAACTTCTTCATTGTTTTTCCATCTTGAATTCTATCTCTTGTTAATCTCACCGTTTTAATTGGTGCTATGATTTCTGACATTTTACTTAGACTATATGTCACTGCTGTTAATGATTTACCCAAACTAGTGCTTAGAAAAACTGGATCTAATAGTGTCCTGTGTGTTAAAACATATAGGACTCCTTTGTCTGATGATGTTTTACTTTTTGTTTGGAGGTTGTTACTTCTGAATGTTATGTTAACACCACTCCAACCGCCTAATAAAATGGATAATTTGTAAGGAAGAAAAATACCCACAAAGAGTCTAAAAATTGCTAGGATTATTCCAAGTGGAAGCCAAAGGAACATTGTTAGTGTTGCTGTTGGTGTTGGCAAGAAAGCTAATCTTCCATCATGAAATATTAGTGGTTTTGGGTATTTTTCTCTTGGCATCACTGAATTTTCACTGTTCTTTGTGTCTTCCTTGTTAATAACATAAGCTTCCTGTTGAAATTATAACATAAAGTATGAAAATTATTATAATCAAAAACAAAAACAAAAAAGCATGCATATTAGTAGCAAAATATACTAGCACTGCCATAGCTTGATACATAATAGGAAAACAATTGTCTTTGGATACTCTCGTTTTTATAAAAGGTGGTTTTTAGTTCTCTAGATTATAAAATGCATTATTTAACCAATTTTTTTATGAAAAAAAAACTTTTAATATTTAAAATGAATACTTTATTATTAATTTGATAATAAAATAATATTCCAAAAAATATTTTCATAGACACTTTTTTTATAAGCAAAACAACTAAAAATCACCTATATATTATATACAATTTAGGACTGATGATAACATAGTTTAAAAGAAGGGATGTTATGCAGTTTTTAAACTGACATGTCCTTTTCTCATTAAAAATGAAAAGGGTATCATAAACTCATAATTTTCAAGGAATGTAGCTAAAGCCTGAAGTGGGTAAAAAAGGACCAACTATTATAAATGTAATGCATATATAAGTTTACTTTCAAAAGGAGAAATTATAAACTTGAATATTATTTTTAGACAGAAAAAAGATAACAAAATGATCATATATACCTTGCAAAGGGAGAGAAAAAGTTGATCATGAAGACTTGAAGTAGTGATCCCAAGATCAGGCTTTGTATCTCCAAAATGGTCTTTGAGAGCTTTATGTTTCACAAGAAAACCAGAACTACTTGACACAAAACCAGTAAAATATTGCCCAACAGTTTGTAATTCAGTCCCAATAACATTATCGACACCCAAATAGTCCTTAAGAAATCCATCAACCATCACTCTAGGAACACTTGTAAAAACAACTCTTGATCCAGTTGCAGCCAAAACCTCATAAACCTTCAGATTAAGATTTTCAAGGAAAAACTTAGGCAAAACAGCTCTACCAACACTCTCCACGTCTTTTTTCTTAAGTCCACAAAATGATATGAATGTCATGACCTTTAACTTGAGTTCATAATCCAAAACCCACAAAAAAGAACATGATAATAGCAACAAAAATGCTCTTATAATACTACCACCTTCAAAAGCAACCAACATGAAATAAGGGAAGAAAGAGTTATGAGACTTAAGTAGAACTCCATGAATATCACAAACAAGTGTTTGTGACTTTCTACCTTGTAAATTACATTTGGTTACATTAGGAAACAGAGGAGGTTGTTGTGATGAATTTGATTTAAGAGAAGATAAGTTTCCTAATAAAAAACCATAATAATTTCTCATTTTTCTTAAAGCTCTGTAACATGAATCGGCTAAAAGCTGGTAGAAAACCCAGTCTACTACTTTTAACAGTACTATAGGAAAAACCATAGTTTTATCTTTCATTTTTTCACAAGGAAGGTATAGGGTTTTGCTAAAACAGAGAGAAAGAACAGAGGATGTTGTGTAAATGAAGAGAAGAGAAGGTGTGTGAGAAGAGGAAGAGGTGCAACATTTATATTTATAGTAGTTATTAAAAGAGGGATGGGAGCACTGCAATCTCATTTTTTTTTCTTTTTTTAAATATGTAATTTAGATCGGTAAGGCTCGGGAACTATATTTTTTATATTTAGTTACATTATTTTTAAAATAAATATTTGTTATCCTATAATTATTTTAAAAATACACTTACTTTTGATTGAAGGTAAGATATCAAATTTTTATAATTATAAGATTAATAATACTTAATTTAATAAATATGTTACTATTATCACTCTTATTTTATTGTTTTTATATTTTATATTGTTAAATTTAAAAATTATGATAAATATTTTTTTATTTTGTAATACTAACTAAAATTTATTAAAATTATTTTTAATAATTTTTAAAATTAATAATAAACATATATTATAAAAATAATAAAATAAGATATAATAATTACTCTAACCTTTAATAATTAAAGAAAATAAAGTGCTGGATAATAACAAATACATTTTTCTCTTGAAAGAAGCGTGAAAGAAAAAGTTGACCAGGCTATTTGGTTAGCCACACCGCTGGCATTAATTGCTATCTGAATTTTGCATTATTTATTATTATTATTATTATTATTATTATTATTATTATTATTATTATTATTATTATTATTGTTGTTATTATTATTATTATTATCTTGTTATTGTTCTTTGCTGTCTTAGTTTCTTGCTCTGTTTCTAGCATGCACATGCCTTTTAACATTTAGTCATCCTCTTTTTTTCTTCCTATTTTGCCATACAGCAACAAATAGTAGGTTACTATGTTGTATTTTAGGTAACCGTCTTCACAAATTTTGGGTTTTTTAAAAAAAAAAATCGTTTTAAATAACAAAATAGTTTCTTCTCTTCCTCAAGATTTCAAATGGTATTATGATATTGATAATTGATAGGGAAAGGTTTATGTTTATCAAATTTGAGATTATTTGAGTATATAAGAACTATAATAAGTATTGGAAAAATTATTGGTTAATTTTGGACATAAATGATGTGCTAATATGAGAAAAATTTAATAAAATAAACCACTTATCGTAAATACTTTTTATCTTCTTTCTAACTTTAACAATTATTTTTGAATTTGTGATTTTGATTATTTTGTGAAATTAAATAGTGTTAACGTACACGTTGTTTGTTTTTAGGTAGATATTCTTTTATTTTATAATTATAAAAAAAATGGATAAAAGGTAGGCAACCTTTTAGTGACAACAGTTTAACAAATAGGGTATTCAGATTCTCATCTCACAATCTATTTTTATTTTCAACTGAATATTTTTGAAGGACCAATCCTAAGTTAGATCACCAATATTTATCTGAATATTTTTGACTTTTTAGCCATTAATGGGAGTATTTCCACTAGTCAAACTCATTAATAGTTTGACTTTTCTCTTCGTAAATAACAATCAACTGTATTTTTGTTGATAAATGCATTCTTCCATAGCTATATATTATAATGAAAATTAGACACTTAATAATTTAAAAAAATATTATACTAGTTAAGTCTCACATCGGTTAGGTAATAGATTTGTACTGTACATATAACATTGACGATCATTCATCTCATAACTTAAATTTTAAAATAAAATTAGACACAAATCTAATATGATATTAGAGCTAATTTCTTGGCTTTCAATCGTTGATCGAGAGCATGATGGTACACTCAGGGCACAACTTTACCCGCTCAGTGTTATCCAAAACCATCAATCGATGTGAAGGAAAACTATTAAATCTCACATCGATTAGATAAGTAGACTTTAATTGCACATATAATCTTTCATAACTTGAGTTTTGAAATGAAGTTAGTCTCAAGTTATGAAAGACTATATGTGCAGTTGAAGTCTACTTATCTAACTGACGTGGGATTTAACAGTTTTACTTCACATCAATTGATGGTCTTGGATAGCATTGAGTGGACAGAGTTATGCCCTGAGTACACCGTCAAACTCTTGGGCACTTGAGTTTTAAAATGAAATTTGTCTCAAATTTAATGACTCATTTATATAATAAAACACACACTGATTCACACTCGTATTTATAATGTTAAAATAGATAAATTGTTTATTTTTTAATAAATTAATATTATTAGAGATTTAATAATTAATATAAGTATAAATTTATATTTATTTATTTAATTAAAAAAATTATATGCATTTGCAATGTTCATTTAATATTAAGTATAGAAAATTGAAGTATGTGACATAGTAGTACAAATAATAGAGATAATTGGTCCAAATATATATTAGTTAAGGGTAAGAAGTCGTACTAATAAAAACATAGGGAACTGAAAAAAAAATAGAAAAGGGGGCACTGAATTAATGAGGCTAGCTAATATACTATTGAAATTAATGTAATTAACTCAACCCAATAGGCGCAAGATCATGAGAACAAATGTAGGCATTTTTCTTTATATATATATATATTTATGCTATGTACTCGTAGTTTGCACTTATGCATAATGGTTGTTAAGATCTCAACGGTCTTTCCACCAAAAATATAAAAATAAATAAATAAATATTTGCCATTTTCCTAGAAAAAATTGTGGGTCAAGAATACAGCTAAACATGGCGGTATTCAATTTGCATGATCTTGTCACAAAATCTACAAGAATTGATTGGAATTGCATTCAAATTAATATTTGGAATTTAATTTAGTCATGGCAGTTAAGATCACGCAATTGTCGATCATGAATGGTTTGGTAGAATTTAAATCATTTGATATAGACGTGTTTGAATAGATACCTTTCCATAAACTTTGCATTCAACATGTACATTAAAAGATATACAAATATATATACTCACACAAATCTCTTTCATTATCTTCCCCTTCTATTTTACTTTCTTTTTCTTTTTCTTTAACAAGCAAACTCAGGAAAGCCTAACACCAAGTGGTAGGATGTGGGTTCAAATCCCTCCCGTAATTTAGAACAATTAATGAGTGTGTATTGGAGTTTTAAAGTACATTATATGGAATAAAAAAAACTCATGAACATAAAAAGAAGGTATAGGTGTATAACATATCGAAATTACATTTAATCTGTACAGATTATAAATTTATTTATCTGCATCGATGCATCACATTAATCATATACAATTTGATATATTTTACTACATATTAGATCGGATGAATGTACAAAATATGTTATAATGATTTTTTTAATAACTTTTGTGGTTAAAAATTTTATCATCCAATAATTATATCTTAGGATGAAAATTAAAAATAATGAAAATATTTTGTTTTTCTACAATTTAATTTGCATAATTGTGTGTTATGAAAAATTTGATCTAATCAAATCTAATCTAATAATGAGATTAAAACTAGACTAGTTTTGTTGATGAATTTGATTAATGAATTTTTTATACACCCATAAGGTATTCACTGTTTAGTGAGAGTAGATTTTATTTTATACAAAAATATATAGATTTAAAAAAATATTATCATTAACCGTGAACATATTTAGTTTGAATTCACTGCTACCAGAAGCAATTAAGTTGGGATTTAAAGTCAATTTTACATGTCAATCGATGCTACACAGAGGATTTTAAGTCGGTTATACGTCTCAACTGACTTAAGCCACGTGTAACATCGATTGACACGTAGAATCGATTTAAAATCTTATGTGTAGTATAACGTGTCAACCGACGCTACTATTTTATTTTTCTTTAATTTTTTTAAGTCGATTGACACGTAAAACTCCACGCTACACGTAGTATTTTAAGTCAGTTTTATGTGTCAATCGACGCTACATGTGGCTTAAGTCGGTTGACACGTATAACCGACATAAAATCCTACGTGTAGCGTCAATTCTATGTATCAACCAACTTAAAAAATTAAAGAAAAATAAAATAATAGCGTCGATTGACACGTAAGACGTAGTATCGGTTCTACGTGTCAATCGACGCTACACACGTTTTTTTTTCTTTTCTTTTTTTTCTCCCTCATTTTCCAACAAAACGTATTTTCCAACTACTGTAACCCTAAAATGATGACTCCATTTTCCACTCTTTCTTATTTTTCGGGTATCAACGACCATCAATTCTGATACAAATCAATGATGTTTCAAATTGTTGTGGTAGCGCAAGTTTAATTTCTATAAAATTATATTTTTGAATTATTATACAATAAACAATGAATAATGTTTGGTAGAAGAAAGAATAGATTTGTGTTAGAGATATGAGGAAGATAATTGTAAAAGTGGATATAATTACTAGAGTGATCATTAGGGTTATTTTTGTATTGAAATGTACAAAGAATAATAAAGATGACATAAATAACAAATATTTTTATAAATATAAAATTTTCTTTCTAAAGTTTTTTTTCATGGTAAAATCAATATAGTGCATTTTGTTAAATAAAATAATTAATAATATATTAATTTTTATTTATTAAAAATATTATTAAAATAATTAACTCTTATCTCATTATATACAATATTTACATAAATGAAAAGGAGATATTTTTTTTTCTTTTACTTGTTTTCATTTTATTTTAAAAAAAATGTAAAATATGTATTAAAAAAAGTTGGACATCCTTATTTAACTGGGGCCTAAAATCGAGGCCACATTTATTCAAGGCACGATAGACTTATGTGCCTGATTAAATCTCGAGTCCACATTTATTTAGGGATGTGAGACACCATTTTCACCGTGGCCAAGATCACGTTGGATTGAGTCTTTAAAAAGTGATTGGAAACAAAATTTTAAAAATACTTATTTTATAATGACTAAAAAAACTTGGGAAATTTAATCAAAACTAATAATTAAAGAAATCTTTCATATAAAAAGTTTGAAAGTAATAATGAACATTATTTTAATAGTTATTCTTATTAGTGAATTTACAATATTATCTTTACGTAATTTCATACTGTTTATTGAAAAGAAAAAAATAATAACTTTTTAGATAAATACTTGAAAATCATACATATAAGTTGATTTAGATTTGAGTTAAAAATCAAATCAAATCAATGTATTGATTTTTAAAATATAAGAATATGTTCCATGTAATAAAAATCTTTATAACTTATCAAAATCAGACCTATGTGATTATGTAATGTATAATATATATAATGTTTTATTTTTAAATTATGTTTTTATTCTTATAAAATATAAATAGCTCTTTCTTTTTATAAAAATCAATTATTTTTATTAAATTTTAAAAATTTAAAATTTTATAATTTAATTTTATTATGTTAAACTAGTTTGTAACAAAATTCAATTAAATTGTTTAATAAAAAAGATAATGTACATATTATTACATATATTTTGTATCAATATCGCATAAATATTATTTATTTTCATTCTTTTTTGGTTCGAATTTTTTTATTCTTATCATAAAATATTTATTATTGAATTAGTTTTTTTGTAATTTTTTTCTTTATAATAAAAATAAAAAATTGAAAAAAAAAAGTTTCAAATATAATTTTGAAAGTTTCCATTTAGAGACTTACATCCTCTTTTTAATATCCTTAATATACGCCGGTAATAATTTTAAGTAATAATGGAGTTTAAATTAAAAGTCAAGATTGAAAATGTGACGGCGATTTCCCATCCCGTCCTGTTTATGGTCTGCCCATAATTTATTAAAAGTACTTTAAATTTGAATGACAAACACAATTTTATTTTTTTTAACATCTAAAAGCACTTTCAAATGAAACATTTAATGCTATCTAAAAAGCACAATCAATGGTATATATTCGTACTTACATATTTTAAATAATTAATATCTATATAAAATTTCTAAAATATAGAAGTTTTTATTCATCAGTCGTCTTTTAGTACTCATATAGTTGATAAAATTTGACATTTTTTGGTAGAATTGTTTTAAATCGAATTCCCTTCTAGAATAATAAAAATAAAATAAAAGATTAAATTTTCATAAAACATTTGCATTTATAAAAATTACATTTTTATTCTATAATAATCAAAATTAAAATCCACAACCTGATTTATTATTCCATCAGCACTCAGCAGCATACATGGTACACCTGATCAAACTCCTCTTTCTAACAACGGACTGTGGTCTGTGAAGGATTCTGTTGTGTAGTGAAGACGTGTTTTTTCTTCTTCTTTTTTGTTTCCCGGCCGGAAGGATTGTGTAGTTGGGCCGTTGGGGGAATTCAGCTGTAGTGAAAGCATTAATTTCACGTTGTCCGTTGTATAAACTAAAACAGCTATAGGCTGTTTAGAAAAAACGGGGCAAAACAGCCTGTAAATTTATTAGTTGTACGTTAGCTTCTTTTTCTTTTAATATTTTTGTTTATTTTAAGAGAATAGATTGTTTTTAGGTAATTATTTAAAAAAAATTATACTAATCTATAATTTTATTGACCTAAAATAAATAAATTTTTGTGTTAATAATTGAAAAATTATTTATTCTTTCAGTACGCAACAAGTTGATTTGGGTGGGATTTGTTTTACAGTTAATTTCTTTTTCCTAGATTATTAACTTTTTTTAAGATTAAATAATTCACTAAATCTCTAATGTATCATATTTTTAATAGCAAGTTAATAGAATAGTTCAATTTTATATTTATTTATTTTCCTAAATAGTTAAAACTTAGATTAGAGTGTTTATTTCATGATAAAAAAAATACTAAAATAATTTTTTTTAAGTGGAGTTAAAGTATACTTTTTCAATAAAAAATACTGATAGGAGATTTTATCCTTAAATTATTAGGAAATCATATTTTTTTTATATAAAGTTAGTAAACATATTTTTTTCTTTCTTAATTATATCAATTATTGAATTTAATGGTCTAATTTTGATAATCTTTTATATTACTCAAATTCCTATGAATTGATGGAGTAATTATAAATTTTTGTATTAATTAGAAGATTATGGAACTCTAATTAAACAATATATAAAGATCATTTTGTTTATAATTTTCAATACATTAAATCATAAAATAATTTATTTTCTACTCATTTGGAAGAGAGATGATAACCTTTTTTGAAAAATTAAGGCGATTAGATTGAGGAAAATCATAAACCACCATCCTGTATTTGTATTCATCTGTTCGTGATCAATTGTTGTAATATTTTAGCAACAATATGCAATCGATCTTAATGAATTAAGGTATCTCACTCGAATCCATAAATTATTAATAATCTAACATAATGTAGATCTTAGAATTTTTGGTATTATGTTGTAGAATATTTGTATTTAGAATTTATTTATGATCCTAAGTATGATATAACTCCAACAAATGGTATAGAGTAGTCATTATTATTAGATTATTAAGATTTGTGAATATTTTATTTGTATAGTGTTTGAATAGAATATTTATGTTTTGTGTGAAATTCTATGAATTTTAAGATTTGAGGATTTTTTAAATTTTGGATTAAAACATATTCTTTAGCATTCTATATTTAATTTGTCGATTAATTTATTATTTATTTTTTATAAGATAAAATTGACTAGGATCCATATCTTTAATCTTGTTTGATATATCATTATTTTGATATTATTAATTTTTTCAATGATTTGTTTATATGGAAGGTGTTCACATTTGATTATTTATTTTTATGCGTATATAAAAAATATATATTTGTGAGCATTTATTTATGTGAACTATGCTCAGCCCAAACAAAGATACAATTTGGCCAAATAATAATGTGCTTTAATGATAAATGCGTAACGATTATAAAAATATTTATTTTCATGTGAACAACAATTGATCTAAAGAAAGGTCGTAGTTTGATAAAATTAATTGTTAGTATTTGATTATTGCATTGAAAATACTACTTACAGTTAATTTCTCTATCCAAAGATTAGGAATTAATGTTGTGCTATGTATCTGGAGATGGATCCCTAATTTTAATTATTTGTTCATATTTTGAATTAATTATATAATATGTTTGTTAGATTTAAGTATGCTTGTTTATTTGTTCTCTATAAAGTTTCTATTGCTTCTACCATGAATGTTTTTAAATCAATAACATCTCAATGCTGAGTGGGACGAACTTCAAAATTTGGAAAGAAACCGTGGAGATTTTAGGATTTGGATCTTGCACTCCGGTAGGATCGAACCATTACTACTCCAAAAACCCTTAATGAGGTTAAAATTGAAAAGTGAGATCAGTCTAAACGATATGCATGATGATCATAAAACACTCCATTCTAAAAGCATTTAGGGACTCTATTACTCAAAGTAAGAGCTCTATGGAAAATATTGAGCAATATTTTACCAAGAACAAAAAGTTAGAAGCGAATAACTTTTTTGCTAAATTCGTTGCGATGAAGTATAATGGCAAAAGGAACATAAGGGATTACATCATGAAGATGTCTCATTTCGCATTACAATTCAAGTAGCTTAAGTTGGAGCTATTTGAGGACTTGCTCATGCATTTGTTTTTTTATCAATCTTCTTTCACACTTTATGCAATTCAAAGTGAGTTATAACACTCAAAAGGACAAATAGTCCTGAATTGAGCTTACATCTCACTATGTAAAAGAAGAAGAAAGGCAACAACATAATAGGATTGAAAGTGCTCACTTGGCCTCAACCTCTTTGAACAAGAAAAAGAATAGAGTTGTTTTTGATATGAAAAGTTATTTTCAACAGAAGAAACAAAAGAAGCAAAATGATGAGTTTGCTTGATGTTTATGCAAGAACCCAGGACACATGAAAAAGGAGAGTTCCAAATACGCCACCTGACATGAAAAGAAGGGTTTGCTTTATAGCTTTAGTTTATTTTAAAGTTAATTTAGCTTATGTACCAAAGGATACTTAGTGGGTAGATTCTGATGCTACTATTCATTTATGTCTATGTAAGGTTTCTTGTGGAGCCAACCGCCAAGTGATGTTGAAATATTTATCTTTGTGTGCGACAATAATAAAGTTATGGTAGAGGCTATAGGGATTTTCATATTATAATTAAAAATTGGATTTTATTTAGATTTGTTTGAGACATTTATTGCACTCTCTTCTAGATTGAATTTAATTTCTATCTTTAATTTGGAAAAATAATAATTTTATTGTTCTTTTGGAAATAATAAAAGTCTTTATCAAAATTCAAATTTTATTAGTTCTAGTTTTTTAATTGATAATCTATTTATGCTTTATGTTGTTAGTTCCTATAATGAAATATTGCAAACAAGTTCACATGGTACAAAGCAAAAATTAAGTGAGAATACTATCATCCTATGTCATAAGCGTTTAGGTCATATCTCTAAGTGAAAAACTCAAAGACTTGTGTTAGAAGGAATTCATGAACCCTAAGATTTGACAAACTTTAAAGTCTGTGTTGAATGCATCAAAGGGAAACAAACATACATTACAAAATTAGGTATCGAGAGAGCTACAGACGTCTTAGAAGTTATACATACTAATATACGTCGTCCATTCCCTACTACTTCACGGAATGACAATAATACTTCATTTCATTCATAGACGATTACTCTAGATACAATTACTTATATTTGATACATGAGAAGTCACAATCCCTTCATATTTTCAACTCTTTCAAAGCTGAAGTTGAATTCAACTTGGAAAGAAAATTAAAGCTATCAGATCAGACCGTGGTAGTAAGTACTACAAGAGGTATGATGGATCAGGAGAACAACGTCCAAGACCCTATGCAATTTTCCTCAATGGGTGTGGAATTGTTCCACAATACACCATGCCATGCAAACCTAGCATACACAATGTTGCAAAGTGAAGACATCAAACTCTTAAGGATATCGTAAAGAGTATGATTAATCATTCCTCCTTGCCAGATTCATTTGAAGGAGTAGCTTTAAAGACCACAATATACATCCTTAACAGGGTACCTAGCAAAGTAGTAGCCAAAATCCCCTATGAGCTTTGGACAGGCAAGAAGCCAAGCACTAGTCACTTACATATTTGAGGTTGTCTAGCTGAGACACGACCTTATAGGCCATATGAAAGAAAACTTGACTCAAGGATGGTTAGCTACTATTTTGTTGGTTATGTTGAACATTCTCAGGGCTATAAGTTTTATAATCCCACAACAAGACCTTTTTTGAAATAAGAAATGCAAGATTTATTGAGGATATTGAGTTTGGGGGGAAAGAAAATATACAAAATGTTATTTTTGAAGAATAATCTATTATTAACGGTGATCAAGTCTCTATACCTATCTATGTCCAAGATATGGTTTCAACACTAGATAACAATGTTCAGGTTTCTATTCTTGACGTTGTTCCAAACCTAGACAACAAAGAGATTCTTCTTCAAGCACTATCTATAGAACAAACTCAACAACATCAAGAAGTGCCATTAGAGAGATATGCTAGAGAGAGAAGAAGTGCAATTCCAGATGATTATATCATCTTTCTCCAAGCACATGAGGATGGCGTTAGTTTAACAAAGGATAATCCAATCAACTTTTATCAAGTCGTGCACATTTTCACTACTAGAAAACATACTTATGCCCTTGGTTTTTAACCGTGACCGTAGGTCTATGGCTACGGTTATTAGAACCGAGGCCTAAGTAAGAGAGAGCATAGGTTGTTACCTATGGCCTCCATTTTCTAATAACCGAGGTCATAGACTTGAATCAAAATTATATCTATTGACCATATACATCTCAATTAACCTCATTTTTAAATATAAATTAAAATAAATTGAGAAAATTAAGAAAATTAAGAGTCATTATATTAAACTTAAGAGAGATATTACATTAATTAAGAGTTTAATAGATACATTAAACATAACAAAACCTTCATATAACTAGTTAATTAAAGTGTTCCAAAAATATAAAAATATATATGAACAAAATTTACTAATATAACTAATCAAATTGTCTACAATCGCTACTAAGATGTTATCAGACATATATCAGAATTTCAAGTACATATATCAAGAAAATCAAATCAACAAGTAGAGGAGTAAATGACAGCAACGAGACTATAACCTGAGATGGAAAATTGGTACTTTTACTTGAGCCAATGGTAGCATTTGCAACACCATTTTTCTCATATTTCTTGACACTAGGATCTTGTGCAACCAATTTCCTAACCGCTGATGCATAATCTTTACCACATCTAGATGGAATGGAAAAGCTAGACTTGAAAAAAAGTAATGATTCCTTGTCAAAAGAACAATAAGGATATCCGTCTTGCTCGAAACCATGAAAGAATACCTGAAAAGGATCAAGAATATATGAAAATTTTAATACTGGATCTGTCAAGTTCAAAGAAGGATATGAATATTGAAAACACAAAAATCCTACATAAATGAAGATAATGTTCAGTTCAACTATCATCAACCAAAAATGTGCCATGAAATACACCTCAACTCATTGTGATATGAGACAATATATTCAACAATTTTTCCATCAAAACAATGACACCATCAAATTCATGCATCACAATAATCGTAAAGCAAAATATAACTAAGAACAGACTATCAAATTGTGTTGGACCATTATATCTTGAAAGCTTGGATCAAATTGGTCTCAACATAATGAATTGGCTCTTAACAAACTATAATTCCACCTCTCATCTAAAGTTATAGAAAATCATCTTTCTAAAAAAAATGCAAGATTGAAGCACCATTAAGTATTACCCTATAACACTTTAGAACCTTCCACTGGAAATGTACAAGAGAATAAAAAGGAAAAAAATACACATGCTGATTTTTGCAACAAAAGATAAGATATTATGAGTGCCTAAAGTCATCATACCTCCCCATATCCATATGTAAAGTAAAATGTAGTTTGTCCTTTTGAATCTTCCTCATCTTTATCGGCACCAAAGGTAATAGCTTCTTTCAATCCCTAAAATGAAGCAAACATGATAAATTACAATTACATGTCTCATCAGAAAAATTTAACAAATGTTCACCTTACCATCAGCAAAACTGCAGCCAAAGAAAATAAATACTCAATGATGTTTTTTGTTTCATAAATAACACTCAATAATGTTTTTTGTTCATAAATAATACTCAATGCTTTAAAAGTAGAATTTTTTTGTAAAATTCAGAAATCAACTAAAGGGTTCAGTATTAGCACCAATACAAAAGCTAAAAGGGATAAGTTTAACTGAGCTCAAAGGCCTCATCAAAATCCTAAACACAACAAAAAGTGGGCGAAGAGTACAAGAACTTTATGTCACACACTCCACGGATGAAATATTGAGTTATAGTGCAAAATATCCACATGAAAACTTGAAAGCATGAGGTACCATAGTAAGAGAAAATGTATATATATATGGAGAGATATATGCTACCTATACCCATCTTACCCAAAAAAAAAATCATGAATCTTTGAATGAATAAAAGAAATTTTTCCAACGAAAATTCCTCCATCTAAAGCATCCAAATTTATTGTGCTACAAAGAAACTTCACGACTATCTCCTTTGGTATCATACATATACATCTCCAACACTAGTAGTATTGTGAACAATTGATTCATCCTCATTTCCTACATTTTTTGCCTCCTCAGGCCCAAAAATTTCAAATGAGATAACAACATCTCCTGAAACAAGAAGACCCATTGCTTCGCCCAAATTTTCAAAACATCTAGATCATTCCAATACTTGAACTAGTAGAAGTTTCCTTTAGAAAAGTCAATGTTTATCATTCAAAAGGGAACCTATATAACCCATAAAATTAGTAACTTCATAGTTCATTCAAATTGATTTGAAATGACCTCATCATCGCAATGGGACCACCAGAATATATCTCATCTAAAATGGGCTTCAAATTAATTAGTTTGATTTTTGTGCTGTAATAACTACTTTAGTATGCAAAATTCAAAAGACTCGAATACCTACCTTCATTCTCTTCTGGTTCAACCCTCCATCAAGAAATACCTCGATTAATCCTGTAGACTTTTTTGGTAATGTTGGTAAGTTTCACCAAAATAGAAAATAGAAAAAATGTAAACATTACTAAAGATACATCAAGTCTATGAACCCAGTCTTATAAATAAATATGAACACAAAAAAATATTATTATAGTTTACAAGGTTCATGTTTCAATCACTCACAAGGGACAATTGAAGATGCAGAACATAGTTTCTATTTATTGGCTAATGATCCCAAAGATTTGAATGTTGTACATTTGACTACAGAAAGAGAAAGATCAATAGATACTTCTCACGTTTTAAAAGAAACCAAATTTCATAAGAAAGAACTTTGAAGCTTGATCAACCCTTACAGTTTCTCTTTCTAAAGCATTCTTCAAAAGTCGTGAGTGTCTAGACTTGAGAGCAACCCATTCCCGAAAGCTTGTAAGCAAGTAGCAAAGTAAGTTCCCAAAGATGGAAAGTCTATGCAAGTGATTTCTCAGCCTTCATTAAGGATTTCTCATCATTTTATGAAAAATCTTCATATCCATCAATGGTCATAACATGAAAGTAATGCTAATTAGGAAAATCTTTATCATGTTTGAACTGTTAGGCATGTCAAGTTCATATATACACTCTAAAAATGCAATCAGTGTTGGATACTCAACCTGAAATCTCAAAACCACCAAGTTAACAAAGAGTTAATGGAAAGAATAAAAGAAAATTAAGTTGTTCAGGTAATTTATGTAATATTGAAAAGCTTATACACTTAGACATGTCATTGGGTTAAAATAAATAAATGTAAAAAACAGCCCCAAATACGTCAAAAATACACACCTTAGGAATATTATGGCCCTAAATACGTCAAAAATACACACCTTCAGAACTTACATGAGAGCCAGTTGATCTATTTTCACCATTTGCACCAGATAGTCGTTGCACACGCCTTTTTGACCTACCTTGATCAGTTTCTACCATTTGAAAAGTTCCATGCTTCCCACAAGACTTTGGATTAATTATAGAATAAATGAAATGTTGACTTTTTCGTTCATCGTAGAATCATTCAAAAATCAAAATACATAGTCCACATTCAAAAATATGTAGCTTAAAAATTACATTAAACATATTATATAATATTTATATGCGTATATATGATCCATCTTGAACATAAATTTGAATTCACCCATCTGCAAAAATGGAAACCTTTTCAAAACCTGTGCAAGATCTAGCTTCTAAAGAGAAAGAAATACCAGAGAGATATGTTCACAGAGATGGTGATTGGAAATTCCAATCTTATTTACCATTGGTGGAGACTCCAATTATTGATCTTGGGCTCCTCTTGTTATGTAAGAACAAGTACTTAAAGGATTGCATTTGGTGCTGATCTAAATAATAAATCATGGAATGGAACTTGAATTTCTTGACAAAGTGCATCAAATTACAAAACAGTTTTTAAAACTTCCCGTGAAAGAGAAAAAAACACTATAGAGAACCCAATGATATGGAAGGATATGGAAATGAAATAGTTACTTCAGAAAAACAAAAGTTTGATTGGCCTGATAGGTTTTACCTCCTCTAGAAGAACAAAGGAAGCTCAAATTATGGCCTCAAGACCCTCACCTTTTGAACCTGAATAAATCCAAGGGGATTGTATAAGGTAATAAAAAAAAGGCAAACAACACCTTTTGAACAAAAGCATTCTTGGACTACGTCTTAACCTGAGTAGAAATTTTAACACCCTAAGACAAAAAAAGAATATTGAAATTCAATACAAACTTATAGAAAAATTTATTTAAAAACATGGTACACATAACCAGTATTCCAAGATCCTATATCAATCATAAATTTACAGGACTTATGTGATAATAGATTGATAAAAACTCATCAAAACTTTATCATGCCCACTCATACATGTAGAAATATCAAATGAAATACAGTGAGAGAAAGGAGAAATAATAGCAACCCTATAGCTGAAAACATATTTAGCATAGTTCATATTCTTAGTACATTGAATTTTCTAAAAAACTCACTGTAATATACTTATAAGAAGACTACAATACGTTTATACTAGATATCACCATAAGAAAATAAAACCAAGGTCAGACCAAGCATATCAATAACTACAAACCTTTCCAATACAGGTAACACATTCTCCATATACCAGTTAGCTTAAGCATGAACATATATTGTTTTGATTCTGGTATCACAAGTTACGATCTAAGGCTTAAAGCATAGAGAAAGTTAAAGTCTCAATTAGTTGTTCATAAACAAAAAAGGCATAGCTCAAGAAGAAAGCTTGAGACCAAAGATGACATATCTTATAGGGTTATGTGAGTGTCCAAAATTAGGGTTTTACTAGAGGACCCAATAATCATCTATTTTGGTACAACTTGTAACATCCTTCATTTATCCCTATCTTTGTGACTTCTCCAACAACAAAGGGTGAATAGATTCGAAGGAGAGAACGAGCTTCATTACGGTTCGAGAATCTCCACTACCTTGAGAAGTGAGAGGTCAAGGTCGTGTCGTTAACAGAGACACACATAAAGTGGTAAAAAGGGTGACTGTTCAAGAATCTCCATTACATTGACGGAGCTGGGTCACGATGAATGGTTCGTGGTGGGGAAAAGAGAGAATAAAAGGATAAAAGAAAGCATTGGGGAAAAGGAAAAGAAAATAGAGGGAGGGAAAAATAAAAAGAAAAATAGAGAAAAAGAAAAGGGAAAAAGAAAAGGAGAGAAAAGAAAGAGGGAAAAGAAAAATAAAAAAAATTGATAAAGAAACTTGGTATATGTGGTGTAAAAAATTGATAGGGTATGTCTATAACCTCAATTTTTAAATAACCGAGGCTATATGATATGTCTATAGCCTCGACTTTTAAATAAACAAGGTCATAGAGTATGTATATAGCCTCGGTTTTTAAAGAAAGCAAGGTTAAATATCTAAGACTATATGTATATATTGTAATAGTGTTCTAACTCTCAAAAATGGATTGATACCATGAAGGATGAAATGAAGTCTATGAAATACAATGATGTTTGGGATCTTATCGAGTTGATCAAAGGTAGGAAGCTTATTGGTTATAGATGTATATTTAAAACCATGAGGAATTTGAATGGTACTATCAAGAGATATAGAGCACATCTAGTCGACAAAGGCTTTACTCAAAAGGTAGGCATAGACTACAAAGACACTTTCTCTTTGATATCTTTGAAAATACCCTTTTAGAACTGTAATGGCACCGATGGCTCATTTTGATCTAGAGCTCCATCAAATGGATGTCAAGATTGTGTTTCTCAATGAAGACATTGACGAGATGATTTATATGATACAATTAGAAAAAATTGCATTAGGAGATCCAAAGTCTATGGTCAATAAGTTGAATAAATTCATCTACGATCTCAAATAGGCTTCCTGTCAATGGTATCATAAGTTCCATCAAGTCATCACCTCATATGGTTTTGAGCAGAATGTCATTGTTGACTGTGTATATCACCAATTCAATGGGAGTAAATTTAAACCAAGAAATATTTGATGAAGAAATTCAAAATGAAAGATCTTGATGACACATATTTTATATTAGGTATTCAGATACTAAGAGATCATTCTTAAGGTATCCTTGAGTTGTCACAAAGGAGCTATATCCATAAGGTTCTGAGTAGATTTAATATGAAAGAAAGTAAACCAAGAGATATGCCCATGGTTAAAGAAGACAAGTTTAGTCTCAAATAGTGCCCCAATAATGATCTTAAAAGAAAAAATATGTAGAAGATTCTTTATGCATCATCAGTAGGGAGTCTAATGTATGCTTAAGTTTATACTCATCCCAACATAGCATTTATAGTTGGATTTTGGGTAGATTTTTGAGTGATCCAAGTATGTAGCACTGGAAGGTAGTCAAACGCATGATGCATTATTTGAGGAAAAAAAAGACTACATGCTTAGTTATCGAAGATCAAACAATTTAGAGGTCATTGGGTTCCCTAACTCTGATTTTGTAGGATGCTAGGATAGTAGGCGCTCCACATCAGGCTATATCTTTATGTTAGTTGGAAGAGCTATCTTATGGAAGTTTGTTAAACAAACTCTTATACTTAATAAACCATGGTTGCAAAATTCATTGCTTGTTATGAGGCATCTAACCACCAAATATGGCTATGAAACTTTGTCATTAGACTACACATGATAGATGGCATTGATAGGCTATTAAAGATTTACTATGAAAATAACTTGGTGGTGCTTTACATCAAAAACAACAAAAGCTCGACGAAGTCAAAGTTTATCGACATCAAGTTTCTAGTTGTTAGGGGGAGAGTTTAGGATATATAGGTTTTCATAGAACATATAGATATAGATTCTACGGTAGCAGACCCATTAACCAAGGGCTTAATGCCTAAGGTATTTCATGAGGACACTACTTATATGAGTGTTATTTTTTATAATACCTTGGTTTAGTGGGAGTCATTTTTATGTTTTGTATATTTTATTTTAAAATGTTCAGTTTTTTGCATAATAAAGTTGATGGTTTATGATTCTATTTCTAAGCTTACTTATGTTTTCTATGTGCAATGTTTGCATTACATTAAGGACTTTGGATTGATCTCACTAAAGAATGAAGAAGGACCACTTGAAAATATGCATGTCTAAGTTCACATTGCATGCAATTTTCATGCTACTCATGCATATTTGATCTATGTCATTGAGTATATTAGTACGATGATTATCGTAGTTTGGTCAGACTATATTGTAATAAAAGTTGCAGTGGTTCCATTACTAACATATGAGATGTACTAGATTATTTAAGGAGAAGTATAATAAGGATAAATAACATATAGATGTATGCCTAAAAAATTATTGTGATATAATTGGTTCAGAAATAATATGTTGACCAAGTGGAAAATTATTAGGAAATTACTTCCTATACTAAATTATGCCACATGTCTTTTCCTTCTTTAATTATATTAGTTATTTAATTTAATGAATTGAAATTAAGTGGTCTCATTTTGATAAGTCTCTAGATTGCTCAAATTGATATTGACTGATTGAGTAGTTATCGAATTTTCCCTTAATTAAGGAATTATGAAAATCCTAATTGAGTAATATATAAAAATCCTTTCATTTATGGTCCCCAATATATTAAATCATAAAATAATCTCTTATTCTCATATGGAAGAGAGATGATGGTCTTATGAAGAAATTAAGTTGATTTAGTTGATGAAGATCGCAAAATACTCTTTTCATTCGTGTTCTTCTATTCGTGATCGATTGTTATAGTATTTTTACAATAGTAAGTAGTTGTTCTCAATGAATCTAGTTATCTCACTTGATTTCATAAATTTTTAATAATCTGACATATTATAAATCTTAGAATTTTTAGTTTTATTTTCTAGGATGTTTTTATCTATAATCTATGTATAGCTTTCAGTATGATTTAATTTTAAGATAAACTTGTATAATTTGTATTAATATTTCGTAAAATATATAAATTTCAGTTTAAATAAATAAAAATTCCCAATTTTCAAATCAAGAAAACAAAAAGGTAATATTGATTGATTGAGCCATCCTGGGCCATTGAAATTGAGTTCATAGGATTAATCATCTTATTTCTATATATATTTATTTATTTGAAGAAAAAGAAAAGATATTAGCTCTCTTCTTTTTTGAGAAAAATAAAAAGTCGAAGCTATTAGCTTCTACTTTTTTTTGGTCGTGGTATTATTATATTAGGATTTTTTTATCAAAAATTGTGAAAAAAAAAATCATAAATTTTACTTTTAGATATCCTATTAAATATGTAGCAAAACAAAATTCTATTAAATATATTAAAATTTATATTTTATTAAAAATCTATGAAATTACAAAAATATTCTACCTATTCCTCGCAAATTCTACTCGTTTTTTTTAAAATACATCCCAATTATATAAACAGTTCAATCGCTTCCTACAACTAACCGCTTCCTATATTGTCACAACCAGCTACTAATTTCATACTAGCCACAAGCTAGTACCATATCAGTTGCCAATTTGTAACACATTGGCTACTAAGGTGGCGTTTGGTTCACAAAATAAAATCAGAATCGGAATGAAAATAGAATGAAATGGAAAGGAAACAATGTTATTTTGTTTGACCATTGGAATCAAAGAAGGAATCAGTATTATAGTGTTTGGTTTGTTACTGGAATAGAATGGAAAAAAATTGTAAATTACCTTAATACCCCTATATTCAGTAAAGTTTATTATTTAAAATACATTATTGAAATTATTATTTTTCTAAATAATTATTACTTAAAAAAATATTATTAATATTATTATTTTTCTAAATAAGATTTAGGATTTTGAAGTTTGGGATTTAGGGTTTAGGGTTATATTTGTGGGTTAAAGTTTAGGGTTAAAATTATTATTTTTCTAAATAGGGTTTAGGGTTTTAGGATTTGGGATTTAGGGTTTTGAGATTTAATTTTTAGGGTTTAGGGTTTTAGGGTTTGATGTTTTAGGATTTGAGGTTTAGGGTTTAGGGTTTTGAGATTTAAGTTTTAGGGTTTTGGGATTTAGGGTTTAAGGTTTAGGGTTTGGAGTTTGGAGTTTTGGTGTATACGATTTAAGGTTTTGGGTTTAGGTTTTTGGATTTATAGTTTTTGGATTTGAGTTTAGAATTATATTTTAAATGAGGATAAAATTAGAAAAAAAAAATTGAGATGAAAATGAAATCATGATTCTTAAAGGAGGAGAAAGAATTTTCTTTTTTTTTTCTTTTTTAGAAATCGATTCTATTCCTGACTTGTTTTTTCAACCTAATGAAACACACATAAATGAAATGAATCAATTCTGATTCAATTTCATTTCCTCCCACCAAACATAGCATAACTCACACCATATATATAAAAGATGATATTTTAGTGTTAATATTGTGTAGGTTTAATAGGGATTATCAAACTTAATATGAAAGTCGAATCGGGGCTATTTAACTTCAAACATACTCGTTAGGGTTAGTTGGGTTATTAAAACTTTGTGTTGTTTCTATTAGGGTGATTAAATATATGCACGATTTTCATTTAAAAAATCAATAAAATATTTATTTTAACTAATTTTTGGTTTAATTTTCTTTAAATTTTGCTTTTTTTTCTTATCTCTAACATGCATATATTATTTTTAATATTTTGATATTAGAGTTTGCATGTGATGGGTAGTGAAAATAGAGGTAGAGAGGTATCTTGAAGTTGAGTCAGAAGAAAAGTAAAATGTAATAGATTTTCAGAAAAGAATTTTGTTTTTTAGTATAAATGAAATATATGTGAAGAGTGTCTTCTTTAATTTTTTTTTAGTAGGATGTCTTTTTTAGTTTTAAAATATCAATTTATTTTAATTTCAAATGTTTTATAATTAGCCACATTTCCAACAGCAAAATTCAAATTTATCCGTAATTTCTCTTTTCTGACTAGAAAGAATAGGACGTCAATTTTACGCAAAGCAGCCTAAAAATCTTAAAACCCTTCTAATACTGCATCGCACTTGGACAACTCTGAAGCTGAATATGGAGATTTCTGGGAAGAAGCAAGTTATCCTCTTCTACTGCTCCGAGTGTGAAGACCTTGCCCGCAAGGTTGCCTCCATGTCTAATCTCATCACACTCCAGACCATCAAATGGAGGTCCTCTCTTTCTCTTTCTCCCCCCAATTTTTAGTTTTTTCTACTAATTTTTTTATGCCTTTATGTTTTCATTAGCATGAAAATTTGAGATAGGTTTTTTTTTTGTCTCATTTTATCAAAAATAAAGTTTTCCTTTTTTTTAATACCCTTTTGTTGTAACACTATAATTCAGGAAGCTTAAGAAAATATAAAGGAACAGCTATAGGAAGAAAGAAGAAAGAACAATGAACAGATATATTGCATAATTTGCATTTTATGAACTCACATAATAGGGAGTTAAGAGAATGTGATAAATTTAAATAATTAAGATTGTTGGGGGTAATGAATTTGTTAGGTGAAAATAAAGAAAGATGGTTTACACGAAGTTTTTTGGCCTATGTTTATCTAGATTCATAAAAATAAAAAAATAAAATTAATGGATCAGTATCGAAATGTTGAAGCTTGAGGCAGAGTTAACATTTGGGGGCTTGCTTTAATGTGTTTTTTTTATGTATTTCGTCGTACATGTTGGCTGTTTGAGGGGATTGATACTTTTGGACTATCTCTATTCTTATTTTGGTATCCTTTAACCCATATTCTCAACTGGCATATATCAAATACCCTTATTTATGTTACCGATATATATTTTGATCTATTTCAATAGTAATCGGTACCTCTGAGTTATCCCAATTCATTGAGATTATTATTGAATTTGGACAAAAAATATACCAGTAACATAAATATGATAATTTCATGTGTTTCAGTTGAGAATATTGGTCAAAAAGAGTACCAAAGAAAGAATAGAGATAGTTTAAAGTTACTATTTCCTATTTGGAGTAGAAAACCTACCATTTCCTATTTGGGGGTTTTGGAGTAGAAAACATCAAAATTGAAAGAATTGTATATGAAGGAAAACTACATTTCTCGGGCACAGGCACACTAGCTTTTGATAGATAAATGTTTTAGGTCAAAAGTAGATATTATGCTTAGCATTTATATTGTATTCTTTTCCTCATATTTGATGTTGTATTTGTGTCTAACTGACCTTTCTATAAATGTTATTATTATTTTTTGAATCAATCCAATTGATAATCTAATCTAATAAAGCAGTTCTTCTTGGCATAAAGCAGTGGTAAGATGAGATTACTTTCCTTTAAAATCCTGCCCCTCATAGCAACCAGTATTTTAGATCTGTACCTAGGCTAACCCTTGATGTTCTGTTTGAGTTTTACTCTTGGGGAGCCATGAGAACCTTAAAGGCATGTCCATATATTATAGTAAGGTTCATTTAATATGAATTACATCTGAATTTTAGAACATCGCCTGATTATTGAAAATGTCTGATGCTGGCTGGAAGGCATAGAAAGGATTTACCTTTTTCAAGCTGGAGTTGCTATACAATTTATTCAATTTATGATGGACTGAGGTTTTAGGCTCTACGTAATACCTTGAGTTGAGGCCTCAGACTTTAGTGAAACTGGTTTCCCTAGGCATTTAAGGTTAGTGGTCAGCCCACAGGCTAACCAAACAAATAGGATTCCCTTCAGTCAGAGTCCTAATGTTTGAGTGAAACTGTGTTACATTCTAAATGCTTTCTATGTTATTCCCTCTGTTAGGACTTGTATGTCTGCTTTGCTTGTTACATCATCCTGGCAGTATTTGATGTCTGCAGAATTCTTTCTGTAATTTTGGCTTTCTTTCCGCATGAAAAGATAATAGGCAATGATTGTTGGTGAGGCTTCTTATGGTCTCAACAGAATAATGGAAAACTCTTATAATTTAGTTTAAAAAGAATGAAGTAACAACCATTACTTAGTGCTCATGTAAGTTGGAAAACTGATTGAGTTTTTTTCATTTACAGAGCTTTTGATGATGGATTTCCAAACATCTTCATAAACAATGCACAAGATCTTAGAGGTAAACATGTTGCATTTCTGGCATCCTTCAGCTCCCAAGGAGTAATATTCGAACAGCTTTCTGTGATATATGCACTCCCACGGTTGTTTGCTGCTTCCTTCACTTTAGTATTGCCTTTCTTTCCAACTGGTTCATTTGAGCGAATGGAAGAAGAAGGGGATGTAGCAACTGCTTTTACCATGGCCAGGATGTTATCAAATATTCCTATATCTAGAGGAGGTCCTACTAGTTTGGTCATTTATGATATACATGCTTTGCAGGTTCAGCCATTATCTTTAATTCTTCTCTAATTTACTTATATCAATTGCATGGACTATTTGGAGGCTATGAAGCATTGTTATCAGATAAACTTTTCTTACAATATTGCTCATTTTGCTTCTTATCATATAAGCTTTTAATTTTTAATTTTTTTTGTTTTTTACGAGAGGGGCTGTTGAGGGTAAAAGAAACATGAGATGTCCTTTTCTTTTGTTTCTTCTTTGACAATTTTAAGATAATCTTAATCCTTGTGGAAGAAAAAATTATAAGGAAAGTTTCCTTACATTGATATTTTACGTTTGTAAGAAAATTGTTTAGTAGATTTGAATTTGCTATTTGGGATCTTGATTCATTATTGATCTAATTGCTGGCTATTTAACAAAGTGATCTAAGACTCTTTTTTTTAATTATTATTATTATTATTATAGTGATGCATGACCACTATCATTAATGCCTATGGTTAGGACTTAAGATCATGATATGAGATAGAGATTTTTGCAATTTATAATCTCTATTTTCCTTTTATTTCTTGGAGTGCTTGACTCTTATATATTTCTTTTATTCCTAAAATATTAGAATTTTATTTTACACAGGAAAGGTTTTACTTTGGAGATCATGTTTTGCCTCTATTCGAGACTGGTATCCCTCTCTTAAAGCAACGTCTGCACCAACTTACTGACTCTGATAAGGTAAATCTCTTGTATCATTCTTTAAAGAGTGCTATACGATTTTACCTACTGGTACTTCTTAGGTTCTTATGCCTTATTTAAGATCCTTGTTCACCTGTTACATTATTAATTCCCAAATATGTCCACTCTAACTGGTCTACTCCAGATAGTTGTTGCATTTCCTGATGATGGAGCTTGGAAGCGATTTCACAAGCAGTTGGATCATTTTCCTATGGTTTGTTTCAGACTTTGCTCCACAAAATATTAATGGCTTTTTATGGATACAAAATATTCATGGATGATTCTATCTTTTATCATAAAGTTTATTCAATTTCAATGTTATGCAAATGGCAGGTAGTCTGTGCTAAGGTTCGTGAAGGCGATAAGAGAATAGTTCGACTTAAGGAGGGAAATCCTTTTGGCTGTCATGTTGTCATTGTTGACGATTTGGTCCAATCAGGAGGCACCCTGATTGAGTGCCAGGTATCTTCCTATGGACTTCAAGTTATCAAATTATTCACCTTTATATCTGATACACTCACTAATTGTAGGATGAAGAATAGAATAACTGTTATTGATTTTGATTTGATTTCTACTTAGATTTTCCTTCTCTTGAATGTATTGATACACGCCCACTAATTTATGGAATGATTGATTTTTTTAAGAAGTGAAATCAACATAACTTTGCATCTTGTTACAAACAAATTGCAGATTATTAAAAAAATTCATCACGATCTTTTTTAATACTAAAGTGAGTTATTTTCCTTCCTATCAGAAAGTTTTGGCAGCTCATGGTGCAGCAAAAGTCAGTGCATATGTTACTCATGGTGTCTTTCCTAAGAGGTCATGGGAGCGGTTTGTTCATAACGACGGTAAGCACTTGCGAACCTTAACGACGATAACCTTGCAACTTTAATATCTCAATTGCTAATTGAATTTCATTTCAGAGAACTCGGCGAAGGCGTTTGCCTACTTTTGGATCACAGATTCCTGCCCACATACTGTCAAAGCTATAGGAAATAAAGCTCCTTTTGAAGTTCTAAGCCTTGCAGGGTCTATTGCTGAAGCTTTACAAACTTGAATAGCATATGAACAGAGCTCCGACAATCGCATATTTCACTCATTACATTAATCAAATAACAAGTGTAGAATATGGGTTTTCACTCATTTTACCATTTGTCATGTTTGATTCCCAAAATGAGAACAATAATAGTAATATAAATGGAATTCCAAGGAAATATTATACTTTAGTGAAATCAAAATAATTATAATATTGAAATCAAATTTATAAAATTATAAATCAAGTAAAATTTAAAAAAAAAATTAATTTTTTTAACTTCTAAATGAGATAAATAAGAAGAAAAAATGATTATAGTACAAAGAAAATAAAATAATCCGATGTATTCTTAAAATGTTTGAAGGGAATGGGTATTTTGTTATTGTTTTAAGAATCAAATCAAGTAAAAAAATATTTCAAATTATTTTCATCGTCATTTTTATTAAAGTAAACCAAACATGCTCTCAGGGAAACCTATATTCTTAGTAATTACGGAATTGGTAGGGGCTTTTTTTTATTTTTAATTCAAACCTCTTTATGCCTAGTAGTTCGATATAGATTTTTTTTTTTTTTTTGGGTTTAGCTGATAATTCCACCTACAACCCATAACACAAAGATAAGCACAAAGCTGACTTGATATGAAATATTATTTAGTTATAATTAATTATTAATTATTTTTTACTTTTAATGTTATTGAGTTTTCTTATTATAATACATAAAAAATTTGACTAAAATAAATTTAAATTTTTATAAAATGTGAATTTAGGGTACTCAAATTGTGAAATGGCCTTTGAACCAGAGATAGATATATGGCATTGTCCCCTTAAATAGTACAGCTGTAGTAGATGCTCTTATCGTTCTAACACAAGCCTTGTTTTTCTATTGCAAAAAGAAAGGAATGGTGCCGATGAAGCTTCTTCCATGCCGCATTCAATGCAAGATGCCTTCTTTTTGAATAATGAATAGATCAATGATCAATTATTTTCATTTTGACTTCGAGAAATGTGAGTATCAAAATGCCTTGCTCTGAATTTATGATTATATAATACTCCCGATCATGAAAATTCAAAATTAGTATAATTTTTTTCTTTAAAAAAAATAAATACTCAATAAGAATTTAAGAAAAAATAATCTAATTAATAAATATATCAGAATAATAAATAATACTTTCAAAATGACTAACAATTTTTAAAATTTTAGACTAAATTGACTAAATTTAGAGTAAGAATCATAATGTCAAAATATCAAAATAGAAAGAATCTTGCATACGTGGACACGGATGTAATGCAATAAGTTATCTTCACTCTTCATTTTAATAAAAAAAATATAAGAAAAAATCAACGACAATTATTAACATAAAAAGCAATATATATATTTTTATATTATAAAACATACAAACATATTATATATAAGATTCTCTAATGAATAAGGAAAGAATGGGAGATACGGGCATCAATCAGGGAAAGAAAGTCGAGTCACATATATATATATATTTTAAGAAAAAACATTATCCAGTAGACATCTTCACATTAACAGATTATGGAAAGATGATTTCATTAGTCTCCCACTTCTATACAATTTCGAACACCCCTAAAAGCCTACCAACTCATTAAACGATATGAACAAGTAATTACATTTCCAAATGGACTTGAATGACCCAGAAGAACCAAAAGTGAAAGATAAACAAAGAAAGAAAAACATCCCAAAGTTGGTGAACAATGCATATGGCTGCAGAGAGGCTTCACAATTCAGCAATATGCTTCACCTTTATTCTTCTACCCTTGGTTAAATACCAATTTTTCGATCTAAGTATTAACAAAATGCTCTCTACGTGCTCATCTCCATGCAATAAGCATCCACAACTTCGATGCTAAAACTGCCGTGACATGATTAAAATATATGCTCGTTCCTTGGTTTCATCTACGCTATACACTTTAATAGCAACGTAAGAGTTAGCATAAACAAACCCTAATTTGAAGGATAAGATCAGAATAGAATCATAACTTCTCGTCCACACTCCACTCTTCCTTAGGACTATCCAGTGAATCCCCCGAATAAGACCCATCTGGCTGACGAATGCATATGTTCAAATTGCTGGAAATGAAAGGTTCCTAGGAAATCCATAAAGTACTTTATAATTCACCAAGCACAGATAATAAATTTATGCTTAAAAAGAGAAGAATAAATTTTAAAAAGTTCCAACAATTCGAATGCATTACCTGATTACTTGTATCTTCTCCCTCTGAATGGAAAAGAATTGGACGGCATCTCTTGTCCTCATTCATCAAGCTTGAATTCTGGAAGTGTGTCACAAGAGCAGACTTACCTTGGATACGAGCATATGCCAGTGAAGCAACTTTTTCACTGTTAAACTTCTCCCACTTCTTCCCATTAAATGCCTACACCAAGTTAAATGATCTTAAGTAAATACAAACATTAAAATGATTGCGGCTAGCCTACAAGTTAAGCACATAATTGCCCACAAGATTCTTTTAACAGAAAGGCCAGCTAACCTTGTAGAAAGATATAATGTGCAATGGCAAAACCATATTGATGAAGGCATAACCCACATTGCATTTATTCTGCAAATATAGTTAGTATACCCATCAGCAATGATACTATTTGAGGCCTTAGAACCTAGCTTAATTGGCCTTATACCAGTCTTTAAGGTTGGCAAGTGAATCCAACTTTTATAACATCTTTAACTCGAAGAAACATAGGAAGAGAAAAACCTTAAAATCAATTGGCAAGTACAAAAAGTCATAAGTGCCCTGATGATTTTCATCAATAGCAACCAGCAGCATCTTTGAGGTGTACCTTATATGAGAAGAGGAGAGAGGAGTCAATGGAATCATTAAATCAACATCCTAACACAAGACTTACCAATATTTGCACCACAAGAATATACAAGTCATCCTTACTTATTAGGGATATTTTTTATCATTAATGTAGTCCTTGAGTCCTCCCCACTGACAATTTTATCTAAATCAAGCTGATACTGCTTCTTACTATCCAGACTCCCGCTGTTTTCTACTCGCCGACTTCGACTTCTTTCAGCTAAGCCATCACTGCTGGTTCCCAGTGATCCTGCATAGGAACCATCACTAAGGAACACTGGACCATGCTTTGGCACTGACATCATTCTGAAAGTAGATGAGTTGTTTTCAGAAATGTTTGATGGGAGGCCAACACCGGCATTCAAAGGCAAACGACCACCAATGTTCATCATGAAATTTCCATTGCTGCGATTTAAACCAATACCTCCAAGTGCAAATGGACTCATGACAGATGTTTCTGGAGACTCAGGATAGAAGCCAAAATGCCTCTCAAGAGGAACACCAGATGGAGCAGAACCCACATGATGGTGATGATGCGATTCAATGATAGAACCATGATGACCAGAGTATGGGAAACAGTGGGCTTGTCCACTAGATGAAATATGTGGCTCCACAGATGATGCTGGCCATGCAGAAGACTTGACATGCTCAGAGTAAGAGGTAGAATTTCCCCAAAGAAATTGGGGACCAGTTAACGTTCCGATGCTAGATGAACTTGACTTTGATTCAGCAAATGAAATGGGTGCAGGATTTGTACTTAATTTGTGCTCGGGAAAAGAATGAGAATGCTGATATGGTGATCCTTGGGTTGATCCAGGGGCATACATCTGACTTGCATGGTTATGCCTTCCCTGGTCCTTGCCAATTGGTGCAATCTTTGCCGGGTTAGATACATGTGGAGGGAGAATTGAAGCTAACCCAGGCAAATGGTTGCTGCTTACGGGGCTGAGACCTCCAAAACCAGGAGAGTTACTAAAAGAATGCAGAGGATTTTGTTCCACTGGACTTCCAAAATGCCAATTACCTGCCATTGAAGAATCCATTTGAGCTCACAGTTTATTACGTATCTACGAAGGGATAAGATCAGAAAAAGATAAACTAAGCACAAAGAAGGACCAAGTTCCTACTTAATCAAAATGTAAAGTAATAACAACCTGGAGGAGAAGTAGTCACTGGTGAACCAACTTGATGTCGAAAGCTTCGACCTTCATCTTGTTCAAGCTCTTGAGTTAGTTGTTGCATCAAGCTTTAACATCGCAAAAATTACACATTAATTACTTCAATCGATTGATTAATAAATAAATAATAAAGATAAGATTATAACTTAAACAACAGGGCAAATATTTGTGAGCCATACGAAGATAAAATGGACACATAACAAGAGACATGTGAGAGAGGGAGAGACCAACTGTACCTACAAATCTATTAAAATATATATATATATATATTAATCACAGTATCACACTTACGACAGAATAGTGAAACAGCAACTAGACAAAGCATATCTAGATTTTAAGTGTCAAAAGATTTACTTGCAGTGAGTTTCAAAAAAAAAAAAAATTGCCTAGTTTAAGACTTTAAGTCAGAAATATCAGCTGCATTTTTAAGTGTTATAACAAGCATCTCTAGCAGTATGAAGAATTTTTTTGCAAATACGAGCATTGAACCATGATCAGAACACCCATTAATGCTAGACACGATTCGTTCAATATCTACCGGGAAAAGACCTTTTCTTCCTTGTTATAAAATACTAAGAAATGACTTGTTCCATAGAATTCTTGACAAAGATATCCTATGATACTATTATGAATAAGCTTCAGGAATGGTTCAGGTGGAATATCGTTGCTCCCTTTAGTTCATGTGGACACAATAAATAGCCCTTTTAACAGAAGATTCCAATTTAAGGAATCCTAACTTAGTGCAAAACATTCAAAAATGGAATAAAACAAACAAAACCTTGTATTTTCCAATCAAAAGCCCCGTGTCAGAATGAGTCCCACAAGCATTCTCTTTCTTCACCATGTGAGACATTTTATTAACACTCAAATTGCAAGAACCAAATCCTATGAAAATGGTCCAACTAATATAAATACACGGACAATAGTAACAGGAAAACTGATACTCACTTCCGGCGTGCTCCACCTGGACGACTTGGTTCAAGCTTAATGCGCTTCCCAGCTATGTCACTCCTATTTAATGCTTTAAGAGCTGCCTCAGCCCCTCGAACATCATAAAATTCTATGAACTTGTGGTGTTTCTTGTGCGGTGTTTCTCTGATCTGCATTTCAATGAAGAAATTTCCATTCAGAACTTCCAAGTTTATGTAAAGTATTTGGGCATGGGAAAAAAACAGGGAAAGCCAAGTTAGCACCTCTTTGACCTCCCCATAAGCCCCAAATATATGACGAAGGTCATCATTAGATACAGAGGCATCCAAATTGAAAACTACAAGAGTTCCTTGGTTGATATCCTTTTCAGATGGATTATCCTGGAAAGCAAAATAGGATGTATTATGTAGATACTGATATAATCCTTGGCACCAAAATTGAACTGATTGAACATGCATTATAATTCAAACCTTAGGTATTGAAAAATGAATATCGAGTTTTCTTCTTCTCAATGGCTTATTCTGTAATGCACGCAATGCAGTGCGTGCAGATCGAATATCATAGTAAGATATCATAACAAAGCCCCTGTGCTTGCAGGCAGTGTACAAAGCTCTAATGTCCCCATATTGCTGGCCAAGGAAAACACAGCCAATGGGTCCCAAAATCAGTGAGTATAAGATAGTACAACATTAGGAGGAGAAAAAAAGTTAATGTAGGAAACAAAAATCATAAGAAGCACATGCAACAGAGAAGAATAAGTTAATGCCTAATTCTAAACCATAAGTAGTGTCAAAGAAATTTGGTTACGAGGGAAACTATCATGGAGCAGGCTAAGAAACAATACACTGATTCCACCCTTCAATTGAAGAGACTAAACAGAAAGCTTAAACAGATAAGAATGTTAGAAAAAGCTCAATTGAAGCATAACTCATTATCTTTGAAAATGATTAAGTAAACATTGAAGGAAGACCGATTCGCCATCAACAACAATCAACACAACCAACCCTTCTGCCACGTTTTAACATCATTACATAAAATAGGGGTGCAAGCTACAGGCAAATTTTATAATTAACTGTACTAAAAATAGGGTTTTATAATAGGGTAATGAATTAATCCTCAATACCTCAAAGAGAGATCTCAGCTCAGAGTCTTCAACATTACTGTTAATATTTCTAACAAATAAGGTCCTTGAAGGATGCTCTCCATAAGGATGTTCTCCAGCCACCGTTCCCACACCATTAGGAAGTGCATAATGACTAATCCCATTTGAAGGAAACCCATCATTTATGTTCACCCTGGACATACTAACACTGAGGCTCTCATGAGGATCAAAATCCATTTCCATTTCCAACCCCCCTCCACTGCCGAAGAGATCGGCATCTTCCAAATCTTCCAGCTGACTAGGCAACCCACTTAGGTCAAAATCATCAGCTACTCCGGCTAAAAGCTCATCATCATCAGGAAGCATGATTCCGATTTCATTTGGTTCTACATCTTCGAGGGGATCCTTAACCTCTTTTTCTTGGTCATGCTTTTTAAGATCCGGCAAGATACCATCAATTGATTGAACAGAATGTTCTAAATCAGGAAAATTCACTGCACTTCAAAGAAAAAATATTCTTAGTAACAGTATAGTAGAGAATGTTCACATTATCTTTTGAAAAGTATAGGCATACGCTTCGCATGAGGAAAAACGGGCAATGAGCTAGAAAACAAGCTGGCATCAGTTGATGCATGATATGCACCAGTTCCACGTGGGACTCCCCATGCACTACTTCTAAGTTCTTTAGAAATATTAGCTGATGGAAATTCAGAGGGACCTAGAACACGTACAAAAATAAAGAGTCAAGGAGAATCCCATGCAACATAGACAATATATAAGGCAGCAAATTTGCACCAAGCTTTATTTTTTTTTTTTAAATGGCACCTTCAACATCACCTGTCGTACAATCTTTGACATTGTTCTCCATCAGGATTATTCACTTTATGGCTAAACAAGGGAAGTAAAAAAAAACAAAAATATGTAAGATAAGCAAATACGAAAATGCAAATGGATGGATATTTGTCCAGGGTATTGAAGTGAAGATATGCAGAGGTTTTTTTTTTTTTTTGGTCAAATGGAAAGATATGCATAACATAAATCAGCAAATCTTGAGAACACCAGAATGATGGGAATTATGTGAAGGATCGTGCAAAAAATGTCAAAATTGTTCAAGAATATGAGCATTAATAATATTACAATTTTACAACAATAGTTCCATATTTTGACAGACTCAAATGCCATTACAAGAACGAGAAAATGATTGGTCCAGTTCCCAGGACCCCATGACATCATGAGAAACTTTCATAAGTCATAACTTTCCCTTATGTCAGTTGATCCTAAGTAGATGCCTTACATAGTTTCGGAAACTCCGAAGAAAACAAATTTTTCAAGCAATGTCATTGAGAAACTTGATCAAGAAACAATATCAACAATTGGTATACATTTTCTATAGATAAACATGAAAAATAGCAAATAGCAAGTTTAAAATAAATATTACATCTCAGACTGATTCTTAAAAATATCTATAGCAGAATATCCACCAGAGGCAACAAATAAAGTACGGACAAGTCTAATCACAAAAGAATTCATCCATCGGAAAAAGTCTAGCAAAACCATGACAGACTAAAAACAGTTCAACTGGATGTATAGGAAAAATATGGACTAAATTGGATCGAGAAACCCAAATGATGAGTCGGTCAAAATCAAATGCAGTAACACAATTTAGTAAAACATGCAATTAAACTAGGGTCAAGCCAAATCAGCGCCGACCTCAAATTTAGCACATTGACATAACAAAATATGGTAAATTTCACAATACCCACCAGGCACTAGCATTCACCAACTCCAAACCTCAAAGTTCCTTCAAAATCTTTTTTTTTTTTTGGGAAACCCATGACAAAAAATTAAAAACAAAGAAAGAAAGAGAAAAGGAAATTCAAAGATGAACCCATCAAAATCCGAACCCAATACCATCAAAAGGTTAGAGAAATAGTACCTCAAACAAAGAGGAGGAACAAGACAAAAAAAGAAAGAGATACTGGTAAAAGAGAGTCCTATAGAAATGGGTAATCGAGTTGACACAAGATAGTCTTTATCTTAATCATGGTTTTGGGTGGAAAGACGAGAGGGTTTCGTAGAAGTAGAGAAATTAATTTCTTACACTCTTCTACTTCCTCCACACCCGCCGGAAAAGCCGAAGAAAGAGAGAGAGAAAAAATAAACAAAGAGGCTTCAAAATTAAAACTTTTTTTCTCACCAGCCAAACATAATAATTTGGAGACAAGCCAAGTAAATACTTACCATCAAAAAAAATAATTATTTGAAGAACAGCCGTAGCAAAACTCCTAACCGTCTCTCTTTCTCTCATAAACAAACTCTTCAAAAATATAAATTTAAATGAAAATTATATTAAAAAAAAACATAAAAACAAATATTTTCTTACTCTACCTTTTATCTCCTAAACTAGAATTCTGCTGTATTTGAATCTTATTTGGCATCCGTTGACATGAAGTATGAGTAAAAACACCGCTCGCCCAGAACACTGCACTGTGATCCTTCTCTTTTGTCCCAAAAAATCACTATACTTGGATATTATATGCACAAGGATAAAAAGAAAAACATAAATTTCAATTTCAATTTAGATAATTCATTATTAGTATAAACTTGACTATAATTTTTTCCAACTTACATTTTTTATTTTATTTTATGAAAAATCATAAACTTTTACAACTTAATTACGAAAGTACCATGATTACGTAATGTTCAGTTTCAGTTTCTCGCCACGTGTCAAGTGATCAGAAGGTTAAATTGATTAGTGCGACATAATTTTGATGGAAATCAACGAATGAGATAGGGGAAAGGAGTAAAAGCGATTTGGAAGTGAATGGAGTTTATTATTGCGCCACTTTATTGGTGTGGGGCTACTGATGACTGACAAATTATTGCGTCAGCAAAATAGGTGGGTTCTGCTGCTTTTCGATGTGAGATCCTATGGTATTAATTCTTCTATTATGATGCCACGTATTGTACTATTATTTACTTTCAATAGAAATCCAACCCAATCTCATTTTTATTTGTACTTAGCATATCCAGAGAATTTAGGTTCAGGCCCAATTGAATATTTACGTTGTGTTCACGAATCGGGAAAGAAAAATAATAATTATCTTTTTATGTTTATTTGATAATAAAAAAAACACATAGAAAAAGCAAAGTAAATGAATCTTAGATTTCTCTTTCATTTTTAAATTTTTTCTAATTTGATTCTCAATCACTTTAGGATTATTTTTCTTTTCTACTTTTTATTTTATTTTTATTTTATAAGAATTTTGGTACAATCTTAACTTTTAAAAAATATAACATTCTAATAATATATTGGGTTAAAGTAAAAAAGTTATATATTTATTAAATTCTATCTCTTCAATTCAACACATTTTTATTATTTATTTAAATAAAATTTAATTTTTAATTAAAATTATAGACATTATTATATTAATTATTTGTTAAAAAAATAAAATTAATATATTAATAAAAATCAAACATAAAAAATATTTTTTATAAGAATAGTTTTGTAAAATGTAATTTTTATTCCTTTACATTTTAATTCTATTTATTTACTTTATATTTTAAAGTTCATATATTTTCTCGTTATTTTAATTTTTACAAATTATTAATAAATACTATTAAAAGAAATAAATACATTTATTACGATTTTATCTTATTTTGATTACTTCTTATTCTGATTCCGATTAATTCACGTTATGAATTAATAAACATACCTTAAAAATATTAAAATTAATTTTATAAACATGTATACATATAATATATAAGTTAATATATTATTTTAAAATTAACTTAATTATATAATAGTTATATTATTTTAAGGCTTTAACTATATAATATCGTTGCATAAATTAGTTTTTGAGTAGAATCATCTATGGTTAATAAATATAACTATGGTTAAATTAATATGTAATATTTTCACCGTTTGAATTAATAAAGTTTTAATACCTCTTTTACATACAACCGAGTTAAACACATGTAACATTGATGTGAGATTAAGTTATGTTTTTCATATACATTACAAAAAGGGTTTCTTATTATGTTAATGTATTATTATTATTTTACTTTGTTATTAAAATATTTTATTTTTATATTCTAATTTAAATATTTACATCCTTTTTAATCATTTTGATAATATATTATTTTTTATCAAAATATGAAATATAAGTTATACTTGACAAATCTATCTTTATGAGAATTTCAAAAAAGAAAAAGCACCCAAAACAATAAGAATCTAACAATTATCTCCTAAATTTATATGATAAGAAATTTATACAAGTTGAATTCTTATAAAAAAAAATTAACTTTTGACATAGTAAATTAGTTTGATTATTGTAAATATGACAAGAGAAATCAAATTTGAAATTTTGATTGTGATTAAAGATAGAGTCTAGAATTAATGAAATGTTTTATAATTATCAATCTTAATGACTTTTAAGGATCTAATATTTTAGACAATGTAATCAAAGATGGGGGAAAAAATATTGATAATCATAGTTATAATATTGATTTTTTTTTTAAATTTCAACAATATCTTTATAAAATTTTCCATGTAGAATCATGTGGCTTATTTTTACAAAACAAAAATATTTAAAATGAATAAAAGTAATATTAATACTTAAATTAGTATATTAAAATAAAAAAATTTAATAACATTATAAATAAATTATAACAATACATTACTATGAGTTCCTTTAAGGTACCGAACCCCTAAAAAATATTTTGAATTTTTGATAAATATAATAACAAAAAATATTGATCTTATTATCTTAATATTGTGATATAGATACGAACGCCCATCGAATTTTTTTTTGAACCATTTTATTTAACCTTCTGATTTTAATTATGAATGTTTTGTTATTATTAATTTAATTTTATATAATTATTTTTGTTGCTTATCGTTATTAGTAATTATATTTTCATAAATATTAGATAAAATTAATTATATCATATGAATATATATTTATAGTATTATTCCCAGTACTTTTCATATTAATCTTAAATAAAACAAAAATCGGTCAATTATTACAATCAAAGCTAGATACTATGCTCATGAGTTCATTCTCATCACATATAAATTAATATATGTATCAATATGTTAGCAATGATTTTGTTTAATTGTGCTGGGAGAAATTTCATTAGGTATGTTTGTAAGTTTTTGATTGATTTAGGTAAACTTTAAATAATTAAATGAGTATAATCAATAAATAATTAATTTACAATCATTAGTAGGTTGAATTTAAATGAAAACTATTAAAGTTATTATCCTTTAATTTAATACATTAAAATTTCATTAGATATGTTTTAAAATTTCATTAGATATGTTTTAAGTTTATGATTGATTTAAGTAAATGAGTATAATCAATGAATAATTAATTTACAATCAGTAGGATTTTGAATTTAAATGAAAAATATTAATGAAATTATCCTTTAATTTAATATATTAATGATTTGATATCTCTGTAAATTTAATACACAAGATCATGAATATATCTTTTAATATTTATTGTGTTAACTGTTAAACTCACTAATCTATATTTTAAAATAATTGAACAAACTATCAAGAAGAACAACATCGAAGAATATCCTATTCATTTTAATGTTGAAGTCGATTCTCAAGAATTTAACTAAAAAAATTCAAAGAGAATTTTAAAATAACTTACCATGAATTTTGAATAATATAGTATAAATATAGGTATGATTCAATGACAATATCATAATATCACATTTAATTATTGATATAAAATAATATATAATTAATATATTATTTTGATATTAATTAATATATTTATGATTTTTCATATCAAGATATATAAAATCATAAATATCTTATTTAAATTTAAATTAAAGGATAATTACCATAAATAATTTTCCATTTGAATTCAAACATCAACTAATTTTGCATTGATGTATGTTAACTATATTCATTTGACTATTCAAAATTATTGTTAGCCAATCAAAAGATGCTCTCAGCATTAATCCCAAGGCCTCTTGAGTCGTCTCTAGCCAACAAGGTGGTTTAGTTACTTCACTTGGGTACGCTGACGTAGTTGCATTTAGGTTTGGATGTATTGATTGAAAAGTGTAGCTTCTATCCCAATTCCCTTTGTACATTATGATCTTGAGATTTTGAGCTTTCTTACCACTACTTTATTGTTTTAATCGGACTCTTATTTAGAAAGTTATAACTAGTCAAACTTTGACTTCCCAATCTTGATTGCATCTTATCATATTCTTCAAGATCTTATCCAATTTTTACATTTAGATAATTAGTCAAATAAATGGATAAGATTGAGCTTGTGAACCTATATATAAGTTAATCCTCTATCGGTCGTACTTCACCCCAAGTCCATCAGTCAATTGTCAAAATATAATCTAGTAGGATCTAGCTAGATGATTAGGATTTGAAGGGATGATCAAGATCTCTATATGGCTAGGATTTGTATGTAAATTTTTGAGTAGTTAGACCTTTGGTCTTTTTGAATGTCTGAACGGAATGCTCATAGAAGACCAAGTGAAACTGCTTGTATAACTTTAATCGAACCAGAAGACCAAGTGAATTGTTTGGTGTAGCTTCAATGGAACCAAAAGTCCACAAAGACTTAGTGATTTTCTAGTGTGATTATCACACTTGTCCAATTTTTTCCAAGAAATTGCATATTGTCGTAGAAGTTGTCTAGTGAAGGAGGTTGCCAAGATAACTCTGAGTGTAGACATCCTAGATTGTGCAGCCTAAAAGGTGACACTTAGACTACTCTGCATGGTTGGTATACATAGTGATGAGCAAAACCGGCATCATCGATCATGCAAATATTTTGGTTTTATATTTGTAAAATTCTCGCAAGTGTACGAATCATTTCATAGAAAATGACAAGTATAGTCCCAAGGTTGATCTAAGGAAGAAATATATGTGGTTTTTAATTTATTATTCAAACTTTTAAAAATAAAATTAAATCATAAACATCATGTCATGATAGTTTGGGTTTTGCGTGTTTTCTAATCTAATAACATAAAAATAAACATACATATGGATTCAATAAATATTTATGTAAATTTTATCATTTATAATAGTGGAGTATTTATGAATATAATAACTAAGTTAATTATGCTTACTCATATTATTTAGGTTATTAAAGATATAAATTGATATTTATTGATTCTCTCTTTTTTATATGAATACCAACTTTGGTAAGGTTAGATATTATTTGTTAATTAAACAAATTAATTAACACCTATGGGTGGGGTCGATAATCAATTCAGTTAATTAAATTAATTCTTTTTTTTCTAAGAGATTTAAAATGAACCATTTAAATGTCACATTTGGTGGTATTAGACAGTTTAAACTTTATTCAAATATCCAAATTAAACTTAAGAATCTAATTATCTGAGTACTAACTTTCAAGTTTTAAAATTATTACTGAAAATATGTTGTCAATATATTTTCAAATAATAATTCTTATAATTTTTTTTGAAATAAAGCTTAACTCTAACTACCGGACGATTGTACCAACAAATAAAAGAGCAATACTCTAAATCAGATCGGATAACTTAACCTTAAAATGTAATTTTCAGATTTAAGTTTGTAATGAAAAATAATATATTTTTCTCTAATATCCTTAATATAAAATCTTGAATAAAAACAAAATCAATTCATTTTATAAATATTTTTACCTATTTAATATTTCGTAAGCATAACAATGTTATTATTATATCATTTTTACAAACAACTAGTCATGTTAAATTAATCACAGACAAATTAAATATAACATATAAGAATAAAACATTAAAATAACTGTAAATAATAAGAATCTTTACAGAATCTTGATGTTAATTCTGTTTCAAGAAAACCTCCAAATGAATTTGTATTTTCGTTTATTGAATTAAAAAGCTAGAAATTTACAAAAACGTAACTAGTTATAATAAAAGAACATTAAAACTAAAAACTAAGAAATAAAGAGAAAGAAAGAGATAAGAAGATGTTTTTGAGGTGTTTTTGGTGTGTTGTGTAATGGAGGAGATGAGAGTATTTATAGGTGGGGAAAAGGGGAAAAAATAAAATAAAAAAATAGGAAAATGCATAATAGGTGGATGTCAACATCAACATTGATGCAAAATGGATACGCGCTAACGTAGGTAGTGGCAATACGAATTCGGAAAGTTGGGGTGCCGTTGCGCATAGCGGCACTCGCAGGTTCGGGTAGATGCACATAAATGGGTGCAAATACACGCATGATTTTGGCATTGTTCGGCACGATTGGGCGACTGTGCGTGCGTTGCTTGGCCTTTTTGACATTTTTAACCTTTTTGACCTATTTTGTCTAATTTTTCCATCTTTTTTACCTTTTCTCATTTATTTTCTTAATATATTTGTGATGTATTGCCTCCAGTATTTTTTCGTGTCTTTAAATTATTTTTTTAAGCGAAAATAACTTAAAAATAATAAAAATACCTGTGATTTCGAAAAGAAAAATTTATATAAAAATATGATAAAATCATATAAATATAAATCTTTTTAATCAATTAAAGTACATAAAATCATGATAATTTTAGTGTTTTTTAAACACTCATCACCCAACTACTTTACTTGGTTGGTCTTCATATGATATTAGTCTACCTAGCATGCTCTACATGGTTGGCCTACCTAGATAGCTTCCCAATTACATTGCATGTTGGAATACATCTTCTAGGCAATCACCCAACTACTTTACTTGGTTGGTCTTCATATGATATTAGTCTACCTAGCATGCTCTACATGGTTGGCCTACCTAGATAGCTTCCTAATTACATTGCATGTTGGAATACATCTTCTAGGAAAATGACTAGATGCATATTCTGTGTAATTTCTACCATGGTAGACTGATCAAGCTCCTCCTAGGTGGTCATGCCATCCTAGTGTGATGTAAGTGTAAGTTTGTTTCTAGGTTCGACCTAGCTCCTTCCTATAGGAATGAGGTGGAAAATTCCTAAAAAACATGTCTTTACTTTGTCGTATGATCTCACCTAGTGTGTTTTGGACTTTCTTAAGATAAGGAAGTTCCAACTCGTACAGTTTTGTAAGGTTTTTATTCTAACAGGAGAAAAAGTTTGGTCTTATCTACTGACTCAATCACTTGAATGTGCCTTATTTTGAAGTTGAGCTTTTGCTCGAGTGCTCCAGGGAGTGTCTCATTTTGATCTTCTCATTCTCCCACAATCTGAGCAGCCAATGTTAGTGGTCCAAAGGTTGAGAGACTGAAATATTCCCAAGAGACTTCGTCATCCTATAGCACACAAGGAGTAACCAACGATTCCCGAGAATTTATTGGCTTGTTCGAGCGTAATGATGGGGAAAAGTTGTCATAAACATGTCGAGAGCTCATGTTGAGATTTCAACGGATCAAACATGATCTATAAGAGGAAAAATGTGATGAACAAGAATGAATATGATGAATATTATTAGTTTATTCTTCACTAAGTGAGTTTTAACACTAAATTTATTTCCCACGGATGGTGCCAAATGTTGAATCTTATTTCTGCATTCAATATGTTCACCACTAAACTTGTTGATTTAAATCTTGAAATAGATAAGTAAACGATTAAGAGGAATAACACTAGATCATGTCGTATCCACTTTGAATATGATTGTCTATTTATAGGCTTCATTCAAAAAAGATTTTAGAATGGCTTACCTTAAATTATTAATATAAAATAATATATAATTATTTTGATATTAATTAGTATATTTATGATTTTTCATATCTTGAAATATCAAATCATAAATAACTTAAAATTTGTAAGATTTGAGTTGACGTTTTCACTAGAAAATTTGACATGTCATAACTCTTTGACCAGAAGTCCGATTGAGAAAGATAAATAGCTATTTCTAAGATTAGGACCTCAAAATTATCATTACGCAAAGTTAATTGGGGTATCAATCACGCATTTCAATCAATACATCCCAAGCCTATATGCAACTGCGTCGTTATACCCAATTGAAGTAGCTAGACCACCTCACCTGTTAGAGATGATCTAGGAGACTTAGGAGATGATATTGGATAAAAATTCCACCAAGTACACTTGGTACTTTTTGATTGATAGATGTTACATTTGAATAGTTCAATGGATACAATTAATGGACAGTAAATAGAGATTTAAATTCAAATGAGAATCATTTATGATAATTATTTTTTATTTAAATATAATAAATATATTAATGATTTGATATGTCTAGATATCAAAGATTATTAATATATCTATTAATATCAAAATAATATATTATTTATATATTTTAAATCAAAGTAATATTATGATATTATCCATTGATCAAAACCTATAAATATGCCTCTCATTCTTGCTTCAAGATATACTATTTTTGCCTTATAACTAAAAACTCATATATATGATAACATTCTTTAGTTATATTATTTAAGAATTGGCTTAAGTATCAGAGTGAATACAATATCACATTATCGTTCCTTTTGATAGTTTTCTCATTTATTCCGTGATTCAGTTTTATAATTTAAGTGGTGAATACAATAAAAATAAAAATCATATTTAACATATTTTATTATTATTATAAAATCAAATCCCTATTTTTCTTGACTTTTTTGTTTGTTTTTAAATTTATAGTTTATATATTATAAATTATTTTCCTACTCTAATTAATATTATAACATATTTATCTAAATTTATATTTATGAAAATAATATCAAATAAAAATATTATTATTAGAAAGTTAAAAGAGAATAAATAAATATTTTATAATTCAATAAGATTATATTATAAGTATATAAAAGTAAGTAAATATTTTATATTATATCAATAAGCTACGATAGTTCAAGTAGTCTTTTACATTTTAAATTATTTTAGTAAATTTTTATATCGTACAATATCTATTATATCATACTTGTATCGTTGCTTTATTATTTATATATTAGAAATTTTATTTTTATTTTTATAGTAAAATTTTTCTTTTTCAACCATAATCAAAATTACTATTTATCTTTAAATCATGTATTGTTTTATTTCCTTATTCCAAACAACAAATGGTCCATGCTTTGATAATTATAATAATATATTGTTTCCATTCTTTCACGTTGAGTATTAACTTTTTGGGTGAGATATCATAAAAATATCTTAAATTAGATTATTTGTATCATTTAGTCTCTTATATTAAAAACAATATTATTTAGTTTATTAATTTTGAAAAATAGTTAATTAAAGATAAATTATATTGTTTTAATCATTTTTTATTTAAAATATTATTATTTTCTGTGAAGTAATTAAAATTCTATTAAAATACGAGTTTTCAATAAATATAAAGGTGTAATTTAATATAAAATAATTTAAGAAAAATTAAAAATTAAAATTAAAAAAATTATTTAAATAGATATTTTAATTTTTAATAAAACATTAAAATATAATGTGTGACAATTAACAAATATTAAAAAATATATTTTTTGTTAATTTTTGATATTAATTGTGACTTTATTATTATTAAATATTCGTATTTTAATCGTGTTTAATCACTTGACATAAAAATAAAAAAAATTAATAAAAAATTATTAAAATAATATAATTTATTTTTAATTAACCCTTTTTATAAAGTTAAGGAATTAAACGGAACCATATCTAATTTTAAGGGACTAAGCGACACAATAACTTAATTTAAGTGATTTTTGTAATATTTTTTCTCAATTTTGTTTTTTCATTTTAATATATCTTTATATTGCTTTTATTTTTATTCACATAGTTTTATTTATTTTCGAACTCTTCTATAAAATAATTTATTTGTCATTCAATTTCCCATATATTCACATATATACTAATTTTACATTTTTAAATTTTATTTATTTATCACCTAAGTTTTATTTATAGTTTTTTTCCCTCTTCCGATAAAATCATCCAAAAAGATGTACTTTTATATTTGTACGTATATTTCAAATAACAAATATACAAATGATTCCTTGGATGACTAATGTTGGCGACTAGTAAGCGAGAAATACAATTAATCTTTGTTCTCGTTACGTAAAGAAAAGTGAAGAACCTGTATCGCTTAAATGCAATAAAGCACAAAAGTCTACTAATTAATCAATTTTCTTTCAATTCAATGAAATTTGGGGCTTGATTTTTATTTTAGTGCAGTGTTTTTTATCATAAGTTGTCTAAGATAACAACTCATGATCGGATGTTTTAAAATTTTATACATCTAATCATAATCCGTTAAGTGGATTATTATCTTGCAAGAATTCTTGATAAAAAGACTTTTTATTTATTTTATCATGTAATAATGTTATTTTTATGATATTGTAAGTGTAAAACGACATATTATTATAAGATTAATGGAAAATTGAAAAATAATTATGAAATATTTTACTAACATAAATGTTTGAACCATTAGGGGTTGATAGGTTATTGACTCTTCTAGGTGTTCATATATTGAAGATATATGGGCGTACATGTAATCTATATTTTTCGCCCTTCTTCAGCCTCGAACTTGTGATCTAATCCTTAAGTACATAGATTCTATAAAGTTAGTACTCATCTATACTGACAAGTTCTTGACCCTTTCAGGTGTTCGCACATAGAAGATATTTTGGCAGGCCCACAATTTTTAATCGTATAACTCATTTCTTTTGCCCTTCTTCAGCCTCGAAAGAAATAGGTTACACAATTAAAAATTGTGGACCCACTCATATATCTTCTATGTGCGAACACCTAAAAGGGTCAAGAACCTGTCAACACCTAGTGGTTCAAACAATAAACAAATTGCATCTGAGTGATATATATATATATATATATATATATATATATATATATATATATATTAAGTTATTATATGTTCCAAGTAAGGTAAAAATTATTAATTTTATAGCATGTTCTGTGAGCTGTTGCCTCGGTGATAAAAAACTTTTTGTTTATTTTATTACATAGTAATGTTATTTCTATGATATTACATACGGAAAATGACCTAATAGTATTAGATGAATACAAAATTGAGAAATAATTGTGGAACCTTATTACTAACATCAACCGATTACATCAAGCTAGTGTATATATATTAAGTTATTGTATGTGTAAAGATTGTAAGTGTTGGTTATTTTCATAAAAAAATATTTACATGTAAATTTGTTTTTAAGCTCGCTATCAAGTCTATCAAACAAAGTCGAAAAAACGTTAAAATTTCATATAGTTGTACTTCAAGTATATCTGTTATAACTATAACACATAGGATTATACTAATACTTTTAATAGCACATATTCATAAATTTGAAATTATTTTTGCTGCTAAAATATAGAATAAGATATATGTTAAAATATTATATAAGATATAGCTTAAATTATAGGCTAAAAGATAGCATAAATATATTTTAAAAAAACTCTTTCTTAAATAGTAGTCTTCTTGATTAATGAGTCTAATTTAAAAGAACTATTTTTTAAATAAGAGTCTTCTTAATTGGTGAGTATTATTAATCCTATTTATAATAGAAAAAATATTTGTCAATTACATAAGAGTCTTCTTAATTAGTGAGTATTACTAATTTTATTTATAATAGAAAATATATTTATCAATTACATAAGATTACAAGTTTTAATTTTTCCTATAAATAAAACTCATTGTTCATTGTTTCAATCAAACACACAAGAGTATTATTCTCTTTCTCTTAATTTCTCTATCTTGTTTTGCAAATATAAGATCATAATTATTTAAGCTTCTTTATTTAGTTAATCTATCAAATATTGGTGATTATATTTGATTGATTAATAAGCCTAATTAGTTTATGATATTTTGATTATATGTTCTTATAGCTTCATATTTATTTGTGTTCTTGAATTGTTAGATAAAATAATTGTGTTTATCATATCATAATTATTTGATTATTGATATTTAAAGAAGCTATTTTTATTTAACTTATACTTAATCTTTTTGTTTTAGGATTTACTAGTTGATTTGATTTAAGTGACATATGTTTTGAATCATCTACTTAGAATTGTTCATTATTAAATCCATTCTAGAACACACACGATCACTTGTGTTTTTTGTGCTAACCCTTTTGCAGTATTTGTGAGTGTATCTAATTGGCGAAGAGCTTATTGAAATGTTGATTTGGAAACCGTTTAAGCTAATATTGGAAAATGTGAAAATAAGTAATAACTCATAAGTAAGATACATTAGGGCACTATCTTAGATAGGGTAGCATAAGTCCTAATTTGTACTGGAATATTTGTTTTTTTGTAGTGAAAAGTTAGGTAGTTCGATGGACCGGTGATTTTCTTATTAGGTCATGGTTGTGGCTTAGGTTATTTCTACCTAAAAATATCGTGTGTTATTATTTTATTTCTACACTTTATTCTTACACGCGATTGCATGTCTAGCCACTTTGTTTAGATTATTAAATTATAAATTGATAAAAATTAAAAATAACATATTCACCCTTTAGGTTAATCAGGTATGTATCTTGTAACCTTTCAATTGGTATCAAAGCCAACACAAGATACACTTTGTGCTGGTTCGATATATTTTTATTTTGGATCGTTTTATTGAGAGTTATACATGAGATGATGAGGAATTTGAATCTTCTTTCGCTCTAAATATAATGTTAAAAGTTCTAAAGAATTATTTTCTAAATGTCTTAGAGCCATAAAAGAGAATAATAATTTAAATGGAAAAATGGAAAAATTAAATGAACAACTTGAGGCACATGAAATTTTTTCTAATAAATTAAAAGAAGAGAATAATATTTTGCAAAAACAAAATAATACTTTGAATTTGAGTCTTGTAAGTTTCAAAGAAGAAAATAATAAGCTTGTTGCATATAATAAAAAAATGTAAGAGCTCAAAGAATCATGTGAAGTAGTGGAGAGACTTACCATTGGCACTAATCACTTAGAAAAAATCTTAAACATTGGTAAGTCATATGGTAATACACGTGGCTTTGATTATGAGGATGAGAGTTTCATACTTTCAACATCAAAGATCACATTTGTAAGGCCCTTAAACTTTACTCCTATTGTTACTACTTATGCACAAAGAACTATTACATTCATGGTAAAAAAAAGTTATTAAGTTTGTGTCTGTCTATCATCATTGTGGTAGGAAAGGTCATATAAGATCAAAATATAAATTTTTGGAATGCTCTTGAACTTAATCATTATTTCTATGTTTCACATAGTATGACCCATAAGCATTATCCATCTATGCATGTTACATCATATTCAAAGATGAATGAAAATTATAATAATGTGTTCAAAAATTCTACTAAAAAGCATGAAGTCTTAGGTTTAAAGAGACACGTAAAATTCAATACTTTTAACCCTAGAACTCATTATCATCATCCTACTATACATACTGTATCTTCATTTGGGATGAATGAGAAAAGTACAACTAAGTCCAAGAACACGCCTATGAAGCATAAGATAATTAACTCACAACCCAATGATATAGAGAAACCAAAATGCAAGAAAATTTGGGTTAAGAAAGATAGTTTTTTCTTGGTCACCTGAGCGTCTTTTATTCTTTCATCTAAGTATTTTGTTAAAGTGCTTAAATGAATTTAGCTAAGCAATCTCTATTGTTTTTTTTATTTTATTTATTAGTTAAACTTACAAAAAAATGAGAGAGAAAGAGAAGTAGAATCTTTATCTGACCAACAAGATATTGGACTTACTTAACACTTACATTTATATAATCTTATTTTTAATGACTTAACTCATTTTGATATTTACTGTATAATTTATTTTACAATTTTGACTTATGCATACACATATTCTTGTACATGTGATGATCGATGTTGACATGAACTTATTCACAAACTCACGAATACACATATATGCTATGACTTGAAGTTTATGAATTCTCTTGAAAGACTCTAGAACTTCAACTATTATTGATTGTAAAATTGTGTTGAGTTCTATTTCTTGTTTACTAAAATTTTACCATATGAAGGCACCTAGTATTGAGAGGGCTACTTACTATGATGTGTGAAGCTACTATAATGAGCGAATGGGACTGCCTCATGACTAATGTGAAAATCATCATGCTAGGTTTATGGTTCGTGTAGAAAAAAAGAACAAGATGAAGAAATAAAAAAGATTGTGTAAAAAACGATTGCTTATAAAACTTGTACTTGGAATGCACAAAAAGAAAGGGTCAATGAAGGAAAATGATATATATATGACCTCATTTATAAAATTTTAAAAAAATTAAGTCCTATTTTGGTACATATATTTTATTTTGTGATATTGAAGACTATATTATAATTTTACATAATAGGTAATTTTTTTATTTTGAGTCTTTTTTTATTGATCATAAATGACTTAATTGGTATATTTGTGGAGTTTAAACATATATATTATTTTTAAGTAAATATCAGTATGTTATTATACATGCAAAGTGTGTTTATGTGCCTCTTATAATCTACTTGCTTATTTATACAATAGATAATAAAAAATGAAAAAAAAGATGAGTTCTCAATTGATTGTGTTATCATTTGTGATTAGATGAGTTTAATACCTTATGTGGCTATTTATGAAGAAATTTTTTTTTATTATTCATTTACATATTATTCTTAACTTTTTAATTGGTTTTTAAGTTAGAGAGTAATAAAACTTAGGGGGGTTTAAACCACATTTCACTTATGCATTAATCTTCTTCTACATTACTCTATCTTTAGCTCAATTGTTTTGTCCAATATTTTGTCCTTTTTGTATGTCAAAAAGGGAGAGAATGTGTTTCACTTTCATGATTTATTTTGTTATACATATAAGGAAAGAATATATTTAGGATAATAATTTTTTCCATCATTTTGTCTTATTTTAAGCTTAATTGGTATAAATACATACACTACATGATTATTCTTTACACTTAGTTTATTTCTATATAAACTGAACCAATATACAATGAGGCTTTCATGCCAAGTTGTCATATGTTTTGTCTATGTCATTTCAAGTACTTACAAGCTATTCAAGTTGCAGTGAAGATCGATTCATTAAACTATTAGATAGTTTCACTATGGAGTCTAGGATATCATTGTATTTTTATCTTATTTTTATAAGTGTTATGTAGTGAGAAAGAGGTTTTGTCACACGAAAATGCCAAATGGGGCGTTTGTAAGGATTATAAGTATTTACTATTTTTGTGGAAGAAGTATTTACATGTAAATTTGTTTTTAAGCTTGTTATCAAGCCTATCAAACAAAGTCGAATAAACGTCAGAATTTTAGATAGTCGTACTTCAGGTATATATATTATAACTATAACATATATAATTATACTCATGCTTTTAATATCACATATTCATAAATCTAGAATTATTTTTGCTGCTAAAATATATGTTAAAATACTAGATAAGATATAACCTAAATTATAGGTTAAAAATAGCATAAAATATACTTAATTTTTTTTAAAAAAAATATGAGTCTTCTCGATCAATGAGTCTATTTTAAAAGAATTCTTCTTTAAATATGAGTCTTCATAATTAATGTGTCTACTTTAAAAGAACTCTTCTTTAAATAGAAATCTTCTTAATTAGTGAGTATTATTAATCATATTTGTAATAGAAAAGATATTTATCAATTATATAGGATTAAGAGTTTTAATTTTTCCTATAAATAAAACTCATTGCTCATTGTTTCAATCAACCACACAAAAACATTATTATCTTCTTCTTATTTTTCTTTCTTATTTTCCAAATATAAGATCATAATTATTTAGGCTTCTTTATTTAGTTAATCTATCAAATATTGGTGGTTATGTTTGATTGATTAATAAACCTAATATTTTGATTATATGTTCTTATAGCTTCTTATTTATTTTTGTTCTTGAATTATTAAATCAAATAATTGTGTTTGTCATATCATAATTATTTGATTTGATTATTGATATTTAAAGAAACTATTTTTATTGAATTTGTACTTAATCGTTTTGCTTTAGGATTTACTAGTTGATTTGATTTAAGTGACATATATTTTGAATCATTTACTTAGGATTGTTAATTATTAAATCCGTTCTAGAACACACACATGCACTTGCGTTTTTTGTGCTAACCCTTTTTGCAGTTGATTTGTGAACGTATCTAATTGACGTGAAGCTTATTGGAACGTTGGTTTGAAAACCACTCATGCTAATATTGAAAACTATGAAAATAGAATAGTGACTCGTAAGTAAGGTACATTAAAGCAGTATCATAAGAAGGGTAGCATAATAACGAGTTTGTACTTGAACATTTATTTTTTTTAGTGAAAATTTAAGTTATCTGATGGACCAGTGGTCTTTCTTACTTAGGTCATGGTTATGATCTAGGTTATTTTTACCTAAAAATATCGTGTGTGTTTTTTTGCACGTAATTGCATATCTAACAGTTTTGTTTAAGTTATTAAATTATAAATTATAAATTATAAATTATAAATAACATATTCATACACTTTAGGTTAATAATATCCGTATTTTATAAACTTTTAATATGTATTAAGTAAAGTAATATTTATAGACTAGATGTAAAATTTAAGATGATGATAAAATAATTCTTTGAATACTTGTTAACAGACCCAATTAAATTGTAACATAATTTAAAGAAGTATGAATTTTCTTATGTTTTATGTATTTTACATAATTTTATATATAATAGACCATTAATACATGGTGAAACAAATTTACTTAACATTTTATTTTTATAAAGAAGAAAAATATATATAAAAAATATACATTGAATCAATAATTAATAATAATAAGGGTTGTAAAATAAATATCTATTAGTCTTGTAGTTTAATGATGTACAAATTTCATCTGGGGTATGCAAATGTATGAATAGGAATTGATACTCAAAATGCGTGAATTATGTTATATTATTTATAAAAAAATATTAGTTAAAAATGGACTAACTTAAAGAAAATATGTGTCACTATAGGACTTCCATAAAAACTACAAGTTTCGTATCTTCTTCCCACCTTGATAGTGATGTCAATGAGCCTGGACAAAGGTAAATTTGACAATCTTATTCTCACGCTAAATACTTGTGGGGGAGAAATTGGGTACTCTCCATTGCAATGTTACAGAATTTGTCAGTTAATGTATTATTCAATAACAAAATGTATATGTTTAATAGATATTAAAATTAATTAAATAATTATAAATATAATTAGATTATTTATTTTGATAGTTGTTAAATAATTAAAATAAAATTTAATTGTAATTATAATACTATATTTTTAATAAAAAGTTAATTTAGTAAAAATAATATTAATATTTAATTAACAATAATTGAATTAATGGTTTCTGATATATGTTATATGATTTTTCATCTTAATAATACAAATTTGAATATCATTTTTGTAATTTTTAAAAAACATAAAAAAATTATTTAAAATTATAAAAAGATTGGTATGGGATTTAATGGGACGAGAAGATAATCCATTAAACCATCCTATTGATCGTCACAAAATTATGTGTGAAAGGAATACACAAGTACACGTATCATAACAAATAATATAATAATAAAAAAATATCATTTTTACAGAGATTATTTTATTAGAAATTGATTTTTAAAAATAAAAATAATTTTTTATGTGTTTTTATATTTTAAAGATTCAAAATTAAAATAATCAAAAATAAATAACAATAATTAATTAAATCATATTTGATAACTAAAAAAGTATATAAGAAAATATCTAAGAATATTTAATCCTTCAATTTTTTTAATAATTTAATTATGATATTTTTTTATTTTTATTTTTCATCTTTCTCTATATTTATATTTATATATGATAATATCTTAAATTTTCATATTTAATTTAATATATATGTCTCTATCCTTCACGTATATGTTCAATCCCACATGCCACACAATTAAGTTTCCACGTTATTGGTTTACAAAAAAGAGTTTATGTATTATTGGGAACATATTTCTTTAAGTATGGCTTACTTACTTGACATTGAAATTATATATTATGATTTTTAATATGATAAACATGTAACATTCATTTTAGATCGAATGTCATTGGTATTATAGGAATTATATTTATTAAGAATTTAATTTATATGAATATACAAGGTATCGAAGAGATCAAACAATATATATATAATATACTTATAATTATAAGTAAAATTATTATTATTTAATGTGATATTATAATTATTGTATCTTTATTAATATTGAAATATTCATAATTCTAAGATTTTAACTAGAAATATAATATTGTTTGAATTAAATATTTATAAATATTTATAATTTTATTATATAACTTATATTTATATTAGTTAAATAAAGTTATATATAATTATATTTTGCTATTGTTATATATTTATTATGTATATTATATATGCCTTAAATATATCATTTTAAAAAAATAGTTAAATTAGTGTATTATTGTTTATTTTAATATTTACTAAATTTTATAAAATATTTCAAAAGCATTTACAATAATTTTAATAATTTTTAAATTATTCATCAATATTGATAATATTATCAATATTTTTATAAAATTAAAGTCTCAATAATTTTATTGTATCGATATTTTTATTATTCGTTGAAAGTGCATATTTTTTAATAGAAAAATGTCACAAAAAATCCTTATAGTAGATCATTTTTGTTGTTTAATCAATTATATTAAAAATAATACTATTTAGTTATTTAGTTTTATAAAAAAAAATCAATTATATTATTTTAATAATTTTTTATTAAAATATTATTATTTTAGATAAATATTTAACAAAGATAAAATCATAAATAATATAAAAAATTCACAATTTTTTTTTAATATTTGTTAACTGTTATATGTTTAATTAGTTTTTAATTTTTATTAAAATAAATAAATTTTTGGAGACAATACAATTTAGGCTATTAATCAAATATGCACCGTGTATGGTTCAAATACAATTATATTGATAACTGTATTCAAAATTAATTATATTTATTTAAAATTAATTAAAATTTAAATTAACATATTTATAACAACCATTTTTGTTTAGTTATTTTTTAATAACCGTTTCTAATTATTACATTTATAAACTGTCCCCAAAATGTAATATTTTTTTTAGATAATTTTGAGTAAGAATTTTATAATTAAAATCCGGAACACGTAAATGTACCATTACTAATTACGGCTGATTTCTACTATTTCGAAAAAGTACGGCCCCGCTTAGCTCTATCGCTTCATACTTATTTTGTCCCAACGAAATTTAAAGTTTGTACGACTCTTTAGTCGTCTGTTCCGACTTAATCTTGTCCATTATTGCTCTACATCTCCAATTTGTTTTGCGAACAAAAATGAAGAGCGTGAAGTGCCCCAATTCAAGGTTGAATTTAGGGTTTTGTACAATTTGATATCTCGGGGTCTTCCACTATCGAGTTTTTCTTACTTGATTATGATTCAGAAGGTAACCTTTTATAATTCTCAAAAATAAAAACAAAAACTCGCATCACTGAATACCAGTTTCAAACTGAACAAATTTTGAACCAAACCCCGCAGAAGAGCGAAACTACAAGAGGAGATGTCATTTTTGTTTTTTCTTGTTTCTCTTTGGATGTGTGGCAGAGTTAAAGAGTGGGTTGGTTTGGGTTTATTAATAATGACTAAAAGTTTTGTTTGTTTGTTTGTTCGGTTTTTTTTTTTTTGAAGTTCATACTAAGTGACTACACATTTTTAGTTTTTCTGTTGCTGGAGATATGAGAATGGTATAATGTATGTAAACTATTGATTGTATGTTATGCTATTAAAATTCATTCAACCATCTAAATTTAGTTGAATTTTTTTGCATGTTTGCCTTTCTTCTGTTTCAAAATGCTTTCGTTGATAGTACTAAGCAAAAAATTTAAATGATGATCTGTTGAATCATTCATACAACTCCGACAAACAATTTGTAGAATCTGCTCGGTATCAAACTTTAGAAACATGTATATCCTTTAGCCTATGTCTCTTTGGCTCATTTGCATCATTTACTGCGAATCAAGAGAAGTCTGCATTTGAGTATATATGTGTTATTTGATAGAAACAAAAACACTTCATCATAAATTTATAATATTGGGTATAATAACACTCCATTATCAAATAAATAGAGTTAGAGAAGACCCCACAGATTATCGGAACACTGGAAAAATCAACTGGATGCATTCTATAGCCTCACTCAGTTCTTTCTCGTATAGTCGTATGTGATTGTATCATCGTATTTTTGCCTGCATCCTCTTGTTTCTACCTTTTGCATGCTCATTTATCTAAATGCAGGTCTATAATATGGTGACTGGTTATTTATTGGATCCAAGTCAGTATGGATATGTGTTAAAAGGTTTTGAAAGCTTCCTGTCTTCATCTAAGAACACTGTCCTGTATGGAGAGGCTAAGATTTTTCATATTTTTCTTTTTTCCTTTTATGATCACAATATTCACTTTCATTTGCTTACAATCATGACATGGTTGTTCCGAGAGGTTATTGAATTCATTGCTTGTCAAGTGACATTCAGTCTCTTTGGGAAAGAAAAGTGTTGTAGTCATATATCTTCGTGTATGTTAGTGCATAAACGGCTATATCTGCCCCCACTGTACATTAATTTGCATGATTTTTTGAGATTTTGAATGAATTCTTCAAATCTTGTCTCTGCAGTCTAAAACGTTGTAGGAAGTTTCAGCATGAAGATAGGCTCTTCTCGTCAGTTACATCTCCAGCAGTACGTATTTTGAACTTTCTTGTTGCTATATCTTTATGAACTTTATCATTGTTTCTTGCTTTAGACTTTAACCTCTTTTATCAAACACGTGGATTCCTCTCCTAGAACTTTTATCATGGTGAATCCGATGTAAATTGTTGCATTTTTTTTGGTTTTATAAAAAGATGTTATCATCTCTCTAATATCACCTACAAGCATTTAGGTATTGTTTAATGCTTAGTTTTCAATTAATAAATTGTATTAGAGTTGGCTCTCTTCCAGAATTTTTTTCTTAAAATTCTGATTTTAATTGAGGTTAAAAGACTGTTAAGAGTATAGAGAGATAAAAAAGATTGATTTATTGTTGTAATTGGTGTATGTTAGAATATACATAGAAAATCATATTTATAGGATTATAACAAGCGTAATACAAATAAAGTAGTACAATAGTGTAGTACAAGTGTAGTTATAGTATAAGTGAAGTATAATATCATATATAACGTAACATCTTCCTTCAAACTCAAGGAGGAAAATAAACAATCAACTTGAGTTTGAAAACTAAGTCTTGAAATCTACTTGGTGGATGAGATTTGGTGAATATGTCGGTTTTTTGATCTGTGGAGGATACTAATTTGAGACAAACAGTGTCTTGAAGAATATGTTAACGAACAAAATGACAATCAATCTCGATATGTTTTGTTCGTTCATGAAATACATTATTGTGAGCAATCTGAATAGCACTCTAATTGTCACAATATAGGATAATTGAGGTTGACTAGAGAACACCCATATCAACAAGTAGTTAGCGAAACCAAAGAAGTTCTTAAGTGGTGTCAACAAGAGCGTAATATTCAACTTCAGTGTTGGATTGGGAAGTGAGAGATTGTTTCTTGCTTCACCAAGATATGAGAGAGTTTCCAAGAAAGAAAGAACATCCAGTGGTAGAGCGACAATCAATAAGGTCACTTGCCCAGTCAACATCAAAGTAGGTAGAAAGAAGAAGATTAGACTTGTTGGATAAGTGAAGATCGTGAAACATGGTACCTTTGATGTAACAGAGAATGCGAAGAAACAGAGTATAATGGGTAAACCATGGAACATACATGAATTGACTAACTAGATGAACAACATAGGTCATTTTAGGATGAATGATTGTGAGATAAACAAGACTGCCAACTAGTTGTCTGTCTAGTGTGGCATCTTAGAGAATAGTACCATCTAATGGGGTAAGTTTGACATTGGTTTCTAGAGGTCACATGACAAGATGTACAAGTTGTGCAAGATCTCACTGAACGATGTCTACAATTGTACATGAACCAGAAGGAGGTAGTGGATACTTTAATGACATTAACATGTATACGTGAACCATTAGCAGTTTGAATTAAAAATTTGGAGATGGAAGATTGTGTGTGAGAGAAGATGTGAGTATCATGAGTCATATGGTTATAATAAGCAAACTCAAAATACCATGAATATTTACCTGATATGAGAGACAAGGTAGTAGGGGGAGGATTACTAGATTTTGAGAGGATATGTTTAAGAAGACTTTTGAGTTCTTGAGTGGGAGAAGGTAAATTTGTCATGATTATCCTCAGAAACAGCAACAATGATAGACGAGTTATTAGTTTTACCTGAAGTATTTTGATAAGGATTCTGAGAAAGATTATGATAGCAATCTTGACTATGAGGATGATCCTAAGGTGACATGGTACATGAAGAATGATGGTATTGATGAACAAAATCGACATCGGGTTAACAATATTGGTTTTACAAATACTTTGGTTTTATTTTTATAAAACTCTTGCAAGTGCACGAATCATTTTATAGAAAATGACAAGTATACTCCTAAGGTCGATCTAATAACATAAAAAAAATAAACATAAATATTTATTCAATAAACAATTATGCAAATTTTTATTATTCATAATAGTGAAATATTTATGGATATAATAATTAATTTAATTATGTTTGCTCATATTATTTAAGTTATTAAAGATATAAATTGATATTTATTTATTTTGTTTTATATAAATACTACTTTTTATGGGGTTAGATATTTTTTGTTAATTAAACAAATCAATTAACACCTATGTGTGGTCAATAATTAATTTAGTTAATTAAATTAATTCTTTTTTTAAGAGATTTAAAATGAACCATTTAAATACCACATTTGGTGGGATTAGATATTTTAAACTTTATTCAAGGTATCCAATTTAAACCTAAGAATTTAATTATCTAGAGTACTAACTTTTAAATTTTAAAATCATTACTAAAAATATGTTGTCAATACATTTTTGAATAATAGTTCTTATAAAAACTTTTGAAAGAGAATTTCACTCGAACTATCAGACGATTATACTAACAAATAAAAAGACACGATTATAAGTGAGACCAGATAATTAAATCTTAAAGTGCAATTGTCATATTTAAGTTTGTAATTAAAAATAATATATTTCTCTTTAACATCTTTAATATAAAATATTAAATAAAAAAATCAATTTATAGAAATGTTTTACCTATTTATTATTTTGTAAGCATAACAACGTATTATTATATCATATTACAAACAACTAGTCATGTTAAATTTAATTACAGACAAATTAAATATAACATATAAAGATAAAATATAAAAATAACTGTAAATAATTCATTTTAAAATTATATCTCAAAAGAATCCTTATATAACTTTGATGTTAGTTCCATTTTTGGAAAAACTCCAAACAGATTTGCACTTTCGTTTATTGAATCAAAAACTAGAATTTATAAAATCATAACTAGTTCTTTTCAAAAAGATAAGAGCTTTAAAATAAAATAAAACTAAGAAAATTTTCTAAAGAGAGAAAGAGAAATGTGTGATTTGAGGGATGTTTTTTATAATGGGGAAGAAAGTCATTTTATATGTGAGAAAAAATGGGAAAAAATATCTTGAAAATAGGTATTGGATGGCCGAGATGGGCTCTGACACACGCAAGATTTATGAAAAATTGGTGTTGGTGCATGTGGGAATCAGCATGGGCGTTGATATGTGTGAAATTTGCGATAAACGGATGCTAGTACGCGTGGGATTTAGCATGGGCATGCACTAGTTGGGTTGTTTTGCCCATTTTTGACTTTTTCTCATTTTTTCTCACTTATTTGTATAATAAATGAATACTACATTTTAAACATTGTGATCTATTTTTTCTAGTATTTTTTGAATTGAAAATACCTGAAAAATAATATAAATATAAGTGATTCCAAAAATACAAATTTATATAAAATATGATAAAATTATATAAATATAAATCTATTTAATCAATTAAAGTAAATTAAATCATGATAATTTTAATATTTTTTAAGCATTTATTGAATATCGGTATGCATTCACTATAGAAGATCCTTTTTTCAACATTGTGATTAATTTAATTGAGGTTACAAGTATTAACATGCTGTATTTTCAGAATGACTCCTGGGGAAAGAGCTTCATGTTCTCTTAGCTTTCCAAAAATTATACTTTAGTCTCTAAATTTTTAGATGGTGCACTATTAGTCACTCATTTATTTTAATGTGGATGTAAGTTCAATTTAAGTAATATCAGCACAATTTGATAATAAAATTACATATGATATTTTACTAAGCATAAATAGTAATTTACTCCCTTGAAAACAAACCCGAAACAAAATCCTTAATTTCCAATTCCTAACAGCACCACACCCTTTGTTTTTTATCCCTTTCAGTTCACCTCCTCTTGGTACCAAGTTGATTAATACATGCTTCATAACTCTTAGCAAAAAGAGTTAGATTTTATGATTAATTAATTAAAAGACTCCGACCATAAAAATTAAAATATAAGGAAGAAGACATGCAAAACCATTGGCGAACTTAATTCACAAGGGCATGGGGTGCTATTGCAAAATACTAAAATAAGGATGAGAGATTTGATGGATTTCCCTCTTATTTGAAGGAACTCAAAAAGGCTTGTGGTTTAATGACCCATAGAGAAAAAATGGGCAATTTTGTCCATTCTATTGCTTGATAAATAAACCCATTTAGGGTTGGTTGAAAGTAGAAAAATCAAGAGCTACAACAGCAGAAAAGGCACCAGCTAGTAGCAGTTTTTCCTTCTCCATCAAACCTTCATCAAGTGCTCCGATGGAAAGTCTTTTGTGGTCCGATTGAGTTGAAATTTTGTAGGAAAGTTCAAGACTCAAGACTCTTCAATCTGTACGGTGGGATTTGTATTTGGCTCACCGATTTGGGAAAATATGGACCGTGAACAATGACTACGAAATTGGGTTAGATTTATCTATTTTCTTGAAATAATTGTTAGTTTTCAAGAAGTTGCATTCTTGATGATATTGTTTATTGTTTATCTCTAGTTTTATCTAGAGAGAACTTTTGTACAATTGTTTCTTGATAGTGGAAGTTTTGGAGAGGAGTACCGTGGTTGTTTCCTTTCTACAACGGGAAGATGTTGTATTGATTTTATGCATGTTTCATTTTGAGCTCTATTTATTTGTTTCCTAAAGAATTCACATAAAGAAAGAGAATATGTTTCATTTCGCTGTTTAGAGCTTGATTAAGTTCGAATTGATATTATGATTCTCCTAACAAAGTGGTATCAGAGCTGTGGTTATTATTGTTGAATTTCTTGGGTTGAATGATAGAAGCAAGTTTAAGTAGAATGATTATTTTGAATGGTTCTAATTATCACACTTGGAAAGGGAAAATGGAAGATTTCCTTTATGTCAAACAATTTCATTTACCGATGTTTGCCTCTGAAAAACCAGAAAAGTTATCTGAAGAATAATGGACTTTGCTACATCGACAAGTTTATGGGTATATAAGGCAATGAGTAGATGATAATGTTTTGAATCATATTAGTGGAGAAATACATGCACGGTCACTTTGGAATAAACTTGAATGTATGCTCGTAAAATAGGAAATATTAAAATGTTTCTCATAAAGTAGTTGATGGCTTTAAGGTACCAAGATGGAACTCTTTTGGTAGATCACTTCAATACGTTCCAAGGAATAATCAATCATTTAGCTGGAATGGGTATCAAGTTTGATGATGAGATTTAAGGGTTGTGTTTATTGGGTATGTTTCTGGACTCTTGGGAAACATTTAAAATGTCATTAACTCAACTGCAAATGGTGTAATCAACATGGATATGGCTAAGAGTAGTGTTTTGAGTGAAGAAATGAGAAGAAAATCACATGGCTCTTCTCAACAGTCAGAGATTTTGGTTACAAAAAGAAGAAGGATGAGTAAAAATAGAGGTTTCAAGAGCAAAGAAAAAGGAAGAAGCAAGCTCAACAGGTTTGCTAATGTTGGGTGTCATCATTGTGGCATGAAATGACATATTAAGAAATATTGTAGACAGTTGAAGTGGAATAACAAGAAGAAAGACATAGAACAAGAGGGTGATGTTGGCAAGGAAAGTGATCGAGTTCCCATCGCTACTTCAGAAGAATTTCTCGTTGTTTATGATGAAGACGTTTTCAATGTTGCATCTAACGAGATGAGTTGGGTTATTAATAGTGGAGTCTCCATTCATGCTACATCTCGAAATGACTTCTTTACATCTCGAGATGACTTCTTTACATCTTATACATCAGGTGACTTTGGGACAGTGAAGTTGGGTAATGATGACTTGGTTAAAGTCATTGGTATTGGAAATGTGTGTTTGGAGATGAATAATGGCACGAGGCTACTTCTTAGAGGGGTAAAGTTTATTCTTAAAATTTGTTTGAACTTGATCTCTGTAGGTAAACTTGATGATGAAGGATATTGAAATACCTTTAGTAATATTCAATGGAAACTTAATAAACGTGTTATGGTTATTACTCGTGGGAACAAGCATTCTAGTTTGTAAATATTGTAGGCAAGACTCTTCAAAGGCGTTATTAATGTTGTGACAGATGAGCTCATAGCAGAATTGTGACATAAGAGTGAGAAAGACTTGGTAGTATTGAATCTTTCTGGAATGAATGGTGTTTGTTTAAGAAGATGTAATCATTGTTTAGCAAGGAAGCAAAATAGAGTTTCTTTCAAGAGTTCCTCTCCTTCAAGATAACAATACATACTTGATTTGGTACATTCAAATGTATGTGGTTCTATGAAGACAAGAACTTTGGATGGTGCTAGTTATTTTGTTACTTTCATAGATGATTATTCAAGAAAGTTATGAGTGTATACTTTGAAAAGTAAAGATAAAGTATTGGATGTGTTTAAACAATTTCAAGCCTTAGTTGAGAGACAGACTGAGAAGAAATTACGATGCATCAAAATAGATAATGAAGGAGAGTATTCGGGTCCTTTTGATGAGTATTATAAGCGTCAGGGCATTTGACATCAAAAGACATCTCTCAAGACTCCTTAATTAAATGAGTTGGTTAAGAGAATGAACATGACATTGGTTGAAAGAGTAAGATGTCTTCTTTCGTAGGCTCAGTTGCCAAGATCTTTCTAGGGTGAGGCTTTGAATACAGCTGTACATGTTCTTAATCTCACGCCATGTGTTCCTCTTCAGTTTGATGTACCAAATAGAGTTTGGACTGGCAAAGATGTTCCTTATGATCATCTCTGCATTTTTGGTTGCAAGGCATTTATGCATATACCAAAAGATGAGAGATTTAAGCTTGATGTGAAGAAACGACAATGTATCTTTGTTGGTTATGGTCTAGATGAATTTGGCTACTGATTTTATGATCCAATTGAGAAGAAATTTGTAAGGAGTCATGATGTTGTGTTTATAGAAGATCAAAATATTCAATATGTTGAGAAGATAGAAAAAGGAGTCCATGAGTATAGCGATGATTTGATTAACCTAGATCTAGTTCCTTTATCAGTACAGATGGAACAAAATGTTCAAGATGACCAATATGGTTCAAATGATACAGATGCTCCTATGCAAGCTAAAACGGATCACCAGATTACTGATCAGTTTCCAGAACTAGGGAGGTCTACTAGAGACTGACGTCTTTCCACACAGTATGATATAGATGAGTATGTGTTATTGATAGATGATGGAGAACCTCAATGTTATGCAGAAGTGATGGAAGATGGAAACAGGGCACACTGGGTTGGTGCTATGGAAGATGAGATGCAGTCACTGTATGATAATCACACATTTGAGTTGGTAAAATTGTCTAAGGGTAAGAGAGCTTTGAAGAACTAGTGGTTCTATAGGGTGAAGAAAGAAGAACACAGTTCATAACTATGATACAAAGCTAGACTAGTCGTCAAGGGATTAAATTAGAGAAAAGGTGTTGATTTTGATGATATTTTCTCTTCTGTTGTGAAGATGTCTTCCATACATGTTGTTCTAGGTCTAGTAGCTAGCTTGGATTTATAAATTGAGCAAATGGATGTGAAAACTGTCTTTTTTCATGGTGAGTTGGAGGAAGATATTTATATGAAGTAGCCAGAGGGTTTTGAGGTTAAAGGAAAATAGGATTATGTATGTCGGTTAAAGAAAAGCCTCTAGGGGTGAAGCAAGCACCTACACAATGGTATAAGAAGTTTGAGTTAGTTATGGGAGAGCATGGTTACAAGTAAACTACTTCTGATAATTGTGTTTTTGTGCAGAAATTCTTTGATGATGATTTTATCATTTTATTGCCCTATGTTGATGACATGTTGATTGTTGGCATAAATTATTCAAGGATTGATAATTTGAAGAAGAAGTTGAATAAGTCCTTTGCCATGAAGAACTTGGGGCCAACAAAACAAATTCTTGGTATTCAAATTTGTTGAGACCAAAAAGGAAAGAAGTTGTCCATGTCATAAGAATGGTACATTAACAAGGTACTTGAAAGGTTTCATATGGATAAAGCTAAAGTGATTTCTTCTCTTTTATCTAACCATTTTAAGTTGAGATTGAGTTAAGGCCATTCAATAGATAAAGAGAAGGAAGATATGGAAAAAGTTCCATATGCCTCAACAGGAGGAAGCTTAATGTATGCAATGGCGGATACGAGGCCAGATATAGCTCATACAATTGGAGTTGTTAATCATTTTCTTTCCAGGAGGAGAGCATTGGGATGTAGTAAAGTGGATTATGAGATATCTTCGAGGTACTTCCAAGTTAACACTAAGCTTTGGAAGTGGAAAACCAGTGTTAGTTGGATATACATATTCAAATTTGGCAAGAGATGAAGATTCTTGTAAGTCTACTTCAGGTTATCTAATTACTTTATCTGGTATAGCAGTTTTTTGGCAGTCAAGATTGCAAAAATGTGTTGTACTTTTTATAGCAAAAATAGAGTTTATTGTCGCACCAGAAGCTTGTAAAGAGTTGTTGTGGATGAAACAGTTCTTGAGAGAACTTGGTTTCAAGTAGCATAAATATGTATTGTTCTGTGATAATTAGAGTTCTATTCACCTAGCGAAGAACTCAACATTTCATTCATGATCAAAGCATATGGATGTGAGGTATCATTGGATAAGAGATATTCTTAACAATAAGTTGCTTGAACTTGAGAAAATCCATACTGATGAGAATGGATCTGACATGCTGGCTAAAATAGTGTCAAGGAAAAAAGTTGAATTTTGTTGTTCAATTTTCGGGTTGGCGAATCCTTCCATCTAATCGGAAAAAGAAGGGATATTTTTATCCATTCTATTGCTTCATAAGTAAACCCATTTAGGGTTGGTTGAAAGTAAAAAAAATCAAGAGTTGCAGCAATAGAAAAGACAACAGCTAGTAGTAGTTTTTCCTTCTCTAGCAAGCCTTCATCAAGTGCTCCAATGGAAGGTCTTTTATGGTTCGATTGAGTTGAAATTTTGCAGGAAATTTCACGACTCAAGACTCTTCAATCTGTACGATGGGATTTGTATTTGGCTCACCTATTTGGGAAAATCTGGGCCATGAACAATGACTACAAAATTAGATTAGATTTCCCCATTTTCTTGAAATAATTGTTAGTTTTCAAGAAGTTGTATTCTTGATGATGTTTTTGATTGTTTGCCTCTAGTTTTATCTAGAGAGAACTTTTGTACAATTGTTTCTTAATAGTGAAAGTTTTGGAGATGGGTGTCGTGGTTGTTTCCTTCCTACAACGGGAAGATTTTTTTATGTAAATTGGTTGTGTTGATTTTGTGCATGTTTTATTTTGAATTCTATTTATTTGTTTCTTAAAATATTCACACAAAAAGGAGAATAAGAAGATTTGTTTTGAATGGAATAAAATTATTAATTTATCTTTAATTAAAACTCATGTGATATGTACCTGTGTAATTTTATCTTAAATTGGGTTTATATTACTAAAATTGAACTTATGTAGAACTTAATTGAGAGACTAAGACCTTATAAATTTTAAAAAATTAAGAACTAAAAGTGTAATTCTTTGAAAGCTAAGGGATTTATCAATCTCTTTTAACTTTGTTTGTGGTTTAAATTTATAGTGGTTATATAATATAAGATAGAGTTTTGTAAAATTTGATAATGTAATTTAAATTAACCTATTTAACAATAAAGAGTTTTAAAAATATTTACGGGAAAAACTTGTGGGGTCTTCTGTTTTTGTGAAATGTGATATTTAGTACTTTGTGTTATAAAATGTAGCATTTTGTTTTTTTATTTAAAAAAAATTATTCAGTTATTTTTCTTATAAAAAAAGGAGATATTTAAAGACTTTGAAAAGGAATTTTAATAATGAAATAATATTTAAAAAATATCCAATGTTTTTAGTTAGGATTTTTTTTCATAATCAAAAGTATTAAAAATCACTTTTTGTGATCTATGATACTTATTACACTAATTTAGAAAATTTTAATTATGAAATAGGCTTAATTTAATCTTAATTATTATTATTATTTTTGCATAACTCGCCATTATATTGTGATTCTAGCCTTGAATCTATCAGAGAAAGCAGGGTCTTTACTATCCAATTTCTGGAAGCCTGTATAATTTAATAATTATTTAAATTTGTCTTGTTTGGTTCTGATTCTAAATTATTAGTAGAATACTAGGATGTGTTAATAATTTATTTATATTTTTTAACATTTTTATTTAAGTGTTTTTTTTTTGTAAATACTTATTATTTAAACTTCTTTTCAAGAGTGTATTGCTTTATCATTTTGCAAGAGTAATCAAACTTCAAAGTTTTAACTAATTTTGATGACTATCTTAAGATTTTAATTCCAAAATTTTACTATTACTATTACGATACCATGAAAAATATGAAACAATCAATTCTCTCCATTCGAAAAGTGGACAAGGATTGTACATACAGCACATCTTCAAAAGACAAAAGAGGACTCTTTTTCGGTGTTTGTTCGTTGCTTAGTAGGTAGGCGCTAACAGCATGACCCTCACCCACACTTGAAAGGTAGGCTCCACGTCTTTTAATTCTGCGGTGTTAGGTCGCTCCTAACTAAAGGAAACTTCCACGTGGCTCAATTTTTTTACCCTTTTTTTCATCAAATGTTTTCCTAATTTATTTTTATTTTTAATTTACATCATACGTAGAGTCGTATAGAAGAAAACCAACCCGTATAGGACAGGGGCAAAACTGTAAATCTGATTTAGGGTATTTGATCCTTCGTGCAAAACGCGATGGGCGATGAAAATTAGAAAACGACCAACGAGTTTGATGATTAGTGTTGTAAACATGACGGATAACATCATCATTCCATGCTAACTGTTTATGAGAGCCGACGAATTCTACTGACATTTCAAAAAAATTGTGAGAATGGTATTACTTACAAATGAATAATATATATTTAATATTATAATTTAATAAAATTTATTTTTAAAATTATGTGGAATAGTTATATAGAATGATAAAAAATTTAGTTACTTAGATTTGATAGGATAGTAAATATGACCCTTTAACTCACCTATATTTTTTTTCATTTTTTCATTTTTTATTTTAACTTTATAATTTTTTTATGTTTATTTTCATACAAATTTATAATTAGTTTCTTTGTCTTTATTATTTAATTTATTAGTTTTATAAATGTTATAAACAAATATTTAATCATTTAAAATCCTTAATTAACTTAGAATTATAATTATCATACTTAATTTAATTAATTCACCACAATTTTTCCTTTTATTGTTCGTTTTCTTTTGTTACACCTAATATGCTTCAGTTTGTTTAAGTCTTAATATTCTCTTTATAATGGTGAATCTCTTGTATTCTTACAAGATATGATGTTCAAATTACACTTAATAGATAATAAAAAAATAGTGATCATACTCCATTTTATTCATAATATTAATAAATATTACAAATCTAAAGAACTTTAAAGAGATTCTTAACCATTCATAATTTCTAAATACATAGTTACTAGATAAATAATTTTTAGAGTAGAGGATTTGTTATTACTAAAGTTGTGACCAAATAATGAAAATAAAGATTTTTTATAAGAAAAAGAACCACTGTTTATAATAGTGGAAAATCACTATTTTACCACTATTTTAATAATTTATCTAATTTTTATTTTTTACTTTTGAATTTAAGCATTTCACTTGCTTAGTAAGATATGCCGACTAAAGATGTGGGTTCTATATCTTTTTTTCTTTTTTATCGTTTTCTATCAACAGTCATTTTGATGATGTACACGATGATGCATCTTCACCTTCTCAGTCTCTAATGCAGTAAATGCATTTGTGATTCGTAATGGTTTTCTTGGCATAAAAATAAAATATATATTCTTATTTCTTGACAAATTTTTATATTATTATTGTTAAAATTTGTTTCAAACTTATTGATTTTCTTATTATCTTCTTTAAAAAGAGTCATATTACTATGAGGAGTGATTATAAGTTTACTAGTCAAATAAATTACCTAGACTTTATAAGAATTATCAATTTTTTGAGTTCATAATAAATTTGACTTAGTATCTATCCTTTTAAAATACAGAGTTCATTCGTATTGAATTTATTTTCTGAAAACGCGTATAGTTTTGGAACTTCTCTATTAGTATTGAAAATTTCTAATTCGATAAAATAGTAGGGATTAACACAATCTTCTTCATTCTAGTCCATAACTAATGAGTGCTCAAAAAGTACTAAAATTACCATGATTTTATGCACATTAATTGATTAAATATATATATGTTTATATGATTTTATCATATATTTATATAAATATATCTTTTCAGAATCACGGGTATTTTTATTGTTTTTCAGATATTTTCGCTTCAAAAAGTAACTTAAAGACTGAAAGAAAAATACCAGAGGTAATACATCGCAAATATATTCATAAATTAAATGAGAAAAGGTCAACAAATATGAAAACATTGGACAAAATTGGTCAAAAAGGAGGAAATCGTGCACGCAGCGCGTCCAGCCACATCGAGCAACGCACACGCCACGCCAGCACAACGCCCAGTCCGCACGCACCCAACCCATCAGCACCTAGTCCGTGCGCACCAACGTCCATCTGCGTCCAGTCCGCACGCACCACTACACCCACCTACCCCAATTCACGTGCCACGTCAACATGATGTCATCATTCACTACTCCGCGTTTCCACCATTTTTAATCATTTTTTCACCCACTTTTTCTTCTTTTACTCACCTATAAATACTCTCATTCTCTTCACTTAAAATCACACCTCAAAACACATCTTCTCTTCTCTTTCTTTCTCTCCATTTCTTAGTTTTTTAGTTTTTTCTTAATTAGTTTTTCTTAATTTTAGAGTTCTTCTCTTTTTGAGAAGAATTAATTATATTTTTGTAATTTATTTGTTTTTTTATTCAATAAATGGAAGTGTAAATTCTGTTTGGAGGTTTTCCAACAACAGAAATAACATCAAAGTACTGTAAGGATTTTATTTTCTTTACAGTTATTTTTTATGCTTTATTCTTACATATTATATTTAATTTGTCTGGAATTAAATTTAACTTTGCTGGCTATTTGTAAACATGATATAATAATAACGTTGTTAGAGAGAAATATATTATTTTTCATTACAAACTTAAATATGAAAATTAGACTTTAAGGTTTAGTTATCCGGTCTGATTGAGAGTAGTACTCTTTTATTTGTTGGTACAATTTCCCGGTAGTTAGAGTGAAGCTCTATTTCAAAAGTTTTTATAAGAATTATTATCTAAAAATGTATTGACAACATATTTTCAGTAGTAGTTTTAAAACTTGAAAGTTAGTACTCGGATAGTTAAATTCTTAGATTTAATTTGGACAACTTGAATAAAGTTTAAACTGTCTATCAATCTCTTAGAAAAAAGAATTAATTTAATTAACCAAATTAGTTATCAACTCCACCCATAGGTGTTAATTGATTTGTTTAGTTAACAAAGAATATCTAACCCCTTTAAGAATGTTAAATTTATTTTCTATAGGGAATTCTATTTCTTTATTGTAAAATTTCATATCTTTGATATGTTTCTGAGTAGATTTTTTGGCTAAGTTATAGAGACTTAATCATTATGATTTACTTAAATTCTTCTATTAGTCATTTTCGTCTATAATGACTAATATATTCCTAGGGAATGTTTCCTTGAATAATAATGATGGTCGTACTATCTTTACTATCTTTGTAAGAAGTATGTCTTTGAATAGTATTGGTGATCATATATATTTCCTAGGGTCTTAAACCTGAATGGTGACGATAGATGTTGTTGTAACGATGTAGAATAATTATTAACTATATCTTCTGGATTTGATAGTTTTGGTACTCTATAGTTGGCATATATGTCTTCAATTTCTATTCTATTAGTGAAAGCTCCATGAATTATTCAACTAAATCCTATAACATTTTTCTTAGTTTAGGCTAGTTGTTGTAAATTCTTGATATTAGACCATTATAAATCACATAAGTCTTTTTTTTACTTCTTCAGCCCAATTGAGCATTTTCCTTTTTCTTTTTAGAGTTGTTACTCTATTTTGAAATGTTAAGTTCTTTTTACTCATTTTGAATTCATTCTTTAGAAGTTTTACCTTCCTTAGAATGAATCTCTAAAGTGGATTCCTAATGACTCTATGAAAGTAGAGTCATTAACGTATTTTTACTTGATATTTACATTTTTATTCAATAAATGGTATTTTTGGGGCTAAAAAAATTAAAATATAATTTTTTTAGTGAAAAGGTGTGAAAATATAATTTTTGGGATTTTTTTGTATGTTTTTTGAATTTTTAACGTATAATCAATCAAAAGATGCCACTTGGCCTACCACACAAGGAGAGGAGTTGACTGGGGAAGTCACATGGATGCCATGCAAGTAGGAACAATGAATCATAGATCATTGCGTGTGAGGAGTGAAGTAGTGTGTGCCACGTGCCAGCATGATGTTCAATCCAAATTCGGAGAGCTATCAAACCTTTACACTACATGTTGTCATACGATTTCTCTCCACGTTCCACCTGTGTGCCACGCCATCCGTTACCATAAATCAAATTGCACCGCATAATGCTAACTCAGCATACGTCGACTCAGATCGGTTTCCCCTATCATAAGTCACACTCTGAGTCACCCAGTAAATTATGTGTGTCACATGTCACATTATGATTGGCTAACTCTATTAGTTTTGCTTGTTTTGATCTCAACCTTTGATTTGAAGCTGATTTAACGGTCCAGATTGCACCTGAACTATATTTAAGCCCCTAATCATAAACCCTAATAAAGTCATCATTAACATAATTTTGATCAATTTTTGGAGTTAAAAAGAAAAATACAAAAAATAATCAAGAGGAGATACCCTTTTGGTAGAAATTCAAGATGAGATTAGCATTACAATCTAAGAGATTGATTGTATTTCTTCTTCTACTTTTTTTTTATCAATTTTTATATTTTTCTTTATGAAAAATATGAGGTTTATGGACACAATTATGTGTAGTTAATTTATTAATCTAAGGATCTTATGAACCCAATTTTTACAATTTGATGATATAATATTTTACCCAAATTATAATTATAATTTAATTTAATTTTTATGCTATTAATTGTTTGGCCAATAATTTATCTATAGAGACAATTAAATAGATTTGAGAGAATTATTTAATTATTTATCTTGATTAAATAATATGCATAGTTTCTAGGTAGAAATATATGATTTTTATGTATGTGATCTATAATTGATGAATTTAATTAGTATACAATTTAATTGGCATGAGAGTATGATTAAATTAATTACTATATGATGTGTAGTTTATTTGAGAGAGGAATGCATGTTAGGTTAAATTTAATTAATTATGTAATTAATTGATAATTATATTGGGAATTTTAGTGATTTACATGTTTAGAAAATTGGAAGATTAATTATTCTTAAATATTTTCTCATATATTTTCGTAGTTACCAAATCTAATTTAATTCATTATTGATATTTACTTTTAGTTATTTTAATTTTACTTCCTTCAAATATAAAAATAGAAAAAAATTTGATTTTTTTTAATTTTAAAAATTAGTTTATAATAAAATAATCTTCGTGAGAAATATATTTTCTTATCATTATATTACTTGTTGTGTGCTGACCCATTATCAAGTTTTTGGCACCCAATTTTTATCTTTCCTTACTTATTAGCACCCAATTTTTTTTTTATTTTCTAAAACAATACTAACAATAAAATATACTCACTCATAATTTATTTTTATTATAAATAAAAAATAGTAAAACAATATATATTTATATAATAAAAACTATATTTTTTATAACAAATAACTTATCAAAATTTTATTATAAAATAATTTAAAATAATAATAATAAATTATAAAATTTTAAATTATTAAAAACTTTACTAAATAGTTACAATAATATTTAGGAAAAATTATTGATATTTTTTAAAAATAAATTATTTAAGATTAAAAAAATTAAAAAATAGATTACATTGTAACAAATATCTCTAATATTATTATAATTTTAATTATTATTAATATAACAAATATTTATTAACAATAATTATATTTAAGTATTAAAATATAATTAATTAGATATAATTTTTATATTATATTATATTAATAGTAAAATTAATTATAAAAATATTATATTATATAATATTTTCCCACAAAATTTGTGATATAATGTTCTATTTGTATTGTATCTTGTAAAAAAAAATTGGATATAGAGGCTTCACAATTTTTTTAATAATTTAATTATTTTATGAATATTATTTTTTATATCATAATTATAATTAATATTATAATTATAATTATATTTAATAATAATAATGTATTATATTATTTATGAATTATCAAAATATTTAGCATATCATTTTCAATATATGTATAAATTTATATTTATTTTATTATAAAATAAAATATTTTTTATTTTTTAAAATAAAATTTTAATATATGATATGATAAAAGAGATTTGTGTATTTAAAATTAATTATAAATTTATAAAATATTAATATTTTATATTTTTATTTATTTTTAAATAAAATTTATCAAAAAATATGTTTTCAAGTTTAAGGTTAAATTTTGCCTATTTTTAAACTAAAACTCATTTTAGCTTATTTCTAAACTATTTAAAGACACATGCCCTTTATAGAAAAAATCCCATATATATATACGTTCACAATGTACACAAATTTATTGGAATATTTTATAATATCTTTGATTTCAAAATAAAAAATCACAAACAAATACTTATTTTTCTTAATCATAATGAAATACCTACATCTACTCTAATCTTTATCATATTGTTAGTAATTTAATAATAGAATACCTACATCTACTCTAATCTTTATCATATTGTTACTAATTTAATTATACTCAAAGAGTGGTTTGAGGTATTAATAATTTATTCAATCTTATAAATATATAAAAACTAATTTTATTTCATATTGATAAAAATAAGTATCAATAGATTATATAAAGTCAAGTTTTCATTTTGCATGTGTTGGTAAGTAGTCTTCATAGCCGATGTTGGATGTAAAATTAGTTTTTATATCACATCCAATAACTACAAGATAAAAATAAAATTATTTACATATTTTAAACTAATAACAATTATCAATTATCCTATATAATTTAATTAAGATTCATATTTTATATTAATTAAATAATTAATTATTAATAAATAAATATTGAAAATAATTGAGATTAAATTATTTATCTTTTTTATACAAGATTATTGTTTATGATTAATTATCAATAAATAATTTTTTATGATTAACTATCTTAAATCTTATTTTTTTATTAACTACTTGATATAAATTAAGTAATAAATTAATGTCAGTTAAAATATTTATAATTATCTAGATTACAATTATTTATTTTTTATGCAATATTATTTATCTTAACAGTATAAATAATTATCTTTTTTAAGATTAATTATCTTAAGTTTTATTATTTTACCAATTAAATAATAAATTATTAATAATTAAAATATTAACAACTTTTAATATTAAAAATACTTATCTATTTTTATAAGGTTATTTATCTTAAGTAACATAATTGGCATCTAAAAGATTAACAAATTTATATTTAAATTAATTATTTTTTATACAAGGTTGTTTATAACATAAATAATTATAATTGTTCATGTCTAAGTATCATCTTATTTATTTTGTCATTTAAGTAATATAAATTAAGTAATAAATTATTATATTTAAATTTTTTATAAATATCTAGATGAAGATTTTTTATAGAATGTTATTTATCTTAAATAATATAAACAATTATATTTTTTTGTTTAATTGTTTTAATAATTATTTTGTCAATTAAGTAATGTAAATGAAATAAATATTATTATTAATTAAAATAATAATAAAATTTTAGATTATAATTATATTGTTTTATATAATGTTATTTATTTTATTTTAAATAACATAAATAATTATTTTTTGATTTATCTTAAGTATTTTTATTATCAGATTTATCTTCAGTATTTTTATCCTCAAGTAAGTTATAAATTAACACACGTCGACTTTTACTAATATAATTAAAAGTTAGAATCATTTCGTCCAACACACTGTCGGCATTTCATATTATATAACGATTAAAAATATTTATATAATTAAAAATTGTTATCATAAAACTAAATTTTTTTTATGTTAACTCAATAAATTTATTATTAAAAAATATTTAACCCATATCAAATGTAATTCAATTATATTAATACGTTTAAATTAAATAATAATCATTTAGATAATTTAATATTAAATTATGTTTAATTTACCCATATTTATTATTATTATTATTATTCTATTTTGATTATTATAAATTTTATAACTCTTATTTTATATAATTCTTAAAATCATAGTAGATATTTTTATTACATACGATCATATAATTTAACTTCAATTATTATAATAATTATCTAAGTTAACTGCGATATATAGTAGTTGTTTAAGTTATATGTGTATGAATATATTAAAATTTAGGTAAACATACTTATGAATACATTAAAATTTAGGTAGGTAGGAAAAAATATTGATAAATATTAATTTAAATAATATATTTAACAAATTATTTTTTCATATTATTAATATCACTAATATATTATTAAAATAATGATAACATTAGAATATATTTTTAAAATGTGTTAATAACATAAGTAATTTATTAAATTAGTAATGCATTTAGATTAGATTTTATTGTTTATCAAAATTGCTTACAAGATAGGGTTATTATTATTTTAGTAATGTATTATCTTATTTTAGTAAAATTTATTACAACACTGTATATCAGTGATAAGCCTTCGTATACTAGATTAATGCTTTCTCATATAAAACTAATGTCTTATCACAAATTTTATTTATTTTTTACTTAATTTGTTACAAGGTAAGACTTATCATTGTTGTAATAAGACATTGTTTTGTTATGATAAGTCTTATCAAAACAATGAATACTAGTAGAAAGTATTCTTACATTAAGTAAATACCTTCTTACATCATATTAATGTCTTACAACTAATTCAATTTTTAATCAAAATTATTCTTATAAAATATTTGTGACAGTTGTTACAAACCTTACCTACAAATAACTCCGGTAAAAAATGAAATCTTATTTAAAATTATCATATGATTTTGGATAAATTTTTTTATAAAATAATTATATAATATTTATTTTTTAGTAATAATTATACCACTTAAAAATTGTTACTAAATAATTGTAGGAAAATAAATTGTTTTAGTAGTGACATATAACATTTCTTCTAAAAGTTTTAAAATCAAAACCAAAAGTGATTGTTTTATGCCGTCGACCTTCGCAAGTTGTTCATTTATTTGTGTATTTTTAGGATTAATTCATGTTTGGATTATTGTGTATCTCTCAAATGAGATGGTTAAAATTTACCATAGTTTAAGATGGCAAGAGTTGGGATAAGGTACATATAGCATTTGCACTAAATAAATTCATTCTTTTAAAAATCAAGGTACTAATTTTTATAAACATTAAATTGGAGTAATTAATTATAAAATAATTATTGAATTATTGTAATATAAATGATTATCTATATTAAATCATGCTTTTTAAATTTTTAAATAAAATTGCTTCATATTTTAAAGTAATGATTATTAATGCCCTCAGTTGTATGATTTATTTAAGATTTTTATTTTTATTAATTAAATAATATATTATTAGTATATAAAATATTAAAAATTATTAGATTATATTATTTTTTATATAATATTATTTGTTTTAAGTAATATAAGCAATTATCCATTTTTCGGTTAATTTTTTAATCTTATTTTTCATCAATTAAATAATAAAATATTAGTAATTAAAATATTAACAATTTTTTATATTATAATAATTTTTTATAGAATGTTATATTTATAACATAAGTATTTTTTAATTAATTATTTTAAATATTATTTATTTTATCAAATAAGTAGTAAATTAATACATAAAAGAGGTTAGATTAGTTTTAATATAATATATACACACGTATTTTCACTTGGATGCGGACACATGCGTATAAATTATATAAATGTTAGCATGAATGCGCTACTTTAAATCTAAAAAAGAAATTCAATCTAAGTCTTATAAAGTATAAACTTGTGGACCGTGACATCCATGCCATTTGGTAGTGAATTTTATTACATAAATTTTATACTAATTTTCAAATTAGTGCATAAAATATACAAAATTATGCCAAATACACGTGATATACACATTTTCACACTAATTTGATATAATTTTAATTTCTTGATTTGATAATATTTGAATGAATTAAATTTATTATTTATCTAAAAAAAAGTCATAAACTTGCTTAACATATTTACTTTTATCGGTGGGTTTACCACATATGAATAGAATTTAGAAGCGTAATTATTAATATGAGAAAGTCGCTGTCGAAGTTATCATGCAGTTAGTATTCTTTAATCTTTTGAATTATAAACTATATTTTTGTTATTCTCATATAAAATGAGTTAATTAAATATAATATTATTTTAATAATTATTTTTTAAATATTACTTTTTATTATAAAGACATTAAATTATGACAAAATGTGAGTTAAAAGTCAAATTTAATATGAAATTATTTATGAAAAATTTAATAGTATTTTAACATAAAATTATTTAAATATATTTTTTATTTTTAAAAATTAAAATTAAAATTAAAAAATATTAAAATAAATATTTTGTTATTTTTTTAAATATTAAATGTAATTTTATTATTATAAAACAATTGAGTTTTAATCATATTTTAATAAATTAAAATGATATAATAATATTTTATTAAAAAAATATTATTTATCTTTATTTAACTTTTTTTTAAAAGTAAGCACTATAAAACACTTTTTTTAAATTTAAAGATTAGATACACACTAATATTTAATATAAAGTAATTGAATAATACTTTTTTCTATTAATATTAATGGGAAATTTCATATTCTTTGCCACGTAGCAACTAAAATAGTTGTTTGAAGATAATATAATACATGCATATGGATACTTAGCTATAAAGTATATATTCATTTTCTATAACCAATATAATAGTAAGCCTGACTTTACACAAAGGTACCATCGATGGTGATTAGTGTCCAACATGTGTTTGCACTAATTTTGCACTTCTTTTATTTTCTTTGTAATAGCAAATAGTACCACTTTAAGAACAACCTTCATTTGAATTGTTTTATATATTAATTTTAAGTACAACCTTTTTACCCCCTAATAATTAATGCACCGAAAGATCTTTTAGGAAGATGAAGTATATACCATTGAATGACAGGGACAACTTTTTTCGGTGGGCAAAATTGAGGCCTCAATTCACTCTCTCTCTATATATTTTTTTCATGTGTGATTGTGAAAGGATTAGCACTCTCTATCTTCTTTGTTTATTTATTTATTTATTTTTAATTGTTAACTTTTTCATATCCTTTTCAATCATTGATTGTCTAGATATTGATGTTTTCACGGCATGTCAATATTTGAAAACTAATTTACTTCCATTTCGAATGGTGTTAGTACACCAAGTGAGAATAACAAGTGTTATATTAAAATGTAAAATAATTTAAAATTAAAATGTAAAAAAACTTGAATTATATAAAACTATTATAAAATCCTCAATAATAAATATTTAAACAAAAAAAGTTATGAACTTATGAAACTTGAATATTGATATAATTTCGATAATATTTGATAATGATGGTTTTGATGGCTCGTCAATTTGATTGTATCTCAGTCTTTTACAAATATAAAAATGAAATATAAAAACTCTTGTCATTTCATTGTAAAAGTCAAGTTAAGAATTGTAGTTAGATTGATAGTTTAAAATATTTTCAATTAATAAAAGGAAAGTCTAAAAATATTTAGATGTTGAGATAATTATCACGTATGACAATATTCTTATAGATCTAAAAGCAATATACGTATTATAATTAAAATAAATCTATAAATAGTTAAGTTTTTTTTTTAAGAATATCATCAACAAGAAAAATAAATAAGTATTTAAGTAATTTTTTTAGAAAGTATAAATAAAGGAGAAAAACAAAAATAGTTCGCATTTTTAGGTCACATCTAGCCCAAAGTAACATTGTTATATAGACAAAAGGAAAAATTTAAGAAATTTAAGAATATATTTTCTTAATTTCCAACATTTTGCTCAGATTTCTAGAGTTGTTTGAAAGAGCTAGCCATAATCTTTTGCAATTTGAGATTCTTATAATGCACCTTTTGTAGCTTAGACTGAGCATGTTGTGTCTTGTCTGTCAACTTTGCAATAGTTTACCCAACTCTTCGTATTGTTGATGTAATTCACCATATTGATTGATGGCATGTACTTTATATTCGCGTTAGCAAGATAACAGTTGGAAATAAAATTTTAATAAGAATATATGATTAAAATAAATGTAAAATTTTAATGTCTTAAAATTTTGTTCTATATTTAGTTTACATCATTTAAAAAATATATAAATAAAAAAATGATTGACTATTGAATTTGAGTCTCAATGGTACCCACTTTTGTGAAAGATGAGTAGACCAAATCCATGTCTGTGTGCGATGAGTTGATATTTTGTTTTTTGAAATTTTTTTTTTTAAAATTATTTTTCCACTCAGATGTGATCATTGCTTTTCTACTTATATTTGATCGTTACTTCCACCCATATATGATCGTCATTTTTTCATCTAAATATGACCATTATTTATTATAATTGTTACACTTTTTCTCAACCTATAAATAGAGGACCTTAGTTCTCAATTTACATATATCATTTTGGAAATAGCTCTTACAGATTAAAGAAGAAGATACTAAATTATTTTTTGAGTTTTTTGATCAACATAAACTTTAGAGGTGTAGCATTCCAGACTTCATTAGTGCAATGAAGCTCCGAGATAGAAAACAAAAATTCTAGGATGTTTTATCCTAGGAAAGACGAGGTTGTATTTGCTTGCACAAGTTTCGGTATAGCCGCAAAACGTCTTAAATAGAGCGATCTAGTTTGGGACTCAACCCAAGCAATACAATTCAATATATTGGTAATATTGTTCTTACATTATTTTTCACATACTTGTTCCAACAATTTTAAGACGATTTTTGTTTGTCATGTCTATTGAAATGTTAACTGCTGATTTCAACGAATCATTTTGTTTCGAGAGACTACACTTTAAAAGATAGAGACAAAAAATGTTATTTTTCTTAACCATGAAAAAGCCGCTGCTATTCTTATTACTGAAAACCAACACTGCCTAATCCTCCTACTGAAGTTATAATAAAAGATTTATACACTTGGATGGAAAATGATTTTCTATGCAAAAAAATTTATTCTTAATGGTTTAGCTGATGACTTGTATAACTATTATAATTATGATAAGTCTACTAAGAAAATTTGGGATGCACTTCAAAAGAAGTATGTTGTCAGTAGATAAATGAAGTACCAAATGATTGATGGGAAATCTGTGGAAGCTCAATCACACAAACTACAAAAGATAGCACATGAAATAACTTCTGAAGGTATGACTTCAGATGAACAATTTCAAGTTGTTGTTATTATAGATAAATTACTTTTGTATGGAAAGATTTTAAGAATGCACTTAGACATAAAACTAAGGAATTTTCTTTAGAAAGTATCACAACCTATCTAAGAATAGAATAAGAGGCTTGAAAATAAGATAAAAAAGATGAAGTACTTGTTGTCTCAAACAACAATACCAATAAGAAATACTTCTCGGCAATTCTGAAACCTAAAGGAAGAAACATGAAAACTAAGAATCGCAATAATAACCATAACTATAACCACCAAAATAGAAACATAAATTATCCTCCACATAATGGACATCAACCCCCTCAGGAAATAACACATTCATGTGTTATAATTGTAACAAGCTTGGCCATTTGGCCAGGAACTGCCAGAACAGAAATGGTTCTGTCTCACATGCAAACCTTACAAAATATCATCTTATTGCTATGATATCTAAAATCAATTTTTTGGTGGATATGAAGGGTGGTGGGTGGACACTGGTGCTTCTCACTATGTTTTCTATGATCGTGGCATGTTCAAGTCCTATTCTGTGTCTGAGGATAAGAAAGTGATGCTAGGTGACTCCCACTACACTAAAGTTGTTGGTACTGGTAAAGTGGAATTGAAGTTTACCTCTGGAAAGACTATCATCTTGAATGATGTCCTATATGCTCCAAAGATGAGAAAGAACTTAGTTTTGAGTTATCTTCTTAACAAAGCTGGGTTTACTCAAACTATAGAGGCTAATTTATATACAATAACTAAAAATAATATTTTTGTTGGGAAAGGGTATGCCACTGATGATATGTTTAAATTTAATGTTGAAATTAATAACGCTTTTTCTTCTGCTTATATGTTGAGTCTTTTTAATGTTTGACATGCTAGACTTTGTCATGTTAATAAACGCGTAATAAAAACATGAGTACCTTAGAACTAATTCCTAAACTATCTTTAAATGATTTTGAAAATTTTGATTTTTGCAGTTAAGTTAAAATAACCAAAACTTCACATAAGTCAATAGTTTCTGAACCTTTAGACTTAATACACTCTGACATATGTGAACTTGATGATATTTTAACAAGAAATGGAAAACGCTATTTTATAATTTTTATTGATGACTGTTCAGATTATACTTATGTATATCTAATGAATTTTTTTTATAAAACTCATGGAATCATTCATGAAAAAACTACACCTTATTCTACTAAAATGAATGGCAAAGCTGAAAGAAAAAATAAAAATTTTACTAAATCAGTTGTTGCAATTTTATTAAACTCTGGTACTGAGAGAAATTTTATTTAACTGTTTATTATATGCTAAATAGAGTGCCTAAATCTACTAGTAAAATTTCACCATATGAAATTTTGAAAAATAAGAAACCTAACTTAACTTATTTTAAAACTTAGGGTTGTTTAGCCAATGTTAGGATCCTTAATTCTAAAAGAAATAAACTTGCTAATAGAGCATATGAATGTGTGTTCATAAGATATGTTGTGAATAATAAAGCTTATAAATTCTATAACTTAAATGATCATGTAGTTATAGAATCAAATGATGTTGATTTCTATGAACATAAGTTTCCCTTTAAATTGAAAAATAATGGGGACTCGTCTTCTAGTAGTTTACCCATAACTAGAACTAGTAAACAAAATGAGGAATTAAACACTGAAATTAGGAGAAGTAAATGAGCTCAAACCTCTAAGGATTTTGGGTCTGATTTTTATGCTTATACCTTAGAGGAAGATCCCTAAACTCTTCAAGAAGCCTTATCTTTTTTAGATGCCAACTTATGGGAAGAAACTATAAATGATGAAATAGACTATCTTGAGTATAATATAAGTTGACATTTAGTTGAATTATGGATTTTACAGGAGAAATTAAAACCCGATGGTACAATTGAAAAGTACAAAGCTCGTCTTGTAGTCAAAGGGTATAGGCAGAGAGAAAATGTAGATTTCTTTTATACCTTTTCAGAAGTCATACGAATAACTTCCATATGTGTTTTTCTCTCTCTTGTTGTTATCCATGATTTAGTAGTGCACCAAATGGATGTTAAAACTATTTTCTTAAATGGTGACTTAGAAGAAGAGATTAATATGGAACAACCTAAAGACTTTGTTGTCCCAGGTTAAGAAAATAAAGTTTTTAAACTAGATAAATCCTTTTATAATCTAAAACAAGCACCTAAGTAATGACATGAAAAATTTGATAATCTAGTTATCTCACATGGATTCAAAGTGAATGAAAGTGACAAATGCATTTATTATAAATCAGAAAATGAAATTTGCACTATTATATGTTTATATATGGATGACATGCTTATTTTTGGATCAAATATTCATATTTTGAATAATGTAAAAACTTTTTTATGTGTTAACTTTGATATGAAAGATCTAAGAGAAACGAGTGTAATCCTTGGTATAAAGATTACTAGGTCTAAAAAGGGACTTTCTTTATATCAATCTCATTATATTGAGAAGATCTTAAAGAAATATAATTACTTTAATTGCAAACCTGCATGTAGTCCTTATGATCCTAGTGCAAAGTTGTTTAAGAACACCGAAGATAATGTTAGACAAACTGAGTATGCGAGCATCATTGGTAGCTTACGTTATGCTACTGATTGCACTAGACCAGACATAGCTTATATTTTGGGACTACTATGTAGGTTTACTAGTAGACCTAGTATAGAGCATTAGAGTGCTATTGAAAAGGTCATGAGATACCTTAAGATAACTATGAACTTTGGATTACATTATAAAAAGATTCTTGTTGTTCTAGAAGGATACAATGATGTTGATTGGGACATTCTATCAGAAGACTCTAAAGCAACTAGCAGTTATATATTTAACATTACTGATGGAACTGTTTTTTGAAAGTCTAAGAAATAGACAATATTGGCTTAATCTATGATGGAGTCTGAAATGATAGCACTAGCTATTGCTAGTGAAGAAATAAACTGGTTAAGAAGTTTGTTAGCTAAGATCCCTTTATAGGAAAGACCGATACTAGTTGTCCTAATCTACTATGATAGTACTGTAACCATTGCAAAGATTCAAAACCGTTATTACAACTAAAAGAGATGACAGATACATCTTAAACACATTACTGTTATAGAATTTCTCTCTACAGGAGTTTTAAGAGTAGATCATGTACGTTCTAATAAAAATTTGGTTGATCCTTTGATGAAAGGATTACCAAGAGAGAAAGTTTTCAAAACCTCAAAATGAATGAGATTTATACCCTTAAAATGAAGAGTCACTCATGATGGTAACCCAACTAATAGACTAGAGATCTCAAGAAATAAGTTCAATGGGTAATAACAAGTCATGAAGTGATATGAGATGAATCATGCTAATAAGAAGTCTCATTCTATATTGTTAGAAGCATGAAGTCTTGAAGCAACAGAAAAGGATGAGTTAATTCTTAAACTCTTAATGAGTTCTATACTCTATGTGGAGTGGAGTACATAGCTATAAGAGTAATCTTGATAGACTTACCTATGTGAATGTAGAAGTGTCGACGCTTCTTATGAAAATTTTGAGCAAAATTTACTAGAGCATTCACTATACTAGGATATACGTGTATGGTCGTAAAACACTGGATTTTTGAACTACACCTTGGAAAGATTGTGTGTATAATGTTGTTAGAGATAGAGTTCAAAACTACGAGTTATTCCAATATATTCTAAAGCATCAACACTATGCAAAGGTTTAAGTCGATAGACATTTTTTGCTTATGTATAATATTATACTTTTAATTGATCTATTACTCGATGAAAACTATTTTTATATAAAATTCAAGTGAGTGATTGTTGGAAGTGAATTTCAATAAAAACAAATGATGAGAATAAGTGACAAATGTTAGTCTCTTAAAATTTTGTCCCACATTGTTAGTTTACATCACTTAAGAGATGTATAAATAGAAAATGATTGACTATTAAGCTTGGGCCCCAAAGGGCCCCCACTTTTGTGGAAGAGGAGAGAACCTAGGAAAATATGATTCCATACACATGCACGCGTTGCCACTGCCATCGTCCATCCGACCGATCGATCGATCATGCTGTGTCATGCTAAGCCAAGCCGAGTCTGATTGCATATGCTTGTGTCTAAGGTGAGGTGACATTTTATTTTTTGAGTTTTTTTTAATTAAAATTATTTTTCCACTCAATTATGACTGTTACTTATCTACCGAGATGTTATCATTACTTTTCCACCGAGATGTTACCGTTACTTTTCCATCCATATATGACCGTTATTTTTCCACACAAACATGACCGTTATTTATCATAATTATCACACCTTTTCTCAAACTATAAATATAGGGCCTTAGCTCTCAATTTACATAGATCATTTTGGAAATAACTTTTACAGATCAAAGAAGAAGATACTAAATTATTTTTTGAGTTTTTAGAGCAACATAGAATTTAGAGGTGTAGCATTCCGAACTTCATTAGTACAATGAAGTTTTGAGACAAAAAACAAAGATTTTGGGCTGTTTTATCCTAGGGACAACGAGGTTGTGCTTGCTTGCACAAGTTTGGGCAAATTCGTAAAACATCTTAAAGAGAACGACCTAGTCTACGACTCAACCTAAGTAGTACATTTCAATATATCCTGGGGACAACGAGGTTGTGCTTGCTTTCACATACTTGTTCCAACAAAAACTTACAAAATTCTAACCCTTGAATGAGTTGAATCTATCAAGATCTTCTACTTATTTATCTCTTTGTTGAAGACCTCTTTATTATCTATAACCCTAGTCGACAAAAATGTTCGCATTGCCCTCTACAAAAGTAAAGAGTGCTCATCAACATTTTGTCTTACACATTCTAATCAATGAACAATGATCTCCTCGACAATCGGAGGATTGAGCAACATTATTGTATCTATATCTACAGAGGTTTAGCTTGGTCTTGAGAAAGTCGTGGGAGCTAGAGTTATAATAGTAAGATGGAACGAACCAACCTATTTCAGAGTCACTTCTAAATCTTGAAGAAGTTGAGTAGTAGGCTGAGATAAAGCAACAACTTAAGAAATAATCAAAGTATTTTGAACTTAAGTATCATGAACTCCAATATTGGGAAAAAGGAAGCTTCATGAATAGGAAAAAATACTATATATTATTACTTAGTTTCTATAACCACTCTTACATGAGGAACGAAGGAATGTTCTTTCTCTTTGGAACTTTTTTCCTCAATTTTTTTTTTCATTTTATGGGGAGTCACTTCAAAAATTGACTCTTCGACCTTATTGAATGAAGCAAAAAAGTCTTTGTGGTCAATATTTAGAGTCATCATAAACTTGATCCATTATGGGAGCCTAAACTCAAACCCAAACCCAAACCCAATCAAATTGGAGCCCAAGTCCACAAATTAAGGTCCAAAACTACAAGCCTTTTACCTAGAATTTTCTTGGGTGTGGTAATTGTGCATGTAAATCATTTGGTAACTTAAAATATTATTAGAAGGATGGAGAAGAATAAGGTGTATGATCATTGTAATTTTGGATTAATTTATTTGTGTGGTGTATGATTGTTCTTAAGTAGTATAAATAATCCTCCCATTTTAGTTTAGACATCAAGAAAATTAAGAGCTCCTACGTGAATGAAAAAACAAAGTATAAATAAGAGTGAGTTGTAGTATCTTGTATTTTGAGTGAGAATGCTTTTGTAATATTTCTTTGAGTTTGAATAAAAGTTGTTTGTATGAGTGTTTTATTTCCAAAAAAGTGGTATTAGAGTCAAGTTGGAAATTATACATTATTTTATATCAAATTGAAGGTCTCGACGAGAGGAATCTGACGTCATAAGAATCGCCCCGATTGGAGTTTAGACGTACCTCCACACGCCATTGGAATAGTGCTACCAGGAACCGAGTCAGTCGAGTTGGAGCCATTGACCGAGCCATCAAACTAGTTGACTAAGCCATCAAGCCTATTTATCGAGCCATTGACCGTTGACTTTGACAGTTGAATTTGACCAAAAACTTTGAAATTTTATAGAGTTCCTTCCAAGGTTTTTTGGTATTTCGGATTCATATGTGCAATCGAATTTTGAAAATTCTCATCATATTGAGAGATATGAAAAATGGTAAGGCACCATTCCAAGTCCCGACAATCAATAACAACAACTACGACAATCAAAGTATCAAAATGAAGACACTTCCTAGATCACAAGATGTGTAGGATATCATTGAGAAAGACTATTACGAGTCTGGGAATGATGTTGTTCTTATACCAGATCAAAAGATAACTTTGAAGGATTCAAGAAAGAGAGATAAGAAGACTCTTTACCTCATCTACCAAGCATTATATGATGATGGCTTTGAAAAGATTTCGAGTGCCAAGGAAGTGCGGGAGAAGCTGCAAACCTCTTACAAAGGAGTCAAAAAGGTGAAGAAGCTTCATCTCCAAACATTAAGAAGTGAATTTGAATCCTTACACATAAAATTATCTAAGTTTATTTCAAATTATTTCTCAAGAATAGTAGCTATTTTTAATCAATTAAAAAGAAATAGTGAAATTTTAAAATATGTGAGGATAATAGAGAAAATACTTTGTTCGTTGGATCCTAAATTTGAGCATATTATCGTGAAAATTAAAGAAACTAAAGGTCGTGTAACTCCCAAGGATCATTGCAAGCATATGAATCAAAACATAAGAAGAAGAAAGGGTTTGTCGAGCAACTCCTAAAGTTGCAACTCAAGGATATACATGAAAGTCAAGATAATGATAGAAACCAACGTGATTGAGGTAGAGATAAAGATCGTGTACAAGGTTGGAATTACAACAACAATTATGAGAAAGGAGAAAGCTCAACACGAGATCGTGGAAGAATCAATTCGAACTCGAGGTATGACCAATCTCAAATTCGATGTTATGATTGTCAAAAGTTTAATAAAACTTCGCATGCATATTTGAGCTAAGATTCAAGACAACTAACTTGAGTTGTAATCTGAATAAAATTATTAGAGACTTCGAAGAAATGAAAGTGAAAACGGCAGATAAAGTTTCAAAAATTAAGCAAGTTATCAAGTAAGAGAATCTATCACCAAAAAGAATATAAGGCAATTCGAACTCAAGGTATGACCAATCTCAAATTCGATGTTATAATTGTCAAAAGTTTAATAAGAGTTTAATAAAACTTCGTATGCATATTTGAGCTAAGATTCAAGACAACTAACTTGAGTTGTAATCTGAATAAAATTATTAGAGACTTTGAAGAAATGAAAGTGAAAACGGCGGACAAAGTTTCAAAAATTAAGCAAGTTATCAAGTAAGAGAATCTATCACCAAAAAGAATATAAGGCAGAAGTGAGCTATGCAATCTTTGGTAAAGTGTGAGGAAATAAAAATCTTGATAGGTGAGCGAAAATCTCTCTCAACATAAAAGATTAAACGTTAGTAACTGCCCAATAGAGTGAAATTTGAATCAACCCGATTCAAAATATGAAACGTCGCATGCATCACCCTTAATCTTATGGGTTATATAGAGAACACAACTTCTAAATGTTGGCATCTTCGAGCTATAAGATTCAAGACAACTATAATGTTTCAATTTCATGGTGCAATTAAACTAAAAGATAGAGAACTTATGTTTAGACGTTAACTTACAGCACACCATCGTAGGTTGGTACGCAGACTTAACCCAATTTAATGACAAGTAACCACATGGTACAATTATGCATCACCTATTTTTTTTTCTTCTCTCCATACATTGACTTTTATGTACTAGTTTTTTCCACTCTTATTTAAAAAAAAGAGAATATTGCAATTTAAACTGATATTTTTTAATATAAAGATTCGTAACTAATTAGGTATATTATATAAGGGTGGTCCTAAATAAGGTTGGGTAGTTGGGTGGTACTTGTACACTACCCGATGATAGATGACATTTTAACCATGATAATAATATAATCGTAATAAATGGTTGTTATTTTATTTACAAATTCATAACTATAAAATTAAATACGTTATCAATTTATAAAATATTTACTATGGTTTATTTTAGTTTTAATATTTACTAAATATATTCTACAGATGCACATACTTAGTTGGATAAAACAGTTTATCGAACGGTCAGAAGCTGCTTTTTTTTTTTTTCCTTCGTCGTCTTAATTGGAGAGGTTATGAAGCTATTAAGCTTAAATTGTCGAGTTACTGCATGTGAATATTATATAAGTGGGATGGTGTACTTGTAGTTTATGTTTATGTATACGAATACGACTCTTCATCTATATTATCATAAATATAAATATTAATTGATAATTATGTCGGTATGAATTTAAAGCTCATTCCGAAAATTAATCTCCTAGGTCATAATGCATAGTCATCGTTTTGACTGGATTTTTTTACTTGTATTATTTACTATATTTCGAAAATATATAATTACAAGTATACTTGATTTAGTTTTAAAAATATGTTATAAAAATTAAGGTAATAATAAGTATATTATTTAATAAAAATATTAAGATGTTTTTTAATTTTTCATAATAATATAAGATATCAATAATATAAGATTTATAATTAAATATAAATTAGTTGCTAACACTATACATAATTATTTTTAAGTGATTTTCATAATAATACGGTTGATATATAAGAATAACCATCACCCATTTTAATTAGTTATAAATTTGAACTACGTTTGATTTTAAAATTTATATTTAACCTATTTTTTTAGTTTATGTTTATAATTAAATAATTCATCTATATATTACATTCAGTTATTCTAATTTTTTAATATTTATTTGTACGATTTGAGAAACAAATTATTTCAATAAATTGTAAAAAAAATAATTTAACTTAATTTCTCAATACTTTTATTATATATTATTTGATAATGATGATGATGATGATGATGATGATGATGATTAACATATTTAGTATTGAAAATTTATTTTTAGAGAAAATATTTTTATTTATTATTGTATGAAAAAAAATGTGTACAATAATTTTTAACTCAAAAGTACGAATATTTTTCTATAGATTTGAAAATTAAAAGAATTTTTCATTAATTCATTTGTACAGATATAATACGAATATAATACACAAAAATGTTATCTAGATTTCATTGATATTTTTGAGAAAAAAATTGATGGGATATATTCATCTCTAAAATATCTTTCTTAATTTTTAAAATATGACATTAAAGAATAATTTGTTAATTGACATTTTGTTTTCATTGATTATTTCATTCTAAGATGAAAAAATATATTTATAACATTGTTTGTAATAACAATTTTTTTATTGTTAGCTAATATAGTTTTATTATAAAATTAGTAGCCTATAAATTTCATATTAAACACAGTTTAATGGGATATTATTCAAGTTATAAACTTCAATTAATTAAATTAGTTCAATATTAAACTATAATCAATTGGATTCTATTCAATGTTATTAGATATTATTTTTTATTATAAATTTTAAAGTATTATTTTATGTATTTTTTAAAGATTAATATTTATTTTAAAAAATCAAGGCTAAATAGGACAAATCAAAAAATACAATAATACTTTTCAATTTTTGACCAAGAATAATAACTCGATACTTTTGTAATACCAGTGATTTGAAAAAAAAAATCATAAATTAATCATGTTTCGATATGATTCCTATTTAGTATTCATAATGTTTAAAAAGATTTTATTTAATCATTTTTAAACAATAACTATCAAAAAAACCAGTTGATACTATTTAGGTAGGGATAAAATGGTCAACCCACCTCATTTTTTTAATTCTCGTTTTTTTCGGTTAGTTTAGAAGAGAGAAAGAAGGAATAAAAGCAAGATTCTTCTGTTCTCTTGAAAGTGAAATAGGGTAAAGTGGCACTAAATGTAGTTAGAGGGGATGTAATAGACGGAAAGAAGAAAGTTGACTATTTTACCCCTGTAAATAGCACCAAAGTTTTTTTGTCCATCACTATTTAAAAATATCAAATCATAACTTTTAAAACATTATGGGTACTAAATGAAAAATATTTTAAAATATTATCAATTTATGAAACTTTTATCAAAATAAATATTACAAAAATATCAATCCTAAAAAATATATTGTCAAAGTTAATATTTATTCACGAGTTATATTTAAAAAATTAATTGATATAATACGATATATCGTGACAATGCAAAAAGAGTTTTTCTTTCTTTTACTAAATAGCATTATTTTCAATAAATTTATTAATTTTATTAACTAACAATAATATATATCAAACCCCACAGTTTTATATCAAATTATTTAATAAAAATATTAAAAAAACTCTCATTAACCAAGGTTTGTTGGCAATCTCGTTTGAGTTTTGATGATAGTTGACAGAAAACTCACCTGAGTTTCAACGACCACATTCAAAATTGCTAATATATGTATGACCTTACATTTTGGTTAAAAAATATATAAGGCCTTATGTCAAGAACATATATAAATCCTAAAAATATGTAAGATCTAATATTCGACAACGATCTTCGAAATTCAGAAGTGCCACCAAATGTAAGGCTTTACATCCGAACTAAAATATATGTAAGGCATTATATATAGAACATTTGTAACACACTATATATATATATTTTTTTGTAAGACTTTATATTAGCCTACAGTTATCGAAATTTTGGTGGGGTCATCAACTATGGTAGTTAGAACTTTAGCTAGTTGTTAAAAATCTTATACTTATTTAATAAATTTATATTTAAGAGTATTTTAGTATTTGTGTATATGAAATTATAATTTTTGAGATAAATATTTGTCATTATTAAAAAATGTTTAAAAATATAAAAATGCCTCTATATGACTGTTGTGAAAGATATGATTACTTGAATAAAGCTTCTCACGATTTTGGAAAAAATATTTGTCAGCATCTTCTATCGAAGTTCTAATCTCTTTCTTATATATAAAAAAAACATTTTTTTTCCTAAATAAAATTTCATTAAATAAAAAATATATTAGTAGTTCAAAATGCATAACTATAAGCTAAATGTACTAAAAAAAAAAAATACTAAATATTAAAGTCTAATAAACAGTCATATTATATTGTTATGTCTCCACTAACATCTATAATTACTTTCTGCATGAAGGGATTTCAAAAGGTAAAAATAAGCCTTATGTGTCATTTTGCATAGCCCATTTTACTAGATCATAAGCTACGTAGTTTATTGCTCTTGGTATCTAAACAAGATTAAAGTCTATGAAAGAGTTGCATAATTGTGCAAAATCCATCATCCGAGTTCTGATAGTCCAATGTGGCACCTCCCCTTAATTAATCACATAGTGCATAAGTAGGGAATAATCACTTTCAAATATAACTTTATCCCAATTATTTTCAATTGTTGTTATAGATTTCCAAAGTAAGGCCAAAGCCTCTGCTCGAAAAACCTCAATTTTTCTTTCTAATCTAGTTTTAATAGGGAAAAGTTAACCTTAGTAACCCCTTGCTATTAATCCCAAAGCAATTCTATCCTGCCCCACTGCTGCATAATATTAATCTTTATAGTTCCACAGTTTGGAACTTTCCAAATGCCATCTTGCTTATTTGAAAATTTAATTCCTTCTTCTGCTTTCAATATAGTATTGAAATGTTCTTCAAGCTTTCTTAACTTGACCAATACTTCCATGGATTAGGTGCACTCTTTTCATGCAGGATTTTACTTCTAGTAAATGACAAATGCGTAAAATAGCTACTAAAATTTGATCATTCTATCGGCTTGCACTATCCACTGTTAGCATATATATATAGTCTATTTTCAAAGAAGCCACCTAGTAAATTAATGATATTTGCATTATTATCTGACTCTAACTTGAAACCAAACCTACAAACTATCCATAAAGCTCGAGCATAATCACATTCTAAGAATAGATTATTTATGGATTCAGTCTTCTTTAAACAAATTGTGCAACAATCATTTCATATTTCTATCTACTCCTCGAGAATACTACAAATAGGAAGACAATTTGCAAATAATTTCCATAGTAACACTTTGTGTCTTTTATGGACTTTTAAACTCCTAATAGTCTTTTAAAGCTTTGTGTGAGAGTAGTTGTGTTGAAACAAGTACGTGAAAACAATGTAGAAATAATATTACCAATAACTTCAAATAAACTATTTAGATTGAGTCGCCGACTTGGTCGCTCTTTTTAAGACGTTTCACGTCTCTGTCCAAAATTGTACAAGCAAATACAGTTTCGTCGTTTTAGGATAAAATAGTCCAGAATCTTTGTTTTCTGTCTTGTAAATTCACTACACTAATGAAGTCTGGAATGCTACACCTATAAAATTTTATTGCTCAGAAAACTCAAAAAACAATTTAGTGTCTTATGTTTTTCTTTCTGAGAGTTTTTTCTTAGTAAGAGATGTTTGCAATTGATCTGTGTAAACTGAGAACTGAGACCCTCTATTTATAAGTTTGAGAAAATGTGTGACCATTATGATAATAACGGTTATGTGTGGGTGGAAAGAGTAACGACTATTTTATGAAAGGAAAAATAACGACTATTTTCTAAGTAAAGAAGAATAACGACTATTTAAGGAATATTTGTCTAAGTCCTCTCCCCTTCCACAAAAGTAGGTACCCTTTGAGGCCCAAACCGAATAGCCAATCATTTTTCTATTTATACATCTTCTAAGTGATGTAAAATAACAATGTGGGACAAAACATAAATAGGCATTATTTGTTTTATAAAAAAATCACTTCTTTTCAATAAGTTGAAACAATGCTCTTGGTCCACCTAATATATCAATTTAATTGATAATTTTCCCATAGCATTTCCTACCAAAACCAACTTATCCTCTCTGGTGAACATTGGCTATTGAATTCTTAAAATATATTAGATTGATTCCTTTCCGAAATAGCTTCTCAATTTTTACATGTTTTATCTGCTTTCGACTTCATAAAAAGGAATGGACAAAAAACTGTGGGTTCAGTTATTCGTAATTATCCGTACTATCGGTTCAGTTTTTATCTGATAAATTTTAGGGATGGATACATTTTCAGGTAAAACTAAACATGAAGCAACAAGTACAGTTCAGATACAGTTATATTGATAACCGTTACGAAATTAATTATATTTATTAAATTAAATTATATATTAATTAATAATTATGATTTATTGATTTTTTTGTAAGTATATAGAAATTTTTAAAAAAATTTGGGAAAATGATTTTTTTAGTATTTTTATTAATTGTCCTGAACCGTTACTTGTAGATAGTAGAATGTTTCCGAACTGTAACGATTTTCAAACTATTTTAGATATAAATTTTATAATTCGATTTGGAAACAGTTATATTAATAATCGTTTCCGTTTGTATCTCTACCCATTACTATTCATAAATAAGATGACTCACTAAATCATTTTAATGAATGAGACATTTAGTTTCAGTTAAGCAAGTTCGTTTATGGCTTCAAAATCCAAAGGCCCTTAAACACCTTTACACTCATTCCATTACCAAAACTATAGCAGCTTCCTTTGAAAATAAGGTATTGGTAGCCAAAATTCCTTTCCAAATACGACTAAACTTGAAAATTAGACTTCCAATTAAAATGTTCACTTTTTTACAATATTTTACTATTAAAATTTGTACCAATAATTTATGCTATTTACTGACCATCTTAATTTTGCAAGCAATGCATAATTAATATCCTTCAATTTATGTAAACCAAGTCTTGTCCAAGACTTTGGTTGATATATCTCATCCCAAGCTTTAAGAGTTAAATAATGTCTTTTGTCTTTCTTCGCCCCACTACCAAAACTTTTGAATTATAGAATCTAATTGGCCACAAAAACAGTTTGGGAAACAAAATATACACAGAGAACATACACTGAGTAATATAATTGTATTTATGACTTTAATCTTATCACTAAGTGTTACTTATTGAGCCTATATACAAAATTATTTTCATTATAATTATAAACTTAATTTGCCAATATTATGATTATTATTATTAGGATGAAGACTGTGATGATGACCCAATTATATTGATGAATTTGGTGTGGTGATCACATCATTAGATAAAACTATTCATCAGGAAGAATATATTTTATTTTGAGACGAGACAAATTCAAGCAACATAAAATAATACAACTACACGTAAAAACTTCAGTCAACGATAATTTATACTCATATTCGACCGACCTGATCACTGTAAAATACTGCTCTACTTCCGTGCGTGATGCATGAGTACATATGTATAAGGAGATATTATTAAGAATAACTTAAATTATTTTTAAAAGAATATATTTTAAAATAATACTTCTTAAATACTTAAAAATAATCATAAAAAAGTTATAAATTACATATTTGACACGTTTAAATGTCTTACATACCTTAAGCATAACTAATATATTTTTTTGAAAATAAACTTATATCTTTATTAAAATTATTGAAAGTAAAAATATGTTCATGTTCATGTTAATTATAATATATTATATATTAAAATAATTTTAATAAATATATTAGTTATGAATTGTAGAGTACAAATTCTTTATAAATTATTATATCCATGGACATTTCTCTATCATCCAAATATATCTCATATAAGATTCAACCGAATCTGGTCCACTCAAACTGTAATTAAACATTCATAACTTGCCACATGTTAAGTGACACGTTAATAAATAGCATGTCTCTGCTTAAAGTAACAGTAAGGTAATTCTAGAATAGAAGATCCCCCAAACAGAATCTGCCACCCTTTTTTTAAGTCTGATTCAAAATATTACCTTGCAAAAAATAACCCCTGAATTCTCTTATAAATAACAATTCGCTGCCACTATACGGCTCTATAACATTTATCGTATTTATCGAATACCTATAACCCCACATTTTCTCCACCTAGATTTGAGCTTCATTCATACCCCTGGTTCATTATTCTCTCTCTCTAGTTTGTCGGTGTTGATCAGATCTTGCAGCTTCCATATTCTGTGACTCTATCACAAGCCACGGGTGCTGCTAGTTCTTTCTCCTTCCAGGCTAAATTAAAAAAAGAAAAAAAGAAAGAAAGATTCTGACTTTGTTGTATTCAGATCTATATTGGAGAAGTGGGAGGGTTTCCTTCGCAGGGTTTTAATTTGGAGCTTTTATGGTAGTTAGTTGTGCTGTTGTCATTTATTGTGAGGCTTTTTGGGATAAGAATTGATTGGAGAAGTGCATGAAGGATTTGTTTCTCTGGGTTTCATGTGGTTTTGTGGTTTTGTGATCCGGAGCAGGGGTAGGTGGGGCAAATGTGGCTGATTCTTTCTTGAATTTGGGAATTGAGATCTGGGTTTTTTGTGTGTTTGTGACTGATCTCTTCTGGGAAACAAGTCCCCCCCTCCTCTTCTTCAGAATTTTCTTGATTTGGCATAAAAATGCTGCAAGATAACCGTAAAAAGGTGAAATCTCTTTTTCGACTTCCCTCTATATTTTGAACTATGAAAACACTTTGATTGCCTATTATACTCGTCTGAAAATATGTAAACTGATATTTTAAACAAATTTGAGATTACCCTTGTGTAAAGTTTAAATCTTTATTTGAACTCAGAGTTTTAAGAAATGTTATTAGGATTTCTAATCGGGTAGGAGTTACTGAGCAATGCAAACTGAGATTGAAATCTAAATGATTCATGAATGCATATAATTTTATTTCCCGAAATGTTTTCTTTTGTGTTTATGTTCTTATAACTGAATTAATGAAAAAGGCACAATTTAATGCGAATTTATTTTTCGAAAGAAGTGGTTTATCATATTTATTCTGCAATTTTATTTTGTTAACATTTGACGCGTTATGCTTCTCTTCCAGCTCATTAAATGCCATTTCCATTTCTCTCCTTGTCATTGGATCAGATTCTATTGTTGGAGAGTGGAATATATTGGGGTTTTTTATATTGTTATGGTCTTCCTGCATCTGTTTCCTCCTATATACTTTTCGTGTTTTTATTTGTTCTGGGGGTGTATCTGATGCTTTGGTTCCACCATTTTATGTTTCAACTATCATTTCGTATGTGTTATGACTTCCAAAAGGACTGGATCGTTTGTGATTAGGAACTTGATGTATTAGTTTCTTTGGGACAACAACTTGATGTATTAGTTGGTTATTATATTCAATGTTGTAAAAGGTTATTTTAAATACCCACGCGTTTTTTCAAGTGAGTCGAGGCTTAAGCCTTGAGACAATCCAAGGCGTAAGCCTCAAACTTTAACTTTAAAAAGCCTTAAAAATATTAATAAAATAATTTTTAATCCAATAAGTGACAAATATCGATAGAACATGGAAAGTAGCTCAAATTTTAACTTTAAATATCGTTAAAATATTAACATAAGCAATTAATCATGAAAATAACAATAAAACACACAAAGTAAATCATATAGCTTTAGCTTTATTACTCAAATATCAATTTGGAGTAGAAAGAAAAATATAAATATAAATAGTCAAATAGAGTGGTAATGTGACTTGCAATGTTGCAATTTTGTGGTTGAAAAAATTTAAAGTTGTTGAAGGCGAAGGAAAGAAAGGTGATAGGTGAAGGAAGATTGAAGAATGTTAAAGAAGTAACTCTAATACTGTTTGTTCATGAGATTATGATATTCTCCTTTTTTTTTTTATCCATAACATTCCACTTTTTTTCAATTTTGTGAAATTGGGTCAGGATTTTATTTGTAATCCATGAACCAACTTAAAAAAGGAACCATTTGAGGCTAAAGCCTCAATCACCTCGTTGCATAATTTGTAAAAGCCTCAAGGCATAAATCTCAAACTAAAAAGGTGTAAGCCTTAATTTACCACTTAAGGTTATAGTTGGAACTTTTTTTTAAAGCCTTTTCTCGAAGGTGATCCTCAAAATAGCTTTTACAACACTAATTATACTTTTCCCTTCAATGTTAAAGGTTCAATTTTTAATGGTCATGATCGAAAATTACTCGAGATAGGAAGATAAGCTTAATTGCTTATAGATTTATGGTTACGACTACAGTTAAATGTTGTATACTTTTGGAAAAATGATTCTACGAGGAATGTTTACCTTGGTTGGATGGAGAATATGGGGTGAAATTTGTAGGAATTATGATATACTTTTGTTAATTGCATTTTATCTGGTTGGAATTTTGTTAATAGAAATGTTCACTGCATAGAACCTATGAAGTTATAATGCCACTTACTAGTTACAAGTTACTATGCATATTATTTCAAAAATCTCCCAAAAAAAAAAAAGAAGTTACATGGGGTCACAGTATCTTCTTCTTGTTAATTTCTCCTTTAATGCAGAACTTTTTTTTTAATGTGTTCATAAATGATTCATTTGGCCTATACAATTTGTTTTTTCTTACTGTTACTCTCTTAAATCAAAATAGCATAATACACTTTGTTGGCGTGCAACTTTGTTCACAAGGTTTATGATTTGATCTGATGAATGTAATATACTGCAGAATTCAACAGAGATGGACTTCTTCTCTGAGTATGGTGATGCCAGTCGGTACAAAATTCTTGAAGTTATTGGTAAAGGAAGTTATGGTATTGTATGCTCAGCTGTAGACTCTCATACTGGTGACAAAGTGGCAATAAAGAAAATACATAATATTTTTGAACATATTTCTGATGCTGCTCGTATTCTTCGTGAAATAAAGCTACTCAGACTTCTTCGACACCCGGACATTGTAGAAATTAAACACATTATGCTGCCGCCTTCTAGAAGAGATTTTAGTGATATTTATGTTGTTTTTGAGCTTATGGAATCGGATCTTCATCAAGTCATCAAAGCAAATGATGACTTGACTAAAGAGCACTATCAGTTTTTCCTTTACCAGCTTCTTCGTGCATTAAAGTATATTCACACAGGTGCAGTCACTCTCCTAAAGTTCTTCAAGCAAAAAAAAAAAAACAGAAAAAGCTCTCCAAATGTTTTGTTTCTTTGCCTAGAGTCCTAATATGTGTGCGCATGAATTACAAGCTAAGTTTGATTGACATTGATGTGAATTCTATGTGGCTGCAGCAAACGTCTACCATCGAGATTTAAAACCCAAGAATATTTTGGCAAATGCAAATTGTAAGCTTAAAGTCTGTGATTTTGGGTTAGCCAGAGTTGCGTTCAGCGATACACCCACAACTATATTTTGGACGGTATTCCATTTTATGATTTTAGACCTGTTTAGGTGTTAATTAGATTTTCCCTAATTATCCCTATTTAGAATCTGACTTGGTCTTGCACGTCAATTAAACACATACAGGACTATGTTGCAACCAGATGGTATCGAGCTCCAGAACTTTGTGGATCATTTTACTCTAAGGTATGGGCATGACCTTTCAGAGGTCATTTTGGACTTTTTAAGTTCCAACTGATAGCATGAATTTGGATTAGGCGTTCTGTTGATTAATCTTCTTGATATTAAACGAAGGGAATGAAGCCAAGAAGGCTTTTGGTGTCATGTGGTTGGCATTTGTGTTTCTAAAAGAGAAAGTAGTGAAACATATTTGTATACTTGTCTGTATCGTTATACATGGTTAAAAGTAATGATTAACTCGATGATTCTGCAATGTTGTCCCACAGTGCTTATATAGCAACCTATTCATCTTCGGCTTATGCATAGCTACATACTATGTTATTTAGTGCTACTGTAAGTTAGTCAGCCACTTATTCATAGGTTACTTGCAATTAATCCCTTGAAATTTGTTTTGTACTTGACTTTACTAAATGTTTATGTTATTATGAATTCCATTAATCATAACCCTTCATCCTAATCAAGGAAGTCAAAAATTTGGGTTTTGAATTGATTAAAATGGTCACATTTATCTTCTATAATCATGTCGGAGTTTTATCTTTCCTCTTGTTTTCCAAACCCGTTTCTTCAGAATTATGCAACAAAATTTGGGAAGGATTAGGTATTGAAAAATAATAAAGAATAGGTAGAGAAATTCAAGATTTTGGAAGTGTACAACTGAACTTTGAAATAGTTGTTCTCAGTTATCCTTAATTGGCATGATTATGTATTTGTATTTTATATTTACCCATAACATTGTGCTAGTTAAATAGACTAAACTATTAAACAAACTTTTGATAAGTTAACTTAATTTGCTAACTTAAGCTCCCAATAACTGATCTATGCTATTAAAGGTAAAACTGTGGCCAATAAGCAGTTAAATCTAATTAACTTATATTATAAGGGTGGGACATGAGCTGGGTTTGCACAAGTCGTCTAATTTGTTATTCTTCCTTTGCTGGCCCCTAACCAACTCCTCATAACCTTTTCTTTACTAAAACAATTGGGGCTATATTGTCATAACCTATTAAACCAGTCTAATGTAATGCCTTTCTTGTAGAGTATATATTATATAGTGTGAGTTTGATTTTTTTCTTCCTTTTCATATAGTCTGTACAATTTCTTATGTCGTTGATGGTGAAATCTGTGTATGGCAGTATACACCAGCTATTGATATATGGAGTATAGGCTGCATCTTTGCTGAAGTGTTAACAGGAAAACCACTTTTTCCTGGAAAAAATGTTGTTCACCAGCTGGATCTAATGACAGATTTGCTTGGGACACCATCATTAGATACCATATCTCGTGTAAGCAAAGTTATTTCTTTTGCAGTTCAACTGTTATTCTCATTTTAGGTTGTTTCTCCAAGTTTGCTTATTTTATCAAATCTCTTATTGCTGCAATCAGGTTCGAAATGAAAAAGCAAGGAGATACTTGACTAGTATGAGGAAAAAACAGCCTATTCCATTTGAACAAAAATTCCCTAACGCAGATCCTTTAGCACTAAGGCTATTGGAAAGGTTGCTTGCCTTCGATCCAAAGGACCGACCAACTGCTGAAGAGGTTTGTAATTGTTATTTAGAGTGCTTGTGAGTTTTGTGCCATGTGTGTAAATGGGTTTCCTTCACAAGATTAAGGTGGTGTGTTTAATTAATCTGGCTGCTTCACTCTTTTTCCTCTTTTTCAGAGTTTTTCATTTGTGTTTGAACTAATGTGATTTGTTTTATCAGGCACTTGCTGATCCTTATTTTAGGGGATTAGCGAGAATCGAGAGGGAACCTTCTTGCCAACCAATTACAAAGATGGAGTTTGAATTTGAGAGGCGAAGAGTTACAAAGGAGGATATAAGGGAGCTAATTTTCAGGGAGATACTAGAGTACCATCCCCAGTTGCTGAAAGACTACATGAGTGGAACGGAGAGAACTACTTTTCTCTATCCAAGGTTCTAAAGTCATTTTGTTTCCTCAACATTCTTGTCGGATAGTACATTCGTATGTTATTTTATGCTTCTTTAACTGATTCTGGCCAAATCTTTATACAGCGCTGTTGATCAATTTAGAAAGCAATTTGCACATCTGGAGGAAAATGGGGGTAAGAGCGGTCCAGTTATCCCACTTGAAAGAAAGCATGTGTCTCTTCCTAGGTATTGGAAACTATTTCTTGGATATTCTGTCAGTTTTACCTTCTAATTTCTGTTAGTGCTCGTAGTCCTGTAGAAACACGTTGATCAGGTCTTTTTGACTAGTATTTCTATTTTCCAGTGCCGCCATGCTTGAAATAGTTATGGTGATAGAATGTTGTTTTCTTGTCTCTGACGAAGTAATTGATTTTTTTGAACAAAAAATAAGAAAACTTTTAATGAGATGATTAGTTTGATGGGAGGAAGGGTGCGTATGAATTCAATGAGTCTGTTGAAGAAAAACTTTGAGTCATGACAAATCTATTACTTTAGTGGCAAATGGACTATCGAACTTTTTATAAGTGTTACAAATCTACCATTACTATTGTATGTTTCGGTGGTAGATTTGTATCATTAATAAGGAATTCAGTGATAGATTTGTTACGAAAGTGGTTGATTTGTGACACTAATAACAGTTTGGTAGTAGATTGGTTATAGTCCAAAATTAAGTGGTAGATTTGTACAAACAGTTTAAATTCGAATATATTTGTTAGTTTACTCCTTATTGCAAGTGTTTATATCAAATTTACTTTGCTAACTGAAAGCAGAGTGGACTATCTTTCATTAGTGAGCGGTAAAGCTCGCATGTTGGAACACTGATCGAGTTCAATGAGCTTTTATACCTTTCCCGCTTTCAATAGGCTTACATTATTACTATGCTTGGATGTCCTTGTTTTTTAATGGATACCATTCAAGACTGGAATGCTGGCATGTTTTGTTTATATGGATGACTCAATAACTATGATTTCGTTTTCCGAATCTTGCTCATTTACAGGTCTACAATTGTACATTCAAATACAGTCCCTACTCAGGAACAACATTCCATAAAAGATAGACAAACTGCAGAAGCGTACAAACGAGATTCAGAAGCAATTCATGCAAATCTATCAAGGACTACTCGTACACCTCAAAGAATCCCTCTAGGTATGTTTACTTGTTTGCACAAGCGTACCCTTGTTACGTACCTTTATTAAATGTTAAATCAATTTAATCTTTTGTTCAGCCAAGCCTGGAAGAGTTGTTGGGCCCGTTGTACCTTATGAGAATGGAAGTGTTGGTAAAGATGCCACCTATGATCCAAGGACATTAACTAGAACTGCTATGCTTCCACCACAGCCCGTCTCTTCTGTGTATAGTTATCACAGGTCGTCTACAGGGGGAAGTCAAGAAAGATCAACAGCAGAAACCAGGAAGGACCTGTCATCACAGGTGAAACAAGCCCCTCATTATGGAACGACAACCAAGTTAGCGCCTGAAATTGCTATTAATATAGACAACAATCCATTTTTTATGACTCGGGCAGTAATGAATAAAGTAGAAAACGGTGACCGGATTGCCATTGATCCAAACTTATTGCAGCCAAATGCTCCATATGGCAGCATAGGTGCTGCCACTGCTACTGCTTCAGCTACATCTGCCCAACGGAAGGTTGGAACTGTTCAGTTTGGCATGACAAGAATGTACTAGAGAAAAAGCATTATAGAGTTGAAGATGGGTTTTGAAATTCTTTCCTTGATGGAGCAAGGTTTATGCTGCATAGCAGAAATGGTTTTGCTATGGAGTTGGCAAAGAACTCAAAAACAGATATCCCTTGTGACTTGTGTAAAGAGAATGAAGTTGTGCTCGAGCTTGATTAGACATCAGTACATGTTATCTTTGTCTCATGAAAATTGTTGTAATGACCTTAAAGTTAAATATGACGATGTTTTTCATCTGCTTGCGTGTTCACCCTTTCATTTATATTAACCTTTTAAGTTTGAGGGGGAGGTCCTTGCATAATTCCTAGTTTACTTCGAATCTTCCAATAAAAGTAAACTACTGAAGAAGGATGCGATATCTCCTCTACTATCCAAAGCATAAGCATATTGAATTGCCAGAAGGGGGTGTAGAACCAATTATACAACAATTGTTACCATAATGTATAGATTGATAAGTGTATAAAATGATGGTTGGATTTTCTCTCAATAGTTTGAGTTTTTGGGAGAATTATTTTTTTAATAACTTTTAACATAGTATCAAGAATGAAGGTAACATATTTGAATTCGAGTAATCCTAATTATTAAATTATAAGGCTTTAATCTTTTTGATCTATGTAGTTAATAGATGTTAGTTAATAGATGTGAGGGGAGTGATAAATAAAAGTATTGTTAATCCTTTTCCATAAATATTACAACACCTCAAAAATAAAATTAAAAATTCAAAAAATAACAACAAATATTGTGCTAATTCTACACTTCATTGTCTATTATTGATAACATATAATAATTTGAGTTTGATTCTCCTGTGTCATTTTTAGTGTGTTACTATATGTATTATTAATACATGGCAAATACGTAGACAATTAAAAGTGTGGACCTTTATTGTATAAAATATAAACTTTTTATTCATATACTAATAATTAATGATACACAAAGTGACATATCAAAAATAGAATGGGTGAAATGATACACAAAGTGACATATCAAAAATAGAATGGGTGAATTGCTTGCAAGCTTAGTTATAACACACAATAATGTGCAACTCATTAAATTTTAATTAAAGATTATCATTGTTTTTTCAAATATTTATTTAAATAATTTTTTTTGAATATGAAATAAATGCGTTGATTCAAATATTCCATATCATCATCAAAACAAATGCTCACAAAGTCATAAAGAATGATGTTTTTGGATGTTAATAGTCTATCATTCTCAATTTTAATATAAATTTTAAATAACGTGTAATAATTTTAGGTAAATAATATTTTTAGAAATTATTTATATTAGAGCAATTAAATATTTTATCATCTTAGGGTTATATGTTTTAATAAAAAATACTCGTCCATTATATATTATATAACAATCATTCATCAACTCTAGGTATCTAGTTTCCCTTTGATGCCTCTAGACATTACACCTCCTTTAACGCTCATCTAGAAATCACACCTTTTTCGTCGGCTCCCTCATGTTGCCTTTTGATCCGATTATGGTTGCGTTAAAGGGCTTGGATTATGTTAAGGTATTTTACATATTTTTGATATTGAATTTACTAATCATAGAAATTTTGTGAACCAATTACATATTCCGACTACATATTTTTGATTGGCTCGAATTGTACTTACATGGAAGTAGCATGCGATCTGCCAAATACAATACAAAAGCACTCATTGTATGTTTTGAGAGGGAGTTTCGATAGTACTGAGCATCCAAGTAATTCTTTAACGCAACAATATAAATATCCCCCAAGTCTCCCAAGTTACCACATATTATTGATCCTACTTCTGAATCTCTATATTTGTATGTTTTGGTTTAATTGTTTGAAGGTTATTGGTTTGTAAATTTCTCATTTCGCAATATCATAATACATGTTTTTGGTTTTCAGTTGGATATATGTCCAACTATATGCATATACAGATTAAATTAACTTTTTTGTCATGATAATTTATTTTAATTACTTTCCTCAAGATTGAATATGATGATTGTGGAAGGATTTGATGTAGGTCGTATATTTTCAAGCAAAGAACAATTAGAAAAAAAGTATGAATGAAAATCATGATAAAAAAGTTGGACATATGTCTAACTTTGAAATCCTAAACATTTATCCACCTAAAAGTTTTAGGAAAAAAAATATGTTGTGTGCTTTCATCATGTACTTGATTAGACAATATTATAATTATGTATTGTAAAATCGATTATGTACATATAATGAGGTTTTTGGTAGAGAACACACAGTTGGACATAACAAAGTTGGAAATATGTCCAACTGAAAACCAGATACCAACATATGAATACATAATTGGCTACGTCTAGTTGAAAAAAACTATGTCCAACTAAAAACTAGAGAGCATATAGTTGGACATAACAGAGTTGAACATATGTTCAACTGAAAACCAGAGAAAAATACATGAACACATAGTTAGACATACGTCCAATTGAACACAACATAATTGAACATACATCCCACTATAGACTAGAGAGTATACAGTTGGACATATGTCCAATTGTGTATATGTATTGATGAAATTGGCTTTATGTTATGTTAATTTGTTTTAATTATTTCCCTCATGATCAAACATGATAATTGTGGAGATATTTGTAGTAAATTATGTATTTCCAAGCAAAGAGTATATTAGGAAAAAAATGCTTGGTAGACATGAGAAACAAATTTGCATTAAAACTAAGAAATCACATAAAAAGTTTGTGAAATTGTTATGCCTTGTTAACTCTTACAATGGAAAGTTCTTACAAATAGATTGCGTAATGGTGATTCTTTTGATATCACTATACATGATCGTGTACACACTTGTTCTTCAATGTACACATCTCAAAGTGATTTCCATATAGACAGACATATCATTGTAGAACAAGTTCTTGATAAATTTGAAGATATTCATCATGTAGTCAAGCCTTAAGATATAACAAATGACATAAGAAATTAATTTGGGGTTGCATTGTCATACTTTACTTCCTGGAGAGCGAAAAAGGATGCTTTTACATCTATTAGGGGATCACCATAGGACTCTTTTCAAATGTTTCCAAAATGTTGTTACATGTTGCAACAAAAAAATCCATGCATTATCATAGAGGTACATACTGACAAGGAAAACACATTCAAATATCCTTTCATTGTCTTTGTTTCTTCATGAATGGCCTTCCATTCATTAATAAGACTAGTGTTAACTGTTAATGGAACATATTGCTCATTGCAATGGGAAAATATGTAAATGATTAAAAATATCCATTAGTTTTTGAAATAGTTGATTTAGAAAACAAGGCTTCATGGAAATGGTTTTTCTTAAAAATTAAAAAAATAAATTGGTAGCATCCTTTAACTAGTTGTAGTTTTTGATCAACATAAAGCCATTGCAACGATTATATCTATTGTCTTCCATGATGCAATACATGGTATTTGTGTTAACCACCTATGTGAGAACTTGAAGAGGAAATCTGTACCTACTATCATTCACATATTTTATGATAGTGCTGTATATTCATATTGGAATGCTGATTTTGACTATTATTACTCACAAATAAAGGCTTCAAATAAGAAAACAACAAAATTGTAAGAGAAGGTAAGTGTAAAAAAAAGGGAAAGAACACATTGAACAAGTAGTAGATACAATATAATGACAACAAACATTTTTGAAAGCTTGAATGCAATTTTGAAAGAAAGCAATGCTGAATTGCTATTGGACAAGTGAATATTATGCTAAGTGCATGGGCTGAGGGAATTCTAATTGATCGACATACTAGAGTAAAGAAATATGATTTCGTTCAAATTAATGAAGTCGAGTTTGTTGTAACCAATGAAAATGTTAATGAACAAGTAAATCTACTTATAAAATCATGTTCGTGTCGTGAGTTTGATCTTAACCATATGCCATGTGAACATGCTATGGCAGCTTGTTATAAATATAAGATCTTATAGTTTGAGATGTGCTTCTTCTACTTCTATTCAAACACATATTTAGAGTCTATATACCCAGCAGGTGATATTTGATTAACTTCTGCATGTTTATATGATGATTAATTATTTGTTTCAAGATTTGATTGGTTTTAGTGATATCGCTCAATATTAATTACACACGATTTGTTTGGTTGTCATGATTTGATGTGTTTTTAATGATTTATATTTGTAAGTGACATGAGAGATTGGATTGTACCATCAAAGATTGAAAATATGACCTTCTTTAACCAAAGATAAAAACACATTTAGGACGACACAAAAAACAAAGAACGTGTTCCATTATAGAGCATAAGAAGTCATGTAAATGCTCATGATGTTCTCAATATGGTCATAATAAAAAACATATATATGGAACATTGATAGAGAATAATTCATTCATAAACTTCTTTAGGTTTTGTTGGAAAAAAATAATGATGATTTACCATTCAAACATTTTATTATATTGTCTCTATTAATACAATAATGTTTTTTTTGTCTTTTTTTATATGCATGTGTATTATTATTTGTAATGCTTTTTATAAAGTAATGAATTTTTTTGTCCTTTTCCCCCCTTTATATATGCAAACCAATGCCATTATGCTTCCTTGAAGAACTTGAATTTGGTGACTTGAATTTAAAAAGCTGATTATGAGATATTTCCATTAAGCATTATGAAGATGTTCAAGCCTTTGTCATCAATTTCTCGAAATCATTATGGTAGACGGATGAAGGATGATAATAAATATGAAAATCAAATTTAATTATTGCGCTATTATATGTAATTGTGTTCTTTTTGTGATTGTGTTACTAATTTTATTTTATTCTCATTTTTACAGCAAATCTACACGTGTTTTATATGTGCCACAACAAAATACACAGTATGCATTTTTACTGATTATTCTCATTGGTTTTGAATGTTATATTTTAATTCAACTATTTTAATATATCTTGGTTTGTAGGTTTGATTGTGGTACATATGTCATCCATTTGACTATTCTGCTAATTAGAGGGAAAAAGTTGGACGTCATCAACAATTATAATGTTGAAGATATTAGGGGATATTTGTGTTAATTGTTGTTCTCTTATGGTCATCTACACCCTTGAAATTAATGACTTGATAACATTTAATGAAACTTTTTATATTTTGGATGCAAATTAAGATTTGGTTTTGCTATGTTAATTGATGGTATGTCAAACATGCAGTGACATAATGTGTTTTTTCTATAAATGTAAAGCATCAATATTGTGAAGTATAATTACATAGATGTCCAACTATGTGCTCTATATTTTTTGGCTGGATGTAGGTCCATCTACACTGTGTTCAGTTGGATGTATGTCCAACTACGTGCTCTTTGGTTTTTAATTAGACGCATGTCCATCTACATTGTGTTAAGTTAGAAATTTTTCCAACTACGTGTTCTATAGTTTTTAGTTGGATGCATGTCCATTTGCATTGTGTTCAGTTGAACGTATGTCCAATTAACTTAAAAAATAATCTAAACTCATTTCTTGACCTTCTTTTATTGAAGATCACTACCATTAATTCTATGTATACTTTGGCTCTTTGTATTGTTCTATTCATCATAAGATTGAATCAATAGAATAATAAAACCATCTTTCTCCTTGATTACCTTTTTCTTGCTAAAAGTACACAAAAGGTTCACTCAAATATCTTGATTTATTTCGTGCACGCTTCTGAGCTCCATCCATAGCATTTTCTAAAGCATCATCCATTTCATCCATACTTATGGACATTGAAACCTTATGAGTATGACATCTTGGATCTTTTGGAGATGCAACCATAAACAAATCTTCATGGTCTAACCAAATAGGATCCACATCATGATACAAACGAGGTGTTATAAAACCTTCTTCACTTGCACTACTAAAACGTGAAGGTCCTTCATCATTTGGTAAAGGTAGATCTTTTAAACCAAGCCTTCCAAAATCGAAACCATAATCTTTATCTTCATCTTATGATGAAATGAACTTATTCACCTACAATAAAAAAGGAAATGTTAGCATAAAAATGCACAATAGACCAAGCACCCAAAAAATGAAATGTTAACATAAAAATGCACAAGACTGCACACACATGCTAAAATAGTTGGACTATGTCCAACTGAACACATGAACATATAGTTGGATATACGTCCAACTAAACACAATATATTTAGACATATGTCCAACTGAAAATCAGAGATCATATTGTTGGGTATATGTCCAATTGAACATAACGGAGTTAGACTTATGTTCAACTGAAAACCAGAGAGTAACACATGAACACATAATTAGACATACATCCAATTGAACACAACATTGTTAGACATACGTCCAACTGAAAACCAGAGAGAAACACATGAACACATAGTTGAACATATGTCCAACTGGACACAATACAATTGGACATACATCATACAATTAGACATATGTCCAACTGAAAGCTAAAAAGCATATTTCAATGACAAAATTTCCAATATTGTTACAATATTGTCCAACCAAATACATGATATTTAAACAAAAGTCATTAAATGATAAGAAAAAAATAATTTTCTAAATCACAAATATTTTCACCTTTATAGCAGCAATGGCTCTTAACTTGTCATCAAAATACTCTCTTTGTTCCTCAAAAATTCCTATCAATACATTCATTTTTCTCTTGAAGCATTTTACAAATATCAATTAACAATGTACTAGATGACACATCCTCCTCTATATGAACATGTTTCTCCCCTTATTAACACGAATTTGTCTGGCATTATCATCAGGAACATCTCTAACATGACAACCAACATCACTGCTTGACAAACTAATGTTGCCCCTATTATGGTTATGACTTTGGAAAATATCATTACCATTACTAGTCTTTCTTCACTTAATAACGATTTAGAAATGTGATACATCATTGCAAACAAACGTGTTCTCTAAACAAAATCCCGATCCTTCTCATATTCATGGGATAATAGTATGGAATGCAACTCAAGCTACCAAAAATAAAAAAAATCAAGTATTCGAGAAGTATTAAAGAAAAAAATATTCATAAAAAATATATAATTAACTTACATCGGTATGATCAAATATACCCTTTGAAACTCATATGCTCTGGTAACCAAAGAACTTTTCCAATTCTTAAATCGTGAGACAACATTATGATACTGATCTACATAGAAAGTTTTAATTCTAGGAATCGCTTCATATATCCACACTTGAAATGCATGAATAAAACTAACTAAATGAATATTTGGTTAAATATTTTTATCACCTTGACTAACAAGGTCTTTATACTTTCTCAAATTCTCAACCAAATAAACATATAAGCCTTCAACTGTCCTATCAAACAACTTATTACCCAAGATGTTTGATAAAATTCATCCAAATTTCATACAAGATAAAGAAGGTTATTATCAATAAAATTATAAGAAGATATCCCATACAATCCAGCATAATAAAAATAAAGCAACGCTAATCTAAGAACATCCTTATCCAAATTAATATCCTTATTCTCAATAGTTTCCTTGTCCTTCCTTCTTTTGGATTGAATAGTAGAAGTACCTACTACTTCTTTCTTATTAATCACTTCCAACTTTATCCATAGAATAGGCAAAGTAACATGTGTATTGTCTTGAAAATATCTTTTACAAAACATGTTATCAGTCTAATAACTCTTTGTTTAAGAGTTATTTTGTCCAATTTATTAATTATAATTGCTACGTTCTTAAGGTTTTTAGTTAATTTTAAGTTTCTAAATTATTATTTATTGTTAGTTTTGTAAGAAATTATATTTTTAGAGAAAATGAAACAATTTAAATTAAAAAAGGACTTAAATGCATTAACAAAAAATTTCTTTTGGCACAAAGTGTACTTCCATGCCCGGAATGAGCCACACTTGTCTCGAGCCATTGGATCAAAAATTTAATTGTGTAGATCAGGAGAGTGAGATTCAAATGCTACATGGGTGAGGATTTCCAACTGTTCTGCACAGTTCAGTGCACAGAGTGGAGTCGACATGTATGTGCAGTCCGGCGTGCAAAGTGGGGTCCACCTATCTACACAGTTTGGCTCACAGAGTTCCCTTACGACACACCCTCGTATCACCAACCGTTAGATTAAAAATTCAATGGTCCAGATTGTGCGTGCTCTCCACTCTTCACGCGAGAGAATCACAAGTGGAGTCCAGTTGTTCTACATAACTCAGTGCACAGAATTCCTCCATGATGCGATCTACTTAATCTGCATGCACCCTCACGTCTCGCCCAATCCGAATTCTCCATGTGTTTGATTCTCTTTTATACGAATCAAAGCTCGCCATCTGCCAACTTATTTTTGCATGCTTTTTGTTTTATTTTTGCATGACTCTTTTGATTCATTTTTGATGTATTTTTAGAGGACACGCAGAAGCCATTTAGGGAGTTTTTTTGTTGAAAAATTACAGAGAATACAGAGAGCAAAGAAGAAGGAAAGGGAGGAACTCAATTATTTTTATTGAGAAATCATCGAAGAGTTTCTTCTAATCCTTTTGTCCTTTGATTTAATTTTTCTTAAATGTATAAATATTCTTGTATTATGATTTCAATATTTACTATGAAATAAATTATTTATTCTAGGGTTGCAATGTAACTTACATTATGAAGCTTAAATTAATTATTTTTGAATGATTTGTGGGTTGTTGCTTTTAATTTGTTTATTTTATTTGTGCTTAATACTTTTGATTGTTGGAAGATTAATCAATGCATCTGTGAACCCTAATGAACTTGGAAAAGGAATTTTTGTGTTTTGCTCTTAGATAGAATAACACACACACACACACACACACACACACACACACACACACACACACACACACACACACACACACACACACACATATATATGGGATGAGAATATACCATTATTGTATGTGTAGCTATTGAGAACTTTAAGCTTAATGAATCTTTTGTAAATTTAATTATCGAAGGAATATAGTTAATTAATTTAATGAGATGTGTCTATTTGTTATTAGAAGAGACATGTGGATAAATTAGGAGTTATTGGTTGAAAAATTAAATGCAAGAACATAAATAAAGAGAAAATAATATGATTCAAGTGGATTAATTTGGTGAAATTGCAATCCTAGAGTTTTATTCTAGTGTTAATTTCATATATTGTTTTTAAAAATTAGTTTAGTTAAACTCTATCCAAATATCGATTGTTTGGATAAAATTAGGTTGAAACAATTTTAGTACTTAACAAATATTATTAACAAATCTCTATAAGAATGATATCATATTTATCACTTACTACTTGTGATCATATATACTTGCATGTTGACATTCTTTGAAGATACCAATAAGTTTTTGGTGTCATTCCTTAAAATTTCAATATGGTAATAAGTGCAAACTCTATTTTAGAAAATTGTATAACCTTCTCATTCACCTTAAGCCTTATTTCACCATCTCTTTTGAACTCATATCGTCTAATAAAAAATAATGCACAAATTGAGAAAAAAAAATTGAAGCAGTTCAGTATCAACTAACATACCAAAGCAACTACTCTTAAGCATATCTAATTGAGTTGTTGTAAATGATTGCTTAATAATTTCCATAGCCTTATATGGATTACTTGAAAAAGAGATTTGAGAACAAAATTCCATTTTAGGATCTATTTTAAAATTAAACACTATGACCTCCTAAAATAATTAGAAAATAACATAATTAGTACATAGTAAGAAAAACAAAATTTCAAACGCATGAAACATAGTTAAACTCAAACCTAGTCAAAATCACTATCCGATGATTCCTTAAAAAGAATTCCTATAGTTTGTTTTGATTTTCTAACCATTTCTACAACTACAAATGAGAAAAAATAAATAAATAATGTATACCAATATAGAAATCAATTTAAAAACCACTACAAAACAACTCTTAACATAGGACACACAAATGAAATGTCCTAAACAAATGAAATACTCATTATAGACCCTATAGATAGACAGTGTTCTCAAAATTACAAGTCTAAACTCTTGATGCTTAATATCCATATTTTAAACTAGAAAAAAGTAGTATATGTAGTTGATATTGGTTATGATATATGAACATATGTGATACTTCCTACTATTGATCCCTTAATTGATAGAAATAATGTTACCTCATCTCATTTTCCAAATCTACTTATACATTACCCATTTCCAAAATCAAATTAGTACAAAAATTTAAATAACAACAAATCATCACTAGAGGTTGTAGCATATTGAACAAATTATAACTTTTTCCCATTAGGATTGTGTGAGAGGGAGAGAACGAGGGTTTATGTCTATAAGTGCGGTTGAGACGTTAGTAGTTGATGTAGAAGATTGGACTTGAATGTCGAAGGGAATCATGAGGAGCAGAAAGAGTGTGGGAGTTCGTCTTTTATGTAGAAGGCTAGCTTGAATGTAGCTAATGAAGAAAGTTGGTGGCGATCATTTGAGAAAGGAAAAAACCAAGGAAGATCATGGTGCCTTTTGAAAGGAAAATAGAGGCAGAGCGAGAAAAATCAAGATGAGAAATGGAGGTTGAGTCTGAGTGAGTTGGGATAGAATAGCGTGAGTGATTGCGTGAGTGAGGGTAGAGTAGTGTGAATGAGTAGCACGATTGAGTGGAAAAGGGGAGGTTGAGTGTATGAATGAGTGAAATTGGCTTGGGGTATAATTGGAATAATATTAAAAATGTAAGTTAGTAGTCTATCATAGAATAAAAATAGTGTTAGAGAGTTATTTGTGCCAATTTTCCTTTATCTTACAATTCAATTTTTTAGAATTTCTAAAAATAAAAATATTATTCTAACATTAAAGTATTTTGCTCGACAACTACTCTAATTTTATTGGTAATACAATTAAGTTTACATAATTATATTTAATAAAAAAATCACATTAATTATAATTGTGATATATTTGTAATGTATTAAAGATAAAAAAAAACTCAAAAACATCTCTTTAAATATTAAATGTAAATGTGGACTAAATAGACCAATTTTTATTGTATTATTTAACTCTATCAAATTTTGATTATTGTACAAAATTTTCATCTAATTTAATCCTTCAATTGTTAATATTGTATCCACTTTGATTCAAAATAAATTATTATATTTAAAATCCAATACCATTCAATATGAGTAAATAGTTTTTAGAAAATAAAATAGGTAATAATATGTAGCCACAAAATTCATTTTGTACATTTTTGTTATTTTATTTTCAAAATAAAACTGGAATAAACTTGATTTTTAAAAAATTATAAATCATCGAAACACCGTTATATTCTTTTAGATCAATTATTTGCATAGTTTTAAGGAATCAAATGGATGTACTTTTTTTCTTCTAATTTCATTTATTTCCTTATAATTATAAGAAATTTAATTTTATGAAAGGAAATTAAAAAAAAACATAATTATTTCATTTAATTAAGAGTGCGTAAAAAATTTGATCACCCATTGAATCCTATAAATTCGAATTAATCCATTAAATTATAAGTACTTTCAACCCGATAATTGGATTGTATCAAAAAAATTCTCAATACATTAAGTTTAGATTAGTTGGTGGATTGAACCATCAAACACTTTTTATTATACAATTTTCTCTCAATTTACTTGTAAATATGATAAAAGATTATAGTATCTTTGAGTTCTCATTCTTCACAATAGAGGTGGGCATATTTTTTAAAATCGTCCGATATGCTAAATTTAAGATTAAAATGAATGTATATTCTTTTAGGTTGATTCATCTCTAATGTAGGTCTTAAAAATTTGACTTAGCCAAATTGACTAAAGGTTTTATTTTATAAAATTGATAAAAACCAAATAGATATAATTTTATTATGAACAAACTTTTAATTATATTATATTTATAATATTATATATATTAATTATTTTTCAAAAATTATAATCTCTAAACTTAACGATGTGTATGCAAAATAAAAATCTTTTTAAGAGAGGGAGATAAACATGCTTTAATAATTTTTTCTTAGTAGGTTTGTATGGGGTTTATTTCTTATTTGTTTTAAATTTCCAACAACTTTGACAATCTTTATTGTTGTTTTTCACTTACACATTGATTTGAGATATGTCAACACTTTGATATATTTCTTAAGTAATTTTTATTTTCAATAAAGTTAAACATATCTAAATATAGATATAGAGAGATATATCATGCTAAAAATTATTATTAATTCTAAGTTATGTTTTTGAAAATAATATTTTGATAAAACATTATAGGTTTAAAATTATCAAACTGATTGCCCTCAAATCGACATTGTAGATTTTCTTTAAGGTCAATTTTTGAGAGTTTACATGCCTACTAAGGTTTGGTTTTTTCAAAACCACCAACAAAAATAAGTTGATAACCTATCAAATTGATAGTATCCACCCTCGACTTCACATTTTTTACTTAATTATACATTAAATTGACTTATCTATCCCTTTGGTTCCTACATTATATAAGACATTAAAATTTGATCCCTAACATTCTAATTCATCCAATTTAGTCACTAATGTTTCTAAATTTGAAAAACATAGTCCAAAATTTTCTTTCATCGAATTGGTTTAATGGCGTTATACTTAATAGTCACATAATTGAAAGATTGAGGATTAAATAATAAAAGTTGTCGTAGGTTAGGGACCAAATTATGTTTTTTGAAATAGGTTGGATATCAAATAAATTAAAAAATAAATTTCATCATAGTTAACTATAACGTCGTTAAATTAATTTAATAAAAATTAAAAATTAGACTAAATTTGTCAAATTTAGAAATATTATAGGTTAAATTATGTGAATTGAAAGGTTAGAGAACAAACAAATATATAAACATATTTAATTTTTTATTTATGTTGAGTTTAAGAATGTAATAATATGAAATAATAGTATTTTGTATTGTTGTTATAATATTTGTGACTTTATTTTAGATCAAATAATTATATGTTGATTAAAAACTTAGAGTAAATAGTTCAAAAAAGTACAAATTGCATAAAAGACATTATAGATTAGATTCATCCAAATCAATCTGATCAATTAAAAGATTGAATCGTATTGGATGGAAACTTTGCAAGTCAATAAAATGAGCTCAAATTCAACATTTTTGAATTGATGAACACACTTAGATCTTAGGGTGTATATTGTTTTTCTTCATTTTTTTAATTTATTTTTAAATTAAAGGTACTAAAAAACATGGCATAAAAATAAATTTAGTGAATTTTATAGTCTTTTCCTTACTTTTATTTTAAAAATATTGGTATTTTATTTATAAGGTCATATTATTTTATTCACCTTTGTTTTTAATATACCTTTTTAAGTATTGAATGTCAACGAGATAAGTAGACATATGGCTTCATTATATCATATATTTAATGAATTCTCTCCATCTTACTTTGAGCAACTATAAGGAAATTGGGAACACAGTTATTCTAACATGTATAATGCATAATGATAGGATCATCTAAACTTGAGATACTAATAGAAATTCAGTAGTTAATTTCAACATCATGCCTGAATTCTCATTTTACAGGCCACAACCTACTCTATCCGTTTATGGTAATTTTCTTGAGAACTTAGTGAATTCCTTAGTTACTAACAATCTAAATTTTCAACAGAAAACTCAAACCTCATTAAGAAACCTTGAGATGTAAATTGGCCAACTTGTCATAATTGTGGGAAGACTAGAGGCACAACTAGTTGGTAAGCTCCCCTTTCAAATAGTTTTAAATCCTATTGAGGTTGTCAATGCTATTACTTTGGAGATTTGGAAGCAGCTAGAGGAGTGCCAAATAATGATACAACCAAAGAAGGGACTAGTGAGTAAAAGAAGATCACTAGCCTACATGAATCCAATATGGCACCAAAGATATACTTTTATCTTTTTTCAATAGGTTAAAAATTTCAAAGAAGTAGAATCATAAAAGAGAAATATCAAAGACCTTCCACAATGTGCAAGCCACATACCTCTCTTGAAGGCTATTCCACATATGCCTTGTTATGAAAACGATCTTAAGGAATATTGTATTAATAAGTGCTAGCTTAAAGATAACATAGAGTTAAGTGTAAAGGAGAATATGTCTATTATGCTGCAAAGAAGGCTCCTATCATAGTGCAAGGATGTGCATATGGACTACTAGCTCAAAATTTTGATGATAAGATGACAAACTTCAAGATCTTTAATAGTGGTGGATGATAAAGATTGGAAGTGTCAGGATGATGATGTTAAGCCAAACCCTTAATAGGAGGCAACCTATCAAATTTGTTTTCTTTTACCCTTTCTCTTTATTTTTACATTATGCTATCAACATGCCTTACATTGAGGATAATGTATGAATTAAGTGTAAGAGATAAAATATTTCATATCTATAGATTATTTTAGGTAGTTTGGTTACTTTAGCATGCACAATTTTTTATTTTTATTATTATTAGCATATTACTAGGATCAAGATTTAGAAGTTGTGTAGACAATATATGAGATTTTATGTTTTATTGTATATATGATGATAAATGATTAAAAATATGAGATTTTGAATGATGATGACTGTTAGTTAAAGTCTTGATTATTCTTTAGTAAATACATACTTTGTGATAATTTAGCTCACAAAATTCTTGTATAGTAGCTAAGTTACGATATGATGATTTGTATGTATGCTAATAGAGTATTTATTGAAAAATAACTATGAAACAAGGATTCAATCTTGGAAAAATTGTCTTGCCCTTAATATTTTTATATTCAAGGAACAATTCTTTAGTGAGCCAATTTTATCCTATATGAGATACTTGCTTGTATCCATTCTTAACCCTTTGAAACAAACACATTGATTATACCCAATAGTTTAAAGATACATGGAGTTGCATAAAAAGCTAATAGATTCTAAGAAGTGAGCTAGAATTGGATTTAAATGTATCATGTGATTAATGTTGTAAGTTTTCAAACACTAATAAAATAAACCATATCTTATGAAAATAAGTACCCATAAAAAGGGGGAAATAGAAGAAAATAAAATAGAAAAGAGTGAAAAGAAAAGGAAACATGAAAAAGGGGTATGTGTTTTGGAATTATCAAAGAGTTTAAAAGTATTTAGAATAAAGTTAAGGTCCACAACAATAATATTAGACCGTTTTTGGCGTACTTGTAGATCATAGGATGATACTCTTTATAAGTCTTTGATAAACTATGAAACAGAGAAATAAAACTACATATTTTTTTTTTTATATTTTGTACAATGGGTATAGCATCACTATATACAACAATACTTAAGTCTATATATGAAAAACCTAGCTAATCAAGGAATACAAATATAAAATATGAATTCCAAAATATTAGGGGATATTTTCTTCCTTAATTTTTGGTAAGATCTTCTATGAATACCAAAATATTAGGTGAGATTTTCTTCCTTAATTTTTGGTAAGATCTTCTCTGTTTGATATCCCCCCTTAAATTGATGGTAGTTGTCAACAAGCATCAATTTGCTCATAAGATACTCATAGAGAGAAAAAGATAGGTTTAGTGAAAAGTTTGCAATTTGATCATGGGAGGATACATGAACACGTCATATAAATTTGTCTTGAACTAATTCACGAATGTAATGGCAATCAATTTCAATGTGTTTGGTTTGATCATGATGAACTGAATTGGTTGCAATGCTAATAGCGTTAGTATTATCACCAAATAGAGGAATATATGTATGATCAATAGAAATTCCAAAGTTAAAGGAGATGTCATTGCATCCAGACAAGTTCAGAACTCACAAAAGACATAGAATGATACTCAGCCTTAGTAGAAGATTTGGATACCCTTTCTTACTTCTTACACTTCCATGAAATGGGTGAAACACCTAAAAGAACACACCAAGCTATTTTGGAATGGTGAGTGTCAACACACCCAGCATAGTTAGCATCAGAATATGGTTTAAAAATAAGAGGTGTTTTGGAAGGAAAGAGAAGACCATGGTCACAAGTGCCTTTAAGATAGTCAATGATTTGATGAAGTGGTGAAAGATGAGGATGTCAAGGTTGAGAAACAAATTGACTAACAACCTAAACAACAAAAGAGATATTAGGATGTGTGATGGTGAGATAAATAAGGCTACCCAACAAGCGCCAATACAAAGTAAAATCAGAAAGAAATGCACAATCATCACATTTTCATTTCAAATTTTGTTCCATCAAATTCAAACAAACATTATTATCAGTCAAGTTGGCTAACTTAAGGAGATCTTTAATGTACTTGAATTGTGTAAGAAAGAGGCCGTTAGAGGAGGATGACACCTCCAAACCCAGAAAATAAGTGAGAGTCTCAAGATCCTTCGTATGAAAAGAATCATGAAGAAACTTTTTAAACTCAATAATTCCTTGTTGATCACTACCTATGATGATCATATCATCCACATAAAGAAGCAAAATAACAATGCCATGAAAAGAGTGACAGGTGAATAAAGATGGATCATTAGAACTTTGCTGAAAACCAATTGAACAGATAGTAAAGTCAAACTTTTCAAGCCATGCTCTAAGTGCCTGTTTGAGACTATAAAGAGATCGATTAAGTTTATGAACCACATTAGAATCACCAAGAGAATAACCACTAGGTGAAAAATTGATTGAACAATTATGATCGGTCAATTGTCCAACATAAATCAAATTGGCTATCGATCAAGGAACATAAAAGGTATTAGGAAGACAAATGGATTTTAGAGAATTAGTTGATAAGCAAGCAGTTCCAATTCCTTGAATTGATAATTTTGTACCATTTGCAGTAGTGCAAAATTGATTTAAGGAACAAGGTTTTAGATCAGCAAACACATGTTTTTGATTAGTCATGTGAATAAAGGTGGCTGAATCAAGAAACCAAAGATTCGATTTATTTTGTATAACTGATATCCCAACAACATAAAAAATTGAAGAAAGAACACCTGGAAGTATTGACTTCATGGAGTCTTGAATCATCTTTTGTATGAATTGTGGTGTGAGAGATAATGCATTTGTATTTTTAGTTGTGGTATTTGCTTTCATTTGATCAAACTAATAGTAACATAGGTTTGTTGGCTTTTCTTATTCTTTAAAATTTTACACTCCAAAATGGTATGGCCTGGTTTCTTACAATAGTTTCATATATTCCTCTTCCGACAATGAGATTGCACATGTCCATTCCTTTGTTTTGATTGATATCTACCATGTGAAGCAAGAAATACAAAATCAATAATATTATTTTTCGTGTGCAGTTGAGTTTTTAGGCGTGTTTCATCACGAATAAGTTAACTCAAAATAGATTCTATTTTCAAATCATTGCGATTGATCAAAGTACCCCTTACTGTCTTAAATTCATGTTAAAGCTTTATGAGAAATTTCAGCACTCTTTCGCGATCTCATTCTTTCTTTACTTCAAAGTATGCAGTAGGTGAGATTATTGAAAAAAGAGATCATGTCTTGTTCTGTTCACAACTTTGATCAAAGTACCCCATATCTATCCTCTTAGTTGATATTTGCTATTTCATATTCAAGTTCAAATTTTCTTGACTGATTCACTTGAGAATAAATTCCATTAAGATGATCCCATATAGCAATAGTGGTTTTGAAAGATTGGAGACTTAGAGCAATGTTAGGTTCAACCGAGTTGAGTATCCAAGTGATAATCTGTCCATTCTATGTTTCCAATTACTCTTCTCTTTCTTTTTCAAAGCCATCAAGAAGTCCAGATAAGCCTTTTTCTTCAACAAAAATTCAAAAATGGAACTACCAAAGTGCAAATTTCTGCCATTGAATTTTATAATATCGTTTCAAATTTGTTTGTATCTATGATGAATGATCACAATAATTCAAACTAGAGTAGATCCTCTAAACTATGGAATAGAGAAATAAAGTTGTATATATATAATTTTTTCTATATTTTGTAAAAAGGTTACAACACCACTATATACAACAATACTTAAGTCTATATATGGAAAACCTATCTAATCAAGAAATACAAATATAAAATATGAATTCCAAAATATTAGGGGATATTTTCTTCCTTAATTATCGGCAAGATCTTATATGAATACCAAAATATTAGGTGAGATTGAAGATGCACGCTCATTCATCATTATCTGACGCGTCTTCTTCCTTTCTAGTTTATTATTATGAATTATTTATTAGTTTCTTCCATATGTATGGATAGCTAAGTTACGATATGTGACTAAGAGAAATTTTTGAGTCATAGATGATGATTCATTACAAGTTTATTTTATGATTTAATTATTTTCATGTATTGAATTAATGATGTGAGTAGTTTTATATATATGCATTTCAAAATAGTGCTCTTGAATAATTGGGATGCCTACTAATTGTTTATTTGTTAGTATCTATTACTAGATTATAATTTTTTTTGAAATTGTTAATTATTTCAATTTAAAGTAGAAACTTGTGATTTGCTAATGTCAAGTAGAACCAAATCATCTAAGTTAAAAATTATCAACGAGATTAATTTTTTAAAATTTATTTATTATTCTTTTAGAACTTAATGTTATTTTTAAATTGAATTTATTCATCGTGTCATTAAGTTATTTAAAAATTATAATTGATTAGTGATCGTATAATTAAACTATGAGAAATGGTAAAAAATCTTAAGCTATATAAGGCTTCTAAAATTAAAGTTATCAATACAATAATTTCTGAATGATGTCGCATAATATGGAATTAAAAAATAGTTTTTTTGTAGTTAAATAAATTGAATTGAAATTTAGGATAAAGATAGTCCCTTAATCGCATGCTTATATATTGTTAATCTTGACTTCTAATTTTTGAATATGAATTATTTGTGTTATTTTTTTCTTTTTGAAACAAAAACCAATCACCATCTATTTTATTATTGTTATGCTTATCACTAGTATTTAAATTTTAATTGTCATTAGTCTTTTGTAGGTAATGTAATTTACTTAAACTATAATGCAGTAACATATTTTAAAGAAAATTAAGGAATAATATTTTATTTTCCCTTTTGATATGTGTCAAAAACAAAAACAAAAATTAAACAAAACTGTGATTGCAAAAAACATAAATTAATAATAATAAATTGATCTACTATATCCAAAGAGTTTAGATTTTGTTAATTTAGTTAAGATTTTTTTCTCAATTTGAACCAACTCATTGTATGCACACCCTTATTCATTATCAAGTCTTATCCTCCACTCTCCTATCCGCTATTAGATTTATGTATTTATACTTATTTCTCTTTTTAAATGAGTAAAGGACATCAAGGGTCCTGCAATTTATACAAGTGAAGTGCATAAATCCCATAATTTTTTTGTGAATAATATAGGTTATGTTGCTTTTATTAAATTAACATTAAAGTTTATTTTTATTATTAATTGAGAAATTAGACTAGATTCAATATGTGTTAGTAACGTAATCAAATGTAGCTATTTCTAATTATTTACTATCATTCTAATAACCTCTTTACAATTGTTATTTTAACACATCTTTATAAATTTGATAACATGACTAACAAATGATAGAATATGTTTAAATTTTTCAACAAACAATCAAATTAAAAATTTCTTGTTAATTTTGTGAAAACAACATGATCAATATAATCTGTTAAAAAGTACTGGACTATATAAGTTACACAATCCCTAGCATCCTTCTCCCTTTTTAAATTAGGGATAAAATTATAGTTTTAGTTTACTCCAACAAATATTATTATATGTTTCTTTTCTTTTTTTCCTTAAAAACTAAAGCCAATTATAACATACTTTAAAAATGTTTATATTGTAAAGAAGAATTTTAATTTATTTTTTAATCAAAGAAGTTTAATTAATGGTGTGATTAAAGATATATATGTACAATTAATTTTGGGAACCCTTTTTACCATATATACTAGTAAGGATTTAAGTTCAGTTCTATAAGTCAAATGTTATGAGTTGGTATGATTTGATTCAATTTATCTTATTAATTTAAGTTAATTCCTATATAAATAATTTTAATATTAAATTTAAAATTAAATATATATACTAGAGGTGTCCATAAACCAGACTGGATCAGATCAAACTGTAAAACCGGACCTGATCAAACCGAACAGTTTTACTAATCAAATGGTCTGGTCCGATTTGTACTAATTTTAAACCGTTTGAACCGGATCGGACCATACCAGTTTAATAATATATTAAAAATTTCACATTATTCTTCATTAAATTATAAAAAAATCAGATCAAACTGGGAACCAAATCGAACCAAACTGTTTTATAAATCAAACGGTCCGATCCGGTCCGAATAATATGAACGATCCAAATTGGTTAATTTTTTTTTAGGAAAAACCGGACCGAATCGGACCATGGACACCCCTAATATATACCATAAGTCGAGTTCAAATTGGGTATGAACGACGAATTAAATTTAAATTTTATAAAATATATATAATTTTAAATATTATATATTACTATTTTATAATTTATTACATAATATAAATCGAATATTAAGTTAGTCTAATATTAAAAAAAATAGATCCGATTTTATCCAACCGTTTTAAGTCCGGTCTGCATTTCATTTAGAAATTTGATTTGATGTGACTCGAAAACATAACTTGCCCATCAATATCCGACCCGAGTCCAAATCGAATTAGGAGTTTCGAGATTGGGCTATTACGTCTTATCCTAAATTACATCCCAGCATACTGCTAATCATGTTTTTTTTATATTTGTTTTTTAAATTAAAGGGAATTCATCTCACACAATTGTTTTTGGTTCAATGAGAGAAATTATCTCACACATTTGCTCGTAATGAAAACAAAAAGGTTACCAGAGGTTCGTCGGAGTGTCATTACTTATATATAATAATAATAAAAAAACGACAGTGAGCAAAAGTCCAATTTTATTAACATAATGCAATTAGTCACAATTTTGAAGCTTATATTAATAAAGTTACAGTTAATATTGTTTGATGATAAAATATTTACATACAAGAAAAACAATCCTTAATTTTTATTTTTTAAATTAAAAAATGTTTTTTAATTATAAGTTATTGATTCTCACAACCTTATTTGTTTAAGAATCTTCATGCAATTTTTTAATTACTTCATTTTCTTGTTTTGTTTTATTATATCAAGATAGTTACCATTTTTTTTAAATTTGTTTGTTTGTTTGATCAATTTTATTCTATTATTTGATAACTAAAAATTGACGCCAAAAATAAGATTTCATTTTACCAATGATATAAGGACAAAAAAAAATCCGTTAAATAATATATATATATATATATATCATATCTACTAATGTATATTTAGTTTACTTGTAACTCCTATATAAATACACAGTGTATATTCTTTAATACATAGAATACAATACAATCATTAAGTATGTCTAACATGCCATCAGAGTCACTCTTCTTACTTTTCTCTTAATAGTCTTGTCTTTTTTTATGTTACTCCATCCTTATAGCTCCTGTTGTCACAACAGCCGCTATAGCCACTCACCATTGAACCTCCAACGTCTTTTAGCCTTTGTCTTTAGGTTCCGAGCCTACAGTCGTCGTTGTTGAGAAGTCCCTCACCATACAGACCACTGCAATTACTGTCTCTATCGTACATCTTGCTCTGATAAAATTTCTATTAATACTATAGTGATCGTCTCGCCCCGATCTACACAACCGTGGAAGTCCCACAACCATTGGATTCTGCACACTCCCTCATGCGTCACTCAAAGGAACTACACATGGTGATGTTAGTAGTTGAATTGCATTAACTTCGACAAGAATCAGGACAATCCATCAATGACTACTATGATCAGCTTTGCTTTCTTTGAGAGCAAATTGACCTTTGTGATCCACTTTGGGCATGCTCAAAAGATGCTCGACATTATGTAGTTAGAGATGATTTTCGTCTCTATGAGTTTCTGATGTCACTTCATAAGGACTTTGAGCCCATCCGGGGTCAGCTTCTCAATCATAGTCCTTCTCCCTTTCTTGATACTGTTGTAAACGAGTTTGTTAGAGAAAAAGCTCAGCTTGTAACCCTACAAGTCTAGAATAAGTTCAATGTTTTGGCTATTACTCTTTCTGCTTCTACTCCTGCCATTGAGAAAGCTCAGCAGTCAGGTGATTCCTCTTGCTCTAGCAATCTTTGTAGGAAGACCAACAAGAAGTTCTGCAATTATTGCAAGCATCATGGCCACATCATTGAGACTTGTTACCGTCGTAACAAATCTGTTGCTATTGTTGCTTATATTGAGCCTACTCCACTGATGCCTTCCATTTCAACTGAGTCCTAGTCTTCTAGATCCACTATCAAAATCTCCCCCACTAAATTATAGAAGATCATAACTCATGTTTTTGAAATGGCTGGTAATGCATCTCTTTCCATTACTCTCTCAGTTCTGCCCGATAAGTCTCAAACTTGGTTTTTTGAGTCTATATGTTGTAATCACATGATACCTCATTCATCTTTATTCTCCAAACTTGACCATGCACAACATTCTCTTAATATTCATATAGCTGATGGTTCCACCAAGCATGAGAATAGTCTAGGTTTTGTTTCGACCTTTAACCTCTCTATTCTTAGGGTCTTCCATGTACCTGACCTATCCTATAATTTATGCTCTATAGGACAATTATTTGAACTATGATATCACCTTATTTTTTACTATTCTTGGTGTATTGTGTAAGATCCGAGGACGGGGCAAGAGCTTAGGACCGGTCCTAAGGTCGGGCGTATGTTTCCCGTGAATAATCTCCATCTTCCACCTGTTGCTCCTATCTCTATTGATGCTGCAACTGTTTCTCCTTCTCTCAAACTTTGGCGTTCTCGTCTTGGTCATGCCTCATCCACTCGGGTACAACAGTTCGCTTCTAAAGGTCTATTGGGTTCTGTGTCCAAAGACAATTTTGATTGCACTTCATGCTAGTTAGGAAAACAACGAGCTTTACCTTTCAATAATAGTGAATCTATCTCTAATAGTATATTTAAGTTAATTCATTCTGATGTTTGGGGACCTTCTACTATTACTAGTATTAGTGGATCTCGTTATTTTATTGTTTTTATTGATGATTATTTTCGTTATAGTTGGATCTTTCCTATGAAATCTCGTTCTAAAATCTTACCAATATACAGTAACTTTGCAAAAATGGTTGAAACACAATTCTCCAAACATATCAAAACTTTTCGATCTGATAATGCTCTTGAATATACTCAATATTCTTTTCAAGCTCTGTTTCATTCCTATGGCACTGTACATCATCTAACCTGTCCAAGCACCTCTCAACAAAATGGTCGCATCGAAAGAAAACTTCGTCATATTCTTGACACAGTTCGTGCTCTTCTTCTTTCTGCCAAAGTTCCTGCCCCATTTTAGGGTGAATCCATTCTTCATGCTATTCATGTCATTAATCGAATTCCAAGCATTGTCATTCATAATTAGACTTCGTATGAGCACTTTTTTGGGTCATCCCCTGACTATCATTACCTTCGCTCATTCGGATCTATCTGTTTCATTCTTTTTCAACCTCATAAACACAACAAACTTGAGCCTCGATCTAGACTTTTTTTTTCTTGGTTATGGTGAAACTAAAAAAGGGTACCGATGCTATGATCATGTCTCACATCGTCTTCGTGTTTCCCGTAATGTTTTCTTTTGGGAACACAACTTATTTTTTGAACTCTCTCACTTTCATTCTTCCCTAACTAACTCAAATGTTTTAGAAATATTTCCAGATGAGTCTCATGTTCCATCTATAGATAGTCTTGATCCTCCTTTGGAATTCTCTATTCAATCTTCAAATATTTTTAATGATTCTCATAGACAAGTTGTAGAAGAACAAGTTGATGATGAGCTACCCCACCTTGAGCATAGGTCCCCTACTCCTACTTCGCCTGAAAATCCTCCACAAGATATTCCACCTCGCCACTCAACCCGGGTAAGATCCATTCCTACACATTTACTTGAATATCGTTTTTACACTCCCTTTGCTACACTACATGAGCCTCACACCTATCATGAGGCATCTACTAACCCTTTATGGCAGATTGCAATGAAAGAAGAAATTGATGCATTAACCAAAAACCATACTTGGGATCTGGTTACTCTCCATCCTCGTCAATCTATTATTGGTTGTGAGTGGGTCTATAAGATCAAGACTCGCTCTGATGGGTCCATCGAGCGCTATAAGGCTCAACTTGTTGCCAAAGGTTTTACACAAAAGTATGAGATTGATTATGAAGATATTTTTGCTCCAATTTCCTGTATCTCCTCTATTTATACCCTCTTAGTTGTTGCCGCTACTAGTAAATGTGACATTTTTCAGATGGATGTTAAAAATGAATTCCTTAATAAGGATATGCATGAATAAGTCTATATGTAACCTCTTTATGATCTTTATGTTGAAACAAACAAGGTTTGTCGCCTTCGACGTGCACTTTATGGCCTTAAACAATCTCCACGAACGTGGTTTGCCAAGTTCAGCTCCACCATCCTTCGCTTGGGTTACACTGCCAGTTCTTATGATTTTACCTTATTTCTTTGTCATAATGATAAATGCACTATTTTTCTTCTTCTATATGTAGATGATATGATCATAATTGATGATGACCTCAGTGTCATTCAAGAACTCAAAGATTTTCTTAGTCAACAGTTTGAGATGAAAGACCTTAGACATCTCAGCTATTTCTTGGGTCTTGAGATCACTCATTCCACAAATTATCTTTACATTACTCAAGCCAAGTATGCATCTGGCCTTTTATCTCAAGCTGGACTAATTGACAACACGACTGTTGACACTCCAGTTGAACTTAATGCACATTTGATACCCTCGGAAGGGAAACCATTGTCTAATCCATCTTTTTACAAATGATTGGTTGAAAGCCTGGTTTATCTTACAGTTACTCGTCCAGACATTTCTTATGTTATTCATCAGGTGAGCCAGTATCTGCCTGTTCCACGATTAACTCATTATGTTATTGTTCTGATGTTGATTGGGTAGGAGATCCCACTGATCGTAGGTCCACTACAGGTTATTGTTTTCTCCTTGGTTCTTCTTTGATATCTTGGCAAAGTAAGAAACAAACTTTCGTGACTCGCTCCAGTACTAAAGCAGAATATCGTGCTCTTGTTGATACCACATATGAACTTTTTTGGCTACGATGACTTCTTAAGGATTTGGGTGTGTCCACATCCTATGTTACTCTCATTTATTGTGACAATCAGAATGCCATTCATATTGCCCACAATGATGTCTTCCATGAACGAACTAAACATATCGAGATTGATTATCACTTCATTTGTTCTCATATTGTTCATGGTGCTCTCAAACTTGTCCCCGTCTCTTCTAACAATCAACTTGCAGATATCTTCACTAAGACACTTCCTAAGAGATGCACTAGTAATTTGATTGACAACCTCAAACTGGTTTCACATCCACCTTGAGTTAGTTTGAGGGAGCCTGTTAATGTATATCTATTAACAGATTAATGTATATCTAATTTATTTTAGACATATCTAATTTATGTGTAACTTCTATATAAAAACATATGTATATTCTTTAATACACAAAATACAATACAATCATTAAATATTTTTAATAGAGTCAATAAGCAGTGACAACAAATTTTTCCCTACACATATTAAAAGTTCCACAAGGAATGTGTTTGTTTTCCATTTCAATGAGCGGATTAAGGCGGTGTGGATTTACAATCGAAAAACCGTAGACAGTTAATGGCTATTTATTGGCTCTTTAATTAGATCAATTGCGCCACAAGGGGCAAGTGTGAGAGAAGTTTCGTTTGATTCGGTGCTAATGTGGGTTCTTTTATGTGATGTCCCCCGTATAATTGGATGATAGAGCAGAAGAATTAACTGATAATGGGGTTGATTTGAGAGGTTTTATCAATTTTATTTAATGAAAAGAATGCAACATATGTGCGAGAGAGGGTTGTTTTTCGTTGGCTAATCCCTTATTGCATGGATGGTGGTTTTGCAATGTGAAGTTGGAGCCAGTATGGATTGGTTATGATGGTTGGTGGTGTTTGGAGCATAAGAAGGCACTTGAGGCAAAAACTAATGTGGCAGATTGGGTCAAAACTTGGCTTAGGGTTGATCGCTTTATGCCCATGCCTGAAGCAGTGAAGTCTTACTTTAAACTACCAAAGAGTGTGGCTAGTGATGGTGGACGTACGAGTGGAGGTACGACTGGCGGGGATCGTCGAGTGTGGAGGAGGGATTATTACTAGTGGCTAATAACCTGCTCGATGATTCAAATTCAAATATACTTATTTATGTTCAGCAGGTTGTGGATATGTAGACATATGCAGTTGGTACAGGTATTGTTGGGGTGCGGGAAGAATTCTTGACATGGTAGCCTACGTTGAAAATGAAGCTTATATTGTGTGCAAGAAAATTTTCATTAGTTATGGATATTGATGTGGTGGTTCATACCAATAAAAAATTAATATTGCAAATTTCAATGATAAAAAAAAGAGAGTATGGACAACTTTTAGCTATTCTTTCCATAATAATATCATGTTATTAGTTTGAACCATGGATCTTTTATCAATAAATAATTACTCATTGCGTGTGATGTTATACTATTAGGATAGGCTCTAAAACTTTAACTCAAAAAGGTACAAGTACTTTAGATGATAAATCTTCAATTAGAAGAATCGCATGATGGGAAATGTGACTTGGTTGGAAGAGGCTGAGTTGAATAAAAAACAGAAATATATTATAGGGGTGGTGATGCTTATTAGGTGCACAACCATCAGCTCTATCTTGAAAAATATATATTTAACAACGTCAATTCAAAAATTATGAATATAATATATTAATTATTAATATACCTCTTTTTAAACCATAATATGTAAATTTTTTTGAAGTTATTTATTTCTTTTTTAAAATTTTATTTGTGATTGAGTTTACTACTATGAACATGACAAAATAAACAAGTTATGAATTATTCAAAACTCATATGAATTTCTTGATGATGAATTTTATGTTTATTTTGAAAAAAAGAAATTCTTTGCAAGAATTGCAAATATGAAAAGAAATGTATTTTTTTTTCAATTTTAAGTTTTTAACATAAGGTGTAAATTGTAATGTTTTTTTTTTAATTTTAGACTAACGAGCTGACTCAAATCTAGCTCAATTTTTTTCAAGTTATTTGAGATGACCTAAATTTAGATCAAATTTAATTCTATTCATGTTCTATAAATCAGATTTGATTCGGTGAATCAAAATACGACACAAATTACCACCCTTTATGTTTGGTTTTTAATTTTTGTGAACAAGTTGAATAATATATGTTGTTCTATGAATTAAATGATACATAGTTCTTTTAAGTCATGTCGTAGGTTTTCATTGGTTTTAATCCAATATTTTTGTAATATATAGTTTTAGTTTTATCCTTATATAATAAACAAATTAATTACTTTGGAAATTATTTTTTCATTTGGTTATATGCTTCGAGGATATTAATTCAATAATTTGGTGATTAATTTATGTGTGGTATAACCTCTTTTCTAATATTTGCTTCCAAATTTTAGTATCACTTTTAGATCGATTATCTTTTAGCTTTGTATATCACACTAAATAAATTCTCCTCAATATCATAACTAAGCTAATGTTTAATTAATTAGCTTGTTGTAATATATAATTATTTATTTGGATTAAATGTGTAATGTTGGAAAGCATGTTGCAGAAGTATGTCAAACAAACTTTAATGGAACAGAAAAGTATAAATATACATCATTCTTTGTACATGAAGAAGAAGAGAAAAAAATATAAAATGTGCGTTGATTTGTACTGATGAATAATTAATATCACATTTTGTCATGTAATTGATTATTTTTTGATTGTTATCGACAACTCTTAGGGTTATGACATCTAACTTTACAACTATAGATAATATTAAATAGCAATTCAGCTTCGTTTTAGATTTGCTTAATTAGCTATATGCCTAGCTAGATGGTATATGCTTGATGACATGCAATTACGTGATGTTTCAATAAATCAACAAGTTTGGATCCAATCAAAATGCATGTTAGGAGGTCTAAACGTAGGTTGGGGTGGATCTCTTTGAAGCTCGTTAATTATAAGAAAAGCTTTTGATAGGGTCGAATAGGAGTATGTTATTTAGGCAGTGAAGGAACAAGTCCACTCGGTTTCCTGGACATGTGGTTATTTTTTATTTGGAATTGCAATTCATTGGTCACTTATTCTATTATTGTTAATGGGATATTGTGAGTGATATTCAGACTACTCGGGATTTGCAACAAGGTGACCCTGTTAGTCCCCCTCCCTTTTTTTTATCGGGCAAGGGCCTGTCTTCCCTTCTTCAAGAAGCAGAAAGAGTTGGTTCTTTTAAAAGAATCAAAGTGGTTAGTTCAAGGCCAAGTGTGTCTCATTTGTTTTTTTCGGACAACTCTCTTGTTATTTATGATGCATGTGTTATAAATAGCTGTGAACTTAAGAGGATTCTGAATGTATATGAGCTTACTATCATCAGTAAGAAGGTTAACTTTGATAGTCTGCAATTTCTTTTAGCGTAAATATATCTCAGATTACAAAAGAGGAAATTTTCTCAGTTTTAGGTGTCACTAAAGGCCCATGTCATGAAAAATACTTAGGATTTCCAACAGAGCTTAAGAGATAAGAGAAGTGCCTTTCAAGTAATCCAAGAATGTGAAGAAATCCATAACTTACAACCGGTCGGGTACCGACCGAGTCACCTGGTTCTGATACTATGAAGAAATTAATATTTGAAGAAATAATCAGAAGAAGAAATAAACGTTTTCTTTTATATATTTTTTTAATTTGTATCAGATATGTACATTATTTATATAGATAAATATAAATTATTATTTCACCAACTATCATGATTGAATTACATGGTTTACAGTTGCTTGGTAGGTGCCGTGTATATTGATAGGCGTTTGATAGGCGTTTTGACGTCGGTACAGTATTTATTGAATGAGTTGCAGTGTTTGTTGAATTCAACAGAATGGAGTATGAAGAGGTCATAAGGGTGGAAGTAGCGGCTTCTATCCAAAGTGGATAAGGAAATTTTATTGAAGTCAGCTTATCAATCAATCCCTATTTACCCTTGAAATTATTTAAGCTTTCAGTTAGTCAGATAATGGAAACTGAATTATTAACAACTCAGTATTAGTGGACTAATAAAAATGAGGGGTTTGGTATACATTGGGTAGCTTAGCTTGAATTGTGCAGGTCAAAATGCATTGGTGTACTGGGTTTTAGTGTTTCACAGATTTCAACCAAGCTATGCTAGTGAAGCAAATGTGGCGTTTGATACAAAATCCATATTCATTTACGAGTTGAGTGTTGGGCACTAAATACGTTGAATAACGATTGTTAGGGATAACAACTTGTTCATCTCGAGCAAGCTTACTTGGAGGTGTGAATTATTAGCTAAGTGTGTATAGTGGAGAATTGGTGACGGTCAGAATACATGCATATATAAGAACCCATGGCTAGCTATCGAGAAGTGGTTATAGTTTTTGAGTGAAATCGCATAGGTTGTTGGGAGAAAGTGCTTTGTTTTGGGAGCTGTTTGGAATTCCTATTGCACCAGTTTGGAGGCCAGATGTTCTGATATGGCACTTTACGAAAAATGGATTATATACAGTGAGAAGTGGTTATAGGCTGGCATAAGATATTCGAGAGGTTGGGATGGGGTCTATCAGCATCATCGAAGGAGGAAATGATGATATAGTGGGGTAGGCTTTGGTTGCTGCATGTGATGGGTATAGTAAAACATTTCATGTGGTGAATTTTGAAGGATTCTTTACCATGTAAGGTGGTGCTGAAACGGAGGCAAATTGATGTCACTATGGAATGTTCTGTGTGTGATAAATGTGCTGAAACGATCACTCATGCATTGTGGTAATATAGGCTGCGGAGAGTGTTTGGAAGTTGGGGTTGGTAGTGTTTTATAGGATACATAAAGGTAAGGGTGTCAAATGGGCATGACTTGTTGGCCCATCGGGAAGACAAGCACGAGAGCAAAAAAAAGTGGTACGACACGGCCCGTGACCCATAACGGATTAGACTATGCCAATAGACTTGTTCAAAATTAAATTTTATAAATATATGTATTAAATATATAAATTTATTTATATATTATAATATGAACATAGTTTATTAGATAGAATTAATATTAGTACATGAAAAGTGGAGAGTTTGATTCTTATTATCAACATTTTTTTATCAAATAATGGAATAAACGAGACATAGGTCAGGAATAACCCAATATGGTAAATCTCATGGACTAAGAATAAAGGCACATCACATCTTGCTAGCTAATGGGTCACATGTCTACACGACACACTAATTAACGAGCCTATCCTACCTCTTTGACATCTCTATATAAATAGGTTGAGTTCAACAAGTGCATTTGATTAGTTCTATTGGTACCCATAAACGAAAAGATGGAGCTACTAGCAAACATTTCATACTAGTTATGGTGCACAAAGTGTGTGCTCCTGTTTGAAGGGAGGCACTAAGCAGGTGAGCAGATAGCAGATTGAGCAGTGCACCAAATGGAGCATTTATAGTGTTTGTTCACGTCACCATAGAAGCAACATTCATCATGACATGTGCAGTTGGTGCCACTATATATGGGAGTTTGTAAGGTGCATGTTGAAGCGACCACTTCAACGAAGATTGAGTATGTTGGCTTTGGATGTCATATGTGTTAGGAAATTTGGATCAAATAGAATAATCACAAATTCTCTCTCCTAAGATCTTCCTTAACAGAATATCAAATAACAGAGAAATAGAGAATACACAACACAAGAATTATAGTGCAAGCTCCAAATTGGAGAAAAACCACTTTCGTTGTCAAAAGACAACCAAAGAAAGAAATTTACTATGTGGAAAATTGTTACAACCACACTCTCAATGATTTTCTCACACACCCAAAAGACAAGAGCAATTACAATCCCAAGAGAATTTTCTCACAAAATTTTCTCACTCAAAAAACTTCTCATATAAGTTTTTCTCTATTTTTGGGATGATTAACAATGAAAAAATGAAGCCATATTTAGAGCCTTCAAGTTCCTATTTCATATGCCAAACATTTCTTCATTCAACAAAATTAGGCTACCTAATTTTCCTATTCTTTATTCAAACAATGTTAGGCACCTCCATCTTTGACAATATGGTAAGCGACTTTCCATGAATTTTCTTCTAAATTAGGCACCTCCTATTTTGACTAACAAACCTAATATTATTTTTAATCAATCACAACAATCTCCACCTTGATTAAAAATAAACATAGTTACCACTACAATACTGTCTACTCCAACAATCATAATTCTCTACACCGAGAATTATTATACTCCACCATAAAGAGTACACCCACTTAGAATTAATCACCAATTCTAAGAATTTTACATCAGCTCATGTCGAAAAAAAAACTTGTTGAAATTTATGGTGCAACTCTCACACTTGGTTTTCCCGAGAGTTCATCAGCCATCGACATCCTTTCCACCACACACCTTGCATCTATACCAAGCCAATTCCCGTGTGAAAACTTGTGGACCCATTACCAATAACATACCCTCTTTCATGGCAATACTTAGAGACTAGTGACATGCCATGAGGATGTACACGTTCTTTTCAAAGAACATCACTATAGTCTTTGAAAATAGACATATTGTTAGCGTCACCGTCGGTAATTGAGCTTCTTGTCGAATCAGCTCCACCCTTCAGACAATTTCTTTTGAGGTGCCCAGATTGTCCACACTCCCAACATACTATCTTTTTTTTCATGAAATTGTTTTTTTTTCGATTGTCCGCTACCAATGCTGAGTTTTCAGGCGAAACATTTCTTCCACCACTCAGCCTTTTTTCTTTAGAAAACAGCTTGCTAGTAACTTCTGAAAAAATTATTTTCTCCTTTCCATGAATCAAGATAGGTTTCATGTGATCATAAGAAAATGGAAGAGACTAAATGAGCCTTAAATCTATATCTTCATCATCAATTTTAACTCCAATGATTTCTAGTTCAGAGACAATACCATTGAAAACACTGAGATGGTGGGACATAATAGTTCCTTCATTCATATGCAAAGTATAAAACTGCTCTTTCAGATACACCCGATTTGAAACGCCTTTTTCCTGATACAATTCTTCAAGCTTTTCCCAGAGTTCTTTGGCCATAGATATTCCATGCACATTTGCAAGAATATTTTTGGCCAAACAAAGCCGAATTGCACTTGCACCTTTTAGATCAAGATCTTCCCAATCTCTATCACTTATGTTGGTTTTACTAGACTCAATACCAGTAACAGGGGATGGTTTCCCCTTTAACGCCTTGTGTAATCCGTATTGGATCAACAAATCTTTGACTTGTACTTGCCACAAGCCAAATATTGATTCTCCTATCAAATTTCTCAATGTCAATATTGACTCCTAACATTTATTTTTCTTTCTTTGAAATTGGCTTTGATACGAGTTTTTAGGAAATTTGGATCAAATGGTATAATCACGAATTCCTCCTCCCAAGATCCTCCTTAGTAGAATATCAAATAACAGAGAAATAGAGAATACACAACACAAGAATTATAGTGCAAACTCTAAATTGAAAAAAAACCACTTTCGTTGTCAAAAGACAACCAAAGAAAGAAATTTACTATGTGGAAAATTATTATAACCACATTCTCAATGATTTTCTCATACACCTAAAAGACAAGAGCAATTACAAGTTCAAGAGAATTTTCCCACAAAATTCTCTCACTCAAAAAACTTCTCATATAAGTTTTTTTCTATTTTTGGGATGATTAACAATGAAGAAATAAAACCATATTTAGAGCCTTCAAGTTCCTATTTCATATGTCGAACATTTATTCATTCAATAAAATTAGGCTACCTAATTTTTTTATTTTTTATTCAAACAAGATTAGGCACCTCCATCTTTGATAATATGATAAGTTATTTTTCATGAAATTTTTTTCTAAATTACTCACCTTCTATTTTGACTAAAAAATCTAATATTATTTTTAATCAATCAAAACAATATGAAATCAAGCGGGTGAAATGTTGGTGTGATGGCAAGTAGAAGGTCGTTACTAATGTCGACACCTGTTGTAGAACTTTTGGCTATGTGGTTCGATCTACAATTCAACATAGATATTGGATTCCGAAAGGTGACTATTATTGTTAGTGCTATAACATAGGATGTCATAGTAGAGCATATAAAAGATTTAATTATGAATACTATTTCATTTTCTTCACTACTACAAAAAGGGGCATTAAAGTCGGTTAAAAACCGACTTTAAATTAAATGACTTAAAGTTTAAAGTCGGTTCAAGGTGTGAACCGACTTTAATTTTTTTTTAAATTTATTCATTTTCAACCTGTATTCGAGCAGAAAAAAAACCAAAATTAGTTTAGCAAATAGTTCAAATAATACAAATATTTGAAAAATAAAATATTAATTAATAGAAAAATTACCATGGTTTTGTTCTATTTTATTCAAGATCGTCATATTCTTCTCCTTATGTTATAATACAAACCTACATATATAATACAAAAATCTATACACATAAATAATAACAGAAAAAATATGAATAATAGGGGATCTAAAAGATTAGTTAGAGAGGAAGAAAACTCACTAACCGATGTTTGAAATGGTAGTCGTAGGTGGCCGGAAAATGAGAAAGAGTGGAGGAGAAGTGGAGGAGAAGGTTTTCGGTTTTTTAGAGTTCTACAACGCTGAAAATAGTTTCTGTCTGGGAAGAAAGAAGAGAAAAGATTTATCCACGTGTGTAGCGTCGATTGACGTGTCGAACCGACGCTATGTTACGTGGATAGTGTCGGTTCCAGGTGTCAACCGACGCTATGCTACGTGGATAGCGTCGGTTCTAGGTGTCAACCGACGCTACGCTACGTAGAGTCGGTTGACATGGCGAACCGACACTACACATGGACGTAGCGTCGGTTGACATGGTGAACCGACGCTATCCATGTAGCGTAGCGTCGGTTGACACCTAGAACCGACGCTACGTCCATATGTAGCGTCGGTTCGCCACGTCAACCGATGCTACGTCCTACGTGGATAGCATCGGTTCTATACCGAACCGACTTTAAACCAATTTAAAGTCAGTTTTTGGAAAAAACTAACTTTACATATCGACTTAAATACCCATTTTTGTAGTAGTGCTTCTTCCTTTTGTCCCAGAAAAACTAATTTTGTTGCTCCTAATTATGGTCTTAGGGTTACCGATTATATTACTTGGATGGAAACTGAGTTGCCTTAGTTTCATCCAATCATGTCAAAAGATGTTGCAAATATTATTTAATTAAAAAAAGTCATTTATTTCACCCTCAAAAAATAGTTCATATTAATATTTCATGCTTTAAAAATAACTAAATTTTAAAATTAAATTCTGACTCTCATCCTATCCTACCTGGCTGTCGATTTTCGTAAATAAATAAATTTGTTTTGTCATATTTTTTTGGATGCATGACACCTTAGGTTTTATTATTATCTTTAAAAAAAAGCAATTTAGTCTTTAAATTTATGGAGTGAGGATCACAAGTCTCATAATTTATTAGTAAAAATAAAATTAATCTTATTTTTAAAATTATGTTAAAAAACTAACAATTAGGAATATGTGATAAGCATTAATCTTATTTTTAAAATTATGTTAAAAAAATAACAATTAAGAATATGTGATAAGCATGTGATCTTATTCTCAAAGAGTATTTATGAGATTAAAAAAATTTCTTAAGCTTTTAATGTTTCCAATAGTTTTCCCTATATTTTAATATAATTTGGTTATAAGAATTGAAAAGAATTGTGTTGTTTTTTTCAAGTAAATTTCCTTGTAAGTTTTATATTTATTGCTTTTGGAAATATGATGTTAAGAATGTATTATTTAAATTAAAAATGTCTAATACAATTGAATTGTCAAAAGTAAGAAAATGGAGATAGAGAGAGAAATATAGTTCATCCCATGTTCTATTTCATTTTTCTCCACTTTTTTTTTTTTTTTTTTTTTTGCTTTAGTCGCTTCTTGCTTTATATATATATATATATATGTATTTATTTTTTAAAGATACCACGGTTCTCTTTTTATTAAATAAAAAAATTATAAAGTAGAATTCGAATTTGATTCATGATGATGAAATTCGGAGTCATATCACTTGGATTAACAATCATTCCTACACTTTTTTTTTTGTTAGTTATTTAAGTTTATAAAAACTAAAGTTAGAGAGGTAAAAAAGACATTAAAACCCTTTAGTTGTCTTACATTTAATCATCAATGAGATTATTATTATTATTATTAACGAAATAAACTAATATGGTTACCTAATTTGACTAATTAAAGAGAATAATAGGACTTATAGTATATAAGTCAATAATTTCATATCTTAAATGCATTTTTAAGCATTATTTTAAAACTAATCTAACAATTTTTTTTTTCTTTTTACTTATTGTTGAAGCAAATTTTTACTCATCGTGTTTTTTGCTTTTACTAACTTAAATTCTACAAAATAAGGGAAAGAGACACCATGTAGTGTCAAATCTATTTTAATGGCTAAGTCATTTTTCTTATAATTGATAAAGAGAATTGGAGCTTAATAAAAGAATAGAGAGCGTACCTAGAATCATATAATATAAGCGTATTCTTTGGTTGGCATTAATATAGTATGATTAAGGGGTGAATAATAGATCGAAATTTTTTATTTTTAATAAATTTGAATTAAATTTGAAGATTTTAAATCTGAATCCAATCCGATTAGGTAATCAATCTGAACCACTCATAATTCGAATAGGTAGGGTAAGTCAAATTGATGTTAAAATTTATTTATGAATTATATTCATATATAAAATATAATATACATACTATTTAAATTTTAAATTTATATATTTATAGCAAAATTTATTATTTATAGTTGTAATTAAGAAAATTAAGGAAATAAGAAGTATATCTGTACAATTCTTAAATTATACAAACATTTATATATATATATTTAAACTAAAACAATAATATAATGTAATTATAATATAGATAATATTGAAATATTATAAATTAAAATATGTATTTATTTACAATTTATAATAATTCGAATTATATAATTTTTCAATTCAAATTCGATCTAAATTTGAACAGATTGTTTAAACTCATTGATCGAATTATTTGTTTACCTTTAAATATGATATAAAATATTATTTAAATACTCTATATTTTTCTAATATTTAAGAAATAAAATATTTACTATATTAAAAAAATATTCTTAAAATTAAACTAGTACCGATTATACCCTAATTGTAAGTTAATCTACCATTAACTAATTAAATTGTTACATGGCCAAAAAAAGTACTTCACCACGCATACTTGATAGGAGCTCCCCCATCAAATACGTGTTATAATGGACCCAAAAAAAAAAAGAAAACAAAAGAAGACAAATACGTCTTCTGAAAACTGAACAGAAAAAGCAAAAAAGAAAGAAAAAAAAAAGCATATGACATTATTACGCTCTCAAGTACATAAGTCAAAATCACGTACAACAGTCCAAAACAAAAGAGTGGATCCAGCTTAGTTGGCATTGACATTTATCTCAAACACTACACTTTCACCTTCCTCCGTCCTTGCAATAATTTAACCCAAGTCTCTTATTCGTAAGAGGATTTTACGTATAACAAAACCATAGGTACGTATTAAAATAAAATTATCTTAATTTTTTATTTTTATATAAAAAATATATTAGAAATAAAAATGAGTTAATTAATTAATTAATATTAACAAAAAATATATATAATATATTATAAGTAAGTTTTTCTCATTCCTCACAAAAACTTTTTCATTTACAAGAGAGAATTTAGTATTACATATATTTTATCATTTTTATCTTTATTTTTATAAGAATACAAAAAATTTAATAAATGAAAACTAGATTAAGATTAATATTAATAATTAAACATACAACATTATTTTCTCCGTTCATAACCCTCGTAAACAAACACTGTACTCTTTCTGACAAATAATCCCTCTCTTATTAAACTCTTAACCCTCCCTCTCTTTTTTTTTTTTTTAATTATTGTACACTTTTCTCTATAAAATATCATACCTTGTGTTTATCTATGGAAAATGAAACCCTAGAAACCAATTACCAAACAACCATACCACCATCATCTACTAAAATATTTCCAATAAGAAAACAAACCAAAACCCATCAAAACATATCTCACGACCAAAACAGAATGGCCGAGTCATTAGCAGGCGGTTGTCCCCAGAAATATTATAATGATGAAGAGGAAGAGGAAGAGGAAGAGGAAGAGGTAGAAAGAAAAATTGAAGCATTGCAGAGGCTTGTGCCTGGAGGTGAGTCTCTTGGGGTTGATAAGCTCTTTCAAGAGACTGCTGGTTATATCATGTTCTTGCAGTCTCAAATCAAAACCATGAAAACTCTTGCTACCTATTTTGAAGCTTTAGAGAAGGAGAAGAGAAAGTTTGGGGCATAATCAATTATTTCGTACTTATCTTCATTTTGGGCATTTCACATGCATTTGGTCTGTACTCTGTTCTGTAGCTAGTTGGTTGGTTCTATATGATCGGTTTAAACCAATGATTCAATTCAGACTTAGTTCTTTTAGTTGGGAAGCAAGATTTCCTCGTCTTCTTTCCCATTTTTAATTTTTTTAGGAAAACTTTATTTTATATATATAACCGACTAAAAAAGAGAGATGATAACAACACTTTTAATTACATTTTTATTTTTGTTTGTATCATTTTTCAAATAGAATATGTGAACCTTACCTTCTTCTTTTTTTTTTTTTTTAAGATTTTATCACTTTTTTTTTTCAAAGAAAGTTAATATATAAAAAAAGGTAAAATTTACACAGGATACTTAAATAATGGTGTAATTGATAATATTACTAGCATATGTTTTTTTTAAATAATACCTATTATATTTTAACTAATATTATTTTATTATAGTATTTTACTTTAAATATTGAATTCTATAACTCACTCCAACTCCAACTTAACTCAAACTCTATAACTCACTCCAACTTAACTCAGTGTAAATATTATTAAAATATTTTTATATTATTGTAAATTTTAAGAATATTATTTTATATAATTTTGAAAAGCAAAATTTGAGCTAATTGCATTCTAGTATTACTTTATCATTTCAAAAAGATACTCATCAAACTGCTAATGTAAAAGTTTTTATATGAGTTATGTTTATGGATGACTTAAAGAACCCTTATATTGACTGTTTTACATGAACGTAATTATTTATATATAGAGTTCTCCATTTTATGTAGTATTAATAATATATTCTTAAAACTATCAAAACACAACACATATTCATATAAATTTTTTTTTCTAAATAACTTGATTACAAAAATAACTACAAATATATGTGAATCCTCGTTAATTAAGATCTCATCCTTTTAATTTAATCTAAGACCAACACTTGATTTCATTCATCAAGTTATGCAAATAGCATCACTGAAATGCTAAATGCGAATGGTACCGTAGCGTGTGTTGTTCTAGTTTTTCTCATATCGTAGGCATTTAATGTCCGTCTTAAATTGAGGATTTTAGGAAGAAAAGAAAATTAATGAATAGGTGCAAAACGTTGTTCTTTCAAAAGAAAAGGCCAAAACTTATTGTCAATTGAACATTCATTTCTTTCAAAATAAAATAAAATTGTACATTCATCTGAGTATTATTCAGTATCACGCTTTTCAGTGTCATCTCTTTGCATTTTGCATAGTAGTAACATTTACTAAAGTACTATATATTTCAAATTTAATATATATCAATATAATAAAATACTATATTATTAATATATATGATTTAATTTGCTAAATTATATTAAATAAAAAACTATGAAAATAATTATGTATATTAGTGGTCGGTTTAAAAAGCTAAATGAACCATTTGGAAAATAGAGAAAGAAAATTAATAAATTTCCAACCCAAATAAGAAAGGAAATTTTTTTTTATCAAAAACAAAAAATAAATATATAGAAAAAATAGGAAAATCTTTCAATTTTATGATCTTCATATTATTTTACTTTTAGTCCTTTTACAAATTTTGAGAAAATAACTTTGATCTAATGCAATTAAAATTTTAAAAATCACAAATATAACTTTGAAAAAATATTTAAAATATTATATAAACTAATACTCCTAAAACTTATAACAATAAAAATAATATCTTAATAATAATGAACAAGATCCAATTGAATTATATCAAACATTAAAATATATTGTAGTTTAAATTGAATAGTGTCTATTTCTATGTATAATGATGGGTTTTATTTTAAAAAAAAAGTAAAAATATATGAAATGACAACATAAGTATTTTTATTTTTTTGATTACTAAGTTTTAAAAAATACTAGAAATCAAACATCAATATTTGGGGTAACTCATGTTAATAATAATAATAACAACAATCTAATTTAAGCTAATTTTATTTCAAAATATATTTTAGTTACTTTTCTTAACATATATTCTTCACAATTTCTTTCCCCCAATTTTCATATTATCACAAGTTTCAGTAGAATTTTATATACATTTTTGTTAAGTTATATTTGCGTGTAAAATATCCACACATGCATGTGAAAATTTCACACATGTAATTTTTAAAATTTTCCCTTTATACCACCAATGAGATCACACCTTAAAAATATTAAAATCACATCATGAAATTTACTTATATATTAACTATGTTTTTGAATTTAATTTAACCTTATGAATTTAGTTAAGTTTAGAGTCTATTCCATTTAATTTTCGTAAAATAATCCTACCATAACCCTTAAACAATGGAATGTTGAATTTCTAGTTAGATTTAAGCTTTAGGAATAGCGTTTAAGATAATAAATGTTTTTTGGAAATAGTGTTTCTTTTTGTCCCTATGATGATGGATAATTAAGGTTAAGACTTAAATATATTCGGGTTGTATAATTAAATTAATTTTTAAAAAATATATCAATTATATATAACATATATATTAGATAATGTATATTTATAAATATACATTATCACATGTAGGGTATACACAAGTGTTATTTACGAATTGTATTTGAGTTTCTAGCTTTACCAGCTAGTATATAAATACATGATCACATGTAATATTTTTCACCATGAATTGAATACAATACAAGAAATACATTTTTTACTCTCTCTCTAGAACTCTCTTGATCCTTCTGATGTGTTGTCCTCTTCTCTTCAAGTCTCTAACAACTTCAATTCACTAAGTGTTACAATCAGAGATGAGAAGAAAGGTATTCCACCTCCTATGCATTTAAATCCTAATTTTGTTTTCAAAATTCTGGTGCTCTTCAAGCATATGATGTGTTTGCTCATAGTTTATACTATATTCCTCTAATTAATCTTCTCATTTTAATCAATTTAGATGATGATAACTATCTCATTTGGCTTGAACAAATGGTTAGTTACATCACATCCTATGGTCTAGAAGCTTTCATTGATGGATCAATTGTTGAACTTACATAAAACAATGGAGGTTTCAATCCTAGTTTCATCAAATGGAACAAGTTAAATTCCATGTTAAAGGTTGGTTATATGGATCCATCTTCAAGTCCACATATGGGAATATTTCTAGAAAATCAAATGTTTATGAGCAATGGATTATTCTTGAATAATCTTTCTTATCTTCTTCTCAATCCATAATTATAGATTTGAGGTCGCAATTGCATAATATTTTGAAGGTAGGAATGACAGCTTCTGTGTATACTTTGAAGGCCAAAGCCATAACAGATCATCTTACTGTCATTGGTGATCCTGTATTATATGGAGATCTTATGGTCTATTTTGTTGAAGGACTTGGATCTAATTCCAATTATATGTCATTTATGACATCTGTGAATATGAATTCACATAAACCATTAGTTAGTGTCTTACGAGGTATGTTAGAAGCATATGATTATATTTTGCCTAACCAAGGAAGATTGGATTCAAATCAGGTTTATCATACTTATCATTCAAATTTTTCAAACAAACAAAATCAAAATTACAAAAAATCTTTCAAGAATTTGAGCAATACTAACAAATATGCTTCGAAGCTTCAATAGTTCCTTTAATAACAACCTCATAATTACCATAATAAACAAAACAATTATAAACCTCATCAAAATACTTTTTAGAAATAGCATTTTCAATCTTCTAATAGGTTAGTTTTTTAAATGTGTAAGCTTGGTTATGTGGTAAATAATTATTTTTTTCTTCATTACTTTCTTATCCTTAAAATTTTAAGAAATATAATTGAGGGTAAATCAACTACTATGCATACTTTTTCAAGTGGTGATGGTGAGGATCTTGACAGTGCTTGGTTTCTTGATTTAGGAGCAAGCCATCATCTCACCTTTGATGGTCATCAAGTTCACAATTCAACTGCCTATTTTGGTCATGAAAGAGCTCTAACAAGTAATGACAAGTAATGTTTAGAAACTACCTATTAAAAGACATTTTCTTTCAAGGATAAAAAGTAATTTTTTTATATTGTGGATGATAATACAATGTTGACATGGCTTTTTCCTCTAAAGTTTCAATATAAAACCACATCTATTTTTATATTATTTGCTACCATGGTTGAAAAGTAGTTTCATTGCTCAATTAAATCCATTCAAAATGATGGTGACTATGAATTTAAACCTTTGTTCATCGAAACACATATCAACACACTAGTGAATAAAATAGTATTATGGAAATTAGACATAGAAGAATAGTGGAGAAGGGACTTGCTATAATTTTTTAGTTGCATGTACCTATGTTCTACTAACCACGTACCTTCACAATTGAAGTTTACTCTCTTAATAGAATGTCAACGAAGGTGTTGAATGATCATTTTCCTTATTAGCTTCTATTTAACAAGAAACTAGACTATAGTTTCATGAAAGTTTTTGGAAATCAATGTTTTGTATGTGTTAGATCATACAACAAACACAAACTAGAATCACGGTCTATTGAGTGTGTTGTTATGGGATATGTGTGTATACATTTTATAGCTTTGGATACAAAAATATTCTACATTAGTAGATATGTATTTTTCAATGAAACATGTTTTCCTTTTGCTCAAAGTATGAAAAATGTGCCTCAGTTTGCCTCATATGTTCCTTCAATAGTTATTGTTGCCTCGTTCTTTATACCACTTATTTCTCCTGTTCAGGCTTCACCACCGTTGAATGTAGTTGCTTCTGATCTTTTAGTGTTGGTTTCATCATAGTATCTTCTTTCTTATGTTGAATTTTCATTTCAAAATAGTGGTACATAGGTTGATGGTTTGTCTCCTCACTTTGGTAATGCATATTGTCTAGATAATGCACCAATGGTACCTATGTATATTGCTTCTAACCTCTATAGTGATGTGTCTCCTGCATATACTCAAGGAACTAGCTCCACTCTAGATAATTGTGAAGACATTCCAGTGTATGGACTTCCAACTAGCATCATTGCCATTAATAATCATCCAATGCTTAGAAGAAGTAAAACGTGAATTTTTAAACCAAAAAAATTTCGAGATCAACTTATATTACTTGAACCAAAGAATCACAAAGAAGCTAGTCTCATTCCTAAATGGAAGGATGTCATGATTAAGAAATTTGATGCCATTTTTTACCAATGGGACGTGAGAATTTTTCATTTTGCCCGTTGGTTAGAAAGAAATAACATGAAAATGAGTGTTTAGATTAAAATTAAAAGTTGACGAAGCGCTTGAAAATTATAATTCCAGGTTTATTGGTAAAGGATATTTACAGATTGAAGGTCTTGATTATAGTGAGACATTTTTACCAGTTATTAAACCTACTACTATGAGAATCATTTTGAGTCTAGTACTATCTCAAGGTTAGTCAATTAGGCAAATTGATATGAACACCTTTCTCAATGGAGATATACTGGAAGATATTTACATAGAGAAACCTTCTACTTTCCCAAAAGCTCCAAGAATGATGTGTAAACTCATAAAGGCACACTATGGGTTAAAGCAAGCACCTCGTGCTTGGTTCTCCAAACTTAGCCATTTCTTGCTAGAATTGGGATTTCAAGTCATGTTACTCTCATTCTCTTAGTATATGTTGGTGATATCTTGATCACACGAAATGATAAAAATGTTATGCAATAATTGATTACTGGATTGGACTTCAATTTTTCCCTTAAGGATTTAGGATTGTTAAAATATTTTCTTGACGTGGAGGTTACTATCATTGGCTCTTTTGTGCATTTTCATCAACATCAGTATATTAGGAGTCTTCTGGTTAAGGCCTCATTAACAGATGCAAATAGTTGTGGCGCCCTAATGTCATCTGGTAAATAATTAAGCAAGTATGATTGTATTTATCTTATCAATCCAATTGAGTAAAAAAGTATTGTTAAGGCTTTACAATATATGTCAATTCATGGTGCAATCCACTGATCTTCATTGGATAGCTACAATGAGATTGTTGAGCTACTTGAAAGGCTCCACTCATCTTAGTTTGAAATTCACTAAGTCTCCTTCAATGGACATTTGTGCTTATAGTAATGTGGATGGGGTATCATGCCTTGATAATTGATGCTCCATAGGTGCTTTTTGCATCTTTCTTAGTGATAATTTGATCTTTTGGCATTAGGGAAAGCACAAGATTGTCTCACAATTATCCATAGAGTTATCACTTTTGATAGAATTGATTGTTAATTTTCTCGCAATTCTCTTGTGTATTATGACAATTTGAGTGCCAAAGTTCTTACTCAAATCCCAAATTTCTATGCATGCACTAAGAACATTGAAATTATTTATTGTATGATCTGGTTAAGAACAAAAGGCTAGATATTTCATTTGTCTATTTTAATGATCAATTAGTTGACATATTGAAAAACGTACTTTACACCCTTAGTTTTTTGCTATCTATTATCACATATAGTGTGAATTGAATTGTTTATAGTGTGAATGCATTAGGTATTAATTATAGAATGTAACCACCTGCACATGTACTACTCGAGCTGCTAGCTTACCAGATAGTATAAAAATACATGATCACATCTAATTTTTTATACCATAAATTAAGTACAATACAAAAAAAAAAAAAAATCATTCTCTCTATAACTCTATTCTTCTTCTTCTTCTTCTTCGTAAAATTCATGTTAATATATATTACATAACAATTACATTTTTATAGTAAAATTTTTAAAGACATTGTATCGAGGTGTTAGCAAAAACAATTAATAAATCAAGTTGTAAAGGGTGACATCGTAATATAGAAACTCCTGTAATTCATAATTTTTCAAAAAAAAAAAAAATTTCTTTCCAGTTTTTGAAAATCTAAGAATTGCTTTAATTTTTCCTCACTAATAATTTATCCATTTTTATATAATACAATTATTTTATTTTTAACTTTTATATCAATCATATTATAAAAAGTTATATTTAATATATTTAAGAATATGTATTAAACATATATTCACCATTTTTATTCTCATTAATAACTTTGAACAGTTGTTTACAAATATGATTTTTTTTTCATGTATTTAAAAATATAAAAATTATTAAAAGTCCAATAACTTGAATGACAGACGGTTATTGAAACACGTACATTACTTTTAAAAAAAAAAATTAGACTATAAATGTTATTTTTAAATCCGTGTCAAAATTGTATTTCATTCCTAACACACTGAAATTTAAGTGCTGAGATATACATCTTTTGGACTTGACAACCTGTACACTTTTCATATTCTCGTTAACATGTCATGTGCTCCGATTTTGAAGAGAAGTTTTTTGTTTTTAAATATTTTAATCTATATATTTATTAATAAACTACTTTTTAATAAAGTATTTATCACACACTTTTTCCCCCTCCGAATAATTATCAAGAAACTGAAAGTAGGATCGGACAAGTTTTGATAGGATTTAATTTTTTAAAATCTTATTAAAATTATATCGATAAAATTGAAATAATTTAATCAAATTATAATTAAATAATTATTTATTTATAAATATATTATCAATTGCGTAACATGTTGATTAATTTTATTTTCTTACAAAAAAATGCACCTAGGTTCGATATTTGTTAAGCATAATTTTATTTATTCTATATTTTTTGCTTCAATGAAATAATAAGAAAAGTAATTGCAATACCTAAGACTCAAACCAAAGATTAAGATATCACATGTGATTCTTATTTCTAATAAAATACTTTATATGTTGTATCAAATATTAATCATTTTATGCATATATTTATTATAACGATTTGATACAGTTTAAACAATTCTTAAATTTTATAAACTGAACCATATCAAAGTTAATAAAAATAAAAGGATCAAATTGTTTGATGCAATCTAGTTTTTTAATTTGTTTTAGTTTATCAGTTTGTTTGTCCACCCTTTCTTGAAAATATGTACATTTTTTATAGATTTTTTTCCTAAATGTTTCATTTTTGATAAATTTATCAATTTTTTATAACTAATAATAATTCAACCCAAAATTTATAGTTTTATACAAATTATACAATAAAAAGACCACAAAAAACCATCATTCCATAACTTCAAAAAAATAAGAACAAGGTCATACCCATCATATCTCCTATGACACCAGAGCTCCAGTAACCAACGTATCAAAGTTTCGTTGTATGTAATATATTAGATACAAAAATATAAGTAAATCCAAAATTTTACATCCATTAGGTCATCATAATTACATTTATGTAACATATTATATACAACGATACAAATTGATGTAACATGTTATATCCAAAATGTCATATAAATAATGATAAAGAAATAGGTTATAAACAGAGATACATGTAGGTGTAACATGTTACATCTGATAGGTCAACAAAACTGCATTGGATGTAACAGGTCACCGAAAACTTCATTGGGTTACCAACGATGATCACTAAAACTTCGGTGGGTAGGCGATGATCTTGTATAATCTAATCTTATTTTTATTTTATTGAATTTATGTAATAATAATATTTTGATATATATATATATATATATATATATATATATTAGATTAAATTTTTATTAATTTTAAAAAAATGTTAATAGAATAAAAATATATCCTATGTAAAGGCAACATTCTCCATTAGGGTTGTCAATTGGGTGGGCGTCGTAGGGATAAAAACCTTTTTCTTGTTTTCGTCCATAATTTAGAATTTTTTTACCATTTTCACTTAAAATCCTTACAGATATATATCAAAAATCCTTAAATAGGGAACAAGGATTCAAGTAATATTTTGAATATTAGTTTTATATTTTTATTATAAATAAAAATTTATAGAAATAATAAGCCAATAATAAATATTTTATATTAAAAAATTTAGTCAACAATAAAAAATAAATGATATATGTAAAAGGGAGAAAAATAAAATATATATAATAAAAATACATATTTTTTTATATTAAACAATATTGATAGTATCTTGTTAAAAACTAATTTAAAATAATTATAAGATTTTAGATTTTTAGAGTTTAGATAAATATTTTGAATAATTTTTGAAAAATAAAAAATATTGATATTTTTATAAAATAAAAAAATAAAAAACAAAAATATATAATGTATTATTTATGATTAATTTGAGTTTAAATGTAATTAATTTATAAAAAATTAAAAAATATTAAATTTTTATATATTTATTAAAATATGATATATAATTTAAAAAATGTAAAAAGAATATGATATTTCTCTCCTATTATAAAATACATATTCCATTTCTACGTTCTCCTTTATTTTATTATCTCAATCTTTATTTCTAACGATTTTTTATCCTATTACATAAAATTGACAACCATACTCTCCATTTATGAGTTGTATCACCTTCCTACGTTTGTTGTTGTGATTTCAAATTGATTTAAGAGGGCCATACTTGAATGCAATGTCGGGGACAGGCCAGCCTAGTAAAGTACAAATGAATACTTGTAAATAAATTTAAATAAATAAAATACGATGAAGAATTTTAGATGTGTTATACTTTTTCATACAAAAATCTTATAACTATTAAATAATATTTACAAATCTTATAATTTTAAAAAATATATTAATTCTAAATTAACTTTTAAATTTTGTTGCGAATATCTTTTTACTTTTTTATTAATTTATAATTCTAAAATCCCACTTAAAATGTGGCAATATGTTTGTCTCATTGTTACTTTAAAATGAATTTTCAATTTAGGATAAATATATACTTTTTTTTAAAATTATAAAAAATTTATACACCATTTCATAACTATAGAATATTTGTGTATTTTTTTATTGAAAGCAATATGAACTCTAGAGTCCTATTCACCCATAAATATTATAGGTAAGTATAATTTTGTAAGTTTGACCATATAAGTTTTATATTTATTCTAAAAATGACCCGTATGTTATATATTTATATTTTATAATAATTTAATCATATTATATTAAAAATGATCACATAAGGATAACTGAACATTTTTATATTTTTATTTAATTTTTCCTTCAGTTTTTCCGTTGCAACTTATTCAAGTTAAAATAAGCATTCACTTAAACCTACTGGATCGAGTTCTCGTGTTAATGATCTTCATAAATTTATAGATATTTGTGAGGATGATGCATTAGAGCGTTTAAGTTTCCCTTACCAACCTCTTCCCAAAGATCGGGAGAAGCATTTCAATAAATGGGTTTGGAAAGAAATCTTCGTATATATTTAGTCTTTTATTTTCATTATATTTATATGTTTATTGGATAGTTTACTGACATTGTTCTTTTCTGTAGTTAGTGATATGATTAAAATATAATATTGAGACTTGGCCATTGATAAAGAGGATTTCATTCTTTCTTTAAAAAGGGTTAAGGGATTGTTTCATGGCATTGTATGTATTATAATTTATTTTTGTTTGAACTTAATATTTATGAACTAATTTTTATTAAATAGTTTAATAGTTGCATGTATTTGTTTGTTGCTTATAGCATTTGGATAGTGTTTATTATGGGATACGTGCATGGATGTTCCATTATTCCAACACTTTTGGATTGAAGAATTATTCTACTTTGGAGACTTTTTTAGTGTAAGTATTGTATTGGTTTTTATTTTTTCAAATTATGATGTTATGAACATGTTGCCCTATATATCTATTATAATGTAACATGTTATCCTATATATCACTTACAATGTAATATATTACACAACATTTCAGAAACTATGTAACATGTTATATAAAAGCTCACGAATGATGTAACATGTTACATAATACTTCAGTGTAAGAATTACTCTGGACACTATGTAACATTTTACATAACTTAACCAAATGATGTAACATACTACATTGTAGTTCAATGTCGATGTATTATGTTACATAATTATTCAGAAAATATGTAACCTATTACATAGCATATCAGAAATAATGTATCATGTTATATATTATGTTTTAAAATGTTATAAGTTTATATAATAATAACTATTTATCATATTTAATAGTGCTTTAATTTTAATTTACATATTCTTTTATGCAAGTGGAATGTATAAATTTGGTCACTACTTCTTATAAAAATACAAAGAATATTTGTATAGATGCCAATAATTATTTGCTTCAATATGCTACTACATCAACAAATTTAATTGAACATTGGCTAATTGATTTGAGGAATTTGGATGTATTGTATGTACCAAACAATATTGATGAAAATCATTAGGTATGCAATGTAATCATTTGGAAAATTGATTTATCAAGTTTTATGGTTCTTTGGATACATCTAATTTAAAGGAGAAGTGTGATCATATTGACATCATGATACATATCTTGTTGTATTTTTTGAGGTATCATGGATATAGTAAGAATCACCAAACCAATCCATACACTCTATTGCCAATTTTTGTGGTTAAAGGTGTTCCAAAACAGGCCAATGTGTAATGATTATATTTAATTCTATTATGTCAATACTTTTCATTTATAACATCATTTTAATTCATCTTAATATATTCTTCTATTGTTTTTATGTTTTAGCCATTTTGAGGGGTTTGGTTCCTTAAATTTGTGGAGTTCTTGATGAAATGATGGATATTGAACATGATTAATTTTTTTAGTTTTTTGAAGATTAGGCATAAATATTGTGTACAATTTATTTTTAATAATAGATTGCTAGACTCTACTTATTAGGAGGCTAGACAGATAGCAATAATTCATTTTTTGTTAGAATATTATAGCATTGATAGAAGTACAAAAAATAATAGTATGAAAATTTTGTGTTTTTTATTTTATTTTATTAGTTTGATAGCTATAGTTTTCTTTTGTTAATCTTATTTGAATTTAATGGTACAATTTGTCACTTTACTACTTGTGTATTGAAAATTGTTCAAGTCATTATGTGTTGATCATATTATAATATCTTTGTTACAGGTTATATTATGTTCGGTATTCAAGTATTAATTATCTGATAGGTTACATTTTGTTGTAATAGCAATGTAACAAATTACATTATGTTTGATAATACTATTTTTATTATGTCAAAGGTTATTTTGTTTTATAAGATTAATAGAACATGTTACCTTACATTTGAGTAACAATATATTTCTTAAAACATACATAATTATGTTAACAAATGAAACATTTAAGAAAAAACAATTTACAAATATTACATAAAGGTTTCTTATTTAGTTACAGATCTAATTTATTAAAAGGGATGAATAGGTAATCCCAAAGTAACATCAAATTAAAATTTTGCATAATGGCCAAGCTTGCAATCACGTATAAATAAATTAATCAAGAAATAAAGATCAACATACGATATTTTTAGATGAAAACAACTTAGACTATACCAATGACCTAAGAGAAAAATCATCATTCCACCAAACCTTTTAAGTATATGCTATGAAAAATAAGATCCAATTACAAGGCTAGGACTCAAATTATCCACCAAGGTAATGCTTCCAAATAATCTACTTAGAAGTCACTACTTTTATCATGGTCTATACAAAAAAGGTGCTTGGATTTAGAACAATTTTTCGATGAATTCAAGTTACATGAGTTAATCAAACCCATACAGTTGGCACATAAAAAGTTAGTACCATTATACAATTATAAATATGTGTCATAGAGTAGATTCAATAATGAATAATCCTAACTAAATGATTTAATAGACCAATAACTATAACAAAATCAACTTGCAATTATAGAATAATCAGTTAAAAACACAACAAAACAAATATTATAACCTTATTAAATCATCAATCACAACCACAAATGTTTGATAAATTAACTCAATGAAAAACCATACTTGAAAGTATTTCACAAAACTATAAGAGAGATATTAAGACATAAAAAAGAATGCTTGAATCTGGTAAGCAAAATTGTGAGCCAATGGTATGATTAAATAGTATGAGTAGAAACCTACGTAAAAGATTAATTCAAAAACTATCGCTAAAGGTATTTACAAAAGGCTTAAAACATAAGGATAATATAGTAAAAATATTAATTGGCTTGAGAAAAAATTAGGTTAAGTTTGAAAACCTTGTTGCTCAATCGATCGAGTATGCTAGTTTGATCAATCTAGTCAACCATGATCGATCAACTATGAATAGTTTGGTCGATCTAGTGAAAAATTAATTAATTTAGAAAAAATGGATTGATCTACTTTTTAATCTTGATCGATCTAGTGCTCAATAAATTGAGTTAATGCTTCAATCGATGTAGTCATATTAGAAATTAATTCAGTCAGTTTTAATTAAACCTGATTGATCTAGTCATAACTCAATCAATCGAATGACCGATTTGAACAATGTTCCTATGTATCCAATATGAAATCTAACATGCATGAAAATAGAGATATACCTGAGATGTGATTATTGAGGCTTGATATTTTCTTCGGCTTAAAAATATTCTTGAAAGATACACCTAGAAATTAATATTACATGCAAATACTTTGTTCACAAATATTGCTAACACTCATAAACCTTACATTATTTGTTGATGATATTTTAACAAAAGATTCTTACCAATCAATGTAAACTCATATTAACGTATAGAATTTTTTTATTTATAAATTCAATGGTTAAAAATACATATGTAAATTTAATATAAAGTAAATATATAATATTACTAAATATAAAGTTGTATGAATTTATTATTGTGTTTTGGGTTCCTTCTTCTTCCTCATTTTCCTTTCCTTCTTGAATCCTTTAAAAACACCAAGTGATGGAATCCTTCCTCCTTTCTTTTTCTCTTCTATGTTGTCATCCTTTTTTTTTAATAATTGGTGGTAGAACTAGGAAATCTCTTAAAATGGTTGGTAGATTTTATTTGCTTTCCTTTTCTATTTGGTATATTAGAGCCTCATAATCTAACTTCAAGTAAGTTGTGTGCTAGTAGATTGAACACATGCCTTCTATAGACATCTTCTTTTCATTGCATGTTGTAATGGCATATGCAGAAGGTATTTTTAGTGTTTGAAATTTACTACATGTACAAGTTTTGTGTTTTAGGTCTACAATGTAACTATCAAACTCCTCATTCACTTGTATTTTTTGACTATTTATTTCTACTACTTTCATCTGTTCAGTCTAGATCTTCCTTTTTTCAATCTTATCTTGGACCTATTTTGTTATTGTTCCCATATATGAAGTAGCTAACCTTATTTTTGCAAACCAAATTTGGATTATGTCTCATATCTCTCCCAATAAGTGTGTTATGAGGTGTCTCGAGCATGCCTTAGTGTTCAATTCATGTGTTCTATGTTGTTTGAAGTCATGAAATAATACCTTGTTATTAGAGCTAGATATTTTGATCTTGCCCAAGATGAGTAATCTGTCTTAACTATGTATTTCATTTTTGCATTTGATGATTAATTTATCATGTACATATTCTTGTTGAACTCCTCTTTATTATAAGCGTAAGTAGCTAGTTTTAAGTAGGAGTTTTCATCTTTATTGTGATAGTATGTAACAAGGTTTTGTTTCATGTGGTAGTAGCAATAACAATGATGTGCCTTATTATCATAAACTATACTAATTATTGATTTAATTGTTGGATTTCTATTTGAAGCTATAACTAAATTTTTCTTTCCTAATAAGCAGCTTTAGTCTTCTAAAAAAACAATTTCCATGCTTTTGTGGTTTCCCCATCTATCACCCCAAATACAACAAGATAAATCTGTATTGCATTACAAGTTAAATTATTAACTTGTTATATAACATGTTACATTTATCAATGTTTTGGAAATGTAACAAGTTATATCTACGAATTATTTCTAAATATGATTAAGTAAACAATATTTTTACCATAAACTTATCATTACCTGATTGTTCCAATCTTTTATAATGGCTACATGCAACACACCTCATACTCTTTCTTTGATGAATGTCGCATCAATTACTAATATTGGTTGTTTGTATTTGTTGAATCCATTTATACATGATCCAATTTTCATAAGTTGGAATTTGCATTAGTTTTTATCTCAGTGTATGAATTTTGGTTTGCATTTTCTAACATATGGAAGAATATAGGTAGTTTATACTATGACTCTTTGAGATATCCTTGTACTTACTTTAGCGCTTTATTTTTTTCCATGATCGTCCTTTTTATAAGTGATTATGACTCCTGTTTTTCTTTTTATGTCACTTAATATTTCTTTTGGTCTCAATTGTCTACTTGGATATTGGTAAATGTTTTTAATATTGTCAACTACATGCTTGTACGTGGCATGTTTTTCTCTTTGATCCTTGAACATTTGTGAACATGAATGTTATTCATTGTAAGTGGTTACCTTAAATGCATCTGATTGTCCAATCTTATTTTCCACAAGTCTCCAATGAAAATTTTCATCTTTGCACTCTATTCTAATGCTTGTCTTATTGGAGTTGCTAATCTTGCAATAGAACCTCTTAGTTATTACTAATGTTGTGACATGTAGTTTGAGAGATTCTTTATTATCAAAAATCCTACCATTGAATAACCCTTGATCCACCAACTCTATTGCTCCATGTGAAAACACTTGGGTAATTGTGAACGGGCTACACCACCTTGATTGTAATTTTCTTGAAAATAATCTCACATGATAGTTAAATAAAAAAAACTTTATTGGTATCTATTGTTAAGTCATTCTCACTATCCGACCTTGTTATTACATAATTAAAATTTAAAGGTAAACTAATCTCTTCTTGGATATCTTGTTGGATTGTATGAGTTACATAAAATTTGTTGCACTCTTTATTATACTTTTCAACATTTAAATTGATGAAGTATTCCATATCGCTATCATATTTTAAGCTTAAGGCTATATAAATGCCCACACATTTCATCCTAATGTTGATATCTCCATCTAAATGTATTGCATCACATATTACTTTCCTGAACTCATTCAAAGTCATATTTTTTTTATGCATAGGCCATTTGGAATACCATTCATATATTTTTATTCTCCTTCATGAAATATCCATTTTCACTATGAATAAAAATTATTTAAGTCTTTGTCTCACCTATTTAATGAAATTAAAAGTTACCTTATATTTATATTATTACATGGACAATACCAAAAAGATACACATAAATTGGGAAATACAAGTATTGAAACATGTTAATGTAACAAACATAATAAAAAATGTAATATGTTACATTATAGTCTATTTTCAAATGATGTAATATTTTACATTATGTGATTTTCAAAATGTGACATGTTATATCATGTTGTACCAAAATACTCTATTTCTTTTATAATATTAATCAATTCAAAAACAAGAAATTTAGTACATTATAACTTTATTTAAGTGAGTCCATATGAATTTATTTTTATATTATTTTGTTATATTATATAATTAGATGAAAAAATTAGATAATGATTAACATGTTAATAGAGAAGAAATTTTTTTCATAGAATTTAGAAGCATAATTTAATGGATAAAACGCTCGAATTCAAAATATACATAAAAGAAATAGATTTCAAAATTACGAAAAAGTAATTCAGATCTACGCAAAATCAAGTGATGGGTGAAAACATTACTAGTAGAAATTTTTCTAATTTTAGTTTGTATTGTTGTAATGGTTTGATCCTTCAATGTTAGATATAAATTGAAATATCAGTTTTTTGGTTCAATAATGTATGTTTCTTTAAGTCCTGTTGAACTCTACTTCTTTGTATTAGCTTCCCGGGTATGAAACATGGTATCTGTATATTTTTACTTAGTATCCTGCCCTCTTCTATGTAAGGTTGGTTATTGGAGATCAGTAATACACATACATACATACATAGTTAGAAACACTTTGTATGAAAACATGTTTACAAACATCACGAGGTTGGTTTTCATGGTGTGTATGCTAGGTGGAATGTTGTAGTTTTCAATGAGTAAGCGTGCGAGCAAGCTAATATTATTACTTTTTTTGTTTTGTTTCTAGTTCAGGTATTTATGAAAATTACTCGATAATTTTTGTAAATGAAAAATGATATTATTTAGCACCATGCCACCACCACCCTTGGGAAGTGGGTGGTGAGGTCCATGGAAATATGGAAGAACATTGGAAATTTTCTATAAATATCCTCACTTTCTCTTGTTTATTCATCTAGAAAAATGTAATAGAGCTCTATCAAATTGACATTTTGTTTTTTTCTATTTTTGAATCACTAATACCTTGAGTGTTGTTCGATATTAGTGATTCATGATTATGTAAGAAAAACTGTGATTGTGAATTGTAAGTGCTCGATGCAGTGTTTACTAGGTAGAGGAAATAGCGTATTTAAGTTGTGATTGCTTAAGATTATTTTATCGATGTTGTAAGAACTTATTTATAAGAGTAAGCTAAGTTAAATGTTTTGAGTTCTCATATCTCTCGTTATTTACAATAAGAGATATGGTTTTTGAGTTTGAGGGCAATCCTCAAGAGTGTGAGTTTATCACACCACATTGGGTGGTTTTATCTTCTCATATTTGGTGTTATACATGCTCTAATGTGTGGTTAGTACAATAAAAGTTTAAATGATGTATGTTTCTATATATTGAAGTTTAAACTATAATTATAAAGCTTTTATTATTTATTACTAGCTTTCTGACTATTAAATATTGCTTCTTCTTTATACTATATGTTTGTGATTATTTTTACTACATCTATTATTCTTTTTCAAGAGTTTATCTTTTTTTTCATTTGAAAGTTTGGGTTGAGTATTTAAGAAGTTAATATCTCTTTTAACCTGATTGTGTATCAAGTCTTGGACTCATTCTTTATAGTCATGCATGATTAGAATGTGTTTTAGTATAATCTGTCTTTTTATCTGCGTGTCAGTTTGGTGTGAGTCTCCAAGGAATATGTATCTCCTTACCTTGAAAGTTTACCTGGTGCAGACTCTTTACTAGGGTTTTCTATGTATGTTTGATTGCATATTATAAAAGTATAATTATCATTTACCGAATATGTTTCGACATACGAAGTCTTAAAGTGATTGGAAATCTTTTTAACATTTTAGTATGTATGCCTATATCACAAGCTATGTATTGTTTACCATGTATGCATATTGCTAGTTTGAACCGGAGCCTATAAGGTACACTAGTGTGTATTTTACAAATTGTTTCTTTTGTATCTATTTGTTGTTTTGTTGTATATTGAATTAAGCATGTTGTTTGTACTTTTGTTGTGTTAATTGCTTAATTCTTATTTTGAGGTTTGTTTGGCTTAAATGATAAAGAGATAATGAAAATATTTCATGGTTTGGAATTTTTACTCCTCATCTAGGTCTCGGTTACTTATTTGAGTCAGAATAACAATTGATTTTCTTGTAATTTTTCCTATGTATAGGAATCCTCATTTTTGATTGAATTGCAATTGAAATGTCAATTTGCGATTAAGAGGTATTTATGATTAGATTTTGTATCGATTATTGCTTTTGTCTTGTATTATGTAATTGAAATCACTAAAATATATAAACTGATAATTGCAATTTGGATGTATGATTTGGTTATGAAGCTTCTCTATATATTTTTCGTTGTTGAAATCAATTCAAATTTTGAATTTGTAACTATAATTAGTTAGGACCAATTTGGACATGAGATATGGTTTTTGATGGATGAAAATGGAAGGCGATGAACAATGATTTGTAATTGATTTTCTATGTGAAAAGTAGGCGTTGATTTTGAAAGATATGGCTTGGAGGTTAGTTTGTAAATTGTCATATAAATATTAGTTAAAGTATGTGTTTTGGACTAAAAAAAATACTAGCTTAAGTATGTGTTTTGGACTATAAAAATACTAACTTAAGAAAAATGATATCAAACCAAGAAGGGTAAAGTGCCCATTTATTTACACCAAATATGTTATTTAATTATCTAACTTGAAAAATTATAGTTTTAAATCTATTTATTTATAAAACAATATATCATTTAAATCCATGTGTTATCGAAACAAGTGTCAAGTAAGAAAAAAATTAATTTTTTTTATCTAATTTTCATTAAATATAATATAATAACATGTGTATTATATGTATGTTTATATTTTTCGAAAGGTATATACATAAAAATTAATATTTAATTAAAAAATTTCTCAAAAATTTAAGAATTTTTCCTTTCAAAACTTTACAAAATATTCAATAAATGTTTTATGTTATAATACACGATGAAATTTTTATTTAAGTTTAATCCAAAAATAAAATTGAGTAACTTTGATTAAAAATTAATTTATTAGATATATGTCAATTGAAAAATACAAATATACTATTTCACATGTGCTATTTTATTATATTTAATAAAAACTTGGATGAAAACTTAATTTTTCTCATTGATTGATACATTTTTTACAAATAAATGAACTTAAAAATATATTTTTTAAACAAATAAACTAAAGAATCTCTAAGGCCTAAATAAAAGAATTTATGCGACACTATTTCAAACAAAAAAATGTGAATGTGAATCCCATTTTTCCTTTGGGTGGGAGGTTGGGGAAGTTATTTTATTTGGGTCAAGTTATTACTTTAATTATTTTACTTTCACAAAGGATATTATGTTCACTATCTCCATAAAAATGGATATTTTAATCACTTTTTGATCAATATTTTATTAATAATAAATTCTAACATAATAATAAAGTGCATTTAATTGGGGCATAATTGTCTTTTAATTTTAATAGAACAATATTTTTTTTATTTTTTGGTCAACGTTTTTTTATAAACTTTATATTTTATAGGGCTTTTATGTAATTTTTGGACACTTTTAGATATCAAATTTTCTGTAGATATCATGTTTGGATCAAAATTGTAAAATTTACAATAATAGTAATAAAGACTACACAGATAAAAAAATTACAAGATCAGTTGCATTGGAATTGTGAGCTCTCTCTAGTCTACCATCGTCGAAGACAACATGGATGGCTCTAAGAAACACAATGAATATGTGTCATTCAACTTCTGGTACTAGTTTTCAAATATAATAGACAAGAGATAATTCATCTGTGTGGTTCCAATACTACTAATCTTATAATTTTTGACTTATATAACCTTTATTTTTAATATTGTAAAGTCTATAGTTTTGATCCAAACATGATATGAGTAGAAAATATGATACAGACAAGTACCCAAAAAATATAAAAAAAAACTCGTAAAATATAAATTTACAAAATATAATTGACAAACAAAATTTTTAAAAAATATATTGTATTGTTCAAATTCAGTTTTACTTTTAAAATAAAATGAAAATTTTATCTCATTAAATTAACTTATTATTATATCACAATTTTTATTAATAAAATAATATTTTACTATTTAAAAAATAACTAAAGTATCTCGTTTTATAAAGAGAGGGATTTAAATGTCCTTTGTGAAAGACACGTGACTTAAATATTCTAATAACAAAAATAAAATAACTTCTATAATACTTAATCATTTTCATTTCATCTCATTTCTTTGCTAGTACATCAACATTCCCTTATAATAGTTAAAAGTACAAAAAATTATATGCACGTAACCTCATAATTTGTTTTTTTAATGTTATATATAATAAATTATTATATATATTAGGTTACATATTATTGGTTAACTAAATATTATATTTGAAAGTTTGGATATTGAAGTAATCTTAAGATAACTTAATAATATATGGCTATATTATGACTTGTAGAACGGATGCAGGTATGAAATTGTGATAAAAGCTATTTTCTTTTATTTTAAACTTGCATTTATTTTAATTTCAAAATTTGAGAATTTTTGTGCTTTAAATAAAGAAAAAAAAAAGATCACATTAAATATTTTACCAAATTAGAATGCTATATTGGCCATCTTTATGATATAAGAAAGAATAATAATATATGCATCAAAAGATGTGTAGAGCACACATTTTGATTTTAGTTTATTTTTGTTTAAAATTTTAATCGAATTTATATATATTGGTTTGATAAATTAAAAATTGGAACCGGTTTAGAAAATTTAGGTTAGAGAACATTTGATCAACCTATTTATATCGATTTGATAGGTTCATTTTGCACTTTAGACCTACTTATTTTCAAATTTTAAATTATTTTGACTTTATATTAATATTAAATTAATATAAGATTTATTATTTAATCAATAATCTAATTAAAAAATTATATATTAATATTTAAATTATATTTGCGCAATAATTTTCAATTATTACTAACTTTTAAAAATGAGTAAGTTGTAAAACATTTGAGAACAAAAAGTAATTTAGATTTTTTATTAATTATAGTGAATTGTTTTAAAATTAACATAATAGATAAATAATATAAATTGTTTCATTTTATCAAATAACATAAAAGTTTAATTAAAATTGAATAATTATAAACATATATGATATATGAACTATAAATATATAAAATTTAAAAATAAATATGGTATAATTCATGGTAGTGTGTTCGGAAAAATTGATTTGATGACACTAAGAGAAGTTCAATCTATGTTGTTAAGTCATGAAAAGAGGATGGAGTTGCATGATACTCCAAAGATTTTATGTTTCTAGCAACGAATCTTGTTCATAGAAGTGTTGGTACAAGTTTGATGAACTTTTTTGGCCAGTTTCATCCTTCTCGAATAATCAAAATTCTTCAAATTAATCTTCTTAGGCATAATATAAGGCTTCTAACAATAATAGTAATAGTTCTTCTGATAACTCAAGCCTTCCTAGCTACCCCTGATATAGTTGTAGATCCTTGCTATTATATGGACTCAGGAGTCATCCCACATCAAAGATTAAATATACTGGTTTAGAATAATTATATATTGGTAACGACTCGAGTATATCCATTGTTCATACTGGTTGTTCAATATTTACTTCTCAAAATAAGTCTACAAGAAATGTTTTTTAAAAGATATGCTACATGTTCTTGAAATAGCCAAATATTTGTTAAGTGTGTCAATGTTTGCACATGATAATCATGTCTACCATGAATTTCACTCTAATTTTTTTTATGTCAAGGATCAACCGAGAAATGAAGTGCTATTCCAAGGATATGATAAAAATGACATTTATTGGCTTCATTTCACTTTTGTCAAAGACAGGTATGTTAGAACAAAATAACCTTTGGTGAAAACCATCACCTAACACTAACCTAGGAACATTCATATTATATCATCAAGAATTAAAGATAAATATGTGGTAGCATACTTGAATCTATTGTTATTAATTAATTTTGTATTTGAGTAAATAGTCTTTCAGATCTACACGTTTTTCTTAGAAAATCTTTTAGTTTTCTTTCTGTTCTCTCTAATGATTGGATATCATATAAGAAGAATAATAATACATGTGATCTGATAACCATAACCACTATATATATATATAGTTAATTACTTTATATCTATTTTAGCTCATCATTAAAATAGATATTATCCTTAGGTCTTTACATATTAAAGGCTCACATCTTATTAGATATATTAAAGCTCAAATTACTTAAACCTTAGAATATTGCTTTTAAATGAATTTGATCTTATATGACAGTGTACAACATATAATTATTCATATATAAGCCCAACATTGCTTTAAGGATCCAATAATTTCCCCCTTGGATTATATGTGTAATCTCTTATAATTAGGCATTGTAAAAATATTCTTATGTGCTTAACTTTACTATCATTATTGAAATATATCTATATCCATTCTGATCCATCAATTATACCAACATAGGATCAAATCAACCTTCGTTACATTTGTCGTAATTTGACCCATCAATGATCACGTATATTGATACGAATTATGGATCATGATGTGGATATGCATTATGAAAATTTTATGTAATGTGATCTTAACATATATATTTTCAACTCATCCAACTTTAAATATTAGTGAGATCAAACCATACCAAAATCAAAATGTAAAAAAACCAAACTTTATTTTTACAAAAAATAACCTCAAAATATCCATAACCAAAAATAACTAAAAATGTGTATATCAAAGAATCATTTAAAATTACAAATACCCACCAAAACTGAATATTTTTAAATGACATGACACCTATACGAGCAGTATTCTTATGAAACATTTTGGGTGGCAATCCCTTAGTAAGTGGATCTAGAATCATGGAGTTTTGTACTGATTTGTTCTATAGATACATGTATACTTTAAACTCTTTCCTTAACAACCATGAACTTGATCTCTATATGCTTTGAATTTATCGAGCTTCTATTGTTAGTGAAATATAGTATTGTTGAATTATTGTCACAAAATAGCTTAAATGGTCTTACAATACCATCTACTATGCATAACCTTGTGATCCATATTTCGTTATTGGATTCCTCATAACATTCTATGAATTGTACCATCATATTAGAATAGGCTATAATAATAGACTATATATCACTCTTTCAGAAGATAGCAACCCAACTAGTAAGTAGACATAGCCCGATGTAGATTTCATACTATATTTTCATCCAACAAAATCGAAGTTAGTATACCCAATAACCTCAAGCTTATCTGACCTCTGATATGTGAGCATGTAGTTTTTTGTTCTCTATAAGTATTTCAATACTCGTTTGGATACCTTCTAATGGTCTAATTATGAATGGCTTAAATATCTGTCTAACATACCAACAATGTATGCAATGTTTGAACACATATATACTTGAGCATACATTAGACTCCCTACTACTAACACATTAGGAATCTTGTGCATTTTCTTTTTCTCAAAACCATTCTTAAGGAACTGATTGAGACTAGATTCTTCTCTCTTAGAAACAAGTGTACCACCTGGTTTGTAATTCTGCATGCCATATCTCTCGATAAATTTTTTGATATACCTATTTTGTGATAATCTTACAATACTCTAAGAGCAATCTTGGAATATTTATATGCCTAATATAAAAGATGCATCACCAAGATATTTCATCTCAAAATTCTTAGCTATAAATCACTTGGTTTAATGCAATAAACCTATATCATTACTGGCAAGCAAAATGTCATCGACATTTAAAATAAAAAAATAATTGTTCTGATAAAACTTAAGCTATATGTAATCATTGACTAAATTTATCCCAAAACCACACGATATGATCACTTAATGAAACTTAAAATACCATTGCGAGATGCATGCTTGAGCCCATACATGATTTTCTGGTTGTATCATATAGATCGTCTCATCAATATCACCATTGAGAAATGTCATATTTATGGCGATGATGTAACTCAAGATTTAAATAAGTTACTAATGCCATAATAATTTTGAAATAATCTTTCAAAGAAATTGGAGAGAAAGTCTTTTTATAGTGGATGCCTTCTTTTTTTGTAAAGCCTTATGTAACACGCCGAGCCTCATATCTCTCCACATCATCTTTTGAATCCTTCTTGGTCTTAAGTATCCATCTATAGCCAATAGTTTTCACACATTTTGGTAATGGTACAAGATCACACACATTATTTTCCTTTATGTAGGTAATCTTCTGATTCATGGCATCAATCTACTTTTGAGAGTTAGGACTTTCCATGTGTTGACAAAAGTTGATAAGATATTCTTTTATAACTCCAATACCAAGCTCATACTCTTTGAGAATTATAATATAGTCATCTAGAAGTATACTTCTCCTCTCTCTAGTGAATCTCCTCAATAGCATAAGTTCTTGAGTTGGTAGAGTTTGTTCTTCTGAAAAAATTTCTTGAATTGAAGTTTCTTCGAGATTGTCTTGAATTGTTATGTCTTGATCAAAGTCAAGAATGTTATCCTAATCAATGTCAACAAAACTTGTGGGAATATCAACATATTTCTCTTCAAAGACAAAATTTATAATTGTATCTCCCCTTATAAACTAGGCATCCTCAAAGAACCAAGCATTTCCTGACTTGAAAATTGACTTAGAGGTGGGATCATATAACTTATACCCGTTGGATTTTTTAGAATATCTAATAAAATAACAACTTATTATCCTTGAGTTCAAATTCTTTTCATTAGCCCTATAAGGCTTTCTCACCGTCCTTGAGTCCAAATTATTTTCATTGTCCCTATAAGGCTTTACTTAACTAGACATCCCTACATACACAGTTCTTTGAACTAGACTTATTATTGGTTCAAAGTTCATAAGGGGTTTCGATTATCACTTTAGTTGGAATTTTATTAAGGATATATGTTATAGTCTTAAGAGCTTCTCCCTAAATTGATTATGGTAAGATAGATTGACAAATCATACTCATCACCATGTCCTTAAGTTTCATGTTTCATCTTTCAACAACACCATTCATATTGGGAAAACTCTACATAGTGTATTTTGCAATAATATCACGTTCCTCTAAAAACTTAGCAAATAGTGTTGGATGTTATTCACCTGAACTGTCATATATGTTATAGTGCTTACCATCATGATCAGATCTAACGCTTTTGATCCTTTTTTTTTAGTTAATTTTTAACTTCAACACAGACATCAAAATTTATGAAACTAAAGAGTCTAAAATTTATTCAGACATTAGTCGTTCTATTCTCCATCTAGAGATATGACCTAATCTCTTGTGTCATAATATAACCAAATTTTCACTAATTAATTTTCCTTTTATACATTATGCACTTAATTGCAACTTCATTATCCTTCTTTCTTTACTTTCCCTTATCCTTGTACTTAGAGGTTGAGGATAGGTAAGCAATCTCTATGTTATCTTGCTTTAGCTTTCCTTTTCTTGAATATAATGTGATAAGCTCATTTAGATATCAAGTCTCCTTCTAACAAGTGTAGTCCCTCTTAAACTAACTAAATTGTATCCGAAGGGATATCAAAACTAGATACACCAACAAGTTCTCAAAGAACTCTAACTTAAGTACTCTCAGTTTGGAAGGAAGATGAGACATCTCCATGATATACTCTCTCATATTGACTTTGTCCCTATACCTTATTGAAATTAGACTTGTCAAGAGTGTACCTATTTTAGCCATTTTTTTCTTAACAAACATATTTTTAATGTCTGTTACAAAATTCTTAGTAGTAATTATATTTTCAAATATTGTGCCCCTAAATGCATTTGGAATTACCTTCTTCATGATCATCATATACATGTGATTTGATCTCTCCCACACCATTCCTTTTCTTTCTTTTAATAAGAAGTACTCTTATTTGTAAGAGGCTTCATGAGAATATTAACCTTCCTTTGGGCCTATTCATATTAACATAAGTTACATGCACATAATTATTTATATTCTAAAACAAATTAATTTCCATAAGAGTGACTTTGTTGATATGTAAATTCAATTAATTCATCTCAAAATACATATAAACATATCAATATTTGAATTTTAAATTATATAAAAAATAGGTCAAAATCAACACTGATCAAACAATTAAATTCTAATCAAACTCGATTAATAGCAATCAATACTAGTCAATTATGTTAAGTCAAAGTTTATCGGGTCATAAAACCCATATCTATATTTTGACTTATTAACTTAAATTCATATATTTAAGCCCATAAAAATATCATTTGGTATTATATTTCTTGAACTTTAACGAATAAATTGTTTATAGACTGAATCCAATATATTTTATAAGAATTAGAAAAAAAACCACAATAATAATTTATCAAATGCTTAAATTATATCTAGGGTTTAAAAATATATTTATGGACTTTTTTTTTATAATTATATAGTAATCAAAATCTTAATTGTAAATAAAGAAAATTATAATTTCAACACCAAAATAAATCACTAGTTGCGATACCAAAAGGAAATCCTAATTGCAACAAAATAAATAAATAAATAAATATATATATATATATATATATATATATATATATATATATATATTAGAAGCTTCCGTTTCTACATTTTTTTAATATAGTAATTAAAACACTAATTGCAACATAAAGAAAATCTCAATTACAATACCAAAAAAAAAAAACTATCAGATCTGGCATTATTCAGTCATACTGTTGGTATTAAAGATACTTCAAATAAATCTCCTTTTGATATCAAACAAACTATTTATATTATCAATATAATATCCCTAATCTGAATTTTAAATGATGAACAGTAAAAAAAACTTTCTCAAAAATTTCGGAATCTGATTTGTATAAACATCATCGAAAATAGCTTTTTTAAATAATTGTCATACAAAGTTACATATCAAATTAATCTAATATCAAATAATTACGATTATAAAATATTCTTAAATTTGAATACATAAATTTAAAAGATAACAATAATTAATCGCAAATATAATAATACTAATACCAAAATAATCTTATTTAAAAACCCCAAAATTACATAAATTAAAAATAAATTCGACTCTTAATAATTAAACATGAAAAGACTCTAATATCACGTTAGAATAAAATAATATTTAGAAAAAATCATCTAAAAAAATAACATAGATATTGTTTTTAAATCCGTACACATACTCACATCCTCTTAGATATATTTAAACCTAAATTATTTAGATATTAATATATCACTTTAAAACAATTTTAACCTTATAAAATAAACTATAACACATAATTATTAAGAATCAAACAAAACATAGGTGGCATGTCTTCACTGTAAGATTCATAGCCTATTTACTCTATTATTTTTAGTATTGATAACCCATATTCTAATTTTGAATAAATACGTGGCATTTATTGTTCAAAAAGATATTGATATATATATATATATATATATACTAGGGTTGGGTGATCCTTTATCTAATGTTTTTAAAATTTTCTTGAACTATTTTAATATGAATACTATTGCTTCTGGTGACCATAGTTTTTAGGAGGCTTCTCAACCTGTAAAATTTCATAAGTTGCCTTTTTATCTAGTGTAGAAGTACTACTGAGCCCTTACAGATGGTTGATTATGATTTGTTGGGTCCTACCACAATTGTGCCTTTTCAACTATAAATGGTTACTATATTTTGTTGATGAGTTTACTTTATAAAATCCGAGGAAAAGCACGTGTTAAGAAATTAATTAGTACGTAAATTAAAGTTCTACTATGTGATAATGAGTTATTGAAACAATTAGGTAAAAATAATATAGAAATAATATTATCGATAATTTGATATAAATTATCTGAGTTAAGTTATGAATTAGGTTGTTTTCTTTAAGATGTTTCGTGATTTTCTTAAAAATTTATAAGTAAATACAGTCTCGTCGTCTCAAAGAAAAAATAGCCCAAAATTTTTATTGTATGTCTCAAAACTTTACTGTATTAATGAATATCGAAATACTACATTTATGAAATTTCGTTGTTCAGAAAACTCAAAATAATTTAAGATCTTTTTCTTTCTCATAACTTTTTCTTAGTAAGAGATATTTGGAAATTATTTTGATAAAATTGAGAACCGAGATCTTTTATTTATAGGTTCGAGAAAATGTGTGGTCATTATGAAAATAACGGTGATATTTGAGTAAAAGAAGTATCGACCATTTTCAAAATAAAAAAAAATAACAACTATTTTTTGAATAAAAATAATAGTGACGTGGCACTCGATTTATGTTCTTTTAAAAGCACGTGTTGAGAAATTAATTGGTATGTAAATTAAAGTTCTACGATCTGACGGTGAGGTGACTATTTGAGTGGGTTCTCATGGATTTACTTTATAAAATCCAAAGATGGGGTTAATGTTATTTTAAAAGCACGTGTTGAGAAATTAATTGGTATGTAAATTAAAGTTCTACGATCTGATGGTGAGGTGACTATTTGAGTCTTACCAATATATTGAACTCTTTTTGAATTTCAGGACACATATTATGTACTTATACCCAAAACAAAATGGGCTTACAGTTAGGAAATATAAACCCATTAAGGGAAATGAGACTTATTCTTCTAGCCTAGGGCCAATAAAATTTTGGGACCAAGCTTTTTTCTCTATCACATTTCTTATTAATCGAATTCTCTCTCATGTTTTGTCAACTAAGAGTCCTAATGAATGTTTGATGAGAATTTTTTATTGTAAGTGTGTTCTTTAACTTAAACCTTACTTGTCTCGTAAACTTGATTCTAAATCTACATTACATGTAAATATAAGGTATAGCTAACTAAAGAGTCACTCATATTTTATAATTTATTTATACTTAAATATAATAAACATATTTGAATATGAATGACTTTATCATTATTTAAACACGTGTTTTGAATTATGGATATTTTTATTGTATTTAAAGTATTTTTAACTCTAATTTGATAAATTGATAACACATAAAGAATCACACCTAAAATACCCATATAAACTTTAGAAGATTAAAAGAATGATACATGTAAAACTTACATGAGATCCATCCAACAGTGAAAACAACAAGTCAAATCAAGCGAGTAGGTTGCGACATGAAATACATTAGATCGTACTCAAATTGTAGTGTGGATAAAAATGGCTCGTGATGCGAGAATTTCTTTTACTTGAAGCCTTTTCTAGCTAGCATTATGTCACGATCTTATTTTTCAAGTAGAGATTGTGCAGCACTTAGCACCGTCCGTTGCACTAAGCCTGCCTTTGAACCCAAATGAAACTCCAAAGAGACTAAAAAGAGTTTGCAAATAATGCTTTGTATTGCTCTAAAGAGAGTTTATCTTACAATTTCCCAAGATTTCCCAAGATGAATACAAATGAAGACCAATGGGTCTATTTATAGTGTGGCTCTAAGCTTAAGGCTATGCCACCACTTTCTAGATTCTTCTAGCTTCTAGAATATACAAGAGAGTTCTTGTTTTATGTACACTATTCCATAAGGGTCTAGGACCTTCTAGCCAACTCTAGAATCTTCTAGGTTTGTCTAGTTCCTTCATGAACATTCCGGGATGTTCCGTAAGCTTCCAGCGGCTTCTACATCCTTCATGAATCATCCGACATGTTCTAGAATATTCCAATCCATTCTAGCACTCTCCAGCGTGCTCTAGAACATTCTAGGGTCTTCTAGCTTGAGTTGAATCCATCCAACTCTAGCTCTTTCTAGACATCTCTAGGCAACTCTAGAACTTTCCATGTAGAATAGTCTAGATCCTTTAGGTAACCATCATTTGTTTGGATTTTTAGGGACAATTTGAGCGGGACATGACACCCTCCCCCACTCAAGTTTGCGACTCCCTCGTCGCGCCTTCAAGCCTGAACCTTTCTATGTCATCTTTGAATTGCCACAAAGAGTCCTCAGGTTCCCAGCTTGCTTCTACATCAGGAACGTTCTTCCATTTGACCAAGTATTTCTGATAACTTGGTACACCTCTACGTCGGATCACACGATCCGCCAAGATTGAGTCTAGTTCCCTATCAAAGGAGGTTACCAATGCGGTAGGCACCCTCTTGGATTCTCCTCGACTCATGTCTTCCTTGTCTCCATGATAAGGTTTTAGCATGCTTACATGAAAGATCGGATAAATTTTGAGCTTTGGAGGGAGTTACAGCTTGTACGACACCTTACCGACTTTCTTGAGGACTGGAAATGGTCCTTCATACCTCCGCACTAACCCCTTATGAACCTTCCGCAAGGACTAAAACTGTTGGGGCAATAGTTTTACAAGGACCAAATCGCCTTCATGAAATTCCACCATCCTCCTTTTCTTGTCAGCCTATTTCTTCATCTTTTTAGACGCCTTATTCAAGTAGGCTCGGGCCAACTCAGCTTGTTCATGCCACGCCTTGGCAAATTTGAAGGCAGTAGGACTCTTTCCTTCATAACTCGTGGCCAAGGCATGAGGAGTCATGGGTTGCTGCCCCATGACGATCTCAAAGGGACTCTTCGCGGTAGACTCGCTCCGTTGTAAATTGTAAGAGAATTGGGCTACATCCAACAATTTTGCCCAATCGTGTTGGTTGGCACTAACAAAGTGCCTAAGATACAACTCCAGAAATGCATTGGCACGCTCTGTTTGTCCATCACTTTGTGGATGAAAGCTTGTAGAGAAGTTCAAGTCTGATCCCAACAGCTTGAACAATTCCGTCCAAAATTTGCCAGTAAATCGTGGGTCTTGGTCACTCACGATATTGGATGGAATCCCTCAATGCTTCACAACATTCTTGGATACAAACGTGCTGTCTCATCTACCGTGCAATCCGTTGAGGCAGGTGTGAATGTTGCATATTTGCTGAAGCGGTCGATGACGACAATGATGCTGCCAAATCCCTCAGATTTTGGTAGGCAAGTGATGAAATCCATAGAGACGCTCTCCCATGGTCTCTCTGGAATAGGCAACGGTTCTAACAACCCTCCGGGTGCATGCTGCTCTATCTTGTCCTATTGACACACAAGACAAGTCCGTACATAAGCTTCCACATCGTCCCGAAGTTGAGGCCAATAGTAAATTGACTTGATCAAAGCAAGGGTGCGCCTCATTCCTGGGTGTCCATCCCATAACGAATCATGGCACTCCTTGATAAGCTCTTTCCTTAAGCTCCCCCATTTTGGCACGAAGATTTGATTCTGCTTGGCATAGAGTAGTCTCTCACTCAGCCAAAATCGCCTCGTCTTTCCTTCCTTGATGAGGGCAAAGAGGTTTTGAGCAAGGGCATCATGCTCCAACCCTTCTTTGATCCTTTCCAACAAAGGACTACTTGGCCTACTCAAGGCTGCTAGCTCTGCCTTTCGACTTGGTGGGTCAACCACAACGCTACCGCTGCGCCACTCTGATTTTTCCACCTGATAAGAACTCATTGTTTGTGGTCTTGTATCAAGATCCAACTCAACTTTGTGGTCCACCTCTCTCTTTGGAGGTAACCGTTTAGGCAACGATTCAGGCATCACCTCTTAGGACTTATCTGAGACAACTTGCTCGTCCGTCGGCAAGCCTGGCTTTGGCGACTCCTCCTCCTCGTTGTATTCTTTTGAGATGGTAAGGTAACTCTCGTTTTCTTTCTTCAATCCCTTCTTGAATTGAAGTGTTGAGAGCTTGGGTTGTACATTTGGTGCTCCTGTCCGTCGGTACCACACAAACCTTTGGTCCATCCATGATACACATAGAGTTTGAACATGGCACCAAGAAAGCTCTAACCTGGTCCAAGAACTCCATGCCGAATACTACTGAGTAGTCATCCATAGGCGCTACTGATAATTCCACCTGGCCAGTCCAAGCACCAAGACTGACCTTAACTCCACGAGCAACTCCATACAATGGTAGTGCTGTCGAGTTAACTGCTTTGAGAGATCCCCCTCCATTGACAACCTTCAGGCTGAGTCTTTTTGCTTCTTCCACTGAAACAAAATTGTGAGATGCACCTGTGTCGACCAAAGCCTTGGCGACCTTCCCATTGATGGCTGCATCTACATACATCAAGCCTTTGGGGGTCTTTGGGGCGCTCTACAATGCATCAAGTAGGCGCAAAGAACCCATCTTTGCACCTTCGTCCGACTCACCTCCATCTTGATCATGTGTGGAGGCTACTAAGGCACTCAATGCCTTCCTTTTCGGACATTCACGTGCCCAATGTGGTCCGTCGCAAATGAAGCACGTCACACGGGGCTTTGAGGCATTCCAATCCTCCTTCTCCTTCCCCTTTTCTCGTGGCTTGAATGAGGAGCTGTCTTTATGATTCTTAGGTCCCGGACTTTTACTGTGGTTTCCCCCACTCTTTCCTCCAACAAACTTCTTATCTGTGGCTTTGGAGCTCTCTTTGTTTATAGAGTAATCAATAAAGCTTTCTGTAGTCGCAATGGCCGAAGACAAGTCTTGGAAACCACGTCGCTTGAGCTCAAGGTTAGCCCACGATTGGAGACCGTCCATAAACAAGAATAGGGCATCCTTGTCAGATGTGTCAGGGACATCTAGCAGCAAGGTTGTGAACTCTTTCACATAGTCCCTTATGCTACCCGTTTGCTTCAGTCGTCGCAAACGACCTCTTGCCTCCTCTTCAGTATTTACGGGGAAGAACTGCATTTTGAAATCCCTTTTGAAATCTTCAAAGGTATCAATTGTTCAAACCCCTCGTTCCACATCTCCATGCCTCCGTCTCCACCACAACATCGCAGTGTCGGACAAATACATGACTGCAGTTCAGATCTTGCTGGCATGGTCCGTTATGCCAGTAGCCTCAAAGTATTGTTCTAGACCCCATAGGAAGTTCTCCACTTCCCTAGCATTTATAACACCATTGAAGGTCTTAGGCTTGGGAACATCCACCCTCTTAGCCTCAATGACGGTGGTTGCGCTAGTCCCTGCGGCCATAGCCCGCTTACATAGAGCTAGATCACCACCCATATCCTCCATTCTAAGCAGCATATTAGTAAGTTCTCTTTGGATAAGATCCCTTACCTTGGCAAGTTCTGCCTTTAACCCATCAATCTCTTGCCTTAATCCACCATCTAGCTCGTTGAGGGACATCTTAACTGCTGTATAGATCTCCACATCCTCGGCCTCCAAGACATTGCAACGTTCCTCCAAGTTGTCCACCCGATCGAACAGCTCCCCTAAGCTGTCCTGTGCACTCCCAACTCGTGCTTCCAAGCTAGAAAGCATGTCTTTCGACTTGGCTCGAGATTCCTTTGGCCACGTTCCATTGGTGGAACGTCCATGCTTGGTGTAGCTGGGGCAGTGTTCTTCATTTTTGCCAAAGATAGAGATACTTTAACCTACTCTGATACCAACTATCACGACCTTATTTTTCAAGTAGAGATTGTGCAGCACTTAGCACCGTCTGTTGCACTAAGCCTGCCTTTGAACCCAAATGAAACTCCAAAGAGACTAAAAAGAGTTTGCAAATAATGCTTTGTATTGCTCTAGAGAGAGTTTATCTTACAATTTCCCAAGATTTCCCAAGATGAATACAAATGAAGACCAATGGGTCTATTTATAGTGTGGCTCTAAGCTTAAGGCTATGCCACCACTTTCTAGATTCTTCTAGCTTCTAGAATATACAAGAAAGTTCTTGTTTTATGTACACTATGCCATAAGGGTCTAGGACCTTCTAGCCAACTCTAGAATCTTCTAGGTTTGTCTAGTTCCTTCATGCACGTTCCGAGATGTTCCGTAAGCTTTCAACGGTTTCTACATCTTTCATGAATCATCCGGCATGTTCTAGAATATTCCAGTCCATTCTAGCACTCTCCAGCGTGCTCTAGAACATTCTAGGGTCTTCTAGCTTGAGTTGAGTCCATCCAACTCTAGCTCTTTCTAGACATCTCTAGGCAACTCTAGAACTTTCCATGTAGAATAGTCTAGATCCTTTAGGCAACCATCATTTGTTTCAATTTTTAGGGACAATTTGAGCGGGACGTGACAATTAGCTGTAAATAAATGTTTTGTTTTAGCTTATAGATATTGAATAATGCCTAGCTCTAGGTGATGAGAATTTCATTTTTCAACAACATTCTATTTTGTTAGATTTGCAATAGGATAGGTTCAATAACAATATATGTAGATCATTAGGAGGTTTTCCTGATCATAAATAAATACAAGTTATATACATATTGAAGAATACATTGATTTATTTATTTTAATTGTATTCGATTATTTATAAATTCAATCTTTATGTATCTTTTTTGAATACTATTTTTTATTTACTAATCATTCATTAAACTTCAACATGGTTGGTTGATTATTACTATAGGATATTAGTTTTGTTGCAATGTTTGTAAATAATTTTATAAAATAAATTAAGCTTATTTATTTATTCAAGATTTTTACAAAATTTATTATTGATTAATATATTAACGGCATATTTTTCGTAATAGATTTAAAATCTAAAAGTTATATATTTTAGAAACACCATTTAGATCTCGGTTTCATCTTGAATAAGATTTTAAAATGATAGCCTTGTCAAAATCATTAATTTAAATGGTTTGTTATTTTCTTAAAAATAAAGCATAATTTAATCTAATTTAATTAGTTATTAATTCTCGTTATTAATTCCTTACAAAAGACTTTAATTCATTTAATTAACAACAAATCTGATTCTGCCAAAAGATTTTTTCATACAAAAAAGAAAAAAAATCAATAATCTAAATTTATATTTTTAATAACTTAGTTAATTCTAATTCTACATTGAGTGTTAAGTATTTATTTACATAGAATTGTTTGAATCAATCTTATTTTTTATTTTTTTATTATATGTCATTATTAATTTTTTTCAAAATCCAAATATTAGGTTAGAATGTTTAGGTTTATTTTTCGTGTGTTTTAAGAAATTTGTTGAATTATTTAAAATTATGTAATTCTTTCTTAAATTGACTTTCGATATTAATTATTACTTATTATAAATGATTTATGTATTTACAAGCTTATTATAAATTTATAAAAGCTAATTATAAATTCATAAAATCTTCCAATAAATTCATAAAATTTGACTATCAAGCTATATGTAAAATATTTTGTGTTGTTGTCACGGAAGAATAACGTTGTAATTTTTTATTACTAAAATTCTTAAAAATATTTTTTAAATAGTCATGGGTTATTTAATTTTTCAAAAATTCTATAAAAATCTAATATTTTAAAAAATAAAAAATAAAATAAAATTATTTTATTTTTACTTTTTTTATTAACAAGATTTTATTTAATAACTTAATTTTCTTTTAGTATTTTATTTTTAGTAATTTTTATTTTTTACTATATTTTATTTTTATTTTCTTTATTTAATTTATTTTTACTAGTTTTTTGTATACTAACTTTATTTTTTTATTTTTTTAACTTGTTTTTATTTTATTTTCTTATTATTTCTTTAATTACTAACATAATACTTTTTGTTTTATTTTCTTTTATCATTTTTATATTTATTTTATTTAGTATTTATGTGTACTAATTTTCAATTATTTTATGGTATATTTTATTTTCTTTTATGAACTAATTCATGTTGTTATTTATTTTATTATTTGTTTATTTACCTATAAATATTAACTATATTTTTATATTTTATTAATTTTGTCTTTGTTTACTAGCTTTTTTTATTTTATTTTATTTACTTGTCTTTTTATTATATTGTCTTTTATGAACTAATTAATGTTTTTTTTCTTTTTACTAGTTTTTTGTATTCTAACTTTATTTTCTTATTTTTTTTAAATTGGTTTTCTTTTCAATTCTTAAATTAGTTTATTTTATTTATTTAATTACTAATTTACTTATTTTTATTTTATATTTTATTCTTTTTATTTTTACTTTATATTTATTTATTTATTTTATTTAATATTTCTATGCACTAACTTTTAATTATTATATAATATATTTTATTTTCCTTTTTATCTTTTTCGTAGTTGTTTATTTATTTTTATTATTTACTTCTTTACCTGCAAATGTTAATTATATTATATATTTTTAATTTTATATTCATTTACTAACTTTATTTCTTTTCTTTTATTGATTTATCTTTTTATTATTTATTTATATTTTATTTTTTTATTACTTAGCATTCATTTAATGTTGAATATTAGATTAATAATAGTATTCATTAAAATAAATTAGAGTCTTAACATGACCTTTTACTAGCTGCGGCATGGGACTCTCGCAATACAATGGGATTAAAAGAAAATATATACGTATATAGGTTCCTATTTAAATATGTTGGTTTCTATTTTTATTTACGTCCTAGCTTATAATGAATTTTTACACTAAAAACCTTAGAAAATACGTTTTAAATGAAATTCATAAAAAAAATCTTTTCTTTTTCTTCTTCTACAAACCATATTTTTTCACGTATAAAACAAAAATAATTTTGAAACTGCCTTGTTAGATTCTAAAAGTTTTAATATCAATATCACCGTTAATGATAAAAATGAGGTAAATACTAAATTAGACCTTGGTGAAAGAATTAATTTAATGCCTTATTTATTATACTTGCGATTAGGAGTGGATGAGTTGAAATTCACAACCATATCCCTATTATGGGTGTCCACTGTCTAGTTCGATCCAGTTTTGGGTAAAAAAAACTTTAATCGAACCGAACCGTTTATATTACTCAAATTAGACCGTTTGTTTTTAAAAATATTGAACCGAACGGTTTGGTTAATGGTTTTTCAACGGTATGCTTTGGTTAATAATACATAAATATGATACACTTAATTATATACTTTTGATTAAAATATGAGAAATTTTATTAAAGGTTTGTGAGAAATAGTATAGAAAATTTAATATATTATTAAACTGGTCTGGTCTGTTCCGATCGGTTTAAAAATTAATATAACCGGATCAGACCGTTTTAAAAATGGTTTTAATTAATACAAACCGGATCAGACTATTTGATTTATAAAACTGTTCGATTCAGTCTGATCCGATCCGATCCGATTTTTTGGTTTCGTCCAATTTGTTCTGGTTTTTGGATACCCTTAATCCCTACAATCGGAGGATAAATCTCAATTATATCCAAAGTATATAGTAAAGTATTTAATAATTCAAGTAGATAATCTTATCATACCTATAGATTTTGTAATTGTAAATGTACAACAAACTCCATGATGAGGGAGACATTGAGTAAATTTAATTTTGAAAATTATAATCCACCAATAAACGCCTTGTTAAGATGTTAAATTAAACCCTCAATGAGAGATAACCTATTAAATTGTTTCTTTCATTTTTATTTATTTATTATTTTTATTTGTTGGTCATAGTAGTTTTTACTTTATTATATTTTCTTTTTTAATTTAATGTACTTTATTTTACCTATTATTTTATTTCTTGTTAACGAGAACAATGTTTATTTTATTTAGAAATATTAAATTTATAATTATTTGTTAAGATATCATTTACATGTACATAGTATTATGTCTCCATGATAAAATTGAGTTAGATAATGGATACATTATGACTTGTCACATCACTACTTGGTCACATTGAGTTAAATTAAATAGATAGTTATTCTTTTATTCATCTTTTATTCATCACATTGAGATGGAAAAAAAGTTACATATGAATTTAAACATTTTTAAATTGTTTTTATTAAATATGTGTTTGTATTTAGTTACTTTTATTTTAGGTTCATTATTAATTGTTTAGGGATATTTAGGTTCAATTTTAATTTTTTTGCAAAAGTATCATGCTTTTAGTTTATTTAAAGCAAATGAGTCATTCATTATTTGATTGTTATCTTAAACATGTCATGAAATATTGTAATAATTAGTTTTTTTTTGTCATAGTTTGTGTTTCATACTTGAATTTTGAGATTGAGATACATTCGTAATCGATATTTAGAAATCAAATACTTAAGACTACTTTATGAGAATATTTTGAGCCTGTATCATTTTATTCTAAATGATAGTATTTTTCTACTCTTTTAAGTACTTTTTCTATTAATTCAAAATGTTAAATGATGTCTATAGATTTTGCATTGAATGAGGATTTTTAACATCTAATGCAGTATAAGTGTTTTTTATATTGCTTAGATTGAATCATTTAAGCAAAAAATGAAAGTGTATGCCTATTTTATTTATACTCGACTTCCAAAAAAAGGAGATATATATGAGGTTTCCTAAAACAACAAAAAGAAGCAAAAATTAGCTACTTACCAAAATCATACATATGTACATGACTCTTTTTTTAGAAAAAAGAATATATACATAGAAAATAAAAAGAGAAAAATAAATAGTATAACTAAATACTATGATCCTAAGTTCTTCAAAGTTGTGAGAATGATTATTACAAAAACAAAGGAAATAAATCCCCTTAAAGTCATTGCATTTTCATTCATTCAAAGGCATACACTTAAAATTTTTGCTTTATGATTTTAATTGATACATGAGAATAGTAATTTGATTTCTTAATAAATCATATAATTTTATTTTTTTCATGAGATCAAAGTTATGCATTTTTTGAGACACTCTTATTTAATCATATGCGAACTTATTAGCTCGTTTTTTTACATAACTTCTATTTGTATATATTATTGAGTGCTTGAACCTATAGGATTATTGTGATGTTGAGATAATGAATTGTGAGGATTAGAGTCAAACCAAATTTGGATTCCTAACACTAAGATTGGTTGAGTCAAAGTTGATAATTTTTGTTATGAAACAGGAATTTATTATTTGTAATTATTCTTTATAATAAACTATGATATTTTGAGATATTAATTTAATTTATGGTTGAGATTTTATTATGAACTAAAAATAGGCTAAAGCATGAGAATTGTTTTTATTTTACCTTCAATTTGATAAATTGATCAACATATGAGAAACCACACCTGAAGTATTCAATTGCACCTTATAAGATTAAGAAACAAATACATGTAAGGCTTTGATGAGTAGAATTGGCATCGTCGATCCTGCCAATACTTTGGTTTTATATTTATAAAACTCTCGTAAGTGCACGAATCATTTCGTAGAAAATGATAAGTATACTCCCTAGGTCAATCTAAGGAAGGAATGTATGTGGTTTTAATTTATTATTCAAAGTTTTAAAAACGAAATTAAATCCTAAACATCATGTCACGATATTTTAGGGTTTGGTATTTTTAATCTACTGACATAAAAATAAACATAGATAGAGATTCAATAAACATTTATGCAAATTTTATCATTTATAATAGTGGAGTATTTATGGATATAATAACTAAGTAATTATGCTTGCTCATATTATTTAGGTTATTAAAGATATAAATTGATATTTATTGATTCTCTCTTTTTTATATGAATACCACCTTTGGTGGGGTTAGATATTCTTTGTTAATTAAACAAATCAATTAACACCTATGGGTGGGGTTGATAACTAATTTGGTTAATTAAATTAATTCTTTTTTGTAAGAGATTGAAAATGAACCATTTAAATGCCACGTTTGGCAAGGTTAGACAGTTTAAACTTTATTCAAGGTGTCCAAATTAAACCTAAGAATTTACTTATCCGAGTACTAGCTTTTAAGTTTTAAAACCACTACTGAAAACATGTTGTCAATACATTTTCAGATAATAATTCTTATAAAAACTTTTGAAATAGAGCTGCACTCTAACTATCAGGCGATTGTACCAACAAATAAAAGAGCACTACTCTAAATCAGACCGGATAACTAAACCTTAAAATCTAATTTTGAGATTTAAGTTTGTAATGAAAAATAATATATTTCTCTCTAACATTCTTAATATAAAATCAATTCATTTTAGAGATTTTTACCTATTTAATATTTCGCAAGCATAACAATGTTATTATTATATCATGTTTACAAACAGCCAGCAAAGTTAAATTTAATCACAGACAAAATAAATATAACATGTAAGAATAAAGCATAAAAAATAACTCCAAAGAAAATAAAATCCTTATAGTACTTTGATGCTATTCCCATTGCAGGAAAACCTCCAAACAGAATTTGCACTCCCATTTATTGAATCAAAAAGCAAATAAATTACAAAACATAACTAGTTCTTCTCAAAAAGAGAAAAACTCTAAAACTAAGAAAAGCTAAAAACTAAGAAAAACTAGAAAAACTAAGAAATGAGAGAAAGAAAGAGAAGAGAAGATGTGTTTAGTTATGAAGAGAATGATGGTATTTATAGGTGAGGAAATGAAAAAAAGTGGGTGAAAAAATGATTCAAAATGGAGGAAATGGGTAGTAGGTGAAGATGACGTCAACTGATGTCAGCAGGTAGGTAGTGTGCGCGGATTGAGGCGTAGATGTGAGCAGGTTGGGCACAGGCGCACGCGTTGCTGGGCGCGGTTGGGAAACTACTGGGCACGATTTACTCCTTTTTGACATTTTTGACCTTTTTGACCCATTTTTTCAAATATTTCCATATTTTTTTTTACTTTTCCTCATTTATTTATGAATATATTAGTGATGTATTACCTCTAGTATTTATCTTCGAGTCTTTAAGTTAAGTTTTTAAGCAAAAATACCTAAAAAACAATAAAAATGCCCGTGATTCCGAAAAGATAGATTTATATAAATATATGATAAAATCATATTAATATATATATTTTTAATCAATTAATGTGCATAAAATCATGGTAATTTTAGTGTTTTTTGAGCACTCATCAGGCTTTCATGTGATCCAACTAAAGGTGAAAATAAGAAGTGAAAACAAGAAATGCGGGCCGTGGCATGAAATACATTATGTCATGGTGCACTCTTCACTCGGGGTAAAACGAGGCAAAGCATTATAAGACTCGGGTCGCATCATGGATAAAAATGGGTTGTGATGGTGATTATTTTTCTAACCCAAAGCCCTTTTTGGCCAACCTCAGTTATAGATACATGTTTTTTTTAGGTTATAAATATAGAATAGTGTGCAGCCACATGTTTTAGGAATTTTAGTTTATAGTAACATTGTTTTCTTAAATTTTACAATAGTTAACAATATAGGTAGATTATCTTAAGGTTTTTTATATCACAGATAATTACAAAAAGTTATTTATATATTGAAGAGAACATTAGGTATTTATTTTCATTGTATTCAATTATTTATAGATTCAATCTTTATGTATATTTTTGAATGATATTTTTAATTTACTTATCATCCATTAAATTTGTGCATGTCTCACAGATTATTACTATAGAATATTATTTTTGTTGTCATGTTTTTGAAGATAAATATAGGTGAATATGTTTTTAAAATAAATTAAAATTATTTCTTTATTCAAGATTTTTACAAAGTTTACTATTGATTAATATATTGACGACATATTTTTTATAATAAATTTAAAATCTAAAAGTTATGTTTTAGAAACACCATTGTTTTTCACCATGAACTATCAAAATCATTGATTTAAATGATTTGTTATTTCCTTAAGAATAAAACATAATTTAATCTAACCAGTTGATCATCATCAAATGACTTTAATTAATTTAATTAACCAAGAAATTGATACTTGTAAAAATATTTTTTTCATACAAAAATAAAAAATCAATAATATGAATTTATATCTTTAATAACTTGATTAATTCTAAACAAGTACGGTGTTGTAGCTAATAATTTTCATAAATTCTACATTGAATGTTAATTATTTATTTTCCTAAATTTTTTTGAATTAATCATATTTTTGTCTTTTATTATGTATTATTATATTAATATTTCAAAACCTAAATATTGTGACAAAATATTTAGATTTATTTTTCATGTTTGTTTTTAAGAAATTGGTTTAATTATTTAAAACCATATAGTTTCTTCTTGGACCGACCTTGAGAGTATATTTATCACTTATTATAAATGTTTTTTGCAATTGCACAAAGGTTACAGTGTCTTCACGAGAGATGTAGAATTTATCTCTCAACATGTTACAATTCATGAACATTGCTTTGCATATGCCATGTCTAATCTTATCCTACCAATTCATTATCCATGGTCCATCTTTTGTCACACTTTCTATTCTTAGTAAAGTTGACTCTCTCAATACTTCTAATTTCACTGTTATTATTTAGTCTTCCTCTCCTATTACTTTTCAATCTCTAATGGCTATATCTAATAAGTATATTCTTGCTATATCCATGTAGCCTTTGTCTGCTCCTACTATTTCAACTACTCCAATTATTTTTTTTGTCAAACTTGCAAGGACCAAACGGTGTAATAAATGACAATAAAACAAAAGATCGGTGGTCAAGCCAACAACCCAAGAAAATTGAATAAATAGTGCATCATTTGTTGAAAAAGAAAGAAAGCCAATTAAGAATTAGTTGGTAAAAATATAGAAAAAGGCTTATGTATCTATAAATAGAGCACCTCAAAAGGTACTTTAAATTATCCAATAGAGAAAAAGGCTTTAGTGAGGGAAAACTGAGAGAAATTTCTTGGGTACAATTGGGTTGTGAGTTATGAGTGTTGTAAATACTTTGTATAATTTCTCATTTTTTAGTAAAAAGATCTGCAACAAGTCCAGAGACATAGAAAAAATTGGTCGAACTCTATAATCAAATTTATGTGTTATTTTTTTATTTTTGTTTTTTTCATAAATCTAGCTTATCCAGAATTTGCGTAATTTTCCAACAACTGATATTAGAGCATTTTGTGGTGATTTTTATCAATTTTCTATAATGTTACTATTCATATGAATAGTAAATTATGTTAATAGTAAAATTTTGTTGGTGATATTGGTTTATCGATGAAGCTGTTCTAATACATGGTGGTTCGCAAGAATAATCACAAATAATCTGGAGAAAGTCATATTTGAATGGGAGCAATGGCCGTGATGAAGAAAAGGTAAAACTCGAAAAATTTAATGGCACAAATTTTGGGTTTTGAAAAATGTATATAGAGGATTATATGTATTAACCTCTCTCATGGAAGAAGCTAGAGGCTATGAAGGAAAAAGATTGGAATCTTCTAGTCAAACAAGTCCTAGGAGTTATTCAATTGACACTATCCCGTAATCACTATTACAATATGTACTTATGGCCTCGGTTATTAACCGTGACCATAGATCTATGGCCACGGTTAAAAGAACTGAGGCCTAAGTGAGAGAGACCACAGCTAACGACCTATGGCCTCAGTTTTGATAAAAACCGAGGCAATAAGTTGTTACCTATGACCTCAGTTTTCTAATAACTGAGGCCATAGGGGGTAACTATGGTCACAGTGGTTTAATATCTGTGGCCATAGGTACACCGTATGGCCACAGTTTTTTAATAAATGAGGCCATAGACTTGAAATCAAAATTATATATATATATTATTTTGGTTACATTTAAACTGTGATTATATAAATCTCAATTAAGCTAAATTTCAAATATAAATTAAAAAAATTAAGATTAATTATATTAAATTTAAAAGAGATATTACAGTAAGAGTTTAATAGTTTGATACAATAAAACATATATAATAAAAAATAGTTAATTAAAGTGTTCCAAAAATATAAAAATATATATGAAAAAACTTTAATGCTACTAACTAATCAAATTGTCTACAATGTAAATCAATCTAATTTTTTTTGTCCCATTGTAATGCTATTCTTCAAAATATTCTTCCTTGATAGAATGCATTAATTTCCTCATAAAAAACATCCTCTAGTATGATCGAGTATACCAACATCTAGATTCCATTAATATAATCCTGCATATACAACATCCAGAACACAAGAGTCCTCTCTAGTTATTTATTCTTAATATATAGGTTACACCATGATTATAGTGTCATAAAAATATCTATAATAAATGACATCATGTGATAGTATCTATGAATTTAAGAATATACTATATATGAACATACCAATTAACATCCAAATTACATGAATATAAGTAATACCTCATATTTTCACAATAAGTTCTTCAATCAACATATATTTGTTACTGCATAAACAACAAATGGTCCATAATTTAATGAAATCAGTACTATCCATATCAATAACAAAAACATTATTATTTAGTATTACTCATATCAATAACAACAACATTATTATTTAGTACTAGTCATATCAATAACAACAACAACAACATTATTATTTAGTACTATCCATATCAATTACAGTAATAGTATTATTAATTTGTAATACCCATATCAATTACGCACAATAAAGTGATAAAGAAAAAGTCCTTGATAGTGTTGGACAATACCTGTGAATATAAGCATATACTATATATGAGCATACCAACATCCAGATTATATAAGTTCGAACAATCCCTTTACAAATAAGATGATCTCGTATATCATCAATATTTTGAAATTCTATGTTTATGCAATCTTTGCAAGGACATCGAATCGGCTTATCGTCTGCAGTATTCAACCAAGCAAAATTCAAAAATGCTTCTACTCCTTATAAATAATCTTGTGAAACTCAAGGCTTATTCATCCAAGACTTATCCATTCTAAATTACACAACACATGTATTGGTTAGAAAAATAAATTAGAATGAAAAAAATACAAGTATACACTTGGATTTAAAAGATTAAGGCAATCAAATGAAATTTTTATGCATCTCAATATACTACCCTACCTTAATGCTAATATTTTTTTTATATAGTTATTAATGAAATATTATTATAATATTTTTTAGGCTGGGTCATGTCCATGTTCCTTCATGTACATCTATCCATCTAGGGGTATTTTAATCGTATTTCTTCATCTTGAGGAGGCTAATTGATTAGGAACCCATGTTGTGTATCTTTCTTGCTGACCCATATGGTACGAAACAATGAAGCAACAGAGAAAAAGATTTCAGTTCTACATTACATTGAAATTGGTGTTATTATTGATATTTGCAATAGTTTATTGTAATTGTCTAATCCTTTATGTTTGCAGATATCTTTATTTTACATTTATTGGAGATAATTGAGAGGTCAAGAGTTGAGTTAATACAAAAACTAACTCATTTGGTTATTTTTAAGTATATTTTTAAGTTTATAGTAGGCTTGTTAATATAAAAGCTTTCTCTGTCACCTCTTAACAACAATATTTCTTTCTTGGTTTCTAACTGAAGGACTACCCAATAGTGTTGCTAATAGCTTACTGATTATCTTTCTTTTCATCATTTATTTTTAAAATCAAACAATATTGGTTGAAACTTTCGACATGAAATTGAAAGTGTTATTTTTTTAATATCAATTGATAACCACTATTTTGATGAGGTGGATATGAGATTGGAGATTTTCAATGAGGGTCCCTTTATTTTGAGAGATCCAAACTCAACCAATTAAGCTACCAAGTTACTAGGTGATTCATGGAGTACTGTCTATTAGATACAAAAGATGAAAAATGATTGATTAAAATATATTTTAATACAAGTCGACTAGAAGACTATTCGATTTTTAAAAGCAATCCTGTTATAATGGTATTCATCATTCTGAAGGGGAAAATATGATAGTAACTTGGAAATTTTTATAATACATCTTATGTGTGTGTGTATATATATATATATTATTTTTAAAATCAATTATGTGGATGAGATTGCTTTAAAAATCTAATGGTTGATAAGTGTTAGATGTATATTATAGGAGGTGTATGATGGAATCTATTAAACTAATTCTGATATTAGTATTTTGGTGCCCGCCTGTTTCATAACTTTTTTATTCTTCCATTTTTTTGTTTCGTTTCCTCTTTCCAAGAAACACGAAAACATAGAAAGCATAAATCAAGTAACTCAAACCGAAATAAAGATTTTTCATTTAAAAAAAAGGAAAAAAACCTAAAAAAAGTTTTAAAAAGCTCAACATAAAACTCGAAAAGAAACAGAAAATGTAGATTGTGATAGCATAATGCAGTAGAGAAATAGTTAGGTAATCATGGACTCAGGATATTATCACATATCTCTAAGTTTTATCTTTCACTAGATATATTCCCAAATTTATAACTTAACAAGAAAACTCATAACCTTTTATACATTATAACTGATATCCTTAAATTATTAACTTTGCTAATAATTATATTTAAATTATCATAAATACTTTTGAGTTTTAATTTTTTTACATATATCCTCAACATTTATAACTTGATCACATATATGAATTGATATATTAAAAAAAGAGGGTATTACACTTACCCGGAGCTGAGTCGTGAGCAATGACAGTAGAAACGGTCGGCCATCGAGTTGCGAAGAGGGGAATATGAACAAAAACAAAATAGATAGAAAACAAGAAGAAAGGTTAGGGAAAAGAGTTCTTATAAATGTCCAGCGAAGTGTTAGAAAGGAAGAGCTATTGGAGGAGGTCGTCGACAATATCTTGAGGCACGATGCGGCGCTACTCGGTGAGAAATCGATTGACGCGAGCTCCTAGATCTGATGGACGCCTGATTTAGGAAAATAAATTTGTGAGATTGGGGTTGGGGTAATTGACTGGGTAACTAATATTATATATATATATATATATATATATATATTATAACTTACGCGGGGCAATATTATATATATATTACTTAATTATTGCGCGCGAGATGAGCGCCAAACGAAATTAATTAGAAAATTAGGGAAAAAAAGAAAGAGTGAAAAACATTTTGATGTAAAAATTTGATATATATATTATAAAAGGAAAAAAAATATTAATGATAGAGAAAAATAAAAAAAATTGTAAAATAATTTTTGTATTTTTTTTTTTAAATGAATGACATATAGTATTTTAATATTGAAAACTATGTTATTTTAATTATAATCATAGTTATTTAATAATTGTTACTATATAAATGTTTTTATATATATTTAAATAGTTTTTGTAATTTAATTTATAGGCACGATTACTGATAAAACCGAGGCTATATGTATACACTATAGCCTCAGTTTTTATAAAACCGTGGCCAAAACCCTATGACCTCAGTTTTTAAAATAATCAAGGCTAAAATCCCGAGACCAAAAGCATATATTGTAGTAGTCAATGTTGCTTTCAACATAGCAAAGGAAGAGACTATGGTGGGTCTTATGGAAACTTTCTCCAATATATGTGAGAAGTTATCAGCCTCAAACAAAGTGCACCTGATTAGGTATTTTTTCAATTTGTGAATGATGGAAGGCGCATCGGTAGCTCAACATCTCAATGAACTTAACGCAATCACAACCCAATTGAGTTCACTTGAAATTGTATTCAATGAAGAAGTACGAGCATTGATACTTTTGTCTTATCTACTAGAAAATTGGAATAATATTGTCACCACTGTGAATAGCTCGTTAGGAAACAATAAGTTGAAATTTAATGATGTGGTTCTCAGTGAAGAGATTTGATATAGAGAGTTAGGTGAATCTTCAACCTCTTTAGTTTTGCATGAAGAGTCAAGAGGAAGAAATTCAACTAGATGCAATGAATGTGGCAAAACAAACTATCGAGGTAGATCAAAGGATAAAAGGTCCAAATCTAAGAATTCCAATAATTCCCAAAGCTCGAAGACTATCGAGTGTTGGAATTGTGAGACAATTGGGTACTACAAAAATAAATGCAAGAGTGAACCATAAGACTAGGAAGCTAAGGCAGAGACAAATATTACTTCCACCTCAGTAGGAGATGATGCATTGATATGCTCTTTGGAGAGCACGGAAGAATCTTGGGTGTTAGACTCTATAGCATCGTTCCATGCTACTTCATAGAAATAATTCTTTGAGAAATATGTCCCTGAAAACCTTGGAAAGTATATCTTGGTGATGATTAACTATATGCTATTATTATTGGCAAAGGTGTAATAAAGATTAAGTTGAACGAGTCTACTTGGGAGTTGAAGGATGTCATGCATATTCCCAACCTAAGAAATAACTTAATCATAGTAGGGTAGTTGGCTAGTGAAGGCTACACTATGATCTTCCATAGTGATGATTGGAAATTTCAAAGGGTACAATGATGGTTGCTCAAGGCAAGAAGAGTGACACTCTTTACATGATAGTAGGGGCACATTGTTCGATCGTAGTTGTAGCAAGTAATGAAATACCAAATATGTGACACCAAATACTAGGCCACATGAGTGAGAAGGATATGAAGATTATGCACTCAAAGGGAAAAATTCTAGATCCATAGGCAGTGGAGATAGACATGTTCAAAGATTGCATACATGGAAAGTGAAAAAGAGTCAACTTTCAAACAAGTGGAAGAACCCAATAGAAGGAAAGGTTAGAGCTCATTCACTCTGATGTTTAGGGACCAATGACCATCTCATCCATTAGTAGTCACACTACTTTATGACTTTTATCGATAATCACTCTTAGAAGTGTTTGAGGCTTGTAGGAGATAGAAAGTTATGGTTGAAAATGAGACAAGTTTGAAGATAAAAAAACTCAAAATCCAAAATGGTGGTGAATATGAAAACACCATATTCAAAAATATCTATTATGAGAATAGGATCAGAATGGAAAAAAATATGCCAAGCACACCTTAACAAAATGGTGTAGTTGAGCGTATAAACTGAACGTTGACAGAAAGAGCCAGAAGCATTCGTATATAGTTAGGTCTACCGAAGTAGCTCTGGGTTGAAGTAGTCAACACGGAATCTTACTTGATCAATTAAGGCTCTTTTGTTCCATTAGAGCATATAATACCATAGGAGATATGGAGCAAAAAAGAGGTAAAACTATCACATCTAAAAGTTTTTGGTTATGTAGCATTTATGCATATCAGTGATCAAGGCAGGAATAAGCTTGATCTGAAATCCAAGAAATGTGCCTTCATTGGCTATGGTGAGGATGATTTTGGGTACCGCATTTGGGATGATGAAAACATGAAAGTGATCCATAGCAAAGATGTGATTTTCAATAAAAGGGTGATGTAGAAGGACAGGCATAAAACAGACGCCAATAACTCAAAGCAAAATGAGTCAGTATTTATAGATGTAGATGATGTCCTAGATAGTCCTATGACGAAACCAATTTTAACAAGTCCCCAGCCATAGGAACTCGTTGGAGAGAGTAGTGTAACAGTCTGACACACCATAGCTTCAAACTTTAGCTCTTGTATTGAAAAGGTCTTCTCGACCTCATATGCCTAATAAAAGATACATGAACTATATGTTGCTAGCTAATGGATGGGAGCTTGGATGCTATGATGAAGCTTGTCAAACTTGAGATGCCACCAAGTGGGAGTTTTCCATGAAAGAAGAAATGAAATCTCTCATCTTCAACTAAACATAGGAACTAACTAAATTACCTATGGGGAAGAAGGAACTTCTCAACAAATGGATGTACCAGTTGAAAGAGAAACATGATAGTTCTAGGAGATACAAAGCCCAACTAGTTGTTAAAGGATTTCAGCAAAAGGAAGGAGTTGACTACACTAACATTTTTGCTTCCGTTGTGAAGCTCAATTCTATTAGATCAGTGTTGAGTATTATATCCATTGAAGATATTCATCTTGAATAGTTTCATGTGAAGACTGTATTCCTTCATGAAGACTTAGATGAGGCTATATACATGTACTAGTCACAAGGTTTCTCAGAAAAAGGGAAGAAGAGCAGAGTGTATAGACTTAAGAAGAGTTTGTATGGCCTGAAACAAGCCCTGAGATAGTGGTAGAATTTTTTTGACAATTTCATGCATAAGGAAGATTTCCAAAAGTGCAATGTCAACCACTGTTGCTACTTTAAGAGATATAGGTCTAGTTATGTCATTTTAATACTTTATGTTGATGATATGTTAGTAGCAGGCTCAAATATATATGATATCATAAAGTTGAAGCAGTAATTGTCAAAGGAGTTTGACATGAAAGATTTGGGTCCACCAAAGAAGATTCTTGGAATGAAAATCACAAGAGATAAGAAGAGAGTATACTTCCAGTTTTCTCAGGCATAGTACATCAACCATGTTTTGTAGAGATTTAACATGGGTGATGCCAAGCCAATTAGCACACCCTTGGCCAGTCATTTTTGCCTATCTAAGGATTAGTCCCCTCAAACGAAGGAAAAGAAAGAATTCATTGCTAAGGTTCCTTATGCCTTATCCATTGGAAGTTTTATGTACGCAATAGTCTGTACAAGACCAGACATTGGCCATGTAATGGAAGTTATTAGCTAATTTATGTCAAATCTAGGGAAAGTTCATTGGGGAACAGTCAAGTGGATTTAAGGTATCTATAAGGCACCACAGAGAAGTGTTTGTAATTTAGTAAAGGAGAGTTAAAAGTACAAGGCTACGTAGATGTAGACTTTGGAGGTGGAGTTGATCATCAAAGAAGCACCATTGGTTATATATTTATTATTAAAACTACAGTTATTAGTTGGATGTCACAAATACAAAATATTGTCACTCTATCCACTACAAATCTAAGTATATAGCAATGATTAATGATAGTAAAGATATGATATAGCTTTAAGGATTGTTAATTGAGTTGGGACTCAAACAGGAGAATAATGTTCTACACAATGATAGGCAAAGTGCGATACATTTGGAAAACAATTCAACATTTCATTCTATAACCAAGCATATTGGGCCTTGTTATCACTTCATCTTATCTCTATGGGAAGATTATGTGTTAATACTAGAGAAGATTCAAGGAAGCAAAAATCCAGTGGATATTTTGATAAAGGTGATGACTATTGACAAATTAAAGTGTGTTCAACTTCAATTGGTCTGCTAGATTAACAAGACTAGAAAAGATGTTGCATTGATCGAGGTGTGAAAATGATTAAAATTAGTCTTCAAGTGAGATATTGTTGATCAAACTTACATGCAGAAAATGGTGCAATAAATGACAATAAAATAAAAGAATGGTTGTCAAACCAACAACCCAAGAAAGGTTGTCAAGCCAATAACCCAAGAAAATTGAATGGATGGTGCATCCTTTGTTGAAAAAGAAGAAAATCCAATTAAGAATTAGTTGGAAAAACATGTAGAAGGGGGGCTTCTGCATCTATAAATAGAACACCTTGATAGGTACGTCAAATTATCCAATAGAGAAAAAAGGCTTTAGTGAGAGAAAACTAAGAGGAATTTATTGAATGTAATTGGGTTGTGAGTTGTGAGTGTTGTAAACACTTTGTATAATTTCTCCTTTTTTTAGTAAAAATTTCTACAACAAGTCCGGAGACATAGGCAAAATTAGTCGAACTTCGTTATCCAATTTATGTGTCATTTTTTTCTATTTTTAGTTTCTCATAAAACTAGCTTATCAAAAATTTGCATAATTTTCAAAACAATTTCTCTAACTGATTTTCATTTATCAATTTCTACATACCACCCCATCTCCTCTATACAGTCTCATGATTCTTCTAAAGAGTCTCCCACACTATTATCTTTTTTTCCTAGTTTTCTCTAACTTATTGTTGTGTCTGAAACTCCTATAGTTTTATCCAATGCACTAAATACTAATCTATACTAACCCCAATAATCACTCAATGATCACCAAAACTATGGATAGTACAAGGAAGCCTAATGTTTACTTGGTTAACCTTGATAAAATAGAACCTACTACTATTAGTTTTTAAAGCATGATTGTTGGTTCAAATCAATAGAAAGTTTATGGGAAGTAAATAGGTGTTTTCTTGTGAAACAACTCCTAATTGAAAATATTGTTGACAAGTTAAAGTCGAGGGAAATGATCAGGCTTCTAGTTTTTATTTCGATGAGACATTTACTTCAGCTATCAAATTTGTAACTATTCTTGATATTCTTACAATTTCTTTGTGTTTTGGATGTACTCTAAGGAAATTAAAAGTAAATTATGTTTTTTAAATTATGTTTTGAATGATGAAGTATAAATGAAACAATTCCAAAGATTTTGTGTATCCAATTCATCTAGAATATGTGTGTAAATTTAACAAGGAAATATATGGTTTGAAATAAGCTCTAAGGGTTTGGTTTTCCAAGTTAAGCAGTACTTTACTTCAATTGGGTTTTAAGCAATCATAAGCTTATGTTTTTTCTTTTTGTTTTTCAAGATAAAATCCTTCTCTATCATCCAAATTTTAATATATGTTCATGATATCATCTTAATTGATCCCAATCCTATTGAGATTCACAACTAAACTCTTGGACATTAGTTTTTTACTCAACGACTTGGTACTCTTCATTCTTGTTTTTTAGACATAAGAGTCATACTACTCTTTAATGGTAATTTGTTTATGAATCAAAAGAAGAATGTTCATGATCTTTTAGTGAAAGCTCAAATGGTTGATGTTAAATCATGTTCTACTCCCATGTGAACTATTGTTCAATTGTTAGCACATGATGGGGAATTTTTTAATAATCATATCATAACATTGTTGGTAGTCTTCATTATGCTACCATTATCAGACCTGATTTGGGATTTGGGATTTGTAATGAATATTGTATGTTAATAAATGGATTTTCCTACTACTCATTAGGCAATACCTAAGAGAATTTTGAGATATCTAAAGGGTATAATTGACTATGGTTTAAAGTTCAAGAAATCTATTCACCATTACAGCATTTACTAATATTGATTAGGCCTCATGTATCAATGATAGAAAATCCACATTTGGGATCTATGTATTTTTGGGAGCTAATCTTGTGATGTGATCAGCTAAGAAACGTCCCATAAGTTCAAGGTTCAGAAGTAAGGTTGAAAATTATAGTATTACTTGTGCCGTAATAGAGTTTACTTGGCTTCACTCTTTCGTCACTAAGATTCATGTTCTTTTTAGTTTAATGCATATCATTTGATGTGATAATTTAAGTTTTGCTTGTCTCTCTGCTAATCAATTTTTCATGGGTATAGTAAACATATTGAGCAAGATTTGTTCTTTATTCATGAAAAGGTTGTAAACAAAGTTCCCACAGTTCAACATTTTCCTTCTTTTGAGCAAACAACTAATATCACCACAAAGCCTCTAATGAAAATCGAGGTATAGATCAAGTTGATATTCCCAAGTGTTGATCAAGTTGATATTCCCAAATATTTTCAAGATCTTTTGCAAGGAATTGGCATTCCAATGACTAGTGATAGATTTGAAAGATCAAGTTGGGTGTAAGAGTTACTTTAGAAAGCAATTTTTGTTTTAACTAATTATAGGCCTTTTATGTTTAGTAATTTTTATTTTAGTTAATTGTGTGCTTTTTTATGTTTTATTTATCATAAGTCTTTTAATCTTTTTTTAAGGATAAATTAGGCCTAATCCACAACTAAATAATCCCATTAGGGTTAAATTGCTCCTAGAGTTTTTCTTTTGGCTAGAATTTCGTCTAGGGTTTTTCTGTTGGCTAGAATTTCATCTAGGGTTTTCGTGAAGGCTTCTTACTTATAAAAAGAAGCCAATATGTAATTTGGAAAACCAACGAATATCATTAATAAAAGCTTTTTCAGAAAGCTTCTTGTTTTTCCTTCTTGTGTTCTTGATTGAATCCTTGAATTTGAATTATCAAAGGGAGTGATCATCCTTTGTGCTATCTCAAGATTGGGGTTTTAAGGACTTTGTTCCTTATGGTTCTAATATGACCATCTTCAACACGTTCTTAGTAATTCAATTGTTTCTATTCATTTGAGTTCATAGGTTCCTAGGGTTATTCGCGTAGACGATCCACATCATTTGGTATCAAAGTCTTGGTTGCTAAATAAAAGTTATCTATTTTCATCTATCTTCATTTTGAATTCTTGATTTTGAAAAAAATTCATCTTGTTTTGTTTTATTCCTTTTCTAGGTTTTTGAGTCACAAATCACAAAAAAATCATCCTTTTGAGTATCGTTGTTTTCGTCCTTGTATTTCTTTTCTTAGTTTTCTATGAATTATTTGTATATTTGTATTGTTCTTAATTTATGTGTTCAATCTATTTTTGTTCTTCAAAGGAGAAAAAAAGAGTGTTTATTGTTCGCAGTTTAAAAAAAATTGATAAATCGGATATGCAACTTTAAATGGCTATAACTTTTGACTCGGGTATCGGAATGACTACTATAATATACCAAATCAAAGCTCATTTTGAAATAGTGTAAAAATAAAAAGAGGCCAAAATAGTGAGAAAAAAAGAGTGATAATAATCTGATTTGAGAGCAAACACATAAGGAAGTGTGTGAGGAACGCTACCTTTTTATTTTATTTTACATATTGAAAACACGAGTAAGAATGGAGGAGAACCACAAGAGGTTGAATTGAAATTCTTCATTAAAGCTGTTCATGACCAATTTAAGAGGATGAATGCAAGGTTGGATGATTTAGAATCTTCTTTCAGTTTTGAATCATATAGAAAAAAGACATAGAAGACATGAGTTCATGGAAGAAGAAACTGATTCCAATGTGGAGGAGAGAACAAGTTATAAATGAGGCAAAAAGACTAAATATAATGAAGATAATTGATAACTATATTTTATATAGTTATTTTCATCTATTTTATTAATTATAATTTCTATGTTATTGACATTTTTAGTTAATTTTAATGGAATAAATTAATAGTTATTGTTTATTTTTTAAGGAATATATTTTTAAGAAAATTAAAGAATTTGAATCGAAAAAAGAAATTAATTGCAAATAAAAAATCTGAAAATATAATTTAAATTAAAATAGGACTTAATTGCAATTAATGAACGTTTAAAACTTAATTTAAATTAGGAAAAAGGCTTAATTACAATTAAAGAATTTTATTTTCTGCGCAAAAAAAGGAGGCCACTCGTGCCATCACTAACGCGCCACACCCACCGTACGATCAAGAAATCAACGGCTAGGATGATACGCGTGGAGCCAAATGCTCACATCTCGAGTGGACACGGGTTTTTAGGTGCACATTGCTTAGCGTTGAGTAGGACCCACGTGTCTGCTGTGTAGGCAGTTTCCCGTGCGACGCAGTCCATAGAAACTTCGTGCGCCCTAACCATCCAACAAATCATACAATGCCATATGTCTCGAATATTCCTACAGCTAATCTGAAGTTGACATGTGGCACATATTGGGTAAAACAAAAGCGCAGAACTAGCACACGTCGTTCCAACTGTTTATGCGGGACCCACGTGTCCCAGGTGCCATGATCTCGTGTGGCGTAACCACAGGCAAGCTCTCCCTCCCACCAATTAAAGGCTTCCACGTGTCCCACTATTTATTTCATCCAATCATATGTTAACATGTGGCATGGCTTTTGAATTAAAAAAATCCAAAAATGACGTTGTGTACACGATTATTTATAGGATGTTTCTTTTTTTTTTTACATGCGTGATTGCATGTCTCAAGATTCTTGTCCCCCACACGGATTTAATTATTATTTTTGTTATACCGTTTTGTCACCTGCGTGTAAAAAAATATATTTTATGATGTATTTTTTTTTAGAGATTTGATGTTATAAATAAAGGATTATTATGATAAATTGGGGGGGTTGAACAGGTAGATAACACGCAGAAGCTATTTTGGATTCTGTTGTGTTTTTGTGTAGATGAAGTTTTAATTTTATTTGTGTTCTTCATCTAAATATTCCTTAAATGTTTTAGTATCTTCGTTTTTGTAATTTTAATTTTATTTATGAAGTAATTTAATTTTTCTAGGGTTGCGTTTTATCTAAATTTATGAAGCTTAAATTTAATTATTTTTGAAAGATTTATGAGACTTTTAATTTGTTTTTTTCTATTTGTGCTTAATGCTTATGATTATTGGAAAATTTATCAATTGATCGTGGCACTTAACTAAACTTGGAAGAGGAATTTTTGTGTATATTACTCATGGATATAATAACATGTATATATGAATGATAGAAATATACCTTTATCGTATGTGTGGCCATTCGAGAACTTAGAACGTAATGAATCTTGGTGAATTTAATTCTCATAGGAATATAATGAATTAATTTAACAAGATGTGTCTATACAGAGCTCGAAAGATATGTATCGATAAAATTAGAAGTTCTTAGTTGACAAATTAAATTTACAAAAAAGTAAATCAAGACGAAATAATATGATTCAAGTGGAATAATTTAGTACGAACTGCAATCCTAGAATTTTCTTTTATTTTGTAATAAAACTTTTTAGTTAGTTAAATCATCTTCAAAATTTCGCTTGTTTTGGATAATATCAGAGTGAAACAAGTTTAGTACTTCACAAACTATAGTAACAAATCTCCGTGGAAACGATACTTTACTTATCAAATTTTATTACTTGTGACCGTGTATACTTGCACGATTTTATATTCTCCTAAATGAGACAACAATAACAATATAAGCAGTATAAAGATGACAATTCTACCTTTTCAAGGAAAGAATGATCCTAAGTTATACTTGGAGTGGGAAAAAAGGTTGAGTATGCATTTGATTGTCATAATTACTCCAAGGAGAAGAAAGGAAAGCTAACAACCAAAGAATTTACAGATTGTACTGGTATATGATGGGATCAATTGGTATTCAATAGGCAAAGGAATGGTGAGAGACCTATTCAGTCATGGGAAGAGATGAAATTGGTGATGCGTAAGAGGTTCATACCTAGCCATTACTATATAGGCTTATATAGAAAGTTGCAAGGGTTCGTTTGAGGTTCCATGAGCATAGAGGATTATTATAAGGAGATGTAAATTTCCATAATTAAGGAAAACATAAAGGAAGATAGAGAAGCAACAATGGCTAGATTCATTGCTGGATTAAATAGGAAAATTATTGATGTGGTTGAATTGCAACTTTATGTAGAGATGGAAGAACTACTACACAAAGCCATTAAAGTGGATAAGCAAATCAAGTCCAAAGTTTTTAGATCTACTTTATCCTCTAGTTCTCTATGGAAATCAAATTGGAAGAACAACAAAGCTACCTTTAGATTAAAAGGTGAAGGAAAGTCAAACAATTCAATTGCCGTTCCTAAAGGTAAACCCAAAACTAAAAATCTTACTAAGTCACATGATATTAAGTATTTTAGGTACCAAGGACTCAAACATATTGCTTTTGAATGCCTAAACAAAAAAGTTATGGTAGTACGAGATAATGGAGAAATCGAAAGTGCTAGTTCAAGTGACAATGAAATGCCACCATTGGAGGATTGTTCTGATGTAAAAGTGGAATAACCTATGCATGTGTAATTATTTATCACAAGGAGAGCCATGAATATACAGCCCAAGAATGAAGGAGATGATGAGCAACATGAGCATATTTTTCACACAAGATGCCATGTGAAGGATAAGGTATGTAGGGTTATTATTGATAATGGAAGCTGGATTAATGTAGCTAGTATTTTGTTGGTAGAAAATTTGAATTTGAAGTGGCAAAGGCATCCTAAACTATAAAAACTACAATGGCTTAATGATTGTGGAGAAGTGGACGTTAACAAACAAGTTTGGGTTCCTTTTCAATTGGAAAATATGAAGATGAGGTTCTTTGTGATGTGACACCAATGTATGTTGCTCACATATTTCTTGGCCGACCATGGTAGTTTGATAGAAGGGTATCATATGATGGGTGAAAAAATTGACATTCTTTTGAAATGAACAACCAAAAAATTGTATTAGCCCCTCCCAAAATTTTGCAAGCTTATGAGGACTAGATTAGGACAGAAAAAGAGTGTAGGTTGAGAGAAAAATGAAAGTGTGAGTAAGAGGAAAATAAAAAAAGAGTAAGTGAGGTAGAGAAAAATGGAGGCAAATTGAGCATAATGGAGGGAAAAGTGAGCATAAATGAGAGAAGAATGAGCAAAGAGGAGAGAAAAATGAAGAATGAATATAATTTCTGAAAAACATAAGATTGAGAGTGCAATGATAGAAAAACAACAAGTACTTGTACTTATGTACAAAGATGTTTACCTTTCTACTAACGATCTTAACTCATATTTACCTAGTGTCATTGTATCTTTATTGTAGGACTTTAAGGATCAACTTCCTAAAGAGATTCCTCGTGGATTACCTTCTTCGAAAGAAATTGAGCATCAAATAGACTTCATACATTGATCCATTATACCAAATTGACCTTCTTATAAAGCTAAGGTTCGAGGATCTTTTCGAAGAGGAGTGGAATAATAGAGACCGAGGGGTTGATCAAGTTGATGTTCTCAAATGTTTTCAAGATCTTTTGTAAGGAATTGGTGTTCCAATGAATAGGGATATATTTGGAAGATCAAGTTGGGTGCAAGGGTTACTTTAGGAAAAATATTTGTTTTAATTAATTGTGAGTCTTTTATGTTTAACAATTTTTGTTTTAGTTAATTATGAGCTTTTTTATGTTTTATTTATCATAAGTCTTTTAGTATTTTATTTTTTAAGAATGGATTAGGCCCAATCCATAACTAAATGAGCCTATTAGGGTTGAATTGTGCATAGGGTTTTTCTTTTGGCTAGAATTGCACATAGGATTTTTCTTTTGGCTATAATTTTGTCTAGAGTTTTCATGAGACGTTTTCATGAGGTGTCTAGGGTTTTCATAAGGGTTTCTTTCTTATAAAAAGAAGCCAATATGTAATTTGGAAAAACAACATATATCATTAATAAAAGTTTATTTTAGAAAGCTTCTTGCTTTTCCTTCTTGTGTTCTTAATTGAATGCTTGAATTTGACTTATCAAAAGAAGTGATCATCCTTTGTTGCATCTCAAGATTGGGATTTTAAGAACTTTGTTTCCTTAGACAAGTAAAAAGATGCTTGAATTGAAGTCAAATATTATATCAGACAAGTAACGAATCCAAGCCTCCCAAATTCATTTTATTTTACAATGATTAAAATAATATGTCATTCGATTTTTATAAAAATTAATTTTTGTTTCTTTCGTATTGTTAAAGCATAAATTTTAGACTATTGGTAAATACTAATATCATTAACGGAAATAAAAACTAGACATTTGTAGTAACTCATAAAATTGAGTAAGAGAAGTTATGAAGTTCAACTAGACAGATAACTAGCTTAGAGCTCATATTTATGGGCAAAAAGGTAGATAAAATACAAGTTGTCTTATGATCACCTGAGCAAGGAAACTTGTGTCTTATGATCACTTGTGCAAGGAAACTTGCTTCAATTGCTTGTCTTCAAGCCTTTTTAATCATCTAAAATGTTGCAACTCTTTCGGAACCATCAACTTCCTTAAACCAAATAGTAGCGGACTTCATCTCACGTTCTTGCATTAAAGTAAAGTAGTGTTGAGGGTAAATTAACTCATACCTTATAGTGTTGAGAATTCCATACTTAAAAATAATTACATGAATGTCAATTATTCTTTTGATTCAAATAGATAACCCGAACCTAAATAAGGGGTGAAGACGTCAACCCATGAAATCATTTTAGGAATTATATATCAAATTGGCTAAATCGACCTCATAAATGTGAATTAAGAAAATAACATAGTGAAAGTACAAAACAACATGCTTAAATCAACACACAACAAAAACAATCAACGGTAAACATGCTAATGATAATGTGCCTCACAGGCTCTTGTCTAGGTAGCAACATGCATAAACATAGCAAACATATCACAACATCCTAAACAGTCATACATACTCAAAAACTATAAAGGATTTTCAATTACTTCAAAGCCTCATATGTGGGAGCATATTCGGTAAATGATGATTGTGCTCTCACAGTATGCAATCAAACAAAACACACCTCATCAAGAAAAAGAGTCTAACATCTAGTACATAAGTAGAGTAAGAAGATACAGACTTCTTAGAAACTCACAATAGATTCACATACAGATAAAAAGTGAAGGAAATATAAATTAATCAGGAAGCAAGCAAATTAATTTAATACAACAAAAGAAATGAATAGAAAGCACGTTACAACATATAACAAAAACCTTCTAATTAAAGTCTACATCTAGTATATTAGTAAATACATGATATAAACATAGATTATATTAACACACAATCTGATCATACATAACCACAATGAAAGTGTCTAAGACCCGATACACAATCTAGTTAAGGAGATACTAACTTATCAAGGACTCATCCTAAACATTCAAATAATAGAAAGAAGACACTTGACACAAAGCAATGAATGCATTAATCATAGATAGCCATAAATAAGCAATAGATAAAACATATGGAATTTAGAAAGCAAGCAATAAAGAATAAAAGTTTTCGAATTAGAGTTTAAACTTTAGTATGTAGAGACATACACAATTTAAACTCTGATTATACTAGCCAAATAGTAAAGCATGCATAAAATCGTATATAACGAAGTAAACCTACATAGAATCCCTGCTAATATAATAGCATCCTCAGGTTTCTTATGGTAACCACTCGATAGTAAATGAATTCACTAAGCAATAAAATAATTACAACCCTGATATAAATAAAACCACCATTACCTTTATCAATTGAGACCAATGTCTGAATTACCTATTGCTACCCTTATTTATTTCCTACATAGATACCTTGTTCAACACACAAATTTGACCTTCCTTCAAAGCTAGCACCATTCGATATAGTACGATCAACTACTAAAGATTAGTAAAGTGACCCAATATGGGAAATCACTCAACCATGATCATTCGTAAACTCACAAACAACTAACATATGAACCACATTCAAACAAGTATCACAAACCTCCAACAATAACGAACTGACACACAAATCATCACATAAGAAACATTTTACAAAGGAAATTACTAGCTAACACACGACTCACAACTACACATACTGCTCACATAAGAAAAAGTTTCACAAAGCTAACTACCAATTGACATATGGCTAACAACCACACAGACTCCTCATAGAAAAAAACTTACGAACACCACCTCAAGTACTCACCACTCAAGAGCATGGTGTTGTCAATATAGTCACAAATCACTAATATCGAACAACACTCAAGGTAATAGTGATCTAAAAATAAAAATAAAAAAGATATGTCAATTTAACATAGCTCTACTACATTTTTTAAATAAAAAAAATAGGGTATTTATAGACATCACCCAAGCTCAACAGCCAATCTCGCTGGGGGTCCTTACCGACTACCTTGCCTAGGGTCCAATAAGGTCCTTGTTGATGACTCAATCGAGATAACAAAACTCCTATTTTTTGATCACAAATTATCGAGTGCTTTTCATAAATAATCTCATGTGAAATGAAAAAAACATAAGCGATAATGTCTGCTCACTCGCATCTCGCTCGTCAAAAACCATAATGCTTAACCTAGTATGCACACTATGAAAACTAACCTATAGTATGTCTAAACATGCTCATATACAAAGTATACCTAACTTTGTGCATGTGTATATTACTAATCTATAATAACTAACAATATATAGAGGAACATAGAACACTATGTAAAACAAATAGACTCCATGTTTTGCACACGAAAAGTCAAAACATAGACACAAAGTACAACAAGACTTATAGGTATAATATGAGAGGTCCTAGTCCGTAGATGACTCACAAACTAGTCTAGTAGGTGATGAGTTAGTAGATGAACATCACTATCCCTTAATTATCTAAGAAAGAGATAATTATTGTGAGATAAACTCTAACATTAAGATAAGTCTATCACAATAGATAATGATCATCAATAGTTAGAATCTCTTAATATATATTCACTCAATGTACTTCACACAGACAATAGAACGTTAAACAAACATTGTAAATAGAAAATTTATCCCTAAATCTCTCTTCACCTCCCTAAATCACAAGGAGAGACACTAGTCTCTTTCTTTATCATCAAATATCTAGACTTTTTTAAGCATGGGAGGGAGAAATGCCACCACACCCTATGATGGTTCAAGGTTTCAATGGTGTGTTCTATGTTCTTAAGTCTATAGCAAGGAGAGGTGCACCAATAATCAATATTGAAAAAATAGACAATAATATATGATGCCTATGAGAAAAATTATGCTCTACTGGTTGAATCAAAAGCTAGATTGAAAAAAGAAATATGTAGTGTTCTTTGGGTCCTGATATACACGATAATTGAGAAAAGGACTCTCAAAGCCCAAAAACTTCTCTAAAATAAAAGTTGACACTCTACATGGTCTCTAAGAGGTCTACCTTTTTTTCCATTTAAACTACATAGTCTCTAAGAGGCAGACTTGTATCCTTCCAAGAAAATGACAAAATAACATCCTTGACTTGAAACTTTAACCTAGACAAAGCATAAAGAATGATGGTTCATACAAACTTCTGCCTAGAAATTAGGTCACCTGATGGGCACTTCCATCATATCACTATCAGCCAAGGTATGGCTAAACATGAATAGCCACAGGGACTAGCTATCATCGACTAAGGGATGGCCAGACATAATGTGTCAAACATACAATTATCAAATGGACAGGATGGAAATGAGCCCATAGAATACTCCATTCTTATATTGATGCATTGGTATTCACCCTCTTGGTGGAAAACATAAAATTACATAGGATCTTGTTTGGCATCAAAATCTCAATCAAAGTTTTATTCTTCAAAGCATGGAAAGTTGTGAAGTTCACATACAAGCTCAAACTAGTAACAACCCCTTAGTGGGATTGTGTTAACTCTCACTAATCTAGGAAGGTAGCGTGACCCAACCGTCTCAATTAAAAAGTGCTCCAATGCAAAAATAATTGTGATAGATTTCCTCATTGTAAACTACCTATCACCCTCTAACGAGATCTTGGGGCAACCAATCTTGCATGTGCCCTTTGGTATATCCTCAACCTACCATATCACTCTAAATTTCCAACTAAAGAATGGAACAAAACTAGTGCTTGGAGAGCAAAAAGTAGCAAAGGAATGTTATGCCATAGAAATAGGAATAGGATAGAAATAGAGTCTCATGAGTTGGATGAATAGAAAGTGCTTCCCAATACCTTTTTTAAAATTTTATTTTACTTTAAAATTTCAATTGTTGCATTTCATAATTATAGGCTTAGGTTTCTATTTCCTTTGTAATTTGAATTTATGAATAAAGAGGACACTTAAGCCACGTACGTCCATAAACTTTACCATATATGAACTAGCAGAATATGACTAAATGGTGGAATTCCAAATGAAAAATGACAAATGGACTAAGATATGTAGAATCAAGGAAACTCACATCTATGATAAACCATATACACAAGCAACTCCACAAGTGCACTATATGTCCTTTGGATGGAGGTCCATCGTCGTCTATAGAAGCTGGCACCTTTGGTTATAGAGAGGATACATCCAAAGTATAGGTTTTGTTCTCAACAATGAAACTAACTTAACAAGAAACATGAAAAGCTTTCTATATGTTGAAATGATAGGCCCTGAATGATTATAAAAAGGTAGCAAAAACTCCTAAGGTCTAGGAATTGCTACAATTCCTACACCCTATCTTGCGCAAATTAAGGTTTGCACATATTGTGAACCTTGGTCTCCAACTTGGTCATTAAAGAAAACCACCATAGCCAAAAAAAGTAAATTGACCTTTATAATAGGATGGAACAATCCCCCGAGCATAGCTAAGGTTTTCCAAATGTAAACACCAAATGCTTAGGTGACTTGATAAATTCAAGTGCACTAAGCAAGAGGGCCAGCAGATCGAGGGACCCCAACTCTAACAAACCACCCTAAATTAGAAAAAGTAAAGACGAGTCACACAAAGGTGACAAAGTCTAAACACAAGTCTAGTGGGAACATGACTATACACATCCTCCTAGTTAAATGAAAAATGATTGAATAGGCAAACAAATAGATAGACACCCAAAAAACGAAGGCGAACTAAGCCTTGTCATATGAACAAGTATGTCAAGCTAAATAGTGGACATAGTAGGATGGATAATGTATATAGCCAGCCAGACAGGCAAATCATGAATGGATATATGGCTAGCCAGATGAACACATGGCTGGTCATACAAGACCTGTGGCTACTTAGATCTTCCTTGGGAAGTACCTCTTCATCATGAAACCAACATATTGCATTTCATATAAGTGCTTCATCCTAAACTCTGGACCTACTTCTCAGTAAGTGCACACCCGAGCACACTAAAATGGTGGACCACAATTCTTAACAATAGACAAAATCAGAGAAGGTCGATAATCTCAAAATAAACTAGATCACATATGTGCTTCACCAAAGAATTGCAATTGAAAAAGAAAAGTACATAGCTAAAGTATAGAAATAGTAAAGCCACATAATATTTATATGGAAAAGGTCTACATAATGACTAAGTATGTTTCTAGAAAATAAATTCATTGAGTACATGCACTTCGATGTGAACTACATCAAAAGATAACTAATATAAAAGAACACCAAGAGGTAGCCTACTAATCTCTACATTTGGTTGGGCCATAAAGAGAACCATATCCTACACCAATATCATCTTTAGTTGCCTCAAAGTTCTCATTATCATACCCATATGAATCATCCTCATCCCAATCATGTGTAACTACACTATGGAAAGAAGTACACTCCTACATGTTTGGAAAAATGGTGATGTAAATAATGATGTCTGGATAAACCCTTCTCAACTACTACCTCACGATTTTCAAACTATGAGCCTACATATCCAGTGTGTCAAGAGTGTAGCTAATAGAATCTCTATACTTCATGAATGCCTCCTTCAAAGCCATCATAATCTCAACAATAAGCTCATGTACTCATTCTTCCTCTTGAGCCAAAGTGGTCTACTCTCCTACCAAAATAGCATCCTAAGCTACTAACGTAGCCTTCAATGTAACCAAAGTACTAGCACGAGCTTGGGTGGTCATAGTAGTCATACTCTAAACTCTCTCAAACTCTTGCTTTATTTCATGGCAAGTAGCCTTAATAGCATCTCGAGCTTCAATAGCCCTATGTTTCTCCACCTTAGCGACCATCAAAAAACTCACATAGCCAATATGAACTCTAATAGCATAATCTAGATCCCTGACAAGCCTTTGGGTTATAGTGCATCATAGATACGATCATAGATAATGTTATAGGTTATGCAATTCACAACCCTCGACCTCTTTAGACTTTGGAAAAGTTGGAACAATTGATGGTATTTGTGAAGTCACAAAGAGAGTATCCATGTCTATGGGCTTCAAGCTTCCATTACAAGAATTTGGACAATATAGTACAACCACTATTATAGACAAAGAAACAAATAGAGCAACAATAAATTTATAGCCATACTATAAGTCTATTAGGATGGTCGATCATTAACGTCTTAAAAAAAATTCTTTAAGAATGACTAATAATTATCCTATATGTTAGAAATTTAATCATCATACTATATATTGACATATGTAACAAGTAATAATTGTTGAGCTACTAACCATCCTAAAAGAATTTTTTAAGACATATATCCTGAGCTTATTGTTCACCAATCTCTCTCAACCGTGGCAAGCATCCAATCGTCACCATCATTTGCAAGCATATGTCCTTCGTCCCTTCCTCAAATAGCAAAGCATTGTGTCCCTATTCCAACTTCTCTTCCCGTCATGTCATTCTTCTCTTCCCATCGATATTCCATCTTCGCCAGCCTTTCTTTGATGTTGCCAATGTCTAGCCATCGTCGTTGTCTACTATTGTTTGTCCTGATCATCATCGTCCCTCCTCAACCAGTCTCTATCTTCCCAAAGATGTTCTTAGCATACTTTCACGACCCTAAACTTTAACTAGCAATCGTGCGGCACTTAGCATTGTCCATTACACTAAGCCTACCTTCCTACCCAAACAAAACACACCAAAGAGACTTAGAGATTTAGAGGATTCAAGAGAAAAGCAAGAACATAAGAGAGTTTGTGAAGAATGCTGTGTATTGCTCTAGAGAGGTTATCTTACAACTTCCCAAGGATCCCCAGGATTCCAAGGATGGGTACAAATGAAGACCAAGAGGTCTATTTATAGTGTGGCACCAAGCCTAAGGTTATGCCACAAGTTTCTAGATCCTACCATGTCTAGAATGTACAAGAGTATTTACATTGTTCTAGTTTTATCTACAACATGCCACAAGGTTCTAGGACCTTCTATTCAAGTCTAGTCAAGTCTAGCCAACTCTAGAGTCTTCTAAGATTTTCTAGTTCCTTCGTACAAGTTATAGGATGTTCTGAAAGCTTCTAGAGACTTCTACATCCTTCATGAACCATCCAACATGTTCTATAATATTCTAGCACCTTTTAGCACCTTCTAGCATATACTAGTGTACTATGGAACATTCTACAGTCTTCTAGGCTCGAGTTGAGTCCATCCAACTCTAGCTCCCTCTAAACATTACTAGGCCACTCTAGAACTTTTCCATATAGTAATTTGTATAAAATTCTAGATCTTTTAGGCAAGCACAATTTCTTTGGATTTTGAGGGAAAATTTGAGCAAGATGTAACAATACGCTAGGTTTGTTTCATTTGTGTGTGTCTCGCATTTGATTTTTGGTAGTCTCTCTTTTTATTCTCTGAGTGTTTTTTTTCGTCTAACTATTTTGTTTTCTTTTGATTCAAAGAAACATCTATTGCTCTTCTACTATTGACACCCATTTTTTATTTATGCTCATTTGTGTCTCTCATATGGATTACTTTTAGTCCTTTCTTGAATTTTGTTTGCTTTTTCTTCCTATTGTTTAGGGTCATTTTTCTAAATATTTATTTAAGGTGAAGTCTATTTCTTTCCCTTCTTGAGTCATGTTGGTCTGAATTTAAATTAAGCCTTAAGATTTTTTGAATCATGTAATATTATCTTATTATTCATTTGTGATTTGAGCTTTCTTTTTTATAGACTATCGATTCTCTTTGGTTGAATATAACATTTAACATGGTCAATATTTTTCATCTTTTTGTACACATGCATATTAATATTCTTGTCTTGTATAGATTTTTAACTTTGTTTCACTCAAATTTCAACCAAAATAGGTCAAATTTGCACTTCAAGAGTTTTAACAATGAACCATTGACTAACGGTAGTGGTAGAAGGCCTTTAGGAAATGATCAACTTGTAAGACAACCTTCAGGAAAAGATCAACTAGCAAAACAAATCTCGATCTACTCTTTGACTTTCGATGAGTACTAGAGAACCGTAGATAGCTTAGGTAAGGTCTATTAACATGGATGTGCTTCACCCGTATAGTTGCTTAGGTAATTTTATTTTTGTGAAATTATAAGCTAATACTATTATTATAATATGATTTATTATTATACAAGAGTCATTGGATATTAACGGTTAATGACACATTCAAGTGTGAACTTCAATGGTTCAATTCTAATAAAGTTTACAATTATTCTAAAGGATCATCCCATGATAAAGAATACATAATAAGTTTTTTGAGATAGCATACATATATTTATAATCTATAATATTTTTTTAGTAGATATCATTGTATTTGTTTTATCTATGTTAACTGAAATAAAATAATTGTGATAATTAAAAAGACATTACAAACATGACATGACCATCATGAAAATCCAAATATTATTCTTAATTGAATTCATGTTAAGGTAATAGCATTAATTTGTTTTATAATTTTTAGAATTATTTGTTTTATTTATTAGTGGATAATTTCATAATTATTAGCTACTTTTACTTAATTGTAGTGCCAAACAACCTAAATCTTATAAATGTGGATATTATGTTATGAAATTAAGGGATATATACATTAGTAAATGCATTGAAAATGCGATCACAAGTGATATACAGGTAAGCCTAAATTATATATTTATGTATATATATTTACATATAGGTGTGATATTTCTCAATTATCTAGCTTTAAAAATATTAATTGTTTTTATGTAATTCTCAAGTAATGGTATATATATATACCAATAGAATTGGACTGATTGAGGCAAGAGTAGTGCATGCATGTGTTTCATTATCTTTCAAATAATTAATAAGATGAACTTAAGCGAAATATGTTATACATTTGTATACATATTTATACATATGTATAAGTTTTAGAATTCTTAGTGTAATTACTATAAACTATATAGTGATATTTAATTAACTTGATTTGAATGGTGTATATATTAACTAACTGGTTTTCGACGTATATATATGTATATGTTTTTCAAACATATATATGTATGTGTGTGTTTGTTTGAAAGATGAACTTATTGTTAAATTAAGAATTAATAATGAATTTTTTGAATTAAGTAAAAAAGATAAATCTTTGTTGTGATGAATTGAGATAAAATATGATGCTTATATATATTCTAAAATTTAGGGTATGAGATTTTATTTATAGAGGTTTAAAAGTAGTAAATGATAAATATTGAAATATAAAAAAAACACATATAGGATTGTCGGGAGGATGGTTACCAATCGATTTATATTTATAAATAGGATGGTCATAAACTATCTTGTTAAAATTATATAGGATCGTTATTTCAAGTAAATAGAATAGCCAGTAGCCATCCTTTAAGAAAGAATATAGGACTGTCAGTGACTGTCCTATAATAAAGAATATAAGATAATTAGTAGTCATCCTATAAGAAAGAATATACGATAACCAGTGACCTTCTTATAAGATTTTCTTATAAGAAGTCTATTGATCGCCCTATTTGTTTTAATTCTTTTAGGTTGAATGATTATAAGACGTCGAATAATCACCCTATAAGACTTATAGGATGGTCATTGACTATCCTATTTTGTTATTTTGTAATGTTCTACCATCTACAGTAGATACCAATAAAAAGTCAATAGATATAGAAGGAGACAATGTCATCACATATGATGGCCCAATGATAGTCACCATATAAGTGGCAGCTCTTTTCCTCTTTGTTTCTCCAGAACTATGAACCATCATGTTCTGTGTGGGAGCCTTCCCTTTTGTCAACTTCCTAAGGAACCTAAGAGATGTCATGCTATTACTTTTCTTCATAGTTAAGAGTCTAGAAATCATACTTGTAAAAGAAAAAATTATTGACTAAGTATTCAAAAAATACTAGAATAAAGAGAAAAGACCAAAATATTGTTTAGTCTAGAGGATCACAACTCTCTAGCTCAACTACTATGAGGTCCCAACCTCAATAAGCGATATGCTCAAAAAATTATAGTTTATCACTATGACACTTCTCCAATGGTATGTCATAAAATAAGGTAATTAACTTTTTCTACTATATAAAAACATTACCTCGTATGCAATGAACTATAAAAAAAAGGAACATGTTTGGGAAAAAAACAAAGCATGCTACACGAGGCCAAGTCTCGGAATACCCTACCACTCATATTAAACTTGGTAGGCATAAGAGGAACCCTTGGGAGATCTAAGTTGAAATCTCCTTCTACAATGAAAATAGAGTCTTGTCACCCTTTATCGGTATCCAAAAGCTTCCCAATTAGAACTCGATTGTTGTAAGGCTTGTGATAGTATTAGTCTCGATTATCGTCCTAAAGCTATGAGTGGTAATAGAAAGTAAACTCCTCCACAGTCAACTCTTGTACATACTTTTTCCATTGTACCTAATAAGACAACAATATGATGTAACAAATGGAAAGAAACTAGGTCAGAGTAGCACAAATGTATGCTAGAAATTTTTGAATAATAGGTAAAAAGAAAAGTCTCACAGTGACAAAAAGATGGTCTATAGACAAGGTAATTCTCCCCAAAATGAAACTGCTCTAATTTATGTCCGAAATTTGAAGCATCATTTAAATCAACTCTGGTATTCCAAAAATGCACCCAAGCTTATCCAAGTGATGGTGTGCCATCCAATAATGGACCCTATTCATAAAAAAAGAAGGTGGAATCTTCCTTGTCAAGACTTAACTGGTATAAAGGAATGTTAGTTAGAATAAAATATGAGTCTTCATCATTGAAAAAGTCAACTCATATCGAACGAATGCTTGAACAATCCTTATAGGAAAAACTAAAAGAATCACGTCAATGGGAAAAATTGAAACCATCACCCACCTTAGATCGTCATCAACAACCATCACTCGGTCCCAATCCACCTTGGTCAACATCATAGAAGATTACTAAATGGACCATGGGTGGACAAACCATGGTTGGATGGAACACTATCGACTGGACCATGGCTGCTCATGTATCTACAAATGCACCACTCGGCCACTACCTCATGTGATCTATCCCGATCCACAAGTATTCAACCCTACGTTGGCCAAGTCTATCCTTATTCATCAATCACTCCATCCTCCATTGTTGTGTAAGTGTAAGTACCATAGGGTGCAAGATGTTTGGCCATTAGGAAAATAATATTCTACATTTTCTACAATGTGCTAAAAAGAAAAGAAAAGGAAAGTAATAAATAAATGAAAACAGTTAGGAAATATAGAACTTACCAAAATTTGGAGCCAAGCTTCTCTTCTATCCACTCTTTCCTCAAAAGTGAACATTCAAAAGTATCGAATGAAGAATAAGGATGGGAGGTAATTCCATCCATCCATGAACTCATCGAAAGGTTCCAAGCTTATGAGTAGTCCATGGAATCACCATACCCAAAAGTTTGAACTTCCATTGTCCCTTTAAAAGCAAGGGAAGGTTAACCTTTCAAATGTTAACTTTGACTTCAATATAACTCCTCGATTGGAAATCCGATTGAGAATTTGAAAAAAATCACCAACAATAATAAGCCATTGCACATGTTTTGAACATCCGAGTCGAGCGAGAAACTCATCAATTAGATAGGTAGAAATCGCACAAAAGTAAACTTGGCACCACTAGTATAGCTTATAGGGTTACGAACCTTGACAATATTTATCTCCTAGCCCATGTATCCAAACCCAAGAAGCCTAATGGGATTAAGTTAGGTGTATATTAACACATACCATATGACATAATATGAGAGATCATAGTTAGTAAATAACTCACCAATCACTCTAACAAACATTGATTCAATAGATAAGTATTACTTTTAGATAAATATTTGATAAGATAATCAATTGGTAATTATCCTCTAATTATCTAGTAAATAGATAAATAGTATGTAACTTTATACCATTTGTTTTCTTTTATGTTTGTGTTATACTTAGGTAAAGGCATAATAAACAGATTTTGATATTATTCAATATTTTCACCAAATATTTTGTAAATTAAAGTATTGATATAAAAAATTAAGTTTACAAAATATCTATAAAAAAATCTAAAAGCTAGTGCAAAATTTTAATGGAAATATTGGAAAAAATAGAAACATTTTTTTGGTTATTTAGTATTTATAGTTTTATAGAAATATGTATGAAAGTTTTGAGATATATCGAAAATAGTGATTTATAATATATTTTTATCAAATTAAAAAATAAATATACTTCATTTATTATTATCACTATATTTAAGATTCTAAGTCAATATTTAAGTAAAATAATCAATGTTATTTATCTTAAAATTTCAAATTTATTTAATTAATTGATAATTATATTTCAATTATGATACATTTTATGACAAAAAAAAAAATGCAATGTAGTTTTTTATATTCCGTTGCAAGACTTTGTTATAGTTAATTTTTTTCTTAATCTCTCACTTTGTAATGCTATTTTATATTTCTTAGAATGCTATGTTTTACTTTATTGTTTGAGCCTTACTTGTACTATTTACTTCTTCTTTTTTTATTTCCAATTAATCTCCATCATGATACACGTTATCATACATTTCAAATTATATTATTATTATTTTTAATAAAAACTAATTGTTTCTAAACGTAAATTATATATATATATATATATATAATTTTTAAATAAATTTAATTTAATTTAATTATTATTTGATCATAAAATACAATCTAATACTTATATAATATATTATTTGATGATTGATTCATGATTATAATTCGATGTAATTCATATTATTGAAGGTTGATTAGTGCGAATTAAAGCACATATCAATCCATATTTATCTTATTTTTATTACATGTTATATTTATTAAATTAATATTTTGATATGTGAAATCTATATGCATACTATTGATCTCACTTGGAATATCCATAACATTAATTCTTTTTTTATTTTATATTTTTATAATAAATTTATAAAAACTTAACTAATTGATGAGAAAAAGATTTACACCATTAATCTATTTGAATATTATAAGCCACTAACAAATGTTATAATGACATATGAGATTCAAAATTTATAAGTGTGTCATATTATTCACACAAAATATAATAGATATATTTACGAGTAAATATTCATTTTTCTACTAAACAATTTAAATTACTTTTAATTTTATATTTTATATTTTTAATATTAATTTCGTACTTTACATTTTAAATTTGCTATCATTTTCGTTAAAAAAAGGTTAATTATAGATAGAAAATGTCATGTGATAAATTTGATAGGTATTTTCGACATTTCACTCAGCTTAAAAAACAAATCAAAATCTTAACCCCAGTAGACCTTTCTTTATCTTTTGGGCAAACGTTCATTTTCCAACAAAATATTTTAAATTATTTTTAATTTTATACCTTATGTTTTTTATATCAATTCAGTGTCCTATGTTTTAAATCTATTATCATTTTCATATTTTTCTTTCAGCATTTTTTTCTACCATAGTTAACATGTTTCTAATGAAAATATTAAAATAATAACAGATTTAAAACGTAAGGTTGTAAATTGATAATAAAAAAATATAAAGTATAAAATTCAAATTAATTAAAAATATTTAGAGCAAAAAAACGTTTGCTTAATATTTATTCATTTTTGCCAAGAAAAAATGTAAAAAGTCTTTTAACTAATTTTTTTTTGTTTTTCTCATTATAAAAATCTGTGGACATATTCCATCTAATACATCCTTCAAAAAGGGTAGGTATTTTAAGTATATGTTAAAAAAAATTATTTTTTATATCCAAATTAAAATATTAATACATTTTTTTTTATCATTTTTAAATATTAATAAAAAAATTTGCCTAAGACTATTTGGACATTTTAAGGAAGAATTTTTCATATTATTTAGAGATTAATTAGAGCTATAAACATATTTTTTTAATTAGAAGTTGTGTTAGACACTTCCTACTAAAAATTAAAAAAAAATAAAAAATATTAATTTTTTACCTTTAAAAAAATAAATAATATTAATAAATACTAAAAAAATCATAATATTTCAATAATTTTATTAAGTCATGATGAAAATATTTTTCATAAATAATTGACAATAATAAATTAGAAAGGCACATAAATGTTATAATTTTTTCATTTACAAAGATTATATAAGGTTTATTAATTTCTTAGTAAAAAGTGTAAAAACTCAATCTTAAAAAAAAAATATGAAAATCTAACTAGTTATAAAAAAATTGTAAAAACAATCATATTTACAATGTATATTATTAAAGGATAAAATGATCAATTTTTATTGATAATTTTATGTAAGAAAAAAGATTTTAAGAATTAATAATTTTTTTATTTTTTAATTCTAGTTAATTTATAAAAAAAATCTTTAAATATCATGAGAATATTTTGAATAAAAAATTTATTATTATTCAAAAATAATAAAACTAATAACAATAGTTAAATTGAGAAATTAAAATAAAATATTTTACAAAACAAGATATTTAAAATACTTATATATTAACCGACGTATTTTTAATGATAAAGGGATAGGAAAGAAAATAAATAGTTTAGGAAAATAATAATAATTGAAAGAGAAGAACAACACAATGAATCGAATCCGGATTTTGTTTAAGGGCACTGAGGAGGCCTATCGAGAATAAAAAAAAAAAAAGGTAAGGCCGAGTAGGCTGGAGGTGCACGAGTGAGCATCTTTTGTACTTTTCCCCTCAAATCCAATTGCATTTTTCAAGAAAAAATAAATAAAAAAGAAAACAAAAACAAAAACAAAATACAAAAGCTTATCGTTCCTTTTTCGGCGGAAACCCAATCCATTGCCATTTAGGGGTTTTCTAGCTTTTGCAAATTCTTCTTCACAATTTCGGTTCCGTGAAAGTGCAGGTACTCATTTCTCAAATTTGCTGGCAGCCAAAGAAATATTTACTGCTAGTTCGTTGGTTTTATTGTTCTGATTCTCTCATTTTTGTTTGGATTCAGGACGAAAATATTGAGAAATGGCTGACGCAATGAATGGTGTCGACGATCAAACGGCAAAAAACTACCTCGATTTCGATCAGACGGCGGAACTCAGTCGGAAGGTGGAGTTATTGGAGCGAGAGAAACAGGAATTGTTGAAGGAGAACGAAGATACCAAAGAGAAAATTAAGAAAATGACGATCGAGATCGAGAAACTGAAGAGTGAAGAGTCAGATATGAAGGAGAGGTTGGATCAGATGGAGAGAGAGATCGAGCAGTCTCAAGAGAACAAGCAGGCTTTGGAATCGATCGCGAAGAGAGCAGCGGAGCTTGAGACTGATGTCTCGAGGCTCCAACACGATCTGATTGGGGCGATGAGTGAAAACGAGGAAGCGAACAAGGAAGTGACAGATTTGAAGAAGGTTATAGAAGAGAAGGGAGGTATGGTTGAAGCACTTGAGAGAGAGATTGATAGCTTGAAGTCTGCTAAAACGGATAGTGAGAAGAAAGTGAGGGAATTGGAGAGGAAAATTGGAGTTCTTGAAGTGAAAGAAACCGAGGATAAGAGCAAGAGGATTAGGGTTGAGGAAGAGATGAGAGATCGAATTGATGATAAAGAGAGTGAAATCAATGGATTTAAGAGGAAAGTTGAGGTGTTAGAATCTGTGATTGTTAAGAATGGTTTAGAATTGGAGAAGTGGGTGAAGGATAAACTGAATGCTGAAGATGCACTTAGAATGGCTGAAGAGAAAGCTAGGGCTGTGGAATTGAAGCTTGGAGAGGCTGAGAAGGTTATTGCTGATTTGAAGGACAGGACTGTTGAGGCCGTGAATGGGACCGTGAATGAGATGAAGGGGATCTTCAATGGTGAAAAGTCAGATTCCAACGACCTTAAGTGGCCAGTGGTGGCTGGTTCGACTGGAGCCGTTGTTGCAGCAGCTGTACTTCTTTACTTGTATGTGAGGCGGCAGTGATCAAGCTACTAATGTGGGTAATAGAGAAATTTCGGCAGAGTTGACTTTTTTTGTTATATTAATCCATACTATATTAGTATGGCTTTAACTTTTAGCCTATGAATCTTAGCTAGCTCAAGTTCTGGAGTGCTTTGTTTTTGGGTTCTTAACTAAACTAAAGTATTGGGAGAAAGCATAGAATTTTGAAAGTTTTGCTACATGTGTGCTGTTTGTACTTTCTAAGTGTTTGGTATGATGAACATCCAATTAAAATGAATTTCATAATCCCTTATATATGTACTGTACTGAGGATTTTTCTGCACAATGTCATTGGTGGTTGGTCAATAGACCAGTAATTTGTGAACCTATTCTTCATCCTTTCTTTGGATGATATAGGGCCTTGAAGGTTTCACTATATTTTTGCTCTTTGGAATTTTTTTCTATATCTAATAAATGAAGGTACAAGTGGTTCAGGTATCAGTTTGGAAGTACTTACACTAGTAGAAACTGATTGAAGCTGATAATTGTGGTTGACTGTACTAGTATATTATTCTCTATGTTTTATGGAGATGGTGTCAAATTACTATGAGACTATGACAGGTACATGGATGAGCTATCATTCATAGGGATGAGTAATGACCATGTTTCCCAATTGATCGTACTAAGTTTTTATCAATTAATAACTGCTTCTAGATTATGGATTTTCCCAAGCTCCTTGTTCCATTGGAAAAGTCTCTCTCATCTCAAGTAGAAGAAACTTGAGATGAGCTCTCAAGTGATGTGACAGACTTTAACCAATGAAATTGTTTGACCTACTTTTATCTTTCCAAGTTATGAATCCTTCTGAGTTCAGATAAATGGATGAATGGAAGTGTTGTGTTGAAAATGTTCTTCCAATGATGAAACCCTTTACTAAACCATGCCTATATTTTGTTGATTTTCAATGTTGACTAACGAGGGTGCAATAATCAGAATGTTCAAATACTAAAGGAAAAATATGTTAGGAAATGTGAATATATTTTCACCTTCCCGTGTCTGCAGGATCAGTGTTCAATTCTTTCTTGAGAAAGTTGTCAGTTCTAGAATTCAATGTACTTATCATGGCTCTCATAGTTTTTCTTGCTTGAACTCTCCTCTACCTCCTAGATCTAGAACGTGATCGTTTGAATTCTTGTTACTACCTGTTCTTGTGCTGACTAAATTTGAGAGTTACTGTTGTTTTCCTATAACAATCGGTGCAATTAGATGACCTTCCAATTGTGCCCTTCAAAGTGAATGTGTTTCCTGTTGTCCACTATTGTTTGCTGTTATGGACTCATCTTTTCACTAGTGGAAGGAAGATGATGGGTTCAGAGACTTATAAAACTACTTCTACAATATAAAATGGTTGAAACTTTTCTCATGTAGATTTCTGTTTAGCTCATCCGGCTTCGATGTGAATGTGAATGTGGGGAAAATGGAAAAAAGGCCAACCTTGTCTGTTTAGAGATCAAAGGCTTGAGAGGCAACCTTTTCTTTCTTTACCAAAAAAGGGGGCTTGGAACTTGTAGGCTTGGGAAAGCAGGTGCAAGGGAAGGGCATTGCAGATTAGCTATAATTCTTTTTATTTCATTTTTACACTTTTTTGAAGTAGAAACAAAAGTTTGTTTAGTTGCATGACATAACCGTTTCATTTTTAACCTTCATTCGTATAATGTAAAAAAAACATGTTTTCTCATGTTTAAAAACATGGTGCACGTGTGTTTCTTTTTTTCATAATGTAAAAATTATATTTTTTTAGGAGATTAAAAGTAAACTATATGAATATCTGATCATATAGATGTGGAAAAAGTTTTCTTTTTATATTTATTATGATGTTAAAATGTGTCTAATGATAACTCGGTTGTTGGGGTGGCAATTTATGTGGTTTTGCATGTTATTATTGTGTTTGTTTATATTGTGTGTTTTCGTGCTTGTGTTTATGACAAATTTACTTTTTTTTTCATATTATAAAAACTTATTATTTTTAATAAATTTATTTATTTATAATTATAAAAAAGCTAAAAACTTTACAAACCAACCAAAAAAAAAAAAAAGTTAATTCTAACAAAATATTTGAAAAATTAGAGTCACTCATAAAACTCAATACAATAAAGTATTACCCTTCATTTGAATTATTAAGAGGGATATGCACTAATATGAGATGTAATATTTTGTTATAAGTTTTTAATGGTGATTAATTTGGTTGTTTTTTTACTAATCTCTTGTAAATTAGAGGAAGCATAATTGAATTTCACCAACTACATTCGTCTCTCCAGCATAAATGGTGCTTATGGACCAACTAAATTATTAAGTGATTTTGGTGACAATTTAAATACTTGTATATCACAATAATATAATTTAATAATATTTGATTTCAATTGATTATTTTGTGATAATACATTATCAACAGATATTTTATTCTTAAGTTTAATTTAAATTATTTAAATAAAAATTAACAAATGCATTATCAATCAATAAATTTATATAATGAATGCATTAATATTATCATGATTAATACTTTTGTTATTATTACACTAATAATGTATCAATTTTATTTATAAATTAATTAATTTTATTTTGATGTTATCATTATTGAATAATTGTTTTATTAATTAAAAATAATTGTTACAATAATAAAATAAATTTGTGACAATATCATCATTCTAAAATTAGGGAATTGATATTCATAGAGCATAAAACACTAATACTAAAGAAGTTAAATATTATACTACATAATTTAAATGTTATAAAGTTTTTAAAAATAAAAATATTACTCTGACATTAGTAAAATGTATGTATGTATGTATATATATATATATATATATATAATCTTTAAAAATCCTATTTTGTATATGAGGAAATTTGTTTGAGTTTTTAATCTTTAGTTCTTTGAATTCTATGATTCTTTAACTTGATAGGATGTTAGATATTTAATAAAAAAAAATTACTTTTCATGACTTAGATCATTAAGATTTAAATTGCAATAATACTTGAATTAAAAACATCAAATCTAGAAAGAGAATAAAAAAAGACAGAACAAAACAAAATATTATCATTTGAGATGAACTTGGGTGAAGAGAAAGTCACATTAGATCATAATCTAGGTGTAATTTGATTATTAAATTGGAATAACAAGAAAAAAAAAATATTAGAGACAACAAAAGACTCTCTTTACAAATCTTATAAAGATGGCAATGTATCTCAAAGGGAATAAAAGAGGGATAGAAAATTAGACCTATTAAAAGGAAAAAAAAACTTTTTTTTGTATTTCATTTCATCAACATCAAATGAAAAAAGAAATTGTTAATAAGTATTTATTGAAAAACTTGCCAAGAGTTGCGACTAAAAGCAAATCACAGTAGAAAAGGAAAGTAAATAAAAAAAATATCTTATTAGAATTGAATTGCGTACATTATACAATGACTAATGCTAGTATTTATACATCATCAACAACATCCTTATAGTAACAAGTGTTACAGATTACATTGTAACTAATTTGAGCTGACTAGAGCAGATGACATGGCATTAGTTTGTTGACCTTACATATCCTTAATACTTACCCTTAAACTCACAGGGAATGGAACGATTATGGTTTTGTATTGAAGCCTACTAAAAGCAATTGAAGCAAGTGCCTTTGTAAGCACATTAACAAGTTGTTCATGATGAAGAATATGAAATTCATTTTAATTGGATGTTCAACCTCAATAGTAGATCGAGTAGTAGATCCAGAAGCCGTAGGTGACTTCTTAGAAGACCAACATATATGATTAGCACCTAAGAAAACACAATAACCTAATGTTGAGTGTCAATTATCTGAGCATGAAGTTCAATTTGTATCATAAAATGTAGTGACTCGCAAGGAAAATGGATTTGTGATAGATCATCCCATAGTCTTTAGCATCCTTAAGGTATCTTAAGATTCGTTTGACAACACCTCAATGAACATTGTTTGGATGTGCCATGAACTAGCATATCTTGTTTGCATAGTAAGTCATATCTGTCATAGTAATAGTGATGTATTGCGGTCCATCCACTATAGTATGATATAAAGAATAATCTTGTATGTCATTTCCCTCAAATGCATCAAGTTGAGTATGAGAAGCCATTGGGGATGAGCTAAGTTTAGCAATGGTCATATTAACCTTGGCTAACAAATTATGAATGTGCTTATTTTGATTAAGAAATAAACTTTTACCTGCAAGTTTATAAACAACTATTCCTAAGAAATAGTGAAGTTGTCTTAAATTCTTGAGGGAAAATTGAAAATTGAAAATTAAAGCTTAAATAGGCTTATCAACTTCTTTAGGACTAAAATCTGTGATAATAATGTCATCAACATATATGAGCACAAACAATTGCAAAGCCAAAAGCATTGAAAATGAGGAAAGAAGAGTCAATTTTGCTTTGCTAAAGCCCAAGTTAAGAAAAATAGTGTTAAGCCTAGCAAATCAAGATCTTGGAGCTTTTTTAAGACCATAAATGGCTTTATTGAGCTTGCATACATAATTTGAAAATTGAGGATCCACAAATCCTTTAAGTTATTCCATATAAACATTTTCAATAAGCCATGAAAAAAAAGCATTATTTACATCTACTTGTTTAAGATTTCGACCATAAGTGCAACCGTAAGAATAATACAAATGGTGGCAAACTTAACATGGATAAATGTTTCACTGAAATCAAAACCACTAGTTTGAGTAAACCCTTTGACAATTAGCCTGACCTTTAACCTTTCAATAGGAGTGAAGAAATATATTGTTAAACCAGATTGAATTGAAAAATTAGACTATATTGTACAATTCGGTCCGATTTATCACTTATTTTGGTTCGATCTAATTTGTAAACTTTTTGATCCAATTAAATCGAACCAAGTCATTTTAACTCATATTTATTTTCATACAATATTTCATACAAGTCAATGTAAGTTAGTGGATTTAATAATATTATTTATGTTTAAATGCTCAAGTTCAATTCTAGTTTTTTATTTATTCATTAAGATTTAATTAAATCAAAACTATTAAAAATATTTTTAGGGGATAGAAACTATATGCTCGATTGAGAGGTAAAGAAATTAACATCCTCTAGTTGGCTGACCAACAATGTGTTACATTTTATGCCATCTTTTTTGTATATAACATTGATAAAATTTATACTATATAATTAAAATCAAAACTGGATCAATTGTTTTAATTTGGTCTGGTTTATTAAAAAATTTAAAAAATTGGACCGGATTGAATCGTGTTCACCCCTACCTTTCAATCAAGCTAGTTAAAAATCTTTTGAAACGAAACACCCATTTATGCCCAATAACCTTTCTGTTTTTAAGTCGTGGGACTAAAGCCCATCTTTGATTTTGCAGAAGAGCTTGAAACTTTTATTTCATTACATTAAACCAAGTAGGATCATTCAAAACGTGTTGAATTGAAGCGGATTTTGTGACATTATCAACATAAGTTATGTCATTGTAAGCCTTATGCTTTATAATACCACTCTTGCCACGAGTAATCATAGGATGAGTATTATCAATTAGAAGAATAAAAGTATAGATAGGTTAGGAGAGTAGAGATTTATGTGAAAAATAAGAAGAAGGAACAACTATCATGTGTGATATAACTTAACCATAAAACTTGCCAAGAATCTAATGATGCATAGCCGTAGCAAGTACATTGATGTCAAATTTCATCTCTTACGAGATCTAACCAATGAAGGTACCGTTAAAATGATGTTCTATGGTACACATGATCAAGTTGTAGATGTGTTAACCAAGCCTTTTAATTTCTTTGTGAGCAGCTTGGTGTATGTGAAACACCTATGTTATACTAAACTACTAAAATAACATTTAGTTTAAGGAAGTGTTTGTTGAGACTCTCTAATTAAATCTGTTATATTTAGAACAAAATCCCTAATATTTAGGGCCGTTAGGTTAGTCTCTGAATTGTTTATTATTGTTACCACAAGCACTCAGACGTGCGAGTAATGAGCTGTTAGTTTCTATTTTTCAATTATATAAATTGTCTATTAAAAGGTTTTTGTTATTCAATAAAGAGTAGTAGTTTTCTTTAATCATAATTAATGTCTACAATCAATTCTAATAACTTGAAATTTGACTGCACGAATATCCCACTCTTATATCATGTTAGAGTTGTTGGTACCAGCACTCCCAACATTCCACTTACACATTTTATCAATCTCCATGGAAGAGAGGAACTGAGTTTTGTAACAAGGAGTTTTCAGATAAGTTAGTATAATGTTAATTTGCTTCCTTACCTGTAATCTGTGGACTTTATTCTTAAGTTTGTTTCTTATATCATGATATCTGCATTTAGAGTAGATCATCATACACATGTAATAGATTTTATCCAATGCTTAAACCTTGTTACAACATTACAAACCCAATGGTACAAATCATGTTTTTTGAAATTTAAACACTTTTTATTGTTTTGGAAATTTAAAAAAAAGTTTTAAAAAATCATATTTCAAGTTTACCTTTTCTTTTATTAAATAACCTTATAATTTTTTTTGTTGTGATTTAAGAGTGAGTAAAATAAAAATAAAAAAAACATAACTTTTATTGAACGAGTTTGTTTTATCTTTTTTCTAAATGATTTGTAAAATATAAAATTAATTCTAAATAAAAGAAAACAAAATTTAAAAACATAACTAGTTACAAAACAAGCTTATAGTAGTTGATGGCTTTCATAATTCTTTGTGGACTTGTATTGGTGTAGTTAATGACTTTTTGTTTTTGCTCTATGTATACAGGGAATAACATTAATATATACCCAAGTTTTGAGATATCTTTAAATATACTTTTAAGGTTTTAAAAAATTTTAAAATATTACTAAAAAGTAATAGAAGTTAAATCTAAGTGAAATAAATAGTGACATTTTATAAATAAAAATAAAAGAATAAATAATAGAGAACCAAGAAGTAATAAAAATCAAGTTTTTACAAGAAATAGTAATTAGTAAAAAATAATTTGAAAAAATTTAAAATATAAAATTAAATCTTAAAGAAAAATATTGATTTAAAGGTCCATCATTTTCATCATTAAAGAATTATTCCCAAGAAAATACATAGTTTATTATGGAATAAGTAATAAAAAATGAGCATTAATATTACATATGCAAAAAAAAATGTATAATATACCACTATTTGGCAAAAAAACTATCAAAAATCTCCCAAAACGATAGAGAAAAAATTAGATAAATTCATTTAGGAGGAATTAAAATATTAATACAAGCTCATTTCAGAGAAAGAATATATACATTAATAAAAATAGTATTGCTAGATAATAGAATAATAATCAGGAAAGATGTTATACTAGAAATGATCCCTGATACCATAAACTAAAATTTACAGCATACTCTAAGTTTGCTATTGATACTCATGATAAAAATTTAAACAAAGTATTAATTCTAGCTTATAAATTTGAAAGAAGAGACTTAATGAAGAAAGAAAATCATTAATTTTAATGCATTACATAGTAGGATATTCATTAACAAATGGTCACAATAGTGCAATATATGGACAAAATAAATTCATTGAAATTAACAAAATATTTTAAGGAACTTGGTTAAATAATAAAACCAAAAATATTAACATACTTTGAAATATCAGAGAAATGGTACTAAGACATCAAGGAAAAATCCTTGATAACAGAAAGAAAAACGCAATGTAACAAGAAATAGTAACATACTAAGATTTACATTTATAGAATCCGAAGAAGAAACTTCCAATAAAGAAAAAGAAGTCACATAATTAAAACAAGAAGTTTAAATAATGAAAGCATTAATTCATGATGTCATATTAGGAAGACAATAATGTTTAAAGAAAAATTAAAAAATATACAGTTAGAAATAGATGAAAGCTTAGCAGGCGTAGTAAAAAATTAAGCAACATTAATGAAAGCTTTGAGGCTTTTAACAGAGGAAATGAATTTAGTCCAAGAATCAAACACGAAATATCTACATGTAATAATCGAAACACAAAAAGAAATTTATAATAAAGGAATGTGATTATAATAAATTAAAATAAGATATACATATGAAATTTATATAACTAAGAAAAGATATGTACAACATACATTAAAACAATTATATTATAGGTCATAAGTACGATTCCTTAGAAGGATTAAAAGAAGAACCACTTAGTAGATCAGACGCCTTGATACTTAGAAATAAGAAAAGAAAAATGAAGAAAAATATAAAGAAAAAAATATAATTTCAATTTAATAAAATATATAAAAGAATTAAAAGAATAACTTATGAATCCCGAAAAAAAGGATATAGAAGAATTATTAACCTTTTTAACTTTAACAAATGAAGATCTAGAAAAACATTATAATGAGAAACTTTGTACAAACAAAGAGGAAGATGATAGGAAAACAATTAGTGAAACTAATTATAAATCAGAAATCATTATCCCAAAAAGTCATATAAAACCAATTTTTTATCAAGAAGAAACATCTAACCCTCACAAGGAAGAAAGAAATAGACAAAGGTCAGGAAAACCTGATACTTCCAATAGAAGAAGACAACAACCCAAAATAAATGTAGTATTCTACTAGAATTCAAGCTCCATGAAAATTATAGATATGAAATTTTAAATCTAGGCTATATAAGAGATAGGAACAAAGTGGGCTAGTGCTTTGAGTCTGCTCATACAAACCTCTTAAACTACACAATCAAACCCTTCAACTTGTAGAGTTTTAGTAACTTACATAATGAAAAGGAATGTTAAAGTTTGGTTTTCAAACTTAACATATCAACAACATTTATTAATGCCCATAGGGAGAGAATATTTAGATATAGTAGTAAATGAAATATACAATAAAGTTATTGAATAAGATAAAGGAAGAACTATTACTGAATCTAGTGAAAATGAAATCAATGAAGCCAAATGATATTTAACAAATATGAAAATTTAAATATGTGTTACATAGATTCTTTTATTTATCGATATGAAATATATTATCAGAAAATATCACTCTCTATACAGGTAATATATAAGGAAAAAAAATTTCAAAAATTATTTGAAATTTTACATAAAACCTTAATAGAAGGCTAGAATCAAATAAGTAGGAAAACCATACCAAATACCCTAGGAGGAAAAATAAGAAGCTTTAAAATTTGTATAATTATTAAATGTCAAAAGAGACAGGAATATAAACAAATAAGAGAAACTTACAAAATTTGTTGTGATATAAGAGATTTTAAAATGTTAGAAAAATATGGATGCAATATAAAACCCTACAAATTGAAATATATAAAATATAAAAAATATAAGATATTTAAAAGATATAAATTCAGAAAAAAAATATTTTAGAAAAAAAGGTAAAAATCTCTTGAAAACAAAAATTATTTCCCTTCAAGGAAAAAAATAAAAAAATATAAGTGTTGAATCTATAATAAAAAAGGACATTATACCAATGAATGCCCCCAAGATGCTTCAATATAAGAAATAATTTAAAAATAAATTTCCACATAAAGAAATTTTTTTAGAAAAAGCTTTTAAGATAGAACTAAACCAATTGATGAATCAAATATAGATGATACTTACATTATTTATCTATTAGAGAAAATTGATGAGGAAATATCTGACTTAGAATATGAGTACTCTTAATCAAAAGATGAATGATTTATATAGTATTACAAATCAAAACATTACCTATATAGTAGTACAAATCCAAACAGTACATATATAGTGTTACAAAACTAAATAGTACACACACATACACACACACACACACACACATATATATATATATACATATATATATATGTGTGTGTGTGTGTGTGTGTGTGTGTGTATGTGTATACAGAAGCTCATACGTGTGTAGCAAGTAAATATGTATTCCCAAAGAACATTGAAAACAGAAACCAAAGATTTAATTATAAAATTGTTAATAATAATACAATAAATTTTAATAAGGTTTTAAAAGACACAGATATAATGATAGGAGGAGAAAAAAATTTATATTCCTATCATATATCAACATGAAACATGAGTTGATATATTAGTAGGAAATAATTTTTTAAACTTATATCAACCTTTTACACAATATTTAGACAAAATAAGTCTAGCAATATTAGATAGTAAAACCATTTATGTATCAAAAATAAGAAAAAATTTGACTGTATTAAATCCAACTTTTATGCAACAACATAAAAAGTAAAAACATGGTGAGATAGACACAAAATAATGAAAACCTTATTTAGAAAATATTTTATTAGATATAGAAAAGAAAAAAAATTCTTAATGAAATACAAGAAGATAAAGTCCCAACTGGTATGAGAAAATTATTAAAAACAATAAGCTCAAAAAATCCTTTAGATCCAAAAATGAATAAATCTAAAATAATTATCAACGTAAAATTAAAAAACTCTAACAAGGTTATAAGAGTAAAATCATTGATTTATATTACATAAAACATGATTGAATTTAAAAAAAAATTCAAGAACTTTTGGAACTAAAAGTCATAATACCAAATAATTCACATCACCCTAATATGAAATTCTTAGTCGAAAAATAAGTGGAGAAAATAAGAGGAAAAAATAAAATGGTAATAAACTTCAAAGTTGAATAAAAAACCCCATTGATGATGGATACTTTATTCCAAAGAAAGAAGAACTATTATCATTAATAAAACAAAAGAAATACTTTTTGTAAATGTGGATTTTGACAAATAAGACTAGATAGAGAATCTAATAAGCCAATGACATTTAGTTGCCTCCAAGGACGTTTCTAATGGAACCATTTGAATTAAAATAAGCTCAAAGTGTCTTCCAAAGATATATGAATAATATTTTTAAGAAACTATAAAATATTTGACGTGTTTACATAGATGATATTTTTGTTTTTATGTAATGAATTAAATAAATATTATTAATATTATATAAGAATACAGAAAAGAAGGTATCATAATTTCTGAAAAGAAAGTAATAATTGCTCAGTAGAAAATTAAGTATTTAGGGTTGAAAATTAAAGATGAAAAACATAATCTATAAACTCATATATTAAATAATGTTTAAGATTTTTTCTAGTGAATTTTAAGACAAAAATCAATTACAATGATTCATAGGATGTTTAACATATGCTAAAACATACATACATAAAGAAACTTGTAGAAATGTAAAAACATTTATAAGCAAAATTGAAAAAAAAAAGATTGTCTAAAAGTGAACAAAATAAGATATTTTGTATATGGATAAGGTAAAAGCACAGGAATATTTTTTTTACCAATTTTATACCATCCATGTGTTAGATGATAATATAATAATTGAAACATATGTTTCACAAGAATATTAGGGAGCAGTATCAAAAGCAAAAAATAAATGACTAAGATAAATATCTTTGTAGGTATACTTTAGGATCTCTCCAAGGTCAAAAATTAAATTATCATAGTAATAAAAAAAAGGATAATTAGATGTTAAAAAAACTATTAAGAAATTCGGAATATGTCATAAGTTATAGATTCATTGTTATAACTGATAACAAGAAATTTTGTTATTTTTTAATAATTAATATAACAGATGATTATAAACAAGGAAAAGTAGTCAGATGACAACAATGATTTAATCACTAATATTTTGATGTCGAACATCTCTCAAAAAATAAGAATAATTTAGCAGATGTTCTTACTAAAGAATTAGTACCTCTAACTATTTTTATGATTGTAGGGTTGGAACATCTCTATATAAATATCAAGATAAAAAAAAGAGATTAAAATCCTTCACGAACAACTTGAGCTTTTATATTCTATAAGTCTCTTATAGAGATAAGAAATAATCATGAAGAACTTAATTGTTCAAAACAACTCTTAGAGTCCAAAAAATCTAAAGATGAATATTCATCAAAAACTCAATATAAATAAGATAAAACTTCTAAAGAAATAATTCGAGATAAAAATGAAGAACCTAACAATTCAAAAGAGAGTAACATCTCTGAAATATAAAGGCTCAATTGATTTGAATAAAAGAAAAAGACTTATGTGGTTTATAATGACCCAAAACTAAGAATCTACAATAACTAGACAAAAACAAGTAAATATATTCTTGAGTTTAGTGGAATAACTTATAGAGTCTTCACCAATAGAATAGAGACTAAGTCAGTTATGTCAATTACAAAGTACTAAAACTAATAACTCTAAAGGAGATAATAAGAAATTACTTTGCAATACTACAACAACAACCAACATTAACTATTAGGTTGATAATTGTAGAAAAAGTAGTACAACCTCTAGTATTATTTAGAAAAACATCTCTCCCAAAAACATCAAAGATAGTAAGACATATAGTGCTATTTAGGGAAACATTCCCTATAAATTCATTAATTATTGAAGATGAAAATGACCAATGTTGGAATCTTAGCAAACCACAATGATTGAGTCTTTACAAGTTGGCAAGAAAATCTACTTAGGAACACATAGAAGATATTAAGTTCTATACTATAAAAAATGAATTCCATATAGAGATTAAATTCAATATTTTGGAAGAAGTTGATCCAATATTTATTTACAAAGATTTCTATGCACGACTAATAGAAAATATATATCTATAAATTAATTTAAGTGAATTAAATTATTTCTCAAAAAAGTTCAAAAAAGCAATCAAGAATTTCAGGAAGAAGATAAGAATAGGTGATAAGCCTCTTTATCTCAATTTTTTTAGTTTACTAATAAACTGAAATGAGGAAAGATGTATGAGTCCTTACCACTTTATAAAACTAGGGTTTCCAACACAAATTGAGAAGTTCCCAAACCAAGGGTGCTCCCAGAAAAAAAAATCAACATAAATGAACTCTGTGTATCAAAAGGTCAAATGTTAGACTAAATTTACTATGAACTCAGAAAAATTGATAATTTCACTGAGATCAAAGTAAATTACTCAACCAGTAAAGTCATCATCACTTCTCATAATAACATGAAATTCATTAAAGAGGATAGTGAAAAAATATCAAATTTGAGACAAATTTTAACAACAACCTAAAAATTGGACAAGAAATAAGAAAGATATTTTATTTTTATGCCATAAAGCCACCAAAGATCACAAGTGTATTTACTACATCAAGGATCGAGAAGACAAAGATGCATCATCATTAACGTCGTCCAAAAGACTGTCAATAGAGAATGACAAGGAAAAATAAGAAGGAAAGAATTATCGGTAGAAAACGACAAAGAAAAGCAAAGATGTAGTATCCATATCTTTAGTCGGAAATATGTGCCAGAAAAAGCAATGACTGAAATTGATAAGCTAAAAAGAAGTAAAAAAGATGAATTATTAAAGTAAAAATAAAATAGTAATTCATATCCTATAAACATGGATTTCATGTGCTATAAAAGGAGTTCTTATTTTCATTCGAAGAAACAAAAAAAAAAGAGCATATAGCTTAGAAAACACATAGCTTCTAGCATAGCAACATCTCTATCTAGAAATCTCAACCAATAATTATGTATCCAGTAATTATGAGTGACAAATAATCTCTTAAAGGTTTTTAGTTGGACTTAGAATTATAATAATTATTATATTATGAATAAAATGGAGTGTAATCACTCTTTTCTAATAAATTTAAATTGGATATCATCTATGTATGGATGTAAAATGCACACCATTACTAGGAGGATATTAAGGGTTGGCAAAACTAAGTTATAATCAATGTAACAAGAGAAAAAGAACAAAAGGAAAAACCGTACTAGACCCATTAAATTCATGTATAATAATTATAATTCTTAAGTTAATTTAGAATTTTGAATGTTTAAATATTTATTTATATCAATTTATAATATTATCAAATTAGAAAATAAAGATAAAAATAACATAATATTAAGGTAAAAAAATTTAAAAACTATCTTTAATTAATAATATATAGAAATTAACAACTAATATTATAATTAGTCAAAATTTGATATCAGAACTATAGATTTATGAATATTAATATAACGTGGATGAAAAAATTAAAAACATTAAATTTAAGAATATTAATAATATTAACTATAAAATTTATGAATATTATAGTATTTTTATAAAATTTTAAAATATAAGTAAAAATATGTTAAATTTTAAGTATATTTTAGATGATTTTTTTGTAAATGGAGTCTTCGGTAGTTGTTGGCTTTGATCGTTCTTCGTGCACTTGTAGGGCTCTAGTTGCTGACGTTATGTGGAATTAACATCAATCTTTTCACTTCGATTCGTAGACTTAAGGGTTGTTAGGAACCTTATTAGGGGTGTCCATAAACTGGATCGGATCGGACCAAATCATAAAACCAGACTGAACCAGATCGGACCGAACGGTTTTACAAATCAAACAGTCCGGTCCTATTTTTACTAATTTTAAACCGTTCGAACCGGATAGGACCGGTTTAATAATATATTAAAATTTTCATATTATCTTTCATTAAATGTATAAAAAAATTGAACCAAACCGAAAACCAAACTAGACTGAACCGTTTTATAAACCAAATGGTCCGATCCGATTTGTATTAATTAAAACTATTTCAAATGGTCCGGTCCAGTTAAATATTTTTAACCAAAACCAGACCGGACCGAACCATTGGACACCTTTATCTATTACTATCAAGGTTATAGTAGATGTTTGATGGATATTCATTACATGGAGGTAAATACTTCATTACTCACAAATGTTTATCAGCTTCATTACTTTTAAATGGGTAATGCTATTATAAAAATAATTTTTTATTATTGTTAAAAAAATTTATTTTATCTTTTATATTAATTAAAATTTAATGTTATTAATTCATTAATATTAAATAAAATTATCATTAATAAAAATAATAAAATATTTTTACGATGTTATATATTTTTAAATTTTTTAAAATATATAATTTAGTTATTAACTTTTTATAATTTTATTAATATTTTAAATATAGATGGTTCTTAGTTTGAAATTATCATATATTTTTTATTTAAAATTTTATTCTTTTTGTAAAATAATATACTATTTATTAATTTATTGAATTATTAACAAAATTAACCATTTTATTATTAAAAAACAATATTTTTAATAAAAATATATTTTATTTTAAATATTTAACAAAAAAAATTATAATAGATATATTATTTATATCCAAAGTATCATATTTATAAAACTTAATTGCAAATTCATTTTATTTTGAATTACAAATTTTTATTCATTTTCAACATATAATCTATAAATAGGCAGATATTTTTTTATTGAATACCCGGAAATTCTTGAAAAGCCAAAGGGGACTCATCCCTATCCCCACAAATACTATTGGGAGGAGTGTTCATTGCATCAAAATCTTTGAATTATAGCTAATTTAATTTAATATAATACAATTTAATTAATTTATAAATTTTTCATATGATACAATCTAGATCAATCTAACCACTTGTTATCATCAAATTTGATAAGTTAATTGAATAATTTGGATAAAATAAATCTAATTTATGATATCTTTTATGCTCTTTTAAGTAGTTTTTGATTATTGATGAGCGAAAACCGGCATCGCCGAATCTTGCCAATACTTTGGTTTTAATATTTATAAAACTCTCGCAAGTGCACGAATCATTTCGTAGAAAATGATAAGTATACTCCCAAGGTCGATCTAAGGAAGGAATGTATGTGGTTTCTAATTTATTATTCAAACTTTTAAAAACGAAATTAAATCCTAAACATCCTGTCACGATATTTTGGGGTTTTGTGTTTTTTAATCTACATACATAAAAATAAACATAGATTCAATAAACATTTATGCAAATTTTATCATTTATAATGGCGGAGTATTTATGGATATAATAACTAAGTTAATTATGCTTGCTCATATTATCTAGGTTATTAAAGATATGATTTGATATTTATTGATTCTCCCTTTTTTGTATGAATACTACCTTTGGTGGGGTTAGATATTCTTTGTTAACTAAACAAATCAATTAACACCTATGGGTGGGGTTGATAACTAATATTCTTAATTAAATTAATTACTTTTTCTAAGAGATTGAAAATGAACCATTTAAATGCCACCTTTGGTGGGGTTAGACAGTTTAAACTTTATTCAAGGTGTTCAAATTAAACCTAAGAATTTAGTTATCCGAGTACTAACTTTCAAGTTTTAAAACCACTACTGAAAACATGTTGTCAATACATTTTCAGATAATAATTCTTATAAAAACTTTTGAAATAGAGCTTCACTCTAACTACCGGGCGATTGTACCATCAAATAAAAGAGCACTATGTTGTGTATTTTACAACACACAAAAAACGTGCAAGTATACACGGTCTCAAGTAATAATATGATAAATAAATTATCGTTCCCACAGAGAAATGTTACCAACTCTTGTTAATTACTAAAATTATTTAAACCTAATTTTATTCAAACAATCAATAATTTTATGCAGTTTGACTTAATCAATATTATTTTTTTGTTTCTTTTTAACAATTCTTATGAAAATTCTAGGATTGCAGTTTACCCAAATTAATTCACTTGAATATTTTATTCTCTCTTGATTTATGTTCTTATGTTTTAAGTTATTAACCAAGACATTGAAAGTTACCTCTTGGTCTTGAACTCTCATCGTGAGCTCTCCTTTTTGAACATCAATCAAAGTCCTACCAGTTGCTAAAAATGGTCTCCCGAGAATAATAGGAATCTCTTTATCTTCTTCCATGTCAAGAATTATGAAATCTACAGGAAAGATAAATTTGTCAAGCTTAACAAGCACATCCTCTATAATGCCTCTTGGGTGTTTCAACGACCTATCTGCAAGTTGCAGAGTCACAGTGGTCGGTTGTGCTTCTCCTAATCCAAGTCTCTGATAGATGGATAGTGGCATTAAATTAATGCTTGCGCCCAGATCGCACAGAGCTCTACCAAAGAATTTTTCACCAATAGTACAAGGAATGGTAAAACTTCCTGGATCTTTCAGCTTAGGTGGTAGCTTCTTCTGAAGGATGGCACTACACTCCTCTGTGAGAGCAATTGTCTCAAAATCACCTAACCTCCTTTTTTTAGAGAGAATGTCTTTCATAAATTTCACATAACTGGGCATTAGCTCCAAAGCATCAGCAAAAGGAATGTTAATATGAAGTTTCTTAAATACTTCAAGAAACTTGGAGAACTGTTTATCCAACTTTTGCTTGTGGAAGCACTGAGGAAATGGAATTGGTGGATTATAAGGATCGAGATTATTTGGAAATGGTTTTTTTAAAAGGATTCTCTGTTAATTCATTCTCTTCGACCCTCTCATTAGCTTTTTCTTGTTTTTCTGGGTCAATAGCTTTAACAATAAGAGTTGGTGGAGAAATGGGCTTGTGTATTTCTTCTAACTCTTTTCCACTTCTCAATGTAACTGCTTTACAATGCTCTTTTCCATCCCTTTTTGGATTGATTTCGGTATCACTAGGTAAAGCTCCTTGAGGGCGGTTGTTGACAGCAGTAGCTAGTTGACCCAATTGAACTTCGAGATTTCTAATCAATGTTGCCTGATTCTGGAGAATAGTCTCATTCTTAGCCATGTATTGAGCAAACATATCCTCTAATGAAGGCTTTCTCTCTTGTTGTGGAACTTGATTATGAAAACCTGGAGGATGAGTGGGCTTCATAGAAGATGATTGGCCTTAATTATTACTCCAAGAAAAATTAGGGTGATTCTTCCATCCTGGATTGTAAGTGTTAGAGTAGGGATTGTTTTGATAGTTTTGATTCCTATTGTAATTGGAAACAAAATTGATAGATTCAGCGTTGTGAGGACATCTCTCACTGGCATGATTTCCATTGCAAATTTCACATGCCACAAAAGGACTCTGAATAGAATGGACACCCATGGTATCCATCTTTTTTACTAATGCGGATACTTGTGCAGTTAAAGCGGTCATAGCATCAATATCATGAATTCCAGCTACTTTCTTAGGCAACATCCTCTCTGATGCCCACTCATAACTATTTGAAGCCATTTCCTCTAATAAGTTGTAAGCTTCATCAATTGATTTCCCCATTAGAGCACCACCTGCTGCAGCGTCAATCATGTTTCTGGTTTGTCCCATCAAACTATTATAAAATGTTTGAACTTGAAGCCACTTCGGTAATCCGTGGTGAGTACATCTTCTAAGTAGCTCCTTGTACCTCTCCCAAGCTTCATATAATGATTCTGAGTCAAACTGCATAAAAGTGGTGATTTCATTCCTCATCCGTGCAGTTTTTGCTGGTGGAAAGTATTTGGCCAAAACATTTTGCGCCAAATCCTCCCAAGTAGTGATAGATCCACATGGTAATGAATTCAACCAATTTTTAGCCTTTTCCCTAAGTGAAAAAGGAAAAAGTCTCAACCGAATAGCATCATCAGTGACTCCATTATGCCTAAAGGTATCACAAATCTCTAGAAAGTTTGTAATATGGGAGTTTGGATCATCATGGGGTAAACCTCCAAATTGAACCGAAGTTTGAATCATATGAATTATTGCAGGCTTAATTTCAAAATTATTAGCTTGAATTGATGGTCTTCTTATGCTTGAATGAATGCCGCCAACCATAGGCACTGCATAATCTCTTAAGGATTTTGGTTCTTCTACTTCTGGAATTTCATTATCCATAACTAGATGTTCTAAGGTGTCTTGTTTATTATTTTTCTTTAAATTCAAAATAGTTCTATGGATTTCTAGATCTAAAGGAACTATGTCAAGATTTCTTATGCGTCGCATACAACGTTTCCCTTAATCCAAAAATCTAACAAGAAAAAAAATAAATAAATAAATAAAAACATAAATAAACACACAAATCTAAGAAAATAAGAGTAAGTAATAAAACCAAATATTAATATATTTTTTTTGAACTAAAATCAGATTAATTGGAATTAGTATCAACAATGAAAATGGTAAAACAAAATCCCCGGCAACGGCGCCAAAAACTTGTTGTGTATTTTACAACACACAAAAAACGTGCAAGTATACACGGTCTCAAGTAATAATATGATAAATAAATTATCGTTCCCACAGAGAAATGTTACCAACTCTTGTTAATTACTAAAATTATTTAAACCTAATTTTATTCAAACAATCAATAATTTTATGCATCTTGACTTAATCAATATTTTTTTTTTGTTTCTTTTTAACAATTCTTATGAAAATTCTAGGATTGCAGTTTACCCAAATTAATTCACTTGAATATTTTATTCTCTCTTGATTTATGTTCTTATGTTTTAAGTTATTAACCAAGAACTCCTAATTTATCCATATATCTTTTTCAAGCTCCATACAGACACATCCAGTTAAAATGATTCACTATATTCCTATGAGAATTAATTTCAATCAGATTTATTAAGTTCTGAGTTCTCAAAAGTTACACATACAATAAAAGTATATTTCTATCCCTTATTTATATGCGTTATTTTATCCCGAGCAACCCACATAAATTCCTTTTTCAAGTTTATTTAAATGTCACATATCAGTTAATTAATCTTCCCATTATTAAAAACATTTTCAGCAGGTAAAATAAATAACTTAAAACAGTTCCACAAATCATTCAAAAATAATTACTTCAAGTTTCATAATTTACGTAACACTGTAATCCTAGAACAAATATATTAGTTCATAGCATAAATTAAAATTACAACACCACAAAAATAAAACATTGCAGAGAAACAAAAATTAAAAGAAAATGAGTTAGGAGAAACTCTTTCACGATTCGTCAATGAAAAATAATTTCTTCCATTTCCTTCTTCTTCATCAACCTCTTTCTCTGTAATTTCCCTAAGATAATACACAACAAAAATGTCAAAATAAAATTTTCTACGTGTAAAAGAGACACGCATAGAGGGAAAAATGAAACTTCTTAAGAGGAAATAATCAAAACAAGTGGAACAACTCGAAAATCCTTCACAAATTTGAGAGAAAGTTCTCTGCTCAAAAATAAAATGAAAATGAAGAAGGAGAGAATTCTGCAAAAAGAAAGAACAAAAAAAACGAAAACCAAAAAAAGAAAACAAAAACAACGCGTACAAAATGAAAAAATTCCCGTTAAATATATCCCCCCACTATTCAATTATTCCTTTTTTATTATTATTATATTTTTTTTAATATTAGCGGGGGACACAAATAAATGGGGGGGAATAAAAAAATATCACGCGTGAAAACAATTCTGCGCATTTCTAATTTTTTTTTCTTATACGCATGCCACGTGTCGCCATGTGATTGGCTGCGAGCAATTCAAAGACACGTGGCAGCGTTTCATTGGACGTGCAGGTCGGGCTCATGGAAAAATGATGCAGCGCAACGCACGGAAACATGTCGGGTAGCGGCTCGGTGCGCGACAGCTGGATCCACGTGTTTCAATCTGGACCGTTCAACGGATCCAACGGTGAGCGATGCGCCTCGGAGAATTCTGCACAGCCGACATGTGGGACCCACCCTGCACGCTAGTCTGCGCGGCCAGTGGGCCCCACTCGGGCGCCGCGCCGCGTGACATGAATTCTGCAACCACTCTCCTTGGTCGGGTTTGAAGAACACGCGCCCATCCTAACCGTTTCTGCGTTGATCTGACGGTCCACATTGAACCGTGGATGATGCCGCGTGGAATTCTTCACCTGCGCAGAAAATTTATTTTTATTTAATTGTATTTTCACCCACAAATATATTTCAAATTACATTTTAAACTTTGTTTAATTGCAATATAGCCCTTTTGGTAATTTAAATTAAATGTTTAAACTTTCAATAATTAAAATTAAGCCCAATTTTAATTTAAATTATATTTTTGACTTTTACAAATTGCAATTAAACACTCTTTTATTTGAAATTATATTTTTGGATATAAATTTGCAATTAAGTACATTTTCAATACAAATTATTTAATTTTTATTAAAATATAAAAAAAACAATAAATATTAATTTATTAAACTAAAATTAACTAAAAACATTAAGAACATAGCAGTTTTAATTAATAAAATAGGTGAAAATAACTATATAAAATATAGTTATCACACTACTCTAAATCAGACCAGATAACTAAACCTTAAAATCTAATTTTTAGGTTTAAGTTTGTAATTAAGAATAATATATTTCTCTCTAACATTCTTAATATAAAATCTTGAATAAAAACAAAATCAATTCATTTTAGAGATTTTCATCTATTTAATATTTCGCAAGCATAACAACGTTATTATTACATCATGTTTACTAAATAGCCAGCACAGTTAAATTTAATCACAGACAAATTAAATATAACATGTAAGAATAAAGCATAAAAAATTACTGTAAAGAAAATAAAATCCTTACAGAACTTCGACGCTATTCCCGTTGCTGGAAAACCTACATGCGGAATTTGCACTTCCATTTATTGAATCAAAAAGCTAAAAAATTACAAAAACATAACTAGTTCTTCCCAAAAAGGGAAGAACTCTAAAACTAAGAGAAATTAACTAAGAAAGGCTAAAAACTAAGAAAAACTAAAGAAAAAACTAAAATCTAAGAAAAGAGAGAAAGAAAGAAGAGAGAAGTGTGTTTTGAAGGTATTGAAGGTGTGTTTTGAAGTGAAGGGAAAGGGGGTATTTATAGGTGAGGATGGAGAGAAAAAATGAGTAAAAAAATGTAAAAACGCGTAATGGAAATGCTGAGATCATTGATGACGTCAGCATGACGTCTTCGGGCGGCTGCACGTGAAAAATGGGGCAAAACGGGCGTCGGCGCACGCGGAAGGGCACTGGGCGCGCGCAGGGGCACACACGGATCTGGGAATGGCGCGCGCGGCTGGGCGCGATTTTCTCCTTTTTGACATTTTTGACCCATTTTGTCCAATATTTCTATATTTGTTAACCTTTCCCCATTTATTTATTAATATATTTGTGATGTATTGCTTCAAGTATTCCTCTTTGAGTCTTTAAGTTACGTTTTTAAGCCAAAATACCTGAAAAACAATAAAAATATCCGTGATTCCGAAAAAGACAAATTTATATAAATATATGATAAAACATATAAATATATATATATTTAATCAATTAATGTGCATAAAATCATGGTTATTTTAGTGCTTTTTGAGCACTCGTCAATTATCTAATGTATTTTTTCATTAATAACCATCATATAATTATAATAAAATTATAAATATAACAATAAAAATACTAAATTACAATTTAAAGAACTCAATAGTATTAGAATTTTTCTTTAACTTTACAAGTTGAGTAAATATAAAGAAAATGTATAAGAAAAAGTGATAAAAAATTTAAAATATTGATATACTTATATAATCAGATTAGATTGTAACAAACGATAAATAATACATTCTACAAATTCATAAGATATTAATAGATTGATAATTTTTTCACCCAATTCAATCTTATCATCACTACAAACACATTCAAAGTTTAAAGAATTGTTTCAAATTTTTATAATATATCAATGTTTTAGAGTTTTAGTATTTTGAGAAAGATAGTGATCTAATGGTACCTTCTTTTCTATAAAATTATATTTTATTAATTTTTATTGTTTGATATGCCATTTTTTTTATTTTAAATAAGCATTTTACTTTATCAATATAATAATTTATTTATTAATTATTTTAATTATAAAAAAATTAAACAATGTTAAAAGATACGACCACTTAGATTCCTTCTCATTTTGATTCATCATCGATTCAATTCAGTTTGAGTTTCATTCCAAATAAGTAAAAATGTCCTAAAATTTTGAGTAATATGAACAAAAATGGTAACTAAAAAATTAAATATAATTAATTGTATATACAAGTACATTTTTTCCCTTATTTTTCTTTTGGAGTTTTTGATAAATAATTTGTGATCCAATTTCAAGGTATTATTTGGGACATAAAAAATAGAGGATTTACATCAATTTCTATAATACAATCGTACAAGTTATACGAATAAAGTACACATTACACTAACGAGTAGTGATAGGATTACATAAATTTATATTCATATTAATTATGTTTGACTAGCTCAATGATTTTGAAAATAAAAAAAATATTTAAAAAAATTAATCATATATTACATCATAATTAATATGAGTGAAAATATAAATACAAATTTATGTGATTCTATATTACTTTGTTTTTGGATTTGAAGAATAAAAATAGAGTCTCACAATCCAAGCCTGATCTAGTTCCTAATAATGTTGCTATTGCTAAGCATGTACTTACATGTAATACAGGTCTTATAGATCCTATAAATAAGCTCTTTAAAGATGTTAGCATACACTAATACTAAGAACAAGAGTTCTCTAAATGTTTATTTTAATAGTGTTCTATTATGGCATAGACATCTAGGTCATCCAGTTTTTAAGGTTGTAAAAAATGTTTTACAACAATGTGATATCTCTACTTTTCATTGTGTTGATGATATGATGTCTATTTGTGATATATGCTAATTGTTCAAAAGTCATCAATTGTCATTTATTGCCTCAAATAACAAAACCATAGTTTTTCGTATGGTGATCCACATTGATGTTTGGGGTTTTTCCCCTCTAGTATCAAAAAATTGTTTTAGATGGTATATGAGTTTCACTGATGAATGCACACAATATACAGATTTATTTCATGAAGAATAAACGTGATGTCAAACAAGCCTTCTTGATGTTCAAAAAAGAAGTTGAATTGCAAATAGGAATGAAAATCATGATTGGCCAATGTGATGTTGGAGGTGAGTATGATTCTTTGAATTCTTTGCTATCTAATTTTGGCATTGTTTAAATATGTTTATTTTCCTCATGCCCCTTAGTAAAATGATGTTATTGAGAGAAAGCATATGCATATAGTTGAGAAGGGTTTTATCAATGTTAGCTCAATGCAGCTTGCCAACTGTCTTTTAGGACGGAGCATTTCATGCTAATGTTTTCTTGATTAATAGATTAGCTAATTACTTGTTGAATAACAAATCACCTCTTAAAATTATATTCTCTATTAAGCTAGATAACACCATTCTCAAAACATTTGGATACCTTTGTTAGCTATAATCCCTATCATAAGGATTATAAATGTCTCAATCAACATAATAGAACCTTTGTTTCAAGACATGTAATCTTTGATGAATCTATCTTTCCTTATGCTTCTATTTCTACTTTAACCACTCCCAACCTAAACCACGAACATTCAATCAGGGTGAGTAGTTGTAATATACATCAACTACCAACTATTTTTTGAATTGTGTTTTGTTTACATTGACTCCTTCTTTGTATTTATGTAACTTATGGCTTGGTACAATAGGGTTGCAAACTAAGTTACTATCTTCCATGCCAAATCGTCTCAAAACTTCCATGGTATACTTCTTTTAAAAAATAAAAATTTCGATAGGGCTTTGCAACACTTCAATTCCTAAGAAAAACCTCATCTTCCCCTCTATCATATCAAAATCCTTTTACATTGATTCCTTGAAGTTGCTCATCATTCCTAGTGTAAATAAGATCATTAACATATATACTGATGATGAGTGTTTTTCCTCCATCGTTCCTTTTGAAGAAAAGTGTCTGTTCACTTTGGCTTTTTTCGAACTCTTCTTTAAAAAAATAAGACTCAATATGGCTAAACCAAGCTCGTGGTGTTTGCTTTAAACCATACAAAGCTTTGTGAAGTTTATAGACCATATGCTCACATCCTTTTTTTTTAAACCCTTTGGTTGATCAACATACACATCTTCATTCAAGATTCCATGCAAAAATGTAGATTTAACATCTAATTGAAATATTGTCCAACCTCGTAGTGCAATAAGAGCTAGTACTATTCTTACTATGTCCATTCTCACAACTAGTGCAAATACTTCTGTATATTCTATACCATGCTCCTATGAATATCATGTTGCCATTAGTCGTGCCTTGAATTTGTCAACTTCACCAACTCATTCAACTTCATCTTGTAAATCCATTTGATACTGATTCTTTTTTACATCTATTGGCAATTGAGTCAATTCCTAAGTTTGATTTTTTTTTCAATTGCTTTGATCTCGGCCCTCATTCCTTGCCTCTATTTTGCACTCTTTACTACCTCTTTAAAACTAGTAGGGTCGTTGGAGTCCAAAAATTCCATATTCACAGCTTCCTCATCTTCAGAAAGACCTTCACCTGAAACATAGTGCTCCATCCATATTGGTGGAGCTCTAACTCTGCCTTTTTCTGCTTCTCTATTGACAGTATGAGTTATGCCAATGTCAAATTCTTCATGATCTGTGATAATGTCAACTTCTTCAGCAGCCTTTGCTTTATACATTTTGTAACCCTTGGACTCTTCACTGAATCCAAGTAATACATAACCACTCTTGTTTTCAAGACACCTAATCACTTTGAAGTGTTTGACAGAAGGCTTCTCACCACTCCATGCTTCTTCTGGTATCATTTCCTTGATGGTTAATGTAGGAGATCTATTCAACACATATATTGTTCATTTCACAACCTCAAGCCAAAAGGTTTTAGGAACCTTTTTCTCAAGAAATATTGATCTCACCAGATTCATAACAGTTTTATTATTGCGTTCGGCTACCCCATTTTGTTGTGGGGTATAAGATGTAGCCAATTGTCTTTTTATCCCACTCATTTTATGAAATTCATCAAATTCTACATAATTGAACTCTAATCCCTTATTTGTGCAAAGACACATAGTTGGTAGGCTACTCTTTTTCTGAACTAACACTTGAAGTAATAAAATGCTTCTAATTTTTCTAAAAGAAATATACCCATGCTTTTCTCGAATAATCATCTATAAAACATAGGATGTACCTCTTTTGGTTGTTTGAAGCTAGATTAATTAGGCCACATATATCTATGTGTATCAACTGTAATATCTGAGTAGCCCTCTATTGAATTTTCTTAGGAATTAGATCACGATGTTGCTTGTCTTTCATGTAATTCTCACACACAAATGTTGTTGTTGGAAATTGAGGTAGGTCTCGAACCATTCTCTTAGACTGAAGTATTCTGAGACCTTTGTGGTTTAGATGAGCATATCTACAATGCCAGAGATGTGCTAGGTTCAATGTAATGGCTTGGAAGCATGTTTCCTTCTTTTCCTAAGCTCAAGCAAATAGCACAAACATTTTGTTTGTTGTCATTTCTATTTGAATGATCAGTCCCTTAAATGGATGGTAAATTTTGCAAATTCTTGATTGAATCAAACCATCCAAACCCTTTTCTTGTAGTTGACTTATACTTAAGAGATTTTTCTTGAGTTCAAGCATATAAAACACATCCAAACCCCTTACATGATTTACTCCACTTACATTCAACCTTATACTACCTTTTTCAAGTATTTTCATTCTCATGTTGCTTCCGAGTTGCATCATCTGTCGAAATGCTCCATCCAATTCTTTGAATGATGATTTTTCTCCAGTAATATGGTTGGAGCAACCAGAATCTAGAAAATAACCTTCTTCGTTATGTACAATCCCCATTTCAACATAAGATATGAGCAATAAGTCTTCTTCTTCATCAAATTGAGTAAATATTACTTCTCTACTTATTGATGGACATTCATATTGGTAATGACCCAATTTATGACATTTGAAGCATTCAGTTGTGGCTCGGTTGTAGCTTTGTCTTCCCCTTCCTCTATAAGTGCTCTTGCCCCATCCTCTGTCTCCTCTGCTATTTCCAACTTCAATTGTAGCTTTTAGGGCATGTTCGTCACCTCTAGAATGATTTTGAAATTTATGTTCATGTACCAGTAGAGAACTCTGAAGTTTATCCACAGAAAGACAATTGATGTCTTTTGATTCTTTTATAGAGCACACGTTATAATTGAATTTTTCAGTGAGTATGCCAAGATCTTCTCCACAATCTTGACATCTTGCATATCTTCTCTAAGGTTTTGCATGTCATTTGTGACCAACATGACTCTGGAGAGATAATCAGTGACTGATTCACCGATCTTCATTTTCATCACCTCAAATTCCATTCGAAGGGCTTGTAGTTAAGCACGTTGAATTATTTTATTACCCTGACACTTCCTCTTCATTGAATCCCACAATTGCTTGGCAATATACTTCTAAAGAATAGTCTTTAGAATTGATTTTTTGATTGCTTGGAAGAGGTAATTTTTAACCTTCAAATCTTTCAATTTTAAATCAACTAACATCTCTCCTTTGGTAGGCTCAGTGTAGCCGGTTTTGATAAGATTCCACCATTCTTTGAATCTGAGCAGATTTTCTATCAACGTGTTCCAATGATTGTAATCACCGTTGAACTTGGGGATGGTTAACAGATTTTAACCTTCGTTTGCCATTATTAGAAACACACATACTATTTCTTTCTTATTTAAAGTGTTTTCCTTAACCTTGTGATCATAGTAATGCCTAAATTCTCGCAAATTAGACTCCTTTCCCATGCTCATGCTCTTATACTAAGCGTAGAGATTAATTATGATCAAAGAAAACTACTACTCTTTATTGAATCAACAATTAATAGTTTTTTAATAAGTAATTTACATAAATGAAAAATAGAAACTAATAGCTCATTACTCGCACATTTGAGTACTTGTGGTAATAATAACAATAACAATTCAAAAATTAATCTAACAGTCTTAAAAATTAGAGATTTTATTTTAAACATAATTGACTCAATTAGAGAGAGTTTGAACATTGATTTCTTAACAAACTTTAAACATGAACTTTTTTGACGTCTCACTTACGAAACAATCCAGGAAAAAAATTGAGAGAATATTGTTGCAATGTAGCCTTTAAAGTTCTCTAGTTTAAGTATTAGAGAACTTTAAGAAGAGAACATTCGATTGGCTTTGAGAAGAGAACGTTCGATCGGCTTTAGCAGTGTTTCTGCTTCCATTGTTGATTTTACACAGAATCAGAGTGGCGACGTTTGAGTTATTTATATAATTTTTTAAAATCAAATTATTACTTTCTAAACTTTCGCATATACTTGGCATTTATCGATCTAAAACCAAAATCAAAGGAAATCAAAACATGAATGTATTGTAATACAGAGAAAAGATTAATTTTATGATATAATTTATGAAATTTTATTTTTATTCTTTTTTCAAAAAAAAAATATTATTTGAAATGAAGTTAAGATTAAAATCAAATCAAAATAAATAATGAAAAAAAATTCATATTAAAAATAAACGTGTTGAATCGAAATTAAAAAAATATATTAATTTTATTAGAATACCCTTATTTTTTCATATATTAAAAAATAATAGTATTATATTTTACATAAATAAAATAAATATTTTTTTATAAAATATAAGTAATGATATACAGTGGATAAGTAAAAGAAAATTAAAAATAATTAATAAATAATTAAACTAAGTTTTATATAGACATAATAAATAATTTTAGTAAGTAACGTAATAAGTAAAAGAATTCAATTTGATGTAAAAGAATTTACTAATAATTTATTTTCATAATTGTTTACATTTGAATAAAGCGAGTTTTGTCAAACTTTAAAATGAAAATATATATATATTAGTAAGGATATGGAATTAATAAGAGGGATGAGGTTGGGAATGAATTTGGCTCTAAATGTTGTTCATGATAAGAAGATGAAAACGAGCTCATTTACATTGCATCAATATATTTCCTTGATTTTTATTCTTATTTAGTAAATATATACTTTGATTCCTCAATTTTTTTAATAATATTACATTCATTAACTTTTAAAATTCAACATTATTAATTTAAATTTAGAAAATAGATTAAATTATACTTTAACAGTTAAAGATAAGCATTAAAAAAATTATGTTTTTCATTATTTAGTTCTTAATTTTTACTATTTAATATATTTAGTCTATTATTTTTAAATTTAGATTATAATTATTAAATTAAAAAAATGTGTATAATATTAAGAGAAAAGTTGAGTATTAAAGTGTAAAATTTAAAAAAGTTTAACACAATGGTGTATTTTAACTTTTTTCCTTAAAATAATGTTTTTGAAAAATTATATACAATAACATCTTTAAACTTATAAAAATAAAGGAAACATTTAATAATTAAATAATCTTAATATTAAATAGTCTTAAGTATTAAACAAATCTATATTGTATAAGTTGAATTTGAACACAATCTAATTAGATAATGTTTCAGTGAAATCATAGATTTTATTTCTTTTAATAGTAAAAATATTATTTTATGACTATAAATCTTGACAATATTATTTTTATTATTTTACTTATTTTTTAATAAAAACAGAACAAAATAATGCATTTATTTTCGGAAACCAATTTATGTACTAAATTATTTTGAGCTCGAGGAAGAGATAGCACACAGTAGCTATTTGTTTTGATCGTTTTATAATTTTTTTTTAAAAAGGTATCAAAGTAATGTTTTTCTTTTATAAAATCAACTTGATTAATGTTAAACGGAACTAAGTTGGAAATCATCTTATTATAGTAATATAAAAAGGGTGAGTAAATCTTATAACCCAAATATCAATGACTCACGCATCTGAATTCACTTTGTGTAATTATCTTTTCAAAATTACTACGGTAATTTGTGTATAAATATGAACTTATCTATAAATTAAGTCTATTAATAAAAAAAATTGAATAAATGTTCGAATTGTAGATATTCGTATTTTAAATATATTTTTTATAACTATGATATATATATAATTGTATTCATGCATTTAATAACACATTTATAAATATAAAAAAAATTGGTGCAATAATATTTATATAAATTTAAATTAATTTATGAAATTATTAATTAAAAATTTTTAAGATGTGTTTTAAAAATATTTTTTTATAATATTAATGTTTTTAAAAGGTTGGAAAAAATTAAGTAAAAAAAATATTAAATGCAGTTGTTATTATCCATATATAAAAACATATTAGGATTAAATATAGTGTGATCGTATAGAAGCCAACCCTACTTAAAGAGAAACGACCCCGCTAAAAAAAAACCATAGAAAAAAGAATGCCAAGAAAGAATTGATAATTAATATATATATATATATATATATATATATATATATATATATATATATATATATATATTGTTGAAAATCAACACCAACATAATAATTAAAGATATAGAGAAATAAATGAAGTAGTTGAAAAAGTAGAGAAATAAATGAAGTGGTTGAATGATGTAGAGAAATAAATGAAATGGTTGAAGGATGTAGAAATAAATGAAGTGATTGAAGGTTGTAGAAAAGAGAAGTTTGTAAATAAGATTTGTATGGCTAGTATTATTTCTTAGTTTTATATTCGTGTGGTGTAGATTGCATGATGATGACTATAAATAGCCTACTTTGCATTTGGTTTAATCATTCCATCAAAAACAAATAAGTCTTTGTATTCTTAGTTTGAATGTGAGTTGAGAGCTTTCTCTTTGAGTATTTGTATTTCTCCTACTTTGCATTTGGTTTAATCATTCCATCAAAAACAAATAAGTCTTTGTATTCTTAGTTTGAATGTGAGTTGAGAGCTTTCTCTTTGAGTATTTGTATTTCTCTTCAATTTGTGAGTTGTTTTTGAAATGTGTTATAATAGGTATAATAAAAGCTCAACAATTGGTATCAGAGCGGGACGGTCAGGGATCGTTATTAATGAAGTTATTTTGAGTCGCTTGTTCGGTATAGTCGAAGTCTTGCCGACACGATGAGTGATCTTCAAGTAGTTGGAGGAATCAAGAAGCTCAACAACAAAAACTATAACACATGGGCAACATGTATGAAGTCTTACCTACAAGGTCAAGACTTGTGAGAGGTTGTTAGTGGTGATGAAGTTACACAACTAATAGTGGAAGATGCAAACGGCATCTTGCGAAAGTGGAAAATTAAAACAGGCAAAACGATGTTTGCTTTGAAGACCACAGTTGAAGAAGAAATGTTGGAGCACATTCGGGATGCAAAAACACCAAAGGAAGCATGAGACACTCTTGTTACACTCTTTTCAAAGAAGAATGATACAAGATTGCAACTTCTAGAGAATGAGTTACTATCGATGGCGCAACACGACATGATGATTTCTCAATACTTTCACAAGGTAAAGTCATTATGCCGCGAAATTTCAGAGTTAGATCCAAAAGCTCCTATTGAGGAAACAAGGATAAAGAGAATAATTATTCATGGTTTGAGACCCGAATATCGAGGGTTTTTTACCGCTATACAAGGATGGCAGACACAACCATCTCTTGTTGAGTTTGAGAATTTGTTGGCCGATCAATAAGCTATGGCTAAGCAAATGGGAAGAGTCTCGCTGAAGGGTGAAGAAGAAGTGCTCTACACTAGCAAAAACACATGCACTTTCAAGTGGTACAATGAAAATGGATATAAATATGATGGCGATAAAGGAAAATTCCTCAAGGAAATGGAGGCTTTCGTCCAAGGGGAGCTTGGAAGAACCGCAATAACAATAGAAAATTTGACGGTGAATGTTACAACTGTGGGAAGATAGGTCACATGGCAAAAGATTGTCGGAGTAAGAAAAATCATGTTGAAAGCAATACAGCTACTTCCAGTTCTAAGGAGCATAGCGAAGATGGTTGGGATGTCGAAGCATTATTCGCTATAAAGGAAGAAGAATTGGCTCTTACAGTGACAACATCAAAACAAATTGACTACAAGAATGACTAGATCGTAGATTCAGGCTGCTCAAATCATATGACAGGTGATAAACAGAAGTTGGAAAGCATGTCTAAGTACAAGGGAGGTCGTGTAGTGGTGATAGTTGACAACTCAAGGTTACCGATAGCCCACATCGGTAAGACGATAGTTACACCTCGATATAGTACTAACCAAGTACCACTTCAAGATGTTTATCATGTCCCAAGAATGAAGAAAAATTTGCTATCTTTGGCTCAGTTACAATCATCAGGTCACTATGTCTTGTTCGGTCCCCAAGTTGTGAAGGTGTATCGTGATCTTAAAATCTCAGAAACACCGACAATGAAGGGGCAACGATTGGAATCATTCTACGTAATGTCAGCAGAATCTACATATGTAGACAAGACAAGAAGAAACGAGACAACAGATCTATGGCATATGCGGTTAGGTCATGTTAGCTTTTCCAAGCTAAGTATGATGGTGAAGAAGTCAATGCTTAAAGGGCTTTCTCAACTAGATGTGCGAATATACATGGTCTGTGCAGGATGCCAATATGGTAAAGCTCACCAATTTACATATGAGGAATCGAAGTTTAAAGTAAAAGAACTATTAGAGTTAGTTCACTCTGATGTATTCGGTCCTGTTAAGCAACCATCAATTAGCGGTATGCGATACATGGTGACATTTATTTACGACTTCTCAAGGTATGTGTGGGTTTTCTTTATAAAAGAAAAATCTGACGTATTCTCAAAGTTTAAAGAGTTTAGAGAGTCAACTGAAGGAGAAGTTGGAAAGAAGATCCAATGCTTGCGCACAGATAACGACGGAGAATATAGCTCAAGCGAGTTCTCTCAATACCTAAGGGAATGTCGAATACATCATCAGTACACTTGTGCCAACATGCCACAACAAAATGGTGTAGCAGAGAGAAAGAACTGACATCTTGCAGAAATTTTTCGGAGTATGCTACATGAAAAGAATGTATCTGGGAGGTTTTGGGCTGAACCGATGAGGACTGCAGCCTTTTTGATCAACATACTTCCTCAACCAAGGTTAGAATTTGTTTCACCCTTTGAGAAACTATGGAACATGAAACCTACAGTTAGCTATTTTCGAGTATTTGGCTATGTATGTTATGTATTTGTTCCTGATCATTTATGGAGTAAATTTGACAAGAAAGTTGTTAGATGTATCTTTGTGGGATACGACAGTCAGAGAAAAGGGTGGAAATATTGTGATCCAACGAATAGAAGATGCTACACTTCACGAGATGTGGTGTTTGATGAATCATCTTCTTGGTATTCCTCAGAGAAGGAGGTGCTACCAGACTCTAGAGAATTTGGGGAAACTCACTACTATAAAAATGGGTATTTAAGTCGCTGTGTAAAGTCGGTTTTTGGAAAAAATGGACTTATAATGAATTTAAAGTCGGTTCGGTGTAGAACCGACGCTATCCACGTTAGACGTAGCGTTGGTTGATGTGGCAAACTGATGTTATCCACGTCAACCGATGCTATCCATCTAATATATCCAAATTCGGGTCATTTTTTACGCAGAACCCAATTTTCTTCTTCTCTCTCCTCCATTTTCTTCCTCACTCTCCTCCATTTTATCCCAAAATTTACATTGTGTGCCACCTTCTTTCTAAATTTCCGGCCACCTCCGACTACCATTTGTAACGTCATTTTGTAAGTGATATTCCTCTTTTCATTATCTTTCAGATTTACTATTTTTTTGAGCAAAATATTAAAAACAAATTATACCCATTTTTTGTATAAATTCTTGATTTAGGTATGTTTTTTATTTTGTTTGTTATAATGTTTGACTTATTTTACGTGGAAATAATATCTGAAATGTTGTGGGTTTGATGGATTATATATATTTACTGTGCGTGGATAAATTTATTTTATGTGGAAATAATATCTAAAATGTTGTGGGTTTACTATGCATGGACAAATTTATTTATATACGTATAATTAATATTACTTTTTAATTATGATATAATAACATGCTTAGAAATTAGAATCAACCAAAGTGCATGATTGGTTTTTATATATTCATGCTAACATGTTGCTTATTTTTTAATTTGTATAGAAATGATTTTGTAAAATGATTAAAATGATAACTGTTTTGTATTAAGTATGTTTTGATATATATTCTAATAATTAGGAAATTTATATATAATAATACTTGAAATATATTCATTTTATACATAATTAAGTAATATTTTTAATTAATATCATTAATAGAAAATGGACAAATCTTGGATGTCAAAATATAGAATTGAGCAAGACTATATTTTTGGAGTTGAAAGTTTCATGGAATTTTCTTGTAGAACTAGTAATACTGGAAGTAATATGATTCGATGCCCATGCGTTAAATGTAAAAATGAGCGATTTCATGAATTTGATGAGCTTAAGTATCACCTTATCCGTAATGGTATTCTATTGAGTTATAAATGTTGGTATTATCATGGAGAAAATATTGATAATACTCATGGGTTCGTCGAATGTCGTTATACGTGGTAATCTCTTTTTGATGGTAATATTTATAATGATTTAATTTCTTCATTCGTATGTCTGAAGTTTAGACTGCTTTTTTGATGGATGTTTTACGTGTTCATGTATGTAGGGTAATATGAATTGTTATATGGATCAACTGTTTTTTTGTCATAATGCTTGTGAAGGCCAATCAAGATTCTAAGCCAACCAAGCTTACTCGATCGCATAATTACACTTTAACGATATTATTTTAATTGTAATTTAAGTTAACTATATGTATTATATATACATTATTTGTTTTTGTAATAAATTTAATTATCAAGTAATTAAATATATTTAAATTTTTAATTATTTGTATTATTATTTATATTTTAGTTTTTTTATGCTATATATATATTGAATAATACGAAAAATGAAAATAAAAATAAAAACAAATCATAAAATGTATGGGTAAAGTCGGTTCATGCCATGAACCGACTTTACATTTTAAGTCGCTAAATTTAAAGTCAGTTAAGCGAACCGACTTTAAATTTGTTTAAAGTCGGTTTTTAACCAACTTAATGCCTATTTCTGTAGTAGTGACTGGCATGTATCAACAACCAAGTTCAGATGAATCAGGAAAACCAAATGACAATAATGTCGAACAAAGAGTGGCTCAGAATCCTTGGGAAACTGGCATGTATCAACAACCAAACGAAGAAGGTGGGCCTAGTGAAACAGAAGAATCAACTCCATAATCTCAACTCCGAAGGTCAACAAGAACACGAAGGCCAAATCCTAAATACGCCAATGCAGCCATAATTGAAGAAGCAACAGAGCCTGAGACGTTCGAAAAAGCATTGTAGAGTTCTCAGTGGATGATAGCTATAAAAGAAGAGATCGATGCACTTCAGCAAAATCAGACTTGGGATCTCGTGTCAAATCCAAGAGATGTGAAACCCATATCCTGCAAGTGGGTTTACAAGATAAAGCGTAGACCATATGGGTCAATCGAGAGGTACAAGGCACGATTGGTAGGTCGTGGTTTCTCTCAACAATATGGAGTAGACTATGATGAAACGTTTAGTCCAGTGGCGAAACTTACACCTGTTCGAGTCTTACTTGCACTTGCAGCAAACAAAGATTGGAAGTTGTGGCAGATGGATGTGAAGAATGCTTTTCTTCATGGAGAGCTAGATCGGGAGATCTACATGATCCAACCAATGGGTTTTCAGAGCCAAGATCATCCTGAATATGTGTGTAAGCTACGGAAAGCACTCTACGGATTGAAACAAGCACCTAGGGCATGGTATGGTAAGAATGCTGAATTTATAACACAAAGTGGTTATTCAGTAACACCTGTAGATTCTAGCTTGTTTGTTAAAGCCAATGAAGGAAAGCTAGCTATTGTGCAAAGGAGAATTTGTCATTCTGTTTCCAGATGAAAGAACTTGGCCAGCTCAAGCACTTCCTTGGTTTAGAGGTTGATCGCACATAAGAAGGAATATTTCTTTGTCAGCAAAAATATTTCAAAGATGTGATAAATCGGTTCAGAATGCTTGAATGCAAACCAATTTCGATGTCGATGGAGCCAAATGCCAACATGTGTGCACATGAAGGAAAAGATTTGGAAGATGCCACAATGTATCGAAAATTGGTAGGCAGTCTGATCTACTTAACCTTAACTCGGCCTGACATTTCTTATACAGTTAGTGTAATGAATCGGTACATGCAAAATCCAAAGAAGCCACATTTGGAAGCAGTCCGACAAATATTGAGATATGTGAAGAGTATAATTGACTATGGTCTTTTGTACAAGAAAGGTGGAGACAACAAGTTAGTTGGTTACTGCGATGCAGACTATGCAGGAGATCAACAACTAGGTATGTGTTTAAGCTGGGTTCTGGAACAATTTCTTGGTGTAGCAAGAGACAACCAACGATATCATTATCAACCACTGAAGTTGAGTATCAAGCAACGACAATTACAGCTCAAGAGTGTACATGGTTGATACAACTAATGAATAATCTACATCAACAAGTGGATTATGCAATACCGTTGTACTGTGACAATCAATCGGCAATTCGTTTGACAGAGAATCCGGTCTTTCATGCAAGAACTAAGCATGTTGAAGTACACTATCACTTTATCAGAGAAAAGGTTCTGCAATAAGAAATTGAAATGAGGCAAATCAAGACAGATGATCAAGTTACGGACTTGTTCACAAAAGCTTAAGCGTTGGCAAGTTCGACATGTTTCGCCGTCAGCTTGACACAGTAAAAATAATGAGAGTTGGTGTTGAGGGAAAGTGTTGAAAATCAACACCAACATAATGATTAAAGATGTAGAGAAATAAATGAAGTGGTTGAAGGATGTAGAGAAATAAATGAAGTGGTTGAAGGATGTAGAGAAATAAATGAAGTGGTTGAAGGATGTAGAAATAAATGAAGTGGTTGAAGGTTGTAGAAATAAATGAAGTGATTGAAGATTGTAGAAATAAATGAAGTGGTTGAAGGTTGTAGAAAAGAGAAGTGTGTAGATAAGATTTGTGTGACTAGGATTATTTCTTAGCTTTATATTTGTGTGGTGTAGATTGCATGGCGATGACTATAAATAGCCTACCTTGCATTTGATTTAATCATTCCATCAAAAACAAATAAGTATTTCTATTCTTAGTTTGAGTGTGAGTTGAGAGCTTTCTCTTTGAGTATTTGTATTTCTCTTCAATTTGTAAGTTGTCTTTGAAAAGTGTTATAATAGGTATCATACATGTAGTTTGTTTACTTGTTTGGATCTAATATTAGTAAATTTAGAGTTTTTTATTCTAAATTTTACTCAATAAATATATATATATATATATATTATCATAGAATCAAAAGAAAAATAATTGAGTTGTCTACGACAATTGCATACAAGAAAAGCAATCAATAATGGTGATAGTTCATCCAAAATAAATGGAAAGAAAGAAATTATTAGGTAAGTTAATATTAAATTGATATTATATTAAATGTATTTATTATAAATTTGTTTGATATTTTTATCTTCATATAATTTCTTATTCGTTAGATTTTTATATGTTTAGATTGAATAATTTTATATGTGATTGTAATTATTTGATTTAATTATTAAATTTTAAAGAGATATTTTTATTAAACTTATGTTTTATTTTTTTGCTCTAAGATTTGTTAATTAATTTAATTTAAATGATATATTTCAAATCATTTACTTATGATTATTCATTGTTAAATCCGTTTTAAAACATATACGGACACTTGTGTTTTTGTGCTAACCATTTTACATTTAATTTAAGAACGTATCTAATTGACGGAAAACTTGACGGAAAACTTATTGAAACATTAGTCTGAAAATCGTTCGTGTTAATTTTAAAAACTGTGAAAACAGAACAAATGTTTGTAAGTAAAATATATTGAAGTAGTGTACTAGAGAGAGTTAAATGATCTAATAGATCAGTTATGATTTTAACTTAAATTATTTTCACAAAAAAATATCGCATATTATTCTCTTATTACATCAATAAAGTTAATACAACCCATTTTGTGTCAAACAAATAAATACACAATTCTGAAAAACAAAAAAAAGAAGATACAGAACATGATGATATGAGACAAACACGATCAGTCAGTCATAACTCACAAGCACACACAACAAAGCTGAAGCTCTAGTTTTGCAAATTTCACATTTTTAATTTGGAATAGCTACACAATCTTGATTAATAATTGGACAGTAGTATAATCCTTCTTTCCTGCATAAGTAAAAAAATAATAAATCACAAAAATTGTAGAATATTGATTTATCAATTGAACTGTTTTTAGTACTTGTAACAGACGAATTTCGCAGCTAAATTTCTGAAATGGGTTTACTTGTTCAACCAAATGCACAGTTTATCATTTTATGGCAGAATTATTTGGTTCTTTTAGTCTTTCCTATGTAATATTAAGTATCCCGAAGAGCCGATCTGGTGTAGATATATAAATTATTTTGGCATATATATTTATGTTTAATCTTGTTAATTAATTATGTTTATAAAATGTAGAAAAAGAAACAGAGGTCAGAGTTCATCCCCTTTTAGGAATCATCAATAGGCCAAAGATTTAAAACACTTGAGATATTGTAAAGAGCAAAACAAACATTATCACATATCAACAACATACAGAATCTGCAAATTTGTATAAAAGGTAATAAGTTTTGCAAGTATTTAGTTGTACAATCCCAAATGGTAAAAATGTCGTAAAATTCTTTTGTTCTTGTAAAAGGTGATGTTTGGTCCTCTCGTTATAAAAGATGTTTTTAAGTCATTTTATTAGTAAAAAATATATTTTAAAGTAAAGTGAGAAACATGGCAGATAAGTTAAAACATATTTTATAATCTATGTGATTAAATAACACAATTATTTAATTATGAAATCACCTTGAATCATCTGCGTTGCAGAACATCAAATATTCCACAACAGTTTCTCCATGAAGTTGGATGCAGGGGGCGTCCAGTGACAGATACATTAGACTGTTGAACAAGTTCAAACACATAAGTAGACTATCAAATAAAAATACTCTTATAGAAAAAAGAATGAACCAAAACAATAGACAATGAACAATCTTGTCTTATTCTCATAAAGCCTCACTTACTGGATTTGTAGTGTCTTCAAGAATCTCATGCTTCTCAGATTCATGATCACCTGCATTACTTGATTCAATATATTTATTCTCTCTAACCTTATCAACAGTACCTGATGATGCCCCTGCATTATTATTGTGTTCCAAGTCTGTTCCCTCAATTGTCTTCTTCTCATCAGGTGAAGACAAATCTGTTTCTTCAGTTCGTCTCAGTGTCTCAGCAGCATCTATACCAGCAATAGGAGAAGATTCGTTAGGCAATTTTGTTTCCTCAACAGACAATCCATTACTTTCACCTAAAACTGATGATGTTTTTCCTTCAATTCTCTCTAGAAAAGACTCATCAATATTCTCAAAATTAGGATTCTCCTTAATTTCTTTTGGATCTGAAACAGCACTCTCTATTGGAGGTTCATCAACAGCCTCATCCAAATCAATGCTTTCAACAATCGATTCAGATACATATTTCTCCTCAACCATTTCTCTGGAGCCTTCCACTTGATGACTTTTCTCTTCCTTTGAGATAGAATCATTGTTATCAGCAGTATCGTCATCCTCATCACCAATGTCTATTTCCTTGATGAATTCAACCAAATATTTGGAGTCTTCAATCACCACCGCTTTGTTATCATCATCTTGCGATTGATGTAATTTTATCTCTTTGGATTCTTCCAATTTTCCATTTGAAAAATCACCCATTTCTTTTCTCTTTGTAAAAAGTATCAGACCTTTTGCTCTCTGCTTTTTAAACAAATTGATAGTGGTCAGAGTCGCTATGAGTAAGTAGTTAGAGAACCAATTTCAAAATCTCCTACTTCAATGTTTTGATATCATGCACAAAAATAAGAATTAAATTATAATTAAAAGTCTTTATTATTGAAGGTGCGTTGTGAAATCAATTTTTTTAAAATTTAAGTTATTAAAATAATAATTAATTACAAAAGTTAGTTTTAAATACTTATTATAATTCAATAATTATAATTACAAATTAAATTTATTTAAAAATTTAATAAAAATTGAGGGAATGAGAATTGAGAAAAAGAAAGAAAGAAAAGGACATATGAGTTGAAAGACAGGTGAAGAATGATGGACTTGTTTGATTTTCTTGGCAGATTTTGATTGTCTTCACTCTTCAGGCATGGGCGTGAAGACTAGTAGTTGTTGACTATTAAAATAAAGAAAGACCGGTAGATTTAAATAGATTTTATTTATGTATCGTAGTAAATTAAGAAAAAGATACGTTTTCTTGTCACTGGTTACTTTAACGTTGATGAAAAAAAAAACATTTCATCTCTCTCTCTCTCTCTTATTGTAGCTAACGGCTTTGAAACGAAACGGTCCTTGTATAACTTTTGAAGGGTTTCGTTACACTTTTACACAAACTGAAAAGGACTTCCAACTTGGAATTGTTATGGAAGGGCAGGAGTTTTGAAAATAACGTATCGTTATCTTAAATCATCGTAGGAAAATAAAAATTACATGTTTAAATATGAGTTGCCTTATTATTATCGTAATTATTAATGATAACGATATTAAAATATAATTAATATTAAAAATAAAATAAATATTTTATATATTTTTACTATTTGAGTGATAAAAATCATTCTAACAATATTATTACTCTAAAATAATCATAAATAAAATTTAACTAATTAAAAAAAAAGTTAACTTCTTCTACTCGCCTAATATCCAGAAAATGAGTGAAAAATAAAATATTTATCCTTATCTCACCTCATATTATAAAATATCTATTTTCGTTTTTTGTTATTATTTTTTATTTGATCTTCGTCTTTATCTTCGTTCATATAATTTTAAGAAGATTATTTATGTTAAAAAAAAGTTAACAATCTTAATATCAATGAAATTTACATTTATTTTTATACATACACGTATTATATTATGTTATAGGTCAAAATTATATTCTTATATAAAAATATTAATTTTTACACACATTTTCTACTATGTTATTATGAATTAAAATTATTTTTGAAATTAAAAAATAATTCATTTTTAAATAATATTAATACTATGATATGTATCATAATATAAAATATATGAGTATACATTTGTGTTATAAAAGTTTTCATTTCGTTAATCAAGCTAACCAAGTTATAGTTAAGTAACAAATGGGGTATATGAGGGATTAAAAATGGTATAAGCTTATGATTCAAAACAAATGGGAGACATTATACTTACATCCCACACACACCCTTAAATGCAGGCCCCAAACATTTTAAACCATTAAACAATTTATAATATAATATAAAAAAATTTGTCATCCACCAAATACATCCCCCACTTTTCCATATCAATGCTAAAAACAACTACTGGCATTAACCATACTTCCATCAGTATTGCCAAACCTTCAACAATAAACCCAAATCATATAATTATTTAACAATAATACTTTTATTTATTTTAAAATAAAAAACTAAGACACCCAAATAGTAAAAACAATTAAGAGGAATTAAAAATATATTTACCAACTCTATTTTTTTATGTTTTTTTATTTTTTATTTTGATAAATGTTTGATAAACTAGATGTACACGAATAAACACATGTTTTGGTTAAGAAGGTGCAAACATTTTCAAAATATTCAACAAATGTTTAGAAACCTTAATTGAATATTTTGAAAATGTTCGAACTTAGTTTATCAAACATACATCAATTCATAAAAATAAAAAAAATAAAAAAAATATCTTTATTTTTTAGTTTTTTAGCATTTGAATATCTAAGTCTTCGTTTTAAAGTAATTAAGAAATACAATGATTAAATAATTATATGATTTGAGTATAGGATAGTAGGTTTTGATATTAGTGGTGATGGTGAAATCATGTTAGATGTTTAATATTTGTTTTATCATTTTAAAGAGAAAAAGTGGAGATATATTTGATGAATGGTAAGTATTATTTTTTTTATGATCATATTTTCAGTTATTTAAATGATTTAAAATATTTGTGATATATATTTAAGTATATGTGTGAGATGTAAGTAGAATGCCTTATAAATAATAAATTTGGATAGAGTCAATAATTAAAATATATATTTTAAATAAAAAATATTAACTTATTAATAATATTTTATTATTATCATATTTTCAGTTATTTAAATGATTTAAAATATTTGTGATATATATTTAAGTATATGTGTGAGATGTAAGTAGAATGTCTTATAAATAATAAGTTTGGATAAAGTCAGTAATTAAAATATATATTTTAAATAAAAAAATATTAACTTATTAATAATATTTTTTTATTAATTATTAGAGATTTGATGCTACTTGATAGAAAAATGTTTTATTCCATAAATAAGTGTATCTGATTTTGCAAATGCGCGATGGGCCGAAGGAAACCAGCCCAATAGTACGGCCAGGTCCATTTTAGTGGGCAAATGGCAAACAGAGCAATTTCCGAAACGGACCGTAGCTAGCTCTGACCTGAGAGACAGTGTCTCTACCAAACATACCTTTGGTTGTTTGGACGAAAAAAAAAAAATAAAGTTGGCGGGATGGTGCAAATCAAACTGCACGCTTTCTCGTGATTCGTGCAAAATCCTAAACACTCACGGAAGAGAAAAAGCGCAAAAGACAAAACACACAGGAATATACAGTTGAGTCTGTTCCTCTCTCTTTAGCCCTCTGCTTCACATTTGTTATAAGAGAGAGAAAGAGAGGGATCCAAACGAAGGAAAGTTTCGGTAAATGAAAAGGAGTTTCCTTGTTGGAATACAATCAAAGGCTTTCTTAGATGTCACTTGCTATCTCATCATCACAATCTCATTCTTATGGCTTTTCGTATCCCTTCTCATGGAAACTTCTGTTCTTGGACTCCCTTTTCTTTTTCTCAAGGTAACTCTAACATCTATCCCCATTACCCAACCCCTTTTATCTTTGGTTTTTATTTTTTTAATCAAAAGAGAATAATCTTTTGCTTTCATTTTTTTCCCCATATAATACAAGTTTCTATCTTTCATTTTCACATATTTTTAATTGTTCTCCCCTCTTAAATATTGTTCTTTTTGTGACATTGTTATCATTTTGCTCGGGGAAGAGACGGGTTTATTTATTTGGGTCTCAACTGTTCAAGCTACAAGATGTAGATGTTTATTATCGATTGTTGAATCCTTATGTCCTTACTTATCTTCATTTCATTTGGTAAAATACAGAAACTATGTCAAAATGTGAGATTTTGAGATTGATAGGAGGAATATTGGATTTCTACGGTTTGAAAGTAACTAGGTATAACTCTTTTGCGGTAGATTAGGAAATGTTACAAATGTACTAATGCAATACAACTGGAGATTAAAGAGGGGGTAATTTACTAGAGGAAATAAGGATAACATTTTATAACAATGAATTTGATAGATTATTTCAACTGGGCATTCCTGATTCATATGACATGCAGATTTTGATTACGAAGGTTTTACTTTATGAAGGTTCGGTAAAATATTTAACATAGATGATAAGAAATGGTATGAGCTAAGGGCTTTGAGTCTTTGAAAAATCACAACCTATAAGACTGTCAAGCTTGAAAACCAATTTCATATTGTTTCTCAATTGGGAGTATTATGATGTTATGAAAACAGAGGTTTACGTTCAGATTTGGGACATGATCAACCAACATCAATTATTGATGTACTTAGTGAAATGGCTTATATGTTTGGCCATTGAATTTGAAATAACTGTATGTATATTATACTATTGTCAAGTGCAGTCGAAGTTACACTCGAAATAAATCAGCAGTTATGCAGAAGTCCTGTGTGTCTTAGTTAGAAGTCATCTTTTTGATTGTTTTATTTTATTTTTATCTTTCTTTCTTTGTATGGCTATAACAATCTATTCTGATTGTTTGGTTGTATGGTCTTATGGATTATGGGAGATGCTTGGCAGAGACTTACCTGGTTCTTTTATGAAAACATGATGTGCTTCTTCATTCATAGTTGAACTAAATGCTGCCTCAGAACTAGAAATGTTAATTGAAATATACCATACCATCCCACATCTTATTTAATGATCCAAATGGGTTCATCGTACAAAACTGCACATCCTAATTAATCCATTCCAACTTATCCCATTCAAGGTCTAAAAGATGGAAATGGGTACTAAGACGGTTGCCTCAAATCTGGCAAGGCATAAGCCTCAAGACAATGTCATGCGTAAACCTCATTTAAAATCGAAAAAAATACATAAAATTATTAGTAATCTATTATAGAGTAAAAATACACTAAAAGTTAAGCCAAATCATAAAGTATAAAGTCACAAACTATATAATTAAATATCTAAATCACAAGTTAAAATTAAAATAAAATCACAAAATAAGTTTCAAAATGAATCACAAATAAATCACAAAATAGTTTCCTCCTCTCATTAGTACTCTCATGTAAGTCATTGTTAATTTCTTTCTCTTCATCTCTTAAGTGTACTAATTCAAACTCTCACTCATCACTCATTAGTACCATTGTCTCTATTGACTTTATCATTCATTGAATCATCATCATATCTAATTCCAATGTCTTGTTCATCTTTATCCGCCAATTCCTCTTCTTTATTGCTACATATGTTTCTATCTTTTTGGAGTTTTTTTTCATTTTCATTTTCATTTTATTTTGTTATTTTCATTTAATAGGTTAATGAGCTTTATACATACACATGACCTAGATTAAAAACAAACACAATTTGGCACTTTATAGTCAAGAAAGAGGCATAAGCCTGATGTTGCTTCCAGGTCCATAACCTCAAGGCGTAAGCTTCAAATTAAGTAGAGGAGGCGCTAACCCCAAGGCTCCTATCAGCCGCCTCACCTGAAGGCGCCTCCTAAGTGCGTTTTTTGTAACCTTGATCCCATTTCATTTGGGATGTATACTAACTAATGGTCCTCACTTTAATCTTTCTTATTACAAAGAATCATGTGCCTATTTAGGACAAATGGATAAACCAAATTGTCCTATCCTATTACCATTACATCCCACCATGGAAGTAGATGGGACAAGATGAGATGAACTGTTAAAATTAATGGATAATACCATGTGTTAATGGAACTTTGTATCCCAATTTATACCTCTATTCTTTTTTATTGAAACTTACACCTCTACTTAAAACTATAAAAGGGAGGCAAGGTTTATACATCAAAGTTTCTCACGCAAGCATGGTTGAACGTTACTTCAAGTTCTCTTAAGTGTGGAGAAAGTGTTGTACTAATTTACACCTTTTTGACTGTAACTTACTCTACTAAAAACTATAAAAGGGAGGCAAGGGTTAACATCAAAGTTTCTCACATAAGCATGGTTGAAGGTTACTTGAAGTTCTCTCTATGGAGAAAGTGTTGTCTATAGTAATTTTAAGCTCATTATTTTTTTTACACTAACTCGACTGTTCTATGTTCTCTTTTCCTATTTTCAGTATCAGGTTTAGAGATAGCTGTAATGTTTGTAAAGGAGTCAACTGTGAATGCTGTATAGCACTACTGGGATACGTAAATCAATGAGTGCTCATTGGAGTAGGGAGTGAAGCAAGTGGTCCGTGAAACATATCAAAGATTCAAAAATGGTATTTCGTAGAAAATATTATGCTGATGTTAACGTATTCTGGATAAATGTATTTGTTGTGTTGAAAATTTTGTATCCATTCTTTTTGTAATTGCCTAATGCGTGACTGTAATGCCTAGTGTCAAGAACTGATGTACTTAATCATGCAAGCCAATTTCAGAGGGTAGTCATTAGAAAAGCTTACTGCTTATAGAATGCTAATCGACCAGTAATCTTGAACTCTCGACAGAAGTTTACAAACCACCACCACCACCATTGCAGGTTGTTAGAATAAAAATGAAAGTATCTCACACTGCTTAAGAATAACACTAGTGTATTGGGTTAACCTTTTGGAACAAGCTGCCGTTGGTTCTTATGGACTCTACAAAGAACAGTAAGAATTGTGCTTGTATCATGTATTTTATCACTAGAGTCTAGAACATAAACAATAATAATGAAGCAGAGGGGTCAACCAAAGCAATAGGGAAGCAGAACAATAATATTGAGAGAAATTTTCAAGTTTGACAATTGAGACAAACTATGAAACAATTTATTTAAAGTTTAACAATTGAATACTGAAAAGAATCAAAGAATTTATGGTAACATGTTTAAATTGAAGTACGACAAAGCATTGAGTATTGAATATCGATGTCTACTAATCTTTTTTAGAAATTTTCTTATCTTGCACTTGGTTGGAAGACCTTGAGGGAAGTGATTGAGGTCATCGCAGTAATTGTAAACCATGTGCTTCTGGTGCACCCATCGGATTCTGTTTTGTCCTGCAGTGCCAAGTTTATGATCCTGCCAAGCACTGCCCTCTGACAATGTTGACGATGTAGAAACATAGGAAGATAAACTAACACAAGCATTGGCCTTGAAGTTTCTAAAATAGGCATTGAAAGGTGCTTTACTCCAGTCAGTCTTCACATACCCTCATTTGGTTGCCCAATCATCAGCATTCCACTAACTTGCATATAACCTCATGGCGTTTCTGCTCGGAAATGGGACACCACTTGACTCCAAACTGTTGAACACCCTAATTGGAATGTTATCCACCAAAAAACTGCATATATGGATTTTCCTTAAATTAGTCGATTTGAATAAAGGATAAGAAAGATAAAATATGAACTTAAGGATTATGATATTTTGCATTGCACTCACACCTCTGCATAGGAGCTATTTATTTTTTCACTTCAAATATTTTCATATTTTCTCTATTTTATTACCCTGTAGCTTAAATTTATTCTCTAGAGAGAAAAAGTAGCTTCCAAATTATTAGTGTTCCAGTTATATCCCCCGAAATTATCAAACAATAAATTATTTTTGTCTTTGAATCCTAAGGTCCAATTTTATCTGAAAACTAAGAATTCTCACGTGTTTGAAGAAAGTATATCTCCAAAACAAAACAAAAATTCCTTTAAGTTAGGTGAGTTCGAGTTTTGTTATGGAAATTACTATCGAAGACATAATATTTAAAAACTACTTTTATTTTGATTGAATATTAGTTTTAAAAGTAACAAATTAGTGGCATAAATTAGAAAAATTAATAACTTAATTTATGAAATAATTTAAGTAAATTAATGACTTAATTTAAGATTTAAATTATGACACAATTTAAGAAAATGAAACCTTGTTTCATCTATAAATAGTAAAAGTTTATGCATCGAAGAACAAGATAAAAATAAAAATAAAAATTAGAGAGAGTATAAGCAAACTCAAAGAGAGAAAATACTTAGTTAGTTTAAGAGTTTTTTCGTGAATTTGGGAAAACACTTAAGAGATATTATTAGTGAGGAAATCTGTATCTATATTCTGTATATTTCCTACTCAGTTCAATAATATATTTTGCCTCCCGTGGACTTAGGCGAATTGTCGAACCACGTAAATTTTGTATGTATTCTTTTACTGCTTTGATATATTCATATACTCATATTTATTGTTTTCGTGCACAACAAATTGGTATCAAAGTCAAATAGAGCATTATTATATATCAAATTGAAGCTCTCGATGAGACGAACACAACGGTGAATTCTGTATATTTCCTACTCAGTTCAATAATATCTGGTGCCTCTCGTGGACTTAGGCGAATTACCAAACCACGTAAATTCTGTATGTATTCTTTTACCGCTTTGATATATTCATATACTCATATTTATTGTTTTCGTGCACAACAAATTGGTATCAAAGTCAAATAGAGCATTATTATATATCAAATTGAAGCTCTCAATGAGACGAACACAACGGGGAAAGAATTTCTCAAATCGAAAGTCAGAATCACTGTCAGAAGTCGTCAAAGTTCTACTGCCAACAATTGAGTTGAACCGAGTCAACTCAGGCACTAGTGATATTTGGACCAAGTTGGTCCATTTTTCATCCGTTTTCAGCTGAGTTGGACATATTCCTAACTAATTGGACCATTTTGGATTCAACTGTGGACTCCGTTTTTTTCAAATAAGGTATAAAATTTGGAAAAACATTTTTTTAAGTTGTAAGTGAAAAAATTTTGTTAACTGTTTGTACTTATGGCTGATAAAAGAGAGATCGAAGAAGGTGAAAAAGATGACCTTAGAATTTCTAGCAAACCAAGTTGTTCAAATCAAAGAACTATGTTGTCTAACGCAAAGTTTGTGGTGGAGAAATTCGACGACATCAATAACTTTGGCATGTGACAATGTGAAGTATTAGATCTATTGTTCCGAGAAGAATCTAATATAACCTTGGAAACCAAGTCAGGAGATTATTCAAATGAAAATTGGAATTATGTCAATCGAAAAGCTTATGGCACAATTCGACTATGCTTAGGAAAAGATCAGAAGTACTTTGTCATGAAAGAGAATGTAGCCAAAGTTCTTTGGAAGAAACTAGAGGACAAGTACATGACGAAAAGTATTGAGAACAGACTCTACTTGAAGAAGAAACTTTTCCATTTCTAGTACAAGAAAGGTACCCATATGATTGAGCACTTAGATAATTTCAATAAAATTTTGGCCGATCTGCAAAATTTAAATGTTAAAATTATCGATGAAGATAAAGCTTTGTTGTTGCTGAATTCATTACGTGAGAGCTATGAGCATTTAACCACAACCCTATTATATGGAAAATATGAGGTTAAGTTCATAGATGTTTCAAATGCTTTGGTAAATAACGAGTACAGAAAGAAGGATCAACATAATCACAAAGACTCGATATCAGAAGCATTGATGGTAGCCAAAGGTAGGACGAACAATAAAAAATTTGGCGGATCAAATAATAAGGGGCGATCCAGATCAAATTCTAGAGGAGAGTCATCCAGAAGACGTCCTATGAAGGACGAGTGTACCTATTGTCACCAGAAAGGGCACGGAAAGAAAGATTCCCAAACAAGGATGAGTCAAATGCAAATGTTACATATAAGGCCGATGAAGAGGAAGAATCATCCTTTTTAGTTTCATCATTAGAAACCTACTCAGATAAGTGGATCCTTGATTTTGGATGTTCTTATCATATGTGTCCAAATATACATTGGTTTTCGAGTTTTGAAGAGTTCGATGGAAGAGCTGTGCTTATGGGAAATGGAAACGCTTGTTAGACAAAAATGATCAAAGCAATACGACTAAAGATTCACGATGGTACAATCTGAAAACTTAAAAATGTAAGGTATATTCCTGACCTAAAGAAAAATCGTATTTCTTTAGGTGTTCTAGATTCTGATGGTTATAAGGTAACATTGAAAAATGGAGTCTTGAAAGTTGTACGAGGTGAATTTGTAGCGATGAATGGTACTTGGAAGGCGAACATGTATTTCCTAGATGGGAGTACAATTACAGGAAGAGCAAATGTCTCAAGCAGTTATGAAGAAAAGACAAATGATTCTTCCTGCCTATGGCACATACGCTTAGGGCATGTCAGTTAAAAGGCTTTGCAAGGCTTAATGAAGCAAGGCCTTTTGAAAGGTGTCAAGACTGGAAAGTTTGATTTTTGTGAGCATTATATAATGGGAAAACAAACAAGAGTCAAGTTCGACACTACCATTCATCATACTAAGGGATCTCTTGATTATATTCACACGGATGTCTAGGGACCTTCCAAGAATGCTTCACTTGGAGGTAAACACTAGTTTGTAACTTTTATTGATGATTTCTCTAGATATGTCTGGATATACACTATGAGTCACAAAATGAAGTTATAGATATCTTTCTTAAATGGACAAAAATGATCGAGACTTAGACAAGAAGGAAAATTAAGAGACTCAGGTATGATAATGGTGGCGAGTACACATCAGATCCCTTCTTCAAAGTTTGTCAAGATGAAGGGATAATCAAACATTTTTATATTCCTCGTACACCACAGTAGAATGAAGTTGCAGAACGAATGAATCATACTTTGGTTGAGAAAGTTTGATGTATGCTATCTCAATCCAAATTAAGCAAGGCTTTTTGGGTTGATGCTTTGTCATGTGCAACTCATATAGTCAACAGACTTCCTATGACTACATTAGATGGGAAAACTCCTAAAGAGGTATGGTCTGGACAACCTCCTTCTGATTATAATTCATTGCAAATATTTGGAACCCTGCATATTTTCATGTTAGTGAATCCAAACTGGATCCTAGAGCAAAGAAAGTTGTTTTATGAGGCTTTAAGGAAATAGTTAAAGGATTTTGACTTTGGTGTGGTGAATCCAAAAAGATCATTTTAAGCCGAGATGTCACATTCAACTAGTTTGTTATACTGAGATAGAAAAATTCAGAGAAAGAGAATAAAATTCCAAATACTCTTTCTAAGGTGATACTTGAGACTCTAGAAGATCCAGAAAAGATTGTACCGACTACCGATCGTGGTGAAGATGAAATTGATGATCAAGAAGAGATCTCAGTTGAGGTGGAGGTTCTCTCACCATCACCACCGATCAATCAACAACCATAATCTATTGCCACTACTAGACTAAGAAGGGAGATTAGAAAGCCTATCAGATACATAGACATGGTAGCATTCATACTTTCAGTAATTGATGATGATGTCACATACACTTACAAAGGGTTGATAGTATGAAGTGGAAGATGACAATGGATGAAGAGATGAAGTCTCTACATCAGAATCAGACTTGGGAGTTGGTTCAACTTCCCAAAGGAAAGAAAACTATTGACTACAAATGGGTCTATGCCAAGAAGGAAGGTGTTCATGGTAAATACAACATCAGATACAAAGCTAGACTAGTAGCAAAAGGATATACTCAGAAAGAAGGAATAGACTACAATGAGGTATTCTCTCCTGTTATTAAGCATTCTTCTATTCAGATACTATTGGCTTTGGTAGCACAGTTTAATCTTGAGTTAGCTCAACTCGATGTCAAAACAGTTTTTCTACATGGTACTTTGAATTAAGAGATCTATATGTCTCAACCCGATGGCTTCAAAGTTCCAGGACGTGAGAATTAAGCTTGTAAGCTGAGCAAGTCATTTTATGGTTTGAAGCAATCACCGCGACAGTGGTACAAGCGCTTTGATGGCTTCATCAGAGAGAAAAAGTACATACGTAGACAATTTAATAATTTTGTATACTTTCGAAAATCCAAGATGGTACCTTCATTTATTTACTCTTATATGTTGATGATATGTTGATTGAATCTAAAAGTAAGGTGGTGATCAACAAACTGAAGGCTCATTTGAGTTTAGAATTGGAAATGAAAGATCTTGGAAAAGCTAAGAAAATTCTTGGGATGAAAATCACAAGAGATAAAGTTGCAAGCATAGTCTGTCTCACACAGACTCAGTATCTAAAGAAACCATTACAAAGGTTTGACATTGATGAAAAAACCAAACTAGTAAGTACATTGCTTGCTCCTCACTTTCAGTTGAGTGTACTGATGTCACCTAGCACTATCGATGAGAAAAGCAAATTGAGCATGTTCCATATGCAAATTTCGTTAGTGCCTTGATGTATGCAATGGTTTGCACCAGACCTGATATTTCTCACGCTATTAGTATGGTGAGTCGGTACATGCATAATCCCTATAAAGGACACTGGTAAGCAGTGAAGTGGATTCTACAGTACATCTATGGTACTGTGGATATTGGTTTGAAGTTTGAGAAAGACAAGACTGAAGGCAAACACTTAGTTGTATATGTGGATCCAGACTATGGTGGAGATCTGGATAAGCATCGATCTACAATTGGTTATGTGTTCATAATGGTAGGAGTACCAGTTTGTTGGAGATCAACATTGTAGTCAACTATAGCTTTGTCTACTATAGAGGTAGAATATATGGTTGTAACAGAAGCATTCAAAGAAGCTATCTGGATTCTCGAATTGACCAATGATTTGGGTATTGTTCAGAAGAATGTGGATATTTTCTACGACAGCCAGAATGCCATTTGTTTGGAAAAGAACCAAGTTCATCATGGTCGTACCAAGCACATCGATGTTCGATTTCAGTTTTTTCGGGAAATCGTCGATGAAGGGAATGTTATACTTTAGAAAGTCAGAACTACAGATAACCCCGCAGATATGCTTACAAAGGTAGTTATAGGGATCAAGTTTCAATACTACTTGAACTTGATCAACATCTCTCGAGCTTAGAGCGCCTATGACGCATTTAGAGGCAACGTTATGAAATTTTTCACCAAGGTGGAGATTGTTGAATATTGGCTTAAAAGTAACAAATTAGTGGCATAAATTAGAAAAAAAATTGTGGCATGATTTAAGAAAATTAGTGGCATAATTTAAGAAAATTAGTGACATAATTTAAGGAAATTAGTGGCCTAATTTAAGAAAAGAGAGTCTTTTTTCATTTATAAATAGGAAAGAGTTCATGCATTAAAGAACAAGGCAAAAATAAGAAAAAATTAGAGAGAGTATAAATAAACTCAAAGAGAGAAAATATTTAGTGAGTTTAAGAGTTTTTTTTGTAAGTTTGAGGAAACACTATTATTAGTAAGGAAATTTGTATCTATATTCTGTATATTTCTTACTCAGTTCAATAATATCTGGTGTCTCCTGTAGACCTAGGCGAATTGTTGAATCACGTAAATTCTTTGTGTGTTTTTTTAACACTTTGATATATTCATATATTATTATTTATTGCTTTCGTTAGTAACAATTTTAATATTTGAAAAAGTTTTGGAACAAAATGATTAACACGTTAAAAAGTAAAACTGAACATAATTATAATATTATTGAATAAATAACTTATAGGGTAGTTTTCTGTCTATCTATAATATTATACTTTTATAATAAATATATATATATATATATATATATATATATATATATAAAAGTATAAAATTAAGCTATTATCATATTAATAATCATAAATTATATTATATGTATTTTTTTAATATAATATAATACATTTTTATTTTAAAACAAAAAAGCAAGCTAAAATGCATATAGGGAGATAGCTTATCACCTTTGACAAAATTAACGTGTCTAAAATATTAGAGTTCTTAGTTTTTTAAAATATACAATTTTGTTATTAATCTATATTATATATAAGAGTTTAAATTATGTTTTATAAAATTTTAAACAAAAAACACTCCTATATTTTATAATATTGACTATAATTTTCATAATAATTATATAATTTATTTAAAATTTTATTTTATATTAATTAAATAATAAATTATTAATATTTAAATATTGATATTTTTTAAGAAATCTATTTAAAATAAGCGTAAATGTTCAAGGCAATGCTAAAGTTTCAAGATCATAACAACGATAAATTATAATAAAATTTAATATAAAATTGTTTTTAATATATTAATAAATTACTTGCAAATTATGTATTCATTACTAGAAATTAAATATGATAATTTGAATCACACTTAAAAGAATTTTAAACAAAAATATTATTATATTTTAAATTAATTACATATCTTGTACTTTATATCCTATTTTAACTATAAGAAAATAAATTAAGTTGAACATCTTACTTAAAATTATTTTTATATAATTAAGGAGTCTACTTTCTTAATAAACATATTATATTTGTGTTTTTTTATAACTTATCTCTTATTAACTCAAATACTAGCCGTTATTTTTTGTTAGGTGATTTTTTGAAATAATCACTTAAGTTCAATAATTGTTTTAATCATAATTTAATAGTTTTAAAAAAGTGACATGATAGCTGTAAATAATTAATTTTATGTTTTTATTCAATTTTTTTATTTAAAAAAATACTTTAACAAATATTCATATTAAAAAAATTAAAATTAAAATTATTAAAATGAAGTTGCTATAAGAAGCAACAAAAGGTGCTTTACTTCAATCAGCCCTCACTTTTTCACTTTGTGTTGCCCAATCATCAGCATTCCACAAACTTGAGATAACGTGGTTTGTTTGGATATGGTACCCAATTGATTCTAAATTATTAAATACCTTAATTGGAATTTCATCTACTAAAAGTCTACAAAGTAGTAATTTGCATATTGTTTATAATTACATAGATGAGTACTTCAATAGTATTACAACAACTGAAAAATGTATTGATCCGTGTAGAAAAAAACTACATTCTCCGTTTGATCATGTCCTTAAACTTTGTGTGTTTATGTCATCTCACTCTTTTTTTTTTTTTTTTGATATATATGTACATTTACATTGTACCCCCTTATTCCATCGGATTTGATGATTTTAAGAACGGATATGCATAGACAAACAAATTTTTGAATATAATATTTGTTAAATTATATGTAAGTTACATACATAAAATATAATTATGTTATACCTATATTTTAAATTTTAGATTTTTAATACTCAATATCTCAATGTACAAACTCAATCATTTGAATATATTTTCATTAAAATAAAATATATATAGTATATTTTTAATTAAAAATAAATATTAATTAAGAATAAACTAATACTATATTTTTGATCACTTCTAGATATAAATCTTAAATCCGTAACCAGTTGATTTATACATAATTTACGTTTTTAAGGAAAAAAATCAAGGGTAACAAGTTAAAATTACATGGAACTTTCTATTATATAGAATATTTTTCTCTATATATTGTACATATTGATTTATGGATATGCTAATATGGAATTAAAAGTTAAATCTCTCACAAAATGGGTTGAAATCCAGCCTAAAAATACTTTTGTGAGTGTTGTAGATTATAAAAGTTAAGTTTTAATATTTCATTAAACTAATTGTTAACTATATATTATTGAAAAATGTATAAAAGTATAACCGGTTTTCTCTCATTGTTTAAGTTTTTAAAATAATTGATATCTAATAATTATATATAATAATATATATGATATTAGAGTTAGAGATCATATCATTAATACCCATTTAATTACAATAATAAAATTATAAGTATTTATTATGTATTGTGTATAAAGTCATAATTTGTGATGGAGTGATAATATATAAAAATATTATTTGTTATTCTCCTAATAGCTTAAGTCTTGTTGGGAGAGTTGATCAATAACTACTTCTAACATAATATCATAGCTAGAGATATGTTCAAATTCTAGAGTTAATTTTTCAATCATTTCTAATATATATTTTGTTTGTGATTTAAAAATTATTATCAAAATTAAGTATATAATTTGAAAAAGTATTTAAATATTTGAGTTTTACTTGAAAATTTTAAATTTAAGTTAAATTTTGCTAATGAATTCAAAAATGATTATTTAGATATTCATAATCAAAAGTGTCAACACACAAGGCGGATTAGTTTATCTCACTTGAATTTAGGTCATTTTAAGTGAGTTATAGCTCAACTCATCTCATCTAATCTAATTTTTAAATGAATTAAACTTAACTGAGTTGAACTCCTTAAGAGCAATTGATTTAAAAAAAAAATTGTAATCATATTTTTTTTTTTTTTGAAATAGATTGAATCATTTAATTTTATGCAAATTTATGATATTAGATAGACTGACTTATTAATTTTGTTAAACATTTATACAATTTTATGATATTAGTTAGATAATGATGTGGTGATTATATTTTAATTAGTTAAATAAAGAAATTAATAGTTTATGTTTGTTGATTAATAAAGAAATTGATTGTTTAGATAATCAACACCTCATTCTATACTTCTAGTCATAATTTATTTTTGAATAGTTTTTTAAAGAATATAAAAAATTGTAGCTTATATTTCGTTAAGTTTAGTTTTGGACCCGTGTGGTATATAATAAATCAACAAAATAATTATTTATAAAAAATATATTTATTTTAAAAATATTTTAATATTTATTTGTGTGTGAAAAAAGTAATGAAATAGTAAAACATGAGAATAACCAATATACTAGTTATTCCCACTTTTGTTTATAATTATAATTATAAAAACTTTATTTGTTTGAGGGACATTTTGGTATTTAATTATAATATAAATAAATAAATGAATTTATTTTAGAGATATTTTGATATTTATTTATGTGTAAAAAAGAAGTTATAAAATAATGGAGCATGAAAATAACCAATATATGGTTCATTGTTCATTCCTTCTTATATATAGTAATAGATAATTATAAAAAAAATTATTTTAGAGATATTTTTATATTTATTTGTACAAAAAAATAGCTTAATAGTGGAGGCAGAGAATAACTAATGTATTATTCATTAATTATTTATATTTTCATAAATTATTATAAATATAGTATTTATTTTTAAAATAATTTAGTATTTATTTGTACGTAAAAAAGAAGAGTAACTAATATATTATTCACCGGTTATTTTTTTAATATATAATGATAGATAATTATAAATATATATATATATAGGGGTATTTTGGTATGCATTAATAAATAAAAAGTTTATTTATTTTAGAAATATTTTGTTATTTGTTTATGTGTATAAATAAAAATGTATTTATTTTAAAGATAATTTGATATTTATTTGTGAATAAAATAAAAAATATATTTATTTAAAAAAAAATTAGTATCAGGTTTAAAAAAAGTAATGAATTTGAAGAACGGAAAATTATAAATGTAAAGATAAGTAAAGATTCAAGCCAAAAAATAACAACAACAAAAAAACATATAGAGGAAGAAAAGAGAGAGAGAGAAAAGAAAAAGGAAATCACGGATAACAACCAAAAGTTATAGGATTTTTATATATAAAGATAAAAATTTAAAAACATTTTTGACATTTTATTTAAAATTGTATTGAAAAGTATTTTCATCAAACTCTTATTTCTTATTTTTTCTGTTTTTTAAAATTAATTTATATTTAAAATTTTATATCCTATAACGTAACTGACCCTAAGTTATTGTAATTAACGACTAAAATGGGTATTATAATTATAGACACATTTTTCAATATTTTTGTCCTAATGTACATAAAATAGCTTATTACGGAAAGAATAGAAGAATTCAACTATAAATAATTTAGTTTTTAAGATTTAAATTTTATTATTTAGCATCAATAAAAAATATTATTAATACGTTAATATTTTTCTGGTTTAAAATATAATTTCTAATTATTATCCTAATTTTTTAAAATATTTTATTTTTAATTATAAATAACACCTATATTAATTTTGAAATTATTATTTGTAATAGTTATAAATATGGATAAAATTATAAATTTCGTGAGATTTTTTTATTGTTAATGTATATATATCTACTAATATATATCTATTTACTTTAGTCATATATATATATATTTACTTACTTTAGACATATCTAATTTATTTGTAACTTCTATATAAAAACATCATGTATATTTATTTAATCATAGAATAAAATACAATAATTAAGTATTTCTAACATGGTATTAAAGTAAGTGCTCTTATCTTTATAGGAGTCTTGTCTTTTTTGGTGTTACTTAACTCTTATAGCTTACGCTGTCACAATAGCCGCTGCAACCACTCACCGTTGCACCTCTGACGTCTTTCAGCCGTTGTCCATAGGTTCCGGGCCTACAGTCATCATTGTTAAGGAGTCCCACACCACACAAACCATTACAATCACCGTCGCCACCATGCATCTTGCTCTAATAATTTTTCTGTAGATACCACTGTGATCGGATCGACCAAATCTACACAACTGTGGAAGTATCACAAACATCATGTCTTTTCACGCACCGCCACTTAAACCAAACACTACCGTAAATCTTACCCCGATGCCTTTCTACAAATACTACTATGATCGCCGCGACCAGATCTACACAACCGTGGGGGTATCACAATCATTGTCCTTCGCACGTGCCCGCACGCGCCGCCAACAGAAATAGCGCATTAGATTCACTTACCACACATGTCGTGCTCTGGTCCCGTGATGTCATCAGTGACACATCCCTAGGGCTGACATCATCATCGCATTCAACTGACGTCATAGCGACTCTCTACTGACTGTTGACTTTCTCGTTAATCATTGACTTTAACTTGTTGACCGTTGACTTTTGCAATCTAGGTCCTCCCTACCTAGTTTTTCATGTAGACCTCATTTTTGCAGCTCATTTTTGCATATTGTGTTTCCAAATGAATAAAAAAGATGTTTTTTTTTCTTTCTTGCCCTATCAATACTACATTGGATAAGACCAAAAATTACTTATCATGGTCTCAAGATATGCATAGTTTTCTTAAGGGTCGTATGCTCTAGCATTACTGTACTGGTGCAATTATCATTCCTGTTAAAGGAGCAAGTGAAGAAGATACTACTTTCCTTGGTCGCATGATTGAATGGGATAGTCATAACCACATGATCCTCACATGGATTCAGAATACTTCAATTCCCTGCATCTCCAATCTGTTGGGCAGCTTTGATGATGCCAAATTAGAATGAGATATGTTGGCCAAAAGGTACTCCACTACTCATGGAACCATGAAATATCAGCTAATATTTGAATTGCATCAACTTCAACAAGAACCAGGGCAATCCATTAATGACTACTTTGATCAGCTTCGCTTCCTTTGGGACCAAATTGACCTTTGTGATCCAATTTAGGCATGCTCAATAGATGCTCAGCAATATGCTACAATTAGGGATGAATTTCATCTCTATGAGTTCTTGATGTCACTCCACAAGGACTTTGAGCCATTCGAGGTCAGCTTCTTAATCGTAGTCCTTCTCCCTATCTTGATACTGTTGTAAATGAGTTGGTTAGAGAAGAAGCCCGGCTTACAACCTTTCAAGCCTAGAATAAGTTCAATGTTTTGGCTATTACTCCTCTTACTCTTGCCATTGAGCAACCTCAGCCATAAGGTGATTCCTCTGGCTTTTATAATCGTCGTAGGTAGAGCAATAAAAGGTTCTACAATTATTGCAAGCGTCATGACCACATCATTAAGACTTGTTACCGTCGTAACAAATCTACTACTGTTGTTGCTAATACTGAGCCTACTTCGCTGATGCCTTCTAGTTCAGCAAAGTCCCAGTCTTCTGCATCCACTATCAACCTCTTCTCCACTAAACTACAGAAGATCATAACTCAGACGGTTCAAATGGATCGTAATCCATATCTTTTCAATACTATCTCAGTTCTGCCCAGTAAGTCTTGATGAGCGAAAACCGGCATCGCCGATTCTTGCCAATACTTTGGTTTTAATATTTATAAAACTCTCGCAAGTGCACGAATCATTTCGAAGAAAATGATAAGTATACTCCCAAGGTCGATCTAAGGAAGGAATGTATGTGGTTTTTAACTTATTATTCAAACTTTTAAAAACGAAATTAAATCCTAAACATCCTGTCACGATAGTTTGGTTTTTGTGTTCCTAATCTAATAACATAAAATAAACATATATACAGATTAATTAAATATAATCTAATAATATAAAAATAAACATAGATAAAAATTCAATAAATAATTATCTAAAAATAAACATATATACAGATTCAATAAATATTCATGCAAATTTTTATCATTTATATTAGCGGAGTATTTATGGATATAATAACTAAATTAATTATGCTTGCTCATATTAACTAGGTTATTAAAGATATAAATTGATATTTTATTGATTCTCTCTTTTTTATATAAATACCACCTTTGGTGGGGTTAGATATTCTTTGTTAACTAAACAAATCAATTAACACCTATGGGTGGGGTTGATAACTAATATGCTTAATTAAATTAATTCCTTTTTCTAAGAGATTGAAAATGAACCATTTAAATGCCACCTTTGGTGGGGTTAGACAGTTTAAACTTTATTCAAGGTGTCCAAATTAAACCTAAGAATTTAATTATCCGAGTACTAACTTTCAAGTTTTAAAACCACTATTGAAAACATGTTGTCAATACATTTTCACATAATAATTCTTATAAAAACTTTTGAAATAGAGTTTCACTCTAACTACCGGGCGATTGTACCAACAAATAAAAGAGCACTACTCTAAATTAGACTGGATAACTAAACCTTAAAATCTAATTTTCAGGTTTAAGTTTGTAATGAAAAATAATATATTTCTCTCTAACATTCTTAATATAAAATCTTGAATAAAAACAAAATCAATTCATTTTAAAGATTTTTACCTATTTAATATTTCGCAAGCATAACAACGTCATTATTACATCATATTTACTAAACAGCCAGCATAGTTAAATTTAACCACAGACAAGTTGAATATAACATGTAAGAATAAAGCATAAAAATAACTGTAAAGAAAATAAAATCCTTACAGAACTTCGACGCTATTCTCGTAGCTGGAAAACCTCCGAGCGGAATTTGCACTTCCATATATTGAATCAAAAATCTAAATTATTACAAAAACATTACAAGTTCCTCTCAAAAAGAGAAGAACTCTAAACCTAAGAGAATTGAACTAAAAACTAAGAGAAAAACTAAGAAAAGCTTAGAAACTAAGAAAGAAACTAAGAGAAACTAAAAACTAAGAAATGAGAGAAAGAAAGAAGAGAGAAGTGAGTTTTGAAGGTGTGATTTGAAGTGAAGGGAAGGGGGGTATTTATAGGTGAGGATGGAGAGAAAAAATGAGTAAAAAAATGTTAAAAAATGTAAAAACGCGTATTGGAATTGCTGATGTCATTAATGACGTCAGCATGACGTCACAGGGGCGGCTGCACGTGAAAAATGGGGCAAAAACGCGTTGGGCGCGCGCGGCATGGGGCGCTGGGGCGCGCGCGGCTGGGCTGCGGCGCGCGATTTCCGTCTTTTTGACATTTTTGACCTTTTCGACCCATTTCGTCCGATTTTTCCATGTTTGTTGATCTTTTCTCACTTATTTATTGATATATTTGTGATGTATTGCTTCAAGTATTCCTCTTTGAGTCTTTAAATTGCGTTTTTAAGCCAAAATACCTTAAAACAATAAAAATACCCGTGATTCCGAAAAAGACAAATTTATATAAATATATGATAAAACATATAAATATATATATTTTTAATCAATTAATGTACATAAAATCATGGTTATTTTAGTGCTTTTTGAGCACTCATCACAACCCCCAACCAGCTTCTTGCTAGTCTCTTAGCAAGAGAAGCGATAAAAGCTAAAAATTAAACTATCCTAAATCACTTTCGTGGATTGAAACGATTGCATTTAGCCTATGCAACAAGCCGTTAAACCCCTAGGTTGCCCTAGTGGACGAGTTTGAGTCTCGTGAGGGTTTTCAGTAATGATACCCACAAACATTGAACTAAATGTAAAAATAAAAACAATCAAAACAAAAATTAAAATTACAACACAATCAAAAATTAATTTAAGAATAAAAGAAAACAACATATCACAAAAATATCTCATACTTTTTAATCTCCTTTAAGATCATAATTAAAATCTCAAGCATAAGTTATTTTAATCTCTTTAAACAATCATGATTTTATTATAATAATTAGTCGAAAATCATTTTCATATTTCATTTCAAAAATGTATCAATTTAATTTTACCCAATTTCAGTGTCATGAATCAGAATTCGCTTCGACTCTATTCCTCACAAGTCAATACTCTCAAAGCACTGAATCCTATAGGTTCAAACACTCATACTAATTTATATGCGAAAGAGTTGATGTATAGAAATGAACTAATATGTTCGCATATGTATAAAGAATAAAGGCTCAAAGTGTTATTTTAACATTGATCTCATGAAAGGAATCAAATGTATAAATTATAAAGATATCATATATAAAAATTATTTTCATGCATAAATTAAACTCATTAAGAAAGAATTTCAAGATATATGCTTTTTACAAATGAAGAAATTGCAATGACTTTTTAGGGAATTACTTCCTATATCTTTCTTTTGTATTTAGCCTTTACTCACAACTTTGTTGGCAATGAGGGTCATAGTATGTAGATGATACTATTTTTTTATCTCTCTATACATTATTATTATTATTTTTTTATATATGTATTTTTTTAGAGAGTCAACCCATGTACAGATTGTACATTTTTTGGATTTTGGTGAGTGGTTAATTTTGTGGCTTTTCTGTTTGATCTTAGTTTAGGTAACCCCAGATATGTCTTTTTGTTTTTGTAGCAGTCATGCATGAATGAGATATAAGCATATACTATCAATTTCTACTCAAATCGTTTAATCTAAACAAAAATAATAATCAAAAATATATGATACTCTATTAAGATGAGAAAAAATTCATACATTCAATGCTAATACCTATAGAGATCATCTAAACTTTTGAATAAATAAGAAATGTGTTTGGAGTAGAAAAAATATATATTTCACTCTGAATAAAAGAAATTAGGTTCAAATTATATCTCACAAGGGTAGTCTCCACTAAAAAAAATTCATAAACACCGATTTTGGGTTTAATATAATTTCCACATTTTATCAAGAAATACTAGTTATGACAAAAACTAACTAATTATCAAAAATAATTACAAAATATTTCATGATATGTTTTCAAAAATTAATCTAATAGTACCAAAGACTTAACTATTTACTTAAATTTGATTTAAAGAAATGATAAATTTTTGTAAGAATTTTTTTTTTATTATGCATGGTAACTTTTCACCACCCCCAACCTAGAACTTACATTGTCCTCAATGTAACAACTGTAAATTAAAGATAAAGAGAAAAGAGGGGAAAGATTACCTATTTCTTGAGAATGTGTAAGTAGTAATGAAGAAATGCAGGTGCATCCATCATATTCATCATTAAAGTGTATACAGACAGATTGTTGTGAACTTCTAACATCTCAACAAATATTTTAGTTTTAACAATTTTAAAAATTATTCACATATAAGTAAACTAAAATAAACAATAAAATTAAGTAAATAAAACAAATAACAAAAAATTACCTAACATGATGGGTTGCCTCCCATCCAGCGCTTAGTTTAACGTCTTAGCAAGACGTATCTTTTTGGTGCTAAGGATTACTCAGCCAAATGCAATCTATTTCAGCAATGTTGTTTGGTTCTTCTAAATAAGGCTTGACACGATGGCCGTTAACTTTGAACGTTTTTTGTGTCTTGGAGTCCAATAGTTCTATCACTCCATGTTCAAATACCTGAACTACTGTGAATGGTCCATCCCATCTTGATCTCAGCTTTCCTGGAAACAATCTCAAACGAGAGTTAAATAAAAGAACTTTCATTCCAGGGTGAAAAGTCTTAGGAACTAGCCTCTTGTCATGATAGTGCTTAGTACGCTCTTTGTATAATTTGGCATTCTCATAAGCTTCATTCCTAATTTCTTCCAACTCATGAAGCTGGAGTAATCGTTTTTCACCTGCTTTATCTAAATCCATGTTTAGCTCTTTAATTGCCCAGTAAGCCTTGTGTTCAAGTTCAACTGGAAGGTGGCACGCTTTCCCAAAGATTAACCGATAAGGGCGCATCCCAATGGGTGTTTTGTAAGCGGTGCGGTATGCCCATAAGGCATCATTTAACTTAAATTCCCAATCCTTCCTTGAAGGACGCACAGTGCGTTCCAGTATTCCCTTAATTTGCCTATTACTTACTTCCACTAAACCGGAAGTTTGAGGATGATATGGAGTAGCTACCTTATGTGTGATGTTGTACTTGTTTAGTACTCCATCAAAGAGTTTGTTACAAAAATGGCTACCTCTATCACTTATTATAGCTCTAGGCGTTCCGAACCTACTGAATATGAAATCTTTCAAGAATTTCACAACAACATTAGCATCATTGGTTTTGGTGGGAATAGCTTCTACCCACTTGGACACATAATCCACAGCAACCAAAATGTATTGAAAACCATTAGATGGGGGAAAAGGACCCATGAAGTCAATCCCCCATACATCAAAGAGTTCAACAACTAAATTAGATGTCAAAGGCATTTCATCTCTTTTGCTGATGTTTCCTGTTCTTTGACATCTATCACATTGTGCACAAAACATATGAGCATCTTTAAAAAGAGTGGGCCAAAATAATCCAGACTGTAATATCTTACGGGCTGTCTTTTCACCTCCAAAATGACCCCCACAATGAAGTTCATGACAAAAAGTTAGAATGCTCTTATGTTCTTCTTCAGGTACACATCTCCGGATGACTTGATCTTGACCAATCTTGTATAAATAAGGGTCATCCCAGAAATAGTCCTTAATAGTTTTAAAAAACCTTTTCTTGTCCTGATATGAAATGTTAGGTTGCAAAACACCAGTGGCAAGATAGTTTACAATATCAGCATACCATGGGTTTGGACCTATGAAAAATAACTGTTCATCAGGAAAGGTTTCAACTATATCTTCATTACTCTCATCTTTAAGAGAATTGAAGTCAGAAATCAACCTAGACAAATGGTCAGCTACTAAGTTTTCACTGCCTTTCTTATCCTTGATTTCTAGGTCAAATTCTTGTAAGAGTAAGACCCACCTGATTAATCTTGGCTTGGCATTTGGTTTACTTAATAGGTATCTTAAAGCAGCATGATCAGAATGCACAATCACTTTAGATCCTACTAAATAAGACCGAAATTTGTCTAAAGAGAATACTATAGCCAAGAATTCCTTTTCAGTGGTGGTGTAATTCATCTGGGCATCATTGAGTGTTTTGCTAGCATAGTAGATGACATGTAAACGCTTATCCACTCTTTGTCCCAGGACTGCTCCTATGGCATAATCAGAAGCGTCACACATTATTTCAAAAGGTAAAGACCAATTTGGTGTCATAATAACAGGGGTAGATGTGAGTTTATCTTTCAAGGTATTAAAGGAAGTAAGGCAGTCATTGTTGAAATCAAAATCAGCATCTTTGGATAGCAAGTTACATAAGGGACGACTTATTTTAGAGAAATCTTTAATAAATCATCTGTAAAATCCTGCATGTCCCAAGAAGCTTCTTATCCCCTTCACAGATGTAGGGGTAGGTAGTTTGGATATCAATTCAACTTTTGCCTTATCAACTTCAATACCCTTGTTTGAAATTATATGTCCTAAAACTATCCCTTGTTGAACCATAAAATGACTTTTCTCCCAACTAAGGGTTAGATTGCATTCAATGCATCTTTCTAAAACCAAAGTCAATTTATGTAAGCAATCATCAAATGAGTTCCCAAAGACAGAGAAATCGTCCATGAAAATCTCAATGAATTTTTCCACCATGTCCGAGAAAATGGATATCATGCATCTCTGGAACGTGGCAGGGGCATTGCATAACCCAAATGGCATTCTGCGAAAAGCAAATGTCCCAAAAGGACATGTAAATGTGGTCTTTTCCTGATCTTCTGGTGCTATGGGTACTTGATAATATCCAGACAGTCCATCCAAAAAACAGTAAAATTCGTGCCCAGCTAATCTTTCCAACATTTGATCAATGAATGGAAGAGGAAAGTGATCCTTTTTCGTATATAAATTTAGTTTCCTAAAATCTATACACATTCTCCATCCAGTGATTATTCTAGTGGGCACTAATTCACTTTTGTCATTCTTAACAACTGTTATCCCAGATTTCTTTGGTACCACATGCACTGGACTAACCCACTTACTATCTGCAATAGGATAGATAATCCCTTCTTCTAATAATTTAAGAATTTCCTTTTTAACTACCTCTTGCATGTTTGGGTTTAGTCTTCTTTGGGCCTCTCGTACAGGTTTAGCACCATCCTCCAAGTTGATCTTGTGCATACACATTGTTGGACTAATGCCTCTTATATCCCCTATACTCCAACCTATAGATTTCTTAAACTGTTTAAGCACTTTGATGAGTTCCTTTTCTTGTGATTTGGTCAAGGTTGAAGAAATTATCACTGGATAAGTTTCTCCCTCTCCCAAAAACACATATTTTAAGTGCTCAGGTAAGTCTTTGAGTTCAAGTTCAGGTGGATTGGCCTCTTTACTAGATGAAGAACTGGGTAGATTTAAAAGTGTACTAGATTTTGTCATCACTTCATTATTGTCTAGTTGTTCAAGGTACCCTTTAATTTCTTCATCTAAATCTTCTTCAACCTTTTCAAGTGTAAGAACAGTTTCAAGCTTGTCTTCTATTCTGGTTCGGAAAAAGGTGTTTTGGACAAGATTATCCAAAGGATCAACATCAAATATTTCATCGATGGCAGAAATAGAAGGGAAAGGTGAAGAATCAAAAACTTTAAAATGAACAGTCTCTCCTAAGACTGTCATTGTCAAATTTCCATCTTGGACATCAATAATAGTTTTAGTAGTTGCCATAAATGGTCTACCAAGCAATATTGTGTGCTCTCTTTCCAATGCTGGATTTTCTTGCATATCCAGAACCACAAAGTCAATAGGTATTATCAGTTTGTCTACCTGTACCAAAACATCCTCAACTATTCCCTCTGGATATTTAAGAGATCTATCTGCAAGTTGAAGGGACATAGTTGTGGGTTTTAAATCCCCTAGATTGAGTTGTAAGAATATAGAGTAGGGCATCAAATTTATACTAGCACCTAAATCAAGCATTGCTTTAGCAACCTTCCTATCCCCCATAGTTCTGTTTATAATAAAACTTCCAGGGTCTTTCAACTTAGGGGGTAGTTTGTGCTGAAGTACAGCGCTAGAAATTTCTAATACTACTACTCGTTCATTCAGTTCATACCTCCTTTTCTTAGTGTTCAACTCTTTGAAAAACTTGGCATATGAGGGCACATTCATGATCACTTCTAATAATGGTAAATTGATATTTACTTTAGAGAGCATATTAAAAAGATCATTGAATTACTTATCTTGTTTGGATTCTTTCAACCGGTGGGGAAAAGGTACTTGTATCTGGTGTGGTTCTATTGTCTTTTGAATTTTGGGGGTGTCAGATGACCCCCCAATGAGTTTTTCAGAAGGCTTGTTAAGTTTAACACTTGTTTCTCCTTTTTGCGAGATTAGAATATCGCCTTATTTGTTACCTGAACTACAAGGTAGATTGTTAGAGATTTCAGGTAAACTGGTATTGACTACCTTACCACTTCGAAGGGTTCTAACATCCTTTGCTTGTTCTGGTTGACTGGGCAACTTTCCTGGTTCTTTCTTTTGCATTTGTTCAGCCAGCTGCCCAACTTTAGATTCAATTCTTTTAACCGAAGCCTCCATGGTGTTCAACCTTTGATTAGTCATCAATTGATTGTCACGACTAACTTGAATAAAAGCATTCAAGCTATCTTCTAAAGTTGGTTTAAAAGATTGGCTTGGTGGGTAAGGGTGGTTGTTATCCGACCTTAGTGTTGGATATTGGGTGTAGGCTGGGTGATTATAGGTGTTTGGATGATACCTTTGAAAAGATTGGACTTCCTCTATGGCATCGACACTAGAATCACAAGTATTTGAACAATTATGAGTACCATGCCCAATTGAACAACACACTTCACATACCTCTTGATTTGAAATTTGATGGGTAGTGAGGAGTTGCACTTGTTTAGTCAATTCAGCAAGTTGCAAGGTTATCTCATTATCAGAGCTAACTTCATTGACCCTTGCCCTCCTTCTACCACCTCTTTGTTGGGAATTAGAACCCAACAGCTCATAAAGATTATAGGTTTCCTCTGCGGTCTTTTCTCCTACAGCACCTCCAGCAGCATTATCAACCATGTATTGACTCTGTAGTGTCAATCCATCATAAAAGAATTGGTTTTGTAGCTGTAATGGAAAGCTATGATTTTGACATTGAATGAAAAGGAGTTTGAATCGTTCCCAAGCTTCATGAAAGGGCTCTTCATACATTTGAGAAAATGTTGCTATCTTTGTTCTTAGATCAACAGTCTTTTGATGGGAATAGAACCTACCCATAAAAATTTCATAGACTGCCTCCCAAGTTTTAAGAGAACCTGACTGTAGAGTAATGAACCATGACCAAGCTTTATCTTTGAGAGTGTAAGGAAAACACCTCATCCTAAGTTGATCTTCATTAATTGCATGTAGTGGAAAGGTTTGGACAATAGCATAGAATTCTCGAATGAAATTTAAAGGGTCTTCATTAGGGATACCGTAAAAGGAAGGCAACAAAGAATAATGAATCTTTTTCAATTCATAATTCCTTGCAGCCTCTTGTAATTGGATATCGGAAGTTACATTGCCAATGATTGGCATTGTATATTCTTTCATCTTTTTCCGCCTATCTTCAACATCTCCCATGGTTGTTTGTAGTTGAAAATGATCCTCCTCCTATTGTGTATCAACATTTTGCTCTTAGTAGATATTTTTATAACTTGATAAAACGTAAAGGCTTAAAGCAAAAAGTTGCAAGGAACCTAAATTTTTTTTTAATTTAAATTTAAACGAATGGACACAATTTTTGAAACAAACAAATTTATTTCATTTGAATTTTTATTACACGCAAACTAAAACAAAGCAAAATACAATAATGGGTGACCTCCCATACAGGACTAAAATTTATCGTCCTCTAGTAAGACGTTGCTTGGAGATTGCAGAATGAAAAACTCAATGTCTCCTCTTCATTGAATTCATTTAAGTATCAAATTAGTCTTTGCCTTTTTGCAAATGTTCAACTAACTGTTCAACTTGAACTTCCACCTTTTTGATAGAAGCTTCCACAGAGTCCAACCGTTGATTGGTTTTAGATTGGTTATCCCTACAAACTTGAATAAAAGAATTCAAGTTGTCCTCCAGGGTTGGTTTATTGGGAATGCTTCTTGGAATAGGTGGGTGGAATTGCTGGCCTGCCTGGTTTGAGCTTTGAGTGAAAGGAGGGTTGTTTTGCCTCCAAGAAAAATTTGGATGACTTCTCCACCCAGGATTATAGGTATTTGAATTGGGATCAAACCTTGGTCTCTGTTGATATGCTCCCAACACATTGACCTGTTCAGGTCCAGTTGTATCTCCTTGATATGGACAGGCTTCAGTACCATGTCCCATGTTGTTATACAAACCATATTGATCATTATTGGTGTTGGTTTGTGTAGCGAGAAGGGCAACTTGCTTAGTTAGTTGAACAAGTTGTTGTTGAACTTCATTACTGGAGTCGATTTCATGAACTCCAGCTTTTCTCACTCGGGAGCTTTTCTGTTGGGAATTAGCACCCAACATCTTAAAGAGGTTATACGTCTCTGAGGCAGTCTTTTCTCCTATTGCTCCTCCTGCAGCGTTGTCGACAATGAACTGACATTGTTGTGTAAGTCCATCGTAAAAGAATTGGTTCTGCAACTGCAGGGGAAAGCTATGATGGGGACATTGAGTGAGAAACATTTTGAACCTATCCCAAGCTTCATGGAATGGTTCTCCTTCCATCTGAGAGAAAGTAGCAATCTTTCCTCTCAACTCTGATGTTTTTTGATGGGAATAGAATTTTCCCATGAATTTATTGTAAATGTTACCCCATGTCATCAGAGAACCTGGGGGAAGTGACATCAACCAAGCTTTGGCCTTATCCTTTAACGTGTAGGGAAAACATCTCATCCTAAGTTGATCCTCATTTAGAATACCGAGGGGGAATGTTTGGACTGTAGCATAGAAATCTCTCATAAAGGAAAGAGAATCTTCATTAGGTAACCCATAAAAGGAAGGAAGCATAGAAAAATGAATATTTTTAAGGTCATAATTCCAAGCAGCCTCTCCCAACTGGATAGCGGCAGTTGTCGTGCCTATTACCGGTCTTGCAAACTCCTTCATCGTGGTTTCCCTAATATGTTGGTTTTCCTCCATTTCTTTTGGTTCTAGTAAAGGATTAAGACTTGGTTCTATGTTTGGCTCAAAAACAGGTTGATGGATAGAATCCAGTTTTGTTGACACTTGTTTAAATTTATGAAAATTATTTACATATGGTGTAAGGGGGTTTCCTAAGGATCTCCTACCACGCATAGACTATTGTAAACGTAAATTTAAAAATCCTGTCAACAAAATAAAAAATTTAGAGAAAATTTACATGTTATTTAATACAAAGCACTAAACAAAACTAGTTAAACCTAAAAAAAGAAAAAAAATTATTTTTTTTTATTATTATTATTATTTTGTAACATAATTAGTATTAACCAAGAGTGCTCCCACGAAAGAATGGTGGTGCAAACGGCTCCTTAAATACCATTCTCCTAGCCAGAGCAACGTTCCCAGGAAAGACTAGTGGCACAAAGGCTTCCAAGAACTAGTCTCCTAGACAGAACTCCCTTAGATTTTAACTTTTCATGTTATTTAGGTAATTAGGTATAAATTTAAGTAATGTTTTTTTTTATTTTTTTTTACTATTCATGAACGGTAAAAATTTTTTACTTCAAATCTATGAGTTCTTGATGTCACTCCACAAGGTATTTTGAGCCATTCGAGGTCAGCTTCTTAATCGTAGTCCTTCTCCCTATCTTGATACTGTTGTAAATGAGTTGGTTAGAGAAGAAGCCCGGCTTACAACCTTTCAAGCCTAGAATAAGTTCAATGTTTTGGCTATTACTCCTCTTACTCTTGCCATTGAGCAACCTCAGCCATAAGGTGATTCCTCTGGCTTTTATAATCGTCGTAGGTAGAGCAATAAAAGGTTCTACAATTATTGCAAGCGTCATGACCACATCATTAAGACTTGTTACCGTCGTAACAAATCTACTACTGTTGTTGCTAATACTGAGCCTACTTCGCTGATGCCTTCTAGTTCAGCAAAGTCCCAGTCTTCTGCATCCACTATCAACCTCTTCTCCACTAAACTACAGAAGATCATAACTCAGACGGTTCAAATGGATCGTAATCCATATCTTTTCAATACTATCTCAGTTCTGCCCAGTAAGTCTTGATGAGCGAAAACCGGCATCGCCGATTCTTGCCAATACTTTGGTTTTAATATTTATAAAACTCTCGCAAGTGCACGAATCATTTCGAAGAAAATGATAAGTATACTCCCAAGGTCGATCTAAGGAAGGAATGTATGTGGTTTTTAACTTATTATTCAAACTTTTAAAAACGAAATTAAATCCTAAACATCCTGTCACGATAGTTTGGTTTTTGTGTTCCTAATCTAATAACATAAAATAAACATATATACAGATTAATTAAATATAATCTAATAATATAAAAATAAACATAGATAAAAATTCAATAAATAATTATCTAAAAATAAACATATATACAGATTCAATAAATATTCATGCAAATTTTTATCATTTATATTAGCGGAGTATTTATGGATATAATAACTAAATTAATTATGCTTGCTCATATTAACTAGGTTATTAAAGATATAAATTGATATTTTATTGATTCTCTCTTTTTTATATAAATACCACCTTTGGTGGGGTTAGATATTCTTTGTTAACTAAACAAATCAATTAACACCTATGGGTGGGGTTGATAACTAATATGCTTAATTAAATTAATTCCTTTTTCTAAGAGATTGAAAATGAACCATTTAAATGCCACCTTTGGTGGGGTTAGACAGTTTAAACTTTATTCAAGGTGTCCAAATTAAACCTAAGAATTTAATTATCCGAGTACTAACTTTCAAGTTTTAAAACCACTATTGAAAACATGTTGTCAATACATTTTCACATAATAATTCTTATAAAAACTTTTGAAATAGAGTTTCACTCTAACTACCGGGCGATTGTACCAACAAATAAAAGAGCACTACTCTAAATTAGACTGGATAACTAAACCTTAAAATCTAATTTTCAGGTTTAAGTTTGTAATGAAAAATAATATATTTCTCTCTAACATTCTTAATATAAAATCTTGAATAAAAACAAAATCAATTCATTTTAAAGATTTTTACCTATTTAATATTTCGCAAGCATAACAACGTCATTATTACATCATATTTACTAAACAGCCAGCATAGTTAAATTTAACCACAGACAAGTTGAATATAACATGTAAGAATAAAGCATAAAAATAACTGTAAAGAAAATAAAATCCTTACAGAACTTCGACGCTATTCTCGTAGCTGGAAAACCTCCGAGCGGAATTTGCACTTCCATATATTGAATCAAAAATCTAAATTATTACAAAAACATTACAAGTTCCTCTCAAAAAGAGAAGAACTCTAAACCTAAGAGAATTGAACTAAAAACTAAGAGAAAAACTAAGAAAAGCTTAGAAACTAAGAAAGAAACTAAGAGAAACTAAAAACTAAGAAATGAGAGAAAGAAAGAAGAGAGAAGTGAGTTTTGAAGGTGTGATTTGAAGTGAAGGGAAGGGGGGTATTTATAGGTGAGGATGGAGAGAAAAAATGAGTAAAAAAATGTTAAAAAATGTAAAAACGCGTATTGGAATTGCTGATGTCATTAATGACGTCAGCATGACGTCACAGGGGCGGCTGCACGTGAAAAATGGGGCAAAAACGCGTTGGGCGCGCGGTGGGGCTGTCGCTGTGCGCAGCTCGGCGATTGTGAACAGTGCCCGCGCGCTGAGCTGCGCGCAGCTGGGCAGGCCAGCGCGCGCGGCATGGGGCGCTGGGGCGCGCGCGGCTGGGCGCTGGGCTGCGCACACGGCTGGGCTGCGGCGCGCGATTTCCGTTTTTTTGACATTTTTGACCTTTTCGACCCATTTCGTCCGATTTTTCCATGTTTGTTGACCTTTTCTCACTTATTTATTGATATATTTGTGATGTATTGCTTCAAGTATTCCTCTTTGAGTCTTTAAATTGCGTTTTTAAGCCAAAATACCTGAAAAACAATAAAAATACCTGTGATTCCGAAAAAGACAAATTTATATAAATATATGATAAAACATATAAGTATATATATTTTTAATCAATTAATGTACATAAAATCATGGTTATTTTAGTGCTTTTTGAGCACTCATCAAGTCTCAAACTTGGCTTTTTGACTCTGCATATTGTAATCACATGACACTTGATGAGCAGAATCAACATCGACGATCCTGCCAATACTTTGGTTTTATATTTATAAAACTCTCGCAAGTGCACAAATCAATTCGTAGAAAATGATAAGTATACTCCCAAGGTCAATCTAAGGAAGGAATATATGTGGTTTTTAATTTATTATTCAAACTTTTAAAAACGAAATTAAATCCTAAACATCCTCTCACGATATTTTGGTTTTTGTGTTTCTAATCTAATAAACATAGATACATATTCAATAAATATTTATGCAAATTTTATCATTTATAATAATGGAGTATTTATGGATATAATAACTAAGTAATTATACTTGCTCATATTATTTAGGTTATTAAAGATATAAATTGATATTTATTGATTCTCCCTTTTTTCTTATGAATACCACATTTGGTGGAGTTAGATATTCTTTATTAACTAAACAAATCAATTAACACCTATGGGTGAGGTTGATAACTAATTTGGTTAATTAAATTAATTCCTTTTTTTAAGAGATTGAAAATGAACCATTTAAATGCCATTTTGGTAGGATTAGGCAATTTAAACTTTATTCAAGGTGTCCAAATTAAACCTAAGAATTTAATTATTTGAGTACTAATTTTAAGTTTTAAAACTAATACTGAAAACATGTTGTCAATACATTTTTAGATAATAATTCTTATAAAAACTTTTGAAATAGAGCTCCACTCTAACTACCAGGCGATTGTACCAACAAATAAAATAGCACTACGCTAAATCAGACCGGATAACTAAACCTTAAAATCTAATTTTCAGATTTAAGTTTGTAATGAAAAATAATATATTTCTCTCTAACATTCTTAATATAAAATTTGAATAAAAATAAAATCAATTCATTTTAGAGATTTTTACCTATTTAATATTTCGTAAGCATAACAACGTTATTATTATATCATGTTTACAAACAGCCAGCAAAGTTATATTTAATCACAGACAAATTAAATATAACATGTAAGAATAAAACATAAAAAATAACTGTAAAGAAAATAAAATCCTTACAGTACTTTGTTGCTATTCTCGTTGCTGGAAAACCTTCAAACAGAATTTGCACTCCTATTTATTGAATCGAAAAGCAAATAAATTACAAAAACATAACTAGTTCTTCTCAAAAAGAGAAGAACTCTAAAACTAAGAAAAACTAACTAAGAAAAGCTAAAAACTAAGAAATGAGAGAAAGAAAGAGAAGAGAAGATATGTTTTGAGGTGTGATTTGAAGTAAAGAGAATTGGGGTATTTATAGGTGAGGAAAGGAATAAAAAGTGAGTGAAAAAATGATTAAAAATGGAAGAAATGCGTAGTAGATGCAGATGACATCAGTTGACGTCAGCGGGTAGGTGGCGCGCACGGATTGGGGGCGCAGATGGGCAGCGGTGCACGCAGCCTGGAGTAGGGGTGCGCATAGGTGCGCACGGAAAGCAGCAACGACATGCGTAGGACCAGGTGTTGATGAGCACGCCGCTGCTCGGCTATATGCGCGATTTGCTCCTTTTTGACCTTTTTGACCCATTTTGTCCAATTTTTCCATATTTGTTGACTTTTTCTCATTTATTTTTGAATATATTTGTGATGTATTGCCTCCAGTATTCCTCTTTGATTCTTTAAGTTACATTTTTAAGCAAAAATACTTGAAAAACAATAAAAATACCCATGATTCCGAAAATACTAATTTATATAAATATATGAAAAAATCATATAAATATATATTTTTAATCAATTAATGTGCATAATATCATGGTAATTTTAGTGCTTTTTGAGCACTCATCAACACCTCACTCATCTTTATTCTCCAAACTTAACCCTGCACCATATCCTCTTAATATTCATATAGTTGATGATTCTACCATTCATGGGAATAGTTTAGGTTTTGTTTCGACCTCTACCCTCTCTGTTCCTGGGGTTTTCCATGTACCTGGCCTATCCTATAATTTATGCTATGTGGGACAATTAGCTGAACTAGGATATCGTCTTATTTTTGACTATTCTGGGTGTATTGTGTAGTATCCGAGGATGGGGTAAGAGCTTGGGACCGGTTCTAGGGTCGGGTGTATGTTTCCTATGAACAATCTTCATCTTCCACCTGTTGCTCCTACCTCTGTTGCTGCTGCAACTACTATAGTTTCTTCCTTACCTTCTTTCTCACTTTGGCATTCTCGTCTTGGTCATGCCCCATCCACTCGGGTACAATAGTTAGCTTCTAAAGGTCTATTAGGTTCTGAGTCCAAAGATAATTTTGATTGTACTTCATGCCAGTTAGGGAAAAATCCAGCTTTACCTTTCAATAATAGTAAATCTATCTCTAATAGTATTTTTGAGTTAATTCATTCTGATGTTTGGGGACTTTCTCTTGTTTCTAGTATTGGTGGATCTCGATATTTTGTTGTTTTTATTAATGATTATTCTCATTATAGTTGGATCTTTCCAATGAAATCTCGTTTTGAAATCTTACCAATATACAATAACTTTGCAAAAATGGTTGAAACACAATTCTCCAAACATATCAAAACTTTTTGATCTGATAATGCTCTTGAATATACTCAAAATGCTTTTCAAGCTCTGTTACACTCTTATGGCACTGAACATCATCTAACCAAAGTTCCTACCTCATTTTGGGGTGAAGCCGTTCTTCATGATGTTCATGCCATTAATCGCATTCCAAGCACTATCATTCATAATCAGACTTCGTATGAGCGCCTTTTTGGGTCATCTTCTGACTATCATTACCTTTGCTCATTCGGATCTACATGTTTCTTTCTTCTTCAGCCTCATGAACACAACAAACTTGAGCCTCGATCTAGACTTTGTAGTTTTCTTGGTTAATATGAAACTCAAAAAGAGTATCGATGCTATGATCTTGTCTCACATCGTCTTTGTGTTTCCCGTAATGTTGTCTTTTGGGAACACCGTTTATTTGTTGAACTCTCTCATTTTCGTTCTTCCCTAACTAATTCAAATGTTTTAGAAATCTTTCCAAATGAGTCTCATGTTCTTTCTACAGATACTCCTAATCCACCGTTGGACTTCACTATTCAATCTTCCAATATTTTTTATGATTCTCTTAGACATGTTGTAGAAGAATATGTTGATAACGAGCTACCCCACCTTGAACATAGGTCACCTGCTCCTACTCTGCCTGAAGATCCTCCACAAGACATTCAACCTCACCACTCAACCCAAGTAAGATCCATTCCTACACATTTACTTAACTATCATTGTTACACTACCCTTGCTACACTCCATGAGCCTCACACCTATCGTGAGGCATCTACTAACCCTTTTTGGAAAATTGCAATGAAAGAAGAAATTGATGCATTAACCAAAAACCATACTTGGGATCTGGTTACTCTCCCCCCTGGTGAGTCTGTGGTTGGTAGTAACTGGATCTATAAGATCAAGACTCGCTCTGATGGGTCCATCGAGCGCTACAAGGCTCATCTTATAGCAAAATGTTTTACACAAGAGTATGAGATTGATTATGAAGAGACTTTTGCTCCAATTGCCTGTGTTTCCTCTGTTCGTACGCTCTTAGCTGTTGTTGTTGCTAGTAAATGAGACCTTTTTCAGATGGATGTTAAAAATGCATTCCTTAATGGGGATCTACATGAAGAAGTCTATATGTAACATTCTTCTGGTCTTTTTGTTGAAACAAATAAGGTTTGTCATCTTTGACGTGCACTTTATGGCCTTAAACAAGTTCGATGAGCATGGTTTACCAAGTTCAGCTCCACCATCCTTCACTTGGGTTATACTGCCAGTCCTTATGATTCTGCCTTATTTCTTTGTCACAATGATAAAGGCACCATTTTGCTTCTCCTATATGTGGTTGATATGATCATAACTAGTGATGACCTCAGTGGAAATCAAGAACTCAAGGATTTTCTTAGTCAGTAGTTTGAGATGAAAGACCTTGGACATCTCAACTATTTCTTAGGTCTTGAGATCACTCGTTGAATGCATATCTTATAATGATTTCTTGAAGATTTTCTCAATCTGTATTATATTATTATTTTTGGTTATTACATTAGTAATCAATTTTATCATTGATCTGATTTTGAATTTTCTTTTTTGCATAGACACATTATACTTCTAAATCATACAAGTCTCCAACTAAGGTTTGTACTACACCAGTTCGACCTAAAAAGAGTGACGATCATGGTAGGACATTTAATGTTGATGATTTAGACATGCCTTCTTTTGATCTTGGCCTAGATTTGGAAGCATTACAAATTGTTTTGAAGACTTCATGTTCTCCTTCTTGCGATCCAAATTTTGATTATTATTTTTTAAATCAAGTAATAGATTAAAACCTATAATTTAGAAAAGAAATAAAATGATGTATCTTATTACATGGACCACAAATAGATTAACAAGTATTATTATACTAATTCTTTTTTTAAATAATTACACTACTTATGCATTCGTAATCGAGAGTCAAACTACAAATCTTCTATGTGCCTAAGTGAATTATAGGTCATTCAGCTAGGAGCTGATGTATGTGAAGATTAGGGGCATGTGTGTTACTTCCCTTGATTAAAAATATAATTTTACATGTAAAATTTTGTAATTTTCATGAAGTAAGATTATATCTTACATATAATACTCCTCTCAACTTTACTTTTAAGCCTATATTTTAAGTATGAAATATTTTATGTGTAAACTTGATTTATTTTTAATTAAAATACATTAAAATTGTATAAAAATCACATTTTTATATTTTTGGTCAAAAAATTTCATCATCAATTTTTTAGTTATGATATTTAATTTATTTTTCAATTGTAATTTTTCATGCAAATTTTATATTATTTATCGTTGATCAATTATTCTCTAAGTTAAATTCTAGATCACCATCGCATTGAGATACAAGCTTGTAAGTTAATTTTTTAACGATGAGGGGCACAAAAGGTTCCATAACTTTTGAAAAAAGAGTGTCTTAGTTCATTAATTTTTGGAAAAAAATGTGTTCTTTATCCCTAAAAATTTAAAACACTTTTTTACCCAAAACTATTGAACCACTAACATCTTTATTCCATTTTTTTGACTAGATAATATTTCGATGGTATGTAAACAAGGTAAAACTATAATTAGGTAAAAATATTAGAAAGGTATAAAAAATAATATCTTTAAAACTTATAATAATAAAAATAGATCCCAATAATATTGAATTAGTTTTAATTAGATGATTTTTAATATTAAATGAGTTAAATAATTTTAATTCAATTTTAAAAATCGTTCAAAATAAAATGATGTGTGAGACTTTTTTAATAATAAAAATGTATGAGATAGACATAAGGATATTTATTTTTATAGTTATAAATTTTAAAAGCACTATTTTTGTTATTTTTTCCAACAATATATTCTATATAACTTTTTAGATAAACCACAGACAAAGTTTGATTAAAAAATAACTCACCCTTGTTTATGATAAATGTATGTTCAAATCAATATACATTCAATCGAACACACATAAAAAAACAATCCATGTTTTTTTAGATACCTTTCTTTTGATTATTTAAACATGTACATATAAAAAATGTTATTTTAAATACCTTTCTTTTGAATATTTTAACACATGTTTGTATTTTAAGTTTAAATAAACAAAAGACCATAGGCCAATGGTCTTATAACCTAACAATATATATCATTGTGGTATAAGGTAGTCTTGAGTTCGAGACTTAAAAACATGGATATTAAAAACCCATTAAGAAAAAAGAAGTCCATATTTACATATATTCATAATTTCTACATACATTCGATAAACAATGAGGTATTATTTGTGTTTTTGTCATTTTCATAGGTGGACACAATTTGATTAGACTCAATTTTCACTAAATTATATATACATTCCTAATATAATTTTAGATAAAATATCTTTACATTTTACAATAATGATATATCTTGTTCTTAATTTATATTTTATTTTAAATTTAGGAAAATAAATTGTTGATACTAATTTTGTTAATACCAAGTATGATTGTTCTTTGTGGATTTACGAGATGAACAAACTATTAGGACCTTAGACCACCTTGTGGTGGGTGGTATTAGGCCCTTTGATACCTATGTCAATAATTGTAAGATGAAGAGTATAGGAGATTTATAGTCTCGCTTTAATAATTATATGAAAAAAGAGTATCTAGTTGTGATTATATGTTATAAGATCAAGTGATATTTTAAGATGATAATAGTTGTGTGTATATGTGAATATATATAGGAAAAATAATTAACTTGATAACTATTCACTATTTGAATAGGATTGAGCTGTTGTAGCTTTTTAGACATTTATCCTTTGTAGATACTTATCCTTCTTAAAGGACTAAGCATTTATTGGGCTTGGCACATAAGGTCTTTGTTGACCATGACCATTATTTGACTGCCTTGGGCTAGAAAGTATGACTATAATTTTTGTCAATATTTGTGTTAAATATCTCTTTTAATTGTACTCATGATTTTAGGCTTACCTTTGCATTATTTTTACCTGCCAAGCAAAAAACTTCACACCATTTTTGGCTATATGAAATGTGAAAGATTGTGTTCTATTACTAGTGATATTTTTGAATTTTCAATCGGACTTTAGATTAGAATGTTATGTTGAAGTTGACATTTTTATCAATAAAGTCAAACCTTCTTTTATTTGTGTGATAAACTTAAAATTCAAATCTTAAGCCTATTCTCTCTAGGATTAGCTAAGCGATCTTGGCTATTGATTGTGATTTTATAAGGTGGATGAAATTAACTCACTACCTCTATAAATGCAAGCCCTCAACCTTTACATTTTTCATAACTCATAATAATTTCTTAAAACTCACAATTTGAAAGGAGAAGAAAAGTAAGGAAAATTCTCTCAATGTAATTTTCATTCATTTTTCTTCCTTTATTGTTCTCCATTCATTATTCTTCATTTACCTCGCATGTTATGCAGGATAACTATCATCATATAAATACTTTACACCCTACAATGCTCATATCACACTTTTCTACATATGAAGTGATGGATACTAGATATGTGGATGTATAGAATTAGGTCTTGTCACCATAGGTGTGTACTAAGGTAGATGAAGGTTGGAACCGATGATGCACGTGGTGGGAAAATGAAGGTGAGGTGAAGGCTTAACTAGCCTATCACTGGCTGGTGCTTCTCTGATCGATGGTGGACTGGCCGGTGAATTCCTTGGCAGTAGCTCCTTGTCCAGAACTTCTTTAGTCGATATGTCCTTGGCTGATCGCGTTCTATTCGATGACATCATATCTAAAAGTGACTAAGAATGAGCTATATCAGTACCTAGATCATCTTGACATCATGATTTTTTTTTGGTTCTATCAATGTGGGTCATTTGAGTGTCCATTTGACATAAATTGAGTCATCGAGCGATGAAAAATTAGCTTATATTCTAAGAGCATTCATATGTTCTATGTGGGCACTAATTGAAGCAATGTTGAGTACTTTTTTGTGAAATCACTAGGTTTCCAGATGACTCAGGTACTAGGAATAATTTAGAGTAACCTTCTCCCTAGCAGAGTTAGATTGTCATTTGATCACTTATTTGTAAGGTTACGACTCCCATTTTTTCCTATAATACTAAAGTTCTTGATTGATATTGGTGCAACCTTGAGATATTTTCCAACTAATTGAAACATGGTGCTACTTGGTTGTTGGGTTCTTTGGAATGAGCATGGTAGAAAACATACTATTGAATAATTCAAGTATTGATATGTACATATAGGTAGTAGGAGTTGGTATCACTTCAAACTTTTTGCTAACCGTGTCCTGATAGACTAATTATAGGATACTAATAAGGGGCACAATGAGTCCTTATCTGTTGCTATAGGTGACTTTGAAATTCTATCCCTTGACCTTCCTCTTACGCCTACTTAGTACAAAAGAAAGGGTTGGATTTCTAAGACTTAGTCTTTTACTATTATTATTTTTGTAGTATCCTGACTTGTTTCTTTTTTTTGTAGTGCACTTGACCTGAGGTAATATTACTCCTAATAAGGAAGATTCATCAGGTCATTCTATCATCTTCCTATATCACGGTAATGTAGTGATTGACATACTATCTTTGAGTGGATTGCTTACTTGGGCTTAGACTCGATCAAAGTTGATCTAGAGGGTATTAGACCTCTAGACCTGGATAGTGACTACTTCTTGTAACTTAATATTTATGAATTGTTTTAGTTCCTAGTTATCAGGTCATCGTAACAACTTTTAAGTTCTTATAAGTATGATTTCCTGACATATTTCTTAAAATTAGAATAGAATGTAAATAGTGATCCAATTCTTGAGAGAATCTAGGTCAAAAGATATGCCTAGAAAGGCAAAAATTGTACGAAAGCTTGGGGCTTCCAAAAGAAAAAAAAGCCCCTAGCACTAGACTAATCATTTTTGCACCATGTTCTAAAAGGGTTAGATCCCTTACAACACTTATTAATATTCCTTAATATTCTATGACAGATGAGTTTGGTCCAGGACCCATTCAGTGAATAAGGACATTGTAGGTCCATGTGATCATTTATTATTCTAGATATTTTAGAGCTTGCCATGCCTATAGATGATGATATATATACCTTAGTGGGTAGATCACAATAGTTTACTGAGGATATTGAGCATGCCATTATGGTATGTATTGGCTTTGAAAAGCACCTGGCAGTTACCAAAGAGGCATTTAGTAAAGAAACTAGCATTAGAGATGTTATTGAGGCAACCCATCGTAAGTTAGAGACTCGACTAAAGAAGTTTAAGATGGAACTTGCTATAGCTAAGAAGATACAAACTAAGGTCATGGTGGCCTTGGAGGTGGCCAATAAAGAAATCATTCATGTGGATGCTCTCTTGTTGGAGAAGCAAGCCAATTGGGCCAAAGAGAAGGAGTAGACTAACGAGTTATTTGAGATCCTCTGCTTAATGCAAAGGTAATAGGTAGCCACTGGAGTGTTGGGTCTAGCTAGGATCCAAGTATGTTAAAGATATCTTGGATTCCTAGGTTCGTAGTTTCCAAACTACAAGGAAGTGATTTAGGAAGGTCTTCCTGGATAACATCCTTGATGAGAATATTTTCCCATCTTTAGATAGATGTGCTTCTCAATATGATATAGTCACCTTCGAGTGGAAGGATGAAAACTCTAGTAGTTATGGAAGCTCAGGTAGCTATAGCGATTGCGATGATTCTGAGAGGACAAAAGATGAGGTTGTGAATTGTTATGCAACTTAGGGTGAGCATGGACATTAGTTTTGTTTAGCCTTTTACTTTCTTTAGTTTATATCTTCTTACTAAAGTGTATATACTTAGTAAGTTTATTTTTACTTATAGACTTATCTCTTTGTATAGAATTATTTGGGCATAACTATGTATTTTATATTACATCTTTTGTATTTATACTTTTAACAAAATTTTGGACCTGGCCGTTACTCTATACATAGGAGGTCGTGGACGTTTGAGTTGACATATAGAATGTATTAGCAAAAAATGAAACATGGATCTTGGATGTGAAATGTGCAAGATAAGGAACGATTTCTCGACCATGGCTTGACCTGATCTGGCCATATAGACATGTGTTGATCCTTCCCTTGGCTAGCCACATTCTTGGTTGGCCATTTCCTAGTCGATCGATGACACTTTTAGCCAACCACTTCCTCGTAGACTACACCCTTGGCTGGCCACAATCTAGGCCAGTCACACCTCTATCCAGTTGCACTCTTGGCCGGTCACACCCTTGGTTGGGCATCCTCTTGGTTGGTCAATCACATTCCTAGTTAGGAAACCAGATAGACCATTGTTTATATTAGTTATAGCCTGGAAAACATGGCTAACATATTGATCTTTTGTAGACAATGTGGTGGCCTGACCTTAAAAACGTAGAGCTCATCTGTTAGGATATCTCTTATTTACTGCCTTGGAAGTAATGTATGCCTTGGTTAGATGCTAAGGCTTTTATTACACTCAGTTCCATTGTGTAGTAGTCTATATGATGGGGTGCGAGACTCACTGCCTGATTTGGTTCTTCATATTAGTTTTATCCTAAACTACATAACCTATTATTAGGGTGCATCCTAGTTATAATTTAAGGCATTCATCTTCTATCGATCTTATAGCGGTATGGGACCTAAGGTGTAGAATCACTTACGGTGTCATACTGAGGGCTTTTCACTTTTAATTCTAGGTAGCTCAGGCTTACTCGTTGAGTTGCTTCTTATTCATTGCCTTTCGTATAGATGCATTCCTAAAAAGATACTAAGGATTGCTCAATACCGTGGTAATGGAGCTCTCGAGCCATGACCTTCGTTCAAGGTCTAGGTCGATTAAGAGGTGATTAAAGCAAGATAAGATATTCTTTACGTTAGCGTTATCCTAGACTACACAATATGTGATGAGGGTGCATCCTTATGGTCACTTAATATTCCCAAGCTTCTATAGACCATTTGGTGGTCTAGGCACTAAGTCATAGACTCACTATAAGGTTTCTTTATATTCACTTCCTTTGTGAAGGTATATTCCCTACCTAGGGCCTGAGGAATTTATTGTGTTTAGCCCCTAGCATTGTTGGATTGATGGCTCTAGAATTTCTCAAGTCTAGGCATCTCAGGCTTGCTTCTTCATTTAATGATGGATGTTTTATTCTATTGAATCTTCTAAGTATAGATCTTTAACTTGTAGAAAGATGTATGTATCCCAAAAACTCCCTTTATTGATAATAATAAATTTGAATTACAAAGTAATTTAAATTACATTAGAAACATAAATTGAAATATCTCCAACTAAGGCTATTTATTTTACTAAGTTTTGCAATAATGGAAATCGTAAAAAAATTAAGCAAAAACAAAACTTGTAGGGTAAGCACTTTCTGATCTTGGCCTAGCAGGACTTTTAATGCCCATTGGGATCCCTATAATGCAACACTTTTGACTACTTTTTCCATTCCAAGTACTACTCATGTTCCCGTATATATTGGGAACTTTAGAGCAAAGTGGTAGGTTGAAACTACAGCCCTAACCCTATATAGGAAAGGCCTGCACATGATACATTTGTAAGAAGATGGGTAGTCCATAATAAAAAAATCCACCATAATTGTTCTTATATTAGGGTGATATCCAATTGTGACTGATAGGATCACACTGCCCTTTGGGATGAGTGAGAGTCCAGATAATCCTACCAAGTGGGTAATAACTAGTTGAAAGGATAAGAAAGCTTCATTTTCTTCCTAGTATCTATTAATATCTTATGCAAAGTTATGTTGGCCACCTGAAAAGTGACTACGAGAGCATATATGTGAGGATGGATTATCCTATAGACTTCTCTTTTTTGAAAATTTTACATTTGTGCCCATAAGTTTACGATATTTTCATGGATTGCATAAAATAACAACCTTTAGAACTTCTGGGCTAAAGATGGCATCACAGATGAGTTCCTTGTGGGCATTGTCAGAACTTCCCCCGCAGGACTTCTCATGATAACTTTAACCTCACATATATTCTTTTCCTTGAGGTTTATTTCTTTCTCTTGGTAGGGAGGTCGGTTCCGGTGGTCACAACTGTGGTGGCCTTGGATTGTTAATCAATTCATCTAAGTATGCTTTTCTTACTATATGCTTAATTTCATCTTTAAGTTCCCGGTAACTTTTAGTTGAGTAGCTGGGTTTTTTGTAAAACCTACAATATTGAGACTTGTCTTAGCCAGAGTTTCTCTATTTCTTAAATCAATGTACAAATGGTTGGCATTGATTTGCATCAGATTATCCTCTCTTGTTTCTCTGAGAGAAGTGTAAGTTTGTAAATTCTGTCCAAGATAGAAGAGATTTTTTTCCACGACCTTTCTATCATTTCTTTGGCCCAGTCTACATCTCTTGCTATCACGGCGTGAGGTTTCATCTCCCCTACGCTTCTACTCTATTACTTCTTTCTTAGAAGGCTCTTGGTTCTTTCTATTGGAAATCATTTCATCCATATTAATATAAATGTTAATCAATTGGATAGCCTTAAAGGATTTTGTTAGAAAATATTTAGTCCAATCCCTTCATATGGCTCTCCGAAGTAGAGCTTGATGCAAAGCTATGATGGGAATAGAGTTTGGGAAATCTATCACTTGTATTTTCTTTGAAATAAACATGTTAAAGAAATATTTCAATGACTCTTCCTTTCCCTATTGAAAGACCAAAGAAGTGTTAGGGTCTTTGGCTATCTTTTCTTGGCTTAGAAGTAAGACAAGAACTGTTTCCTAACTTCTACGATGAAACAAATAGAGTTGGGCTTCAAAGTATGATACCAAGCTCTAGCCTTGTCTATCAAAGTAAGCTGGAAGGCCCAATACCTTACGACATCGCTATAGGCATAAAGATCCATCTAACCCTTGAAATTTTCCATATGTTCAAATGGGTCTTTGGTGCCATCATATGTACTTATTTTAGGCAGTTTGAACTTATGAAAAAGTGGGGTGGCTATGATCACTGAGCTGAATGGGGACATAGTAGAGACTATTATGTCTGAAAGTCTACCTCGGTTCAACCTCTGTTGGACCTTTGTATTTTTTTAGCAAACTGATCAATGTTGGGACAAAGAATAGTTAGTACCTTATCAAGGATCTTTGGGCAATCATTGGCTGTTGAGGTTGCTTAATCAACATGATTGGCTTGGAGAAAGTGTCTTTGTTAGCGTGCCTCAAGATGGTAATGCAGATCATGATGTGAAGGAGCCTTTTGGGCTGGCTCTAGATAGTTCAAGGTGAACAGCCAATGAAAATATATTTGCTTTTTGATTCAATAAATGGGAGTGAAAATTCCGTTTGGAGGTTTTCCAACAACGGAAATAGTAACAAAATACTGTAAGGATTTTATTTTCTTTATAATTATTTTTTATGCTTTATTCTTACATGTTATATTTAATTTGTTTGTGATTAAATATAACTTTGCTGGCTGTTTGTAAACATGATATAATAATAACGTTGTTAGCATTGAATGTATGAATTTTTTATCATCTTAATAGAGTATCGTATATTTTTTTTTTATTTTTGCTTATATTAAATGTTTTGAGTAGAAATTGATAGTATATGCTTATATCTCATTCATGCATGACTACTATAAAAAAAGGCATATCTGAGGTTACCTAAACCAAAATCAAACAAAAAGCCACAAAATTAACCACTCACCAAAATCCTAAAAAAATGTACAATTTGTACATGGATTAACTCTCTAAAAAATACATATATTGAAAAATATCTTTAGAAAAAATAGAGAGATAAAGAATATATAGTATAATCTACATACTATGACTCACATTGCCTACAAAGTTGTGAGTAAAGGCTAATTACAAAAGAAAGATATATGAAGTAATTCTCTTAAAAGTCATTGCATTTTCTTCATTTGTAAAAGGCATATATCTTGAAAATTTTTCTTAATGAGTTTGATTTATGCATAAAAATAATTTTTATATATGATATCTTTATAATTTATACATTTGATTCCTTTCATAAGATGAAAGTCAAAATAACACTTTGAGCCTTTATTCTTTATACATATGCGAAGATATTAGTTCATTTCTATACATCAACTCTTTCGCATATAAATTAGTATGGGTGTTTGAACCCATATGATTCAGTGTTTTGAGAGTATTAACTAGTGAGGAATAGATTCGAAGCGATTTCAGATTCTTGACACTGAAATTGGGTGAAATTAAATTGATACATTTTTTATATGAAATATGAAAATAATTTTCGATTAATTATTATAATAAATCATGATTGTTTAAAGAGATTAAAATAACTTATACTTGAGATTTTAATTATGATCTTAAAGTATATTAAAAAGTATAAGACATTTTTGTGATATGTTGTTTTCTTTTATTCTTCAAAGTTAATTTTTGATTTTGTTGTAATTTTAGTTTTTAAGTTAATTGTTTTTATTATTTCTTTTAATTTTTGCATGTAGTTCAACGTTTGTGAGTATCATTATTGAAAACTCTCACGAGACTCAAACTCGTCCACTAGGGAAACCTAGGGGTTTAAAGGTTTGTTGTATAGGCTAAATGCAACCGTGTCAATCCACGGAAGTGATTTAGGATAGTTTAATTTTTAGTTTTTATCACTTCTCTTGCTAAGGGACTAGTAAGAAGCTGGTTGGGGGTTGTGATGAGTGCTCAAAAATCACTAAAAATACCATGATTTTATGCACATTAATTGATTAAAAATATATATATTTATATGATTTTATCATATATTTATATAAATTTGTCTTTTCGGAATAACGAATATTTTTATTATTTTTCAGATATTTTTGCTTAAAAATGTAACTTAAAGACTTAAAAAGAAATACTGGAGGCAATACATCACAAATATATTCAAAAATAAATGTGGAAAAGTCAACAAATATGAAAAAATTGGACAAAATGGATCAAAAAGGAGGAAATCGCGCACGCAGCCGCCCAGTCACGCCGGCCAACGCGCGTAGTGCACCTAGTTGCATCGAGAAGCCGCACGCAGTGCACCCATTCCGTGCGTGCCCTTTCCCATCAGCGCCTGGTCCCGTGCACACCAGCTCTCCAATCCTCGCGTGCCCTACTCCTGTCCGCAAGCGCCGCTGCCCATCTGCGCCCCAATCCGCATGTGCCACCTACCCGCTGACGTCATCTTCACCTACTATGCATTTCCTCCATTTTTAATCCTTTCCTCACCTGTAAATACCTTCATTCTCTTCATAACTAAACACGTACGCCTCAAAACACATTTTCTCTTCTCTTTCTTTCTCTCATTTCTTAGTTTTTCTAGTTTTTCTTAGTTTTTAGTTTTTCTTAGTTTTTAGCTTTTCTTAGTTAGTTTCTCTTAGTTTTAGAGTTCTTTTCTTTTTGAGAAGAACTAGTTATGTTTTTGTAATTTATTTGTTTTTTGATTCAATAAATGGGAGTGCAAATTCCGTTTGGAGGTTTTCCAGCAACGGGAATAACAACAAAGTACTCTAAGGATTTTATTTTATTTATAGTTATTTTTTATGCTTTATTCTTATATGTTATATTTAATTTGTCTGTGATTAAATATAACTTTGCTGGCTGTTTGTAAACATGGTATAATAATAACGTTGTTATGCTTGTGAAATATTAAATAGGTAAAAATATCCAAAATGAATTGATTTTATTTTTATTCAAGATTTTATATTAAGAATGTTAGAGAGAAATATATTATTTTTTATTACAAACTTAAATCTAAAAATTAGATTTTAAGGTTTAGTTATCCGGTCTAATTTAGAGTGTGCTCTTTTATTTGTTGGTACAATCGCCCGGTAGTTAGAGTGAAGCTCTATTTCAAAAGTTTTTATAAGAATTATTATCTGAAAATGTATTATTAACAACATGTTTTTATTAGTGGTTTTAAAACTTGAAAGTTAGTACTCGGATAACTAAATTTTTAGGTTTAATTTAGACACCTTGAATAAAGTTTAAATTGTCTAACCCCACCAAATGTGGCATTTAAATGATTTATTTTCAATCTCTTAGAAAAAGAAATTAATTTAATTAACCAAATTAGTTATCAACCCCACCTATAGGTGCTAATTGATTTGTTTAGTTAACAAAGAATATCTAACCCCACTAAATGTAGTATTCATATAAAAAAAAATCAATAAATATCAATTTATATCTTTAATAACCTAAATAATATGAGCAAACATAATTAACTTAGTTATTATATCCATAAATACTCCACTATTTTAACAGATAAAATTTGCATCAATGTTTATTGAATCTCAATCTATGTTTATTTTTATGTGAGTAGATTAAAAACACAAAACCTCAAAATATCGTGACAGGATGTTTAGGATTTAATTTCATTTTTAAAAGTTTGAATAATAAATTAAAAAACCACATATATTCCTTCCTTAGATCGACCTTGGGAGTATATTTATCATTTTCTACAAAATGATTCGTGCACTTGCGAGAGTTTTATAAATATAAAACCAAAATATTGGCAGGATTGGCGATGCCGGTTTTACTCATTAGTGGGCTGGGGTTCGAGATCACCTTATCTTTTTAACCTTTCGTGCTTGTTGTGGGTGGGAAAGTTCAAATGCAATACTCATATTTCTAGGAGGCTACGACGGAGCTAGAAAGATAGTTTACTAGTTAATAGGTTGGACCGCCTAACTAATTGTCAGGCATTACTCTTTTTAAAAGTCTAGAGAATCAAGTAGATGAAAATAGTATATCAGAAGATTTTGAAGTTTTCTTTTCAGAAAACACCACTGCTAATATCCATAATCTCTTTTTAAATATCTTTAATTTCTTTGTAGATCAAGAACTTGAAGAAAATATTTTGAGAATCCTGCAAATTTAAAATTTTCAACTGAGTAGATCACACTTATTTCCCACAAATGACGCCAGAAGTTGATATCGATTTTTGTTAACACTATAGAATAATATTCTTCGTAGATCTATGAGATAAACAAATTGTTAAGCCCTTGTACCATCTTATGAAAGATAGTCTTCCATCGCCCGATGCGTAAGTCAATAATTATAAGATGAAAGGTAGATGAGATCTACAGTTTTGCTCTAATAATTATATGAAAAGATAATGTCTAGCTATAATTCTCTATTATAAGATGAAGTGATATCTCAAGATGATAACAATTGTATGTATATGTGAATATATATAGGAAAAATAATTAGCACAATATCTACTTTCTATCTAAATAAGATTGAATTGTTTTACTTTTGCAGACATTCATGTTTTGTAGACGTTTATCTTTTGTACACATCTATACTTAATCATCTCATTAATTATACTTTAAGATAAATAAATAACAATATGTAGGCCTATTATATCTTTAATATAATTAAAAGATAATAATTGGATTTTAATCCCTTTAGGATAACTATTTTGCAGTTATACTTATATGATAATTAGACACTTATTTAGTTTTGAACTATACAATTATTTTATAACTATAACCACTCTTTAACTATCATATAAGATGTATGAAATTACTCAAAATAAAAATTAAGATAAACACGTTAAATGAAAAATACTTCTATATTGAATAATGTATCTTAAACATATATTAGTTGATATACTTTTACAATTAAACTCTAAAATTTAAAATATTTAGTTTAACTTTTATTTCAAATATTATTAGTAGAAATAAACTAAAATAAATAAATTAAAAGAAGTAAAATAATTCAAGTATAATATATGTATATTTAATATATATATATATATATATATATATATATATATCACATAGTTTTCATATAAATTATTTATTAGTTTTAATAAATTATTTATAATCATTTATTAGAATCCGATGAATATGCATGTTATTTTTTATTTTTTTTCTTCTCGAACAGAAAGAATGTAGATTAAAGAACATTCATCCTGTTAAAAACTTAGATCTAACTCAACCTAATAAAATCTCATTGAGTTAAGGATTGTCTAAGTTTATAAGCAGCATTACTACCTTGCTCTTGGTCGATGTGGGATAAGGATACTTAATAACCCCTTTTACACGACGGACAGAGATGAATATAAACGTCACAGTGGAACTATGGTAGAACGCAACGTCCAAGCACATAGAGACCATAGCAGACTATAGAGATTATTAGTCCTTACCCAAATCTTAAAATCAATAACCTAGCCCTAAAATTTCTTTCTCACCTCTTCATTCTATCATTCTTTTGATTGCCAGATGAAAAGACCATATCGACTTTAGCTTCTTACGTAGACGCTACTATGGCTCCTCGTCTGAACTATGTCTTCTTAGCCACGGTTGATACCTGTCTTCTTACGACGGTCCCGATCCTTGTCATGTCTTCGATGAATACCACTACGACCATCGTTTGGTCTCCTTATGTCTCTTTCGCTCTCTATAGAATTGATGGGCTAACTTACTTTAACATACTCAAAGTTTTTTCAAGTAAGTTTTATACATTTTATTCACACTTTATATCTATTAATTTTTGAAATAAACTTAAATTATATTTACTATTATATTTATTTACACCTATTTTTCTACTATTAATAAGTTTTATTTGGAGTTAAATTCGAACCTAATTATTGGCTGCCATGTAAATTGTAGATTTATTTCGTTTGTTTTGTTTTATTGTTTATTACTTATTCTTTCTGAAGATTAAAAATGATTAATGTAGTCGATTACTTAACGAAATAAAAAAAAAAAAAAAGAGGTTAAAATAGTTTGGAGGTGCAGTTAATAATTGCTGCTTCATCGCCTGTTTGCTGTTGCCCTAAGTCCTATTACCAATAATCTTCACTGCTCTCATCTCCATCTCCATCTCCGAAATAAATCGATCAAGCATTCTCTTTCCAAACACAGTCAAAACCAAACACCACTCGAAAACTTTTCTTTCCTCGTTATCGGTCAGAGGCATAGTTGCATTGAAGAAGATAACAAGAAGAGAGAAAGCAACTCCGATTCATATCACAACGATCCATTTTTATTACAACTCTACTCTTTCATTGGTCCTAACACTTCCAGCAATAGGAGGCCAGAACAGAAAAACCCAGCAGAAGAGCAAAGACAACGACATAATACTACTTCAAACACCAAGCTACTTTCAACAAACATGTGGTGGGCGAACTTAAAAGCTGCGATAGGCCAGCGGTTTAACTTAGAGGCAATTGTCTGTTCGGCTGGGGTGGCTGTAAGAGACCGACATTTGGCTCTACCTCACATTGCCGTGACTGATATAAGGTACATTGATTGGGCTGAGTTGCGCAGAAGGGGTTTTGAAGGTGTCGTATTTGATAAGGATAATACTATTACTGTACCTTATTCTTTGTCACTTTGGGCTCCTCTTTCTTCTTCTTTAGAGCAGTGTAAATTGGCGTTCGGCCCCAATGTTGCAATTTTTAGCAACTCTGCCGGTAATCTTTGGAACGTTCCACGAGACAATTCTGCTAATTGCTCTTATGTGATTGCTTATTTATATGGAGTTTGAATTTTGGTTAATTTGATGATGTGGTGATTCAGGGCTCAATGAATATGATTATCATGGTTCTAAAGCTAGAGCGCTTGAGGATGCAATTAAAATTAAAGTCATAAGGCATAGTGAGTGAGTGTGTGTTTGTTTGTTCCTTCCCCCCCCCCCCCCCCCCTCCCCCCCCCCCCCCCTCCTTAAATCCATGTCAAAACATGAGGTTTGGTGTTTTGTGATGTTTATGAGAATATTTGTATGTTGTCCTTTAGGAGTTAAAAAGCCAGCTGGGAATGCTGAAGAAATTGAGAAGCATTTTGGTTGTGAAACGACACGACTTATTATGGTAGTTAAAAATAAAAAATCTTGTTGCATTTTTTGTTTGAATTTGATTGTCTTTAGATTAATAGCATTATTGTTTTTATGACAGGTTGGTGATCGGCCCTTTACTGACATTGTCTACGGAAACAAAAATGGCTTTCTAACTATTTTAACTGAGCCTTTGAGTCTTTCAGAAGAGCCATTCATTGTCAAGCAGGTTGGTTTTTCTCAACGCCCTCTTTAATCATTTTTTTGTCTTTGACTACCATCAGCTTCATATTGACTGTTCACTACCCTTTTTTCCTCTAAATCCTCTCATTGCTAAATTTTAATGGCTCTAGATTTAGGCTGTTGGTTCAATGGTAGTTTCGTCCTTTCATCTATGGAAATTTTTTCTCAAGTATTGCAAGCAACAAAGTCTAAGTGCCCAGCATCCATACAGGGAATTCTTTTGTTTACTATTTTGCTAATCTCACTTCACCCATAGCATGCCCAAGTGTGGGCAGCTTATGACATGTCCTCTACTCTACAGGTGGTCAGGGTTAGAGCCTTAGAGGGTTTATTTATGGAAATGGCTTTCATATCTCCCTGCAACTAGAGTGGCACATTAGGTATTGGAAAATGAAAGAAGATTGCTTTATCATATGATAAACTAGACGTCTTAGGCTTGAATAACAATCTGTGTTCAAATTACTTGTGAGTACAAAGAATGGAGAAAGCAGGTAACACGGTGAAATAAAAAGGACAGCTGAGAAGAACAGAAGCAATAATCAACCTGAAGATTTGATATGTACAATGATATATATCTCTACTGGTGTCCTTATATCTCTTGCTACTAGATTTCCTGAATAAACGGAATGCTAACTGCATGGTGTGCACATGGCAAGATAATCTTGGAAATTAGAGAAACTATTCATTTTTCTAGATTATGATGCTATGTGACATACCATAATTAGTGTGTAAATTTGTTTGTAATTAACATTTCTTTGTTATTGCTATTAAAGTGTGGATTTCTGTTCTTATGTACATATTCCATTAAGTGCAGGTGAGAAAACTAGAAACATCTCTGGTTAAACGTTGGTCAAGGAGAGGGTTGAAGCCAATAAGCCACAAGTTATTGCCAGACGGCATGCAGTGTGTGATAGATCCACGGGATGTGTAAAATTAATGGATTTTGTATGCAAATACATCTATTCTTTTGTCTAACTTCAGGTTGTGGCCATATTATGGTTTCTTTCAAAATCAAAACGCAAATTTGCATTGAGAACATGAGAAAATAATAATTGAAAGGTGCAATTAAATAATTGATCAGTGAAAAAATAGTGCACTTAGATAATCAAGTATAATGTTGGACTTAGAAGCCATCAGTCCATTTATTGAAATTGTATGTGTGCATGAGATGATATTGGTTGCTCCTGGTTTTTACTCAAACGGTAGCATGCTAATGGGATAACATTATATCACAAACAACAATTCTTGCATATGGACATGCAATTTCATCTGGTAAAGCAACCTTTTTGGATCTAAATTCATTCCCAATGGAATTAAACCTTGGCAGTGTCTTTTCAGATGAAGAATGTTATGCAACAGAATTGATTGGGAGGGAAATACTAAAGCTCAAGGTAGATGTTCAAGGAGCAACTCTGTTCTTATCTCAGGCAAAGTTTTCACTTTTCAGATCACGTTGCTTGGCATAACTTAGTAGAATATAATAAATCGTAATGTACCAAACAGAGGCTGCATGTGTACAGACTGAGGGGTACATTATCAGAAGCTGGAATCAATTTGCTCACGAATGTAAGCTGAAACAGAAACCGTGTGCAATGATAGCACACTACTTCACAACTTCGGTTTCGTTCTGATGGGCATTCCTTGGGAGGGGAATGGAAGGGGGTCTATGTTAGTAGTTTCCTTGGGATAAAGTAGAGACCAATCAGAACTTGTTAACACAAAATGCATAAAAATTAGGATGTTCATTTTGGCCACTTGGTACGCTGCACACACCCTTGGTCCACCTCCAGGTGGATAAAAACATATGGTGGTATTGCCTCTTCAAATTTATTTGGATCATCATTGCATCTTCAAAATACTTTTCACTATAGTGTGTTCCATATGTTGTCCATAACACCGGTACATAATCATCCCAAAACAAATCCCAAAATAATTAAAAATAATAATTTGTAAACAAAATTGGGTTTTAAATGGAATCTAAACTCGAATGATCTCTCTACCTTCCATCCTTTAGGAATGGTGAATCCTTTGAATTCAATTTCAGTAACAATTTTTATGAAAGAACGAAAGAGAGGAGGGAATAGCCACATGCTTTCACAGCAACTTTCCATGTATACTTCATTTTCTTTGTCTTCCACTGTTAGATTCTCATCGGGTATTTTCTTCATTATTTCAAAACATAAATAAACAACTTTGTTGGTCTTTTATTTCTACATAACTTATACTTTTCTGGTGTATTTTTTCTCCTGTTTTGAAAACCTAAAAAAATGGTATTACCTTGAAGTAGTAGATCATGACAATTTGAGTGCTAAGTAATGTATGTTCGGATGAATAGTAAATTTAAGTCTTATTTTAAATTATTTAAGATATCGTTATGTAGTATATAATAAGGGTCTTTTTACCTAGGATTTTGAAAATTAACTCCTATTTATTGAAAAAGGGGGTTTTGTTTTGATAACTTAAAATTAAATCTAACAATTAAATATTAATAAAGATAAAAATAAAATATGCCTATTATGTTAAGATTCAAATAAAAGAACGATTACCTTATTATTATTTTTACCATTAGTATAAGCATATTCTAATCTTTTATTATTTGATTTATTAACTTAGAGAAATTTACAAAAGTAAAAAAATTTACTTTTTAAAAATTAGTTGAATTAAACAAACTTTTAATCCAACTATTTTTAATATACAAGTTAAATTAAGTTTTCTAAATTTAATCTATCAAAGATATTAATTTTTAAAGAATCAAATTGGATCAAGGTTAAACACATAAGTTAAGTTTAATTATTTTGAGTATTAATTATCTTTGCAAATAATTTATTACCAATTATTTAAATTCATTAAGCGATTACATACACAATCAACTAAATTGATTTATCATGAATTAATTTAATTATTTAATTATATATTTAAATAATTAAATAAATTTATATAATTAAAATTGAAAATTAATATATAATAAAAAAAATAGTTGAATAAAACATTACACATCTTATTAATATTACAATTTATGTCTTGGGTTTTGAAATCACCTAAAATTAATTATAAAATTAGTTATTTATAGTAAAAAATTATTTAAGAATATTATTCATGAAAACAATAAAAGAAATAGAAAGAAATTTTAAAATTTGTCTTTAATTTTTCTCTTGAACTCTTTTATTTGTTTTTTGAATCATTTTATTTTTAATTATTGTTTCTAACTTAATTCTATAATTTTTTATTTTTGTAATTTTTTTCTTAATTTTTGTGTAATTATAAAAGTTTCTTATTTTTATTTTATGGATTGTTATTTTATATTTTTACAAAGAAAATTGATTAGTTTTTATGGTGTATTAAGACCCATGAATCGTATCAGTCAGGCGAGATTTGCGCTACTAAGGAATTGGATATAAAGTTTACTTAAATGGTTGGTGGTGTTAAATTTAATTTTATGACACATGGCCATACAGGAGACGTGAAAGAAAAAATCTCAAAAAATTTAAAAAATAAATATTATTTTAATAAATACACAATAAATAATTTTAATTTGTTAAAATAATAATATATATATATAAATGAAATTGATATCTAAAAATGTATAAAATATTACTTATCAAACTCTTTTTACGCCTTTTTTTTTTGTTAGTTCTCGATCAAAGTTAACACTCATAATTAAGAGAATAAGTATTTTGACATTTTATTTTAAATGCTTAACAATATTTAGGGTTTAGCATGGTTTGAAGACAATCTGGTCTGATTCAAAACAAATTATAAAATATTTAATTTGAATTTGATCCGTTATAAATGTTAATCCAAACAATACGAATTTGAATCCGATCGGATTAGATAGGGTCAAAATTTGAATTTAAATTTAGAAAAAAATTACAAAAAGAATTAAATTATGAAATATTCAATCCGATCTGAATTGTTATAAATGTCAATCCGAATAAATTTGAATTCAAATCCGAAATAATTTCAACATATAAAATGAAAAATTACATAAAATAAAAAAATTGAAATAAAAATATTTTTCATACAAATTAAAAAGTAGGTGATAACATGATTAAAAATAGTTCAATAAAAATAATCAAAAAGAAAAAATTCAACATCAATTACATAATTTAATTCCAAATATACATAGTGATAATTTAACTCCAAAAATTTCAATATCAATTATATAAATTAACTTCACTCTCCAAACATTAATAATAACAAGAACTCTTTTTGATAATCATTTAAGGTTTAAGTCACCAATACCATTGAAAACATCTGCATGATGAAAAATAAAAAAATAAAAATAAAAATATACATAAGTAATAAGCTAATAAACATAGTAATATATAAAAAATTTTAATTTTCACATAATATGATAAAAAATAAATCTATATATATTCAAACTATATATTTGAAAGTTTTATGTAATATACCTAATTCTAAGGCCTCAAAATACATTGTAGAATCCAATATCAAATAAGTTGAATAACATTTTGTGGTAACATCTAAACAAACAAGTTTTTGAGTAGAAAGTTTTTCCATTTCAACAAAACTCTTAAATTTTGAAGTCTAATTGGTGATCATCTCATGTATCTTACAACAATATGAATCATATTTATTGATATGTTATACTCTTTCAAACCTTGCTCAATAATTAAATTCAAAATATGTGTACCATATCGCATGTGCAAATGTTTTTATTCTAAAATTGCATTACCCCAACCATTAACACATTTTTTCGAATAAGTGTAGTATCATTAGAACTTACATTATCAACTGTAATACATAATATCCTATCAATGCCCCAATCTAACAAATATGCTTCAATAACTCTACTAAGTATATCACCTTTATGATTTAAAACTTGACAAAAGTTCAAAATTTTCTTTTGTAAATTCCAACCATTATCAACAAAATAAGCAATTAAACATATATAACATAAATTCTGACAAGATGTCCATGTATCAATAGTAAGACATATTCTTTTACTAGTTCTATTCAACAACTCTTTCAGTAACGTACAAATTCAAGCAATCTCTTACAATAGTCCATCGAGAAGGGATTTTAAACAAAGGTTGTAGCTCTTCAATAAACTCTTTAAATCATTCACCTTTTATGATAATAAATAACAATTCATCTTTTATTATCATCCTCACCAATTTTTTTCTACATCTTCTAACATTAAAAGTGTGAAGTACAAGACTTCCTTCCATATGAAAAACTAAAAGTTTTTTGTTTCTTAAGAACTATACCGGGAAACTTATCACATCCAATGGAAATGTGTGTAAGCAAATTTGACGTGCCAAATTTTCTTGACACATACTTATATTATTTCTTATAATATTTGCATATAGTTTTACAATATTGCTCAACCCCTTCTATGGTAAAATGAGCCCATGTTGCACTACTAGATCTAGAGAAAACTTTTTTACCTTCTTCTTTAAAAGCAATGCAGAGGTTAGGAATTGGAGTATTTATAGAATATTCTTCTTGAGTTGGTTGTGTTACACTTTCATCTTTATTTACTTCTTCAATCACATAAAATGTATTATTGTCTTTATCTAAAGCCATATGTATAGTTATAGAAAAAAATTAGATATTTACAATAAATAATATAATCATTCAAATAAATAATAAAACATAGGGTAATAAACATGCTGAATTAGATGAAATTGATAAAGAATCAATTGTTTTGTTTACGGAATTGATCAAAAGTAAAATTATTTTACATAATTAAGTCATTTATATACTGAAATGTTTTTATTAGGAAGAAATCAATCTCTTTAACATTTTGTAAAAATCCTCATTATTTTGCCCTTCTTTTATATATATAACAGAAGCTATCTTCCAAATAATAATGCAAAAAAGCAAAATGGAAACTAGTATAAGTAGGTGGGAACTTGCTAAGAAATAAGAATCTTAATTAAATTGTTTATTATATTGTATAGTGCACATTATTGTATTCATAATGGTCCTTTTTAACTTTATCTTATTCATTATTGACCATAAGATCCAAAATTCATTTATACCAAGTCGTAACGATACACTAATCGAAAAGAGAAAAAAAGTCACAGTTACAAAACTTCAGAAAAATTAATATTCTCAAGATAATTATAATCATTTTGCATTTTCAACATACTCATATACAAGCATCCTATAAGGCTATAACAACAAAAGCATATCACTTAGTCTTCAGATTATAAAAGAGCATAACAGTTGAACAATGAAGGAAAGAGTACGAGAGACAGGGAGAGATGAGATTTCAAAAGTTGAGAATGAGATTAGGGTTTTCGAGCTTCTCGGCTCGCGTATGGGATTTACGTTTTATATTAGGTTTAATTATAATATATTATTAATTATTATTATATTATTATATATATATAAATAATATATTAAATATATCAGATCAGATCAAATCGGATTATATGAATTTGAATATTTTTAATCTGAATCCAAGTGGATTAAAAAAATCCAATCCAAATCTGATCCGACTTTGGATCGAAACCACTCAATTTTTTTGGATTTGATCATATTTTTTGGATTTTTTCGGATTGATTGGATATTTTGCCCCTAAAAATATTACATTTTTAAATTATAATAAATGTTAGATATTATCCATATTCATCACTTTGCTCCAACTAGTGTATAATAATTATGTTCAAAGTGTGTGTGAAGTAGTATCAATTAAGAATAGTGAATCATCTAACTTAAACAAGTTCAAGTATTGTTTCTCCCTACAAAATATCAATATTCTTTTTAGAGTTGAATTGGATACTATAGGTTTTTCCTTAAAATTGTATCTTTACTCATAAAAAGTATTTCTTAGAATCAAAAGGTTTTTCATTTGATTATAATATGTAGTTATGTTTGTGAATTCAATCAAATAAAAGGGTAAAGGAGAAACAAAAATTCATGAGTTTATAAAGTAAGAAAAAGATACCTATGAGTAATAATATTATAAGATCAATTATGTTAATAAAATAAGATAAAATTTTATTGTTTTGGACCCAAATATCATTACTGACTTCTTCTTCTTTTTTTTGCCACTTTTTTTTTAAATAACACACATCCTTTTTTATAATGTTTTTCACTCTATCCCTTTATTATAATATATATATATATATCCTCTCTCTTTTTTCTTTTTTTGAACATATTGTAGTAGGATTGTTTCTATATGTTGGGAATTTGATGAATTATATCACAATTGATACTCTTAAACTTTATTCTAACATTTTCATAAAATTTATTCTTTTTTCATGTAACTCTACTTATTCTTGAACTATATGAAATAGCTAATGTATTTGGTTCAAAGGATAAGGAGTTGGTACAAAAAATTGGTTCATTTAGCCTCAAATTGGTTCTCTAAAATGATTGTTCTTTAAAGAATAACAATATTAAAGATAGAGCAATTTAGCCAAAGAAGTTAATCTTATTGCCTTAATCATTTTTTAAGAAATATAGTTAGCATTTGCCTTGATAAATTTAAAGAAATGTTGTAGTAACTTATTCCTATTCATTAAAAGTATAGTAAAGTTTCAAGGAATTTACAACATGTTTCACAAATTTACGCATATAGATTATTCTATCATCAATTTAACTATTGAGCATGTAAGTCTTGAATAAAATTATCATCAAGTTACCTTTACATAAGAACAAGGTCAAGACTATCAACATTCATCATTCTTTTCGACCTAACATTGTTTAAATAATTTCATCACATATGTTAGAAAACAAATAGAATGTGTGATTGATTCTAAGCTCCCCTTCTATTAATCTAACATATCCTAAGAATGCAATAAATAAATACTAAAAGTGAAAAAAATTATGCTACCTAAAGTATACTAATCCAAAAATATGTATCCTAAAACATGCTAAACTAAAAAAAACATAAAAAATAAAAAATAGTAATGTGTTAATACTCTCCACAACTATTTCTTACATTGTATTCAATGTAAGAACATGCATAAATGTAATGTAAAAAAGATAAGTAAAAAGGGAGTAGAAACAAATCTGGTAGGTTACCTCCCACAAAGCGTTTGGTGTAATGTTGATAGCCCGACAGTGCCTCATGTGTTTCTTTAACTATCCAAATCTGTTGGTTTGTGTAACATCATATGATCGTCACACACAAAGTGTATGCAATAAATAAGTAAGTATACGTATTGCAAAAAATAATATAATGATAAGAAAATATCGTTCTCAATGAGATTATTTTACTAGAAACTAATTTTTTGAAACTAAAAAAAATAAAAATCAATTTTTTTTATGTTTTTTTATATTTTAAGGGAGAAAAATTAAAATAACTAAAACTAAAAAGATATATGATAAAATATCTAGGAATATTTAATCCCCCAATTTTTTAAATATGTGAATCGCTAAAATTCCCCCAAAATAATTATCAATTAATTACATGATCAATTAAATCTAACCTAATATGTATTTCTCTCTCAAGTAAACTACACATCATTTAGTAATTACGTTCATAAATTATGGATCACATATATAAGAATCATACATCTTGGCTTAAAAACTATGCATGTTATTTAATCAAGACAAACAATTAAATAATTCTCTCAAAATATATTTAATTGCTTCTATAGATAAATTGTTGGCCAAAAAATTATTAGCAAATGAATCAGATTAAATAATATAATTAAATTATAATTATAATTGAAATAAAATATTAAATCATCACATGGTGAAAATTGGGTTCATAAGATCTCTAGATTAATAAATTAACTATACATAATTGTGTTCCTAAATATCATATTTTTCATAAAGAAAGACCTAAAAATTGATAAAGAAAAGAATAGAAAAAGAAATACAATCAATATCTTGAATTTTAGTACTAATCTTCCCTTAAATCTCCACCAAAATTGTGTCTTCTCTTAATTTTTTTTGTATTTTCTCTCTTCTTAGCTCCAAAAATTGACCAAAATTATGCTAATGGAGACCACTTAGGATTTATGGAGTGATTAGGGGCTAAAATATTTCTCAGGTGCGATCGGGATCATTAAATCAGCTTCAGATCAAGAGCTACAATCAAAACAAGCACAACTAACAGCTCCAATCAATCACATCATGACATGTGGCATAAAAAATTTACTGGGTGAATCAGGGAGCGACGTGTGGCATGGGAGATTGGTTAGAGTCAACGCTTGCTGAGTTAGCAACACGCGGCACAACGTGATTCATGAAAATGGATGGCGTGGTGCATGGGTAGAATGCGCGGAGCAATGGCGTGGTGACATGTGGCAATGAGGGTTGGCCAATTTCTAAACTTGGATTGAATGTCATGCTGACATGTGGTGCATGTTTCGTCCTCCTCACACGCAGCGTAATGTGATTTGTTGTCCCTTCTTGTGTGGCATCCACGTGGCTTACCCAACCAGCTTCTCTGCTTACATGGCATGACACGTGGCAACTCCTGATTGGTTATGTCTTAAAAATTCCAAAAAATCCCAAAAATTCGAAATATTATATTTTCATCCCTTTTAACTAAAAAGTTTACATTTTAATATTTTTCATCCAAAAAAATTATTTATTGAATAAAACAAGTAAATATTAAGTAAAAATGTATGTTAATGACTCTAATTTTATAGAATCATCATTATATCCTCTATATTGATTGGTACAAAAGTTTCGTAGTATGGCCTCAATCTATGCCCATTAACTTTGAATTCTTACTGGTACTCGGAATTTGTATTTCAACTGCACCATGAGAGAAAACATTAGTAATAATATATAGACTAACACAACTAGAATGTAACTTACTTGGAAATAGTTTAACGCATGAATAGAATAAGAGATTTTATCAACAATGGTGAATTCTTTCCTCAATATCATATTGTTATGAAACACCTTTAGAGTTATTAGTTCTTGTGGCTTTAACCTTCACCCATTTACACATAATCCATAACATATATATATATATATATATATATATATATATATATATATATATATATATTACTGTAAAAAGATAGAAGGGGTCCCATGATGTTAATACAAAAAATATCAACAGAAGAATTGGAATTTGTGTCATTTGATTCCTAGGACCTAAGTTACCTGTTCGTTGACAACAATCACATGTTTTACAAAAAATGAAGGCATCCTTGAACAATGTTGGCCAATAAAATCCACTCTCTAAGACTTTGAGAGTGGTTCTTTTTACTCTAAAATGTCCTCCATATGCATAAGATTGAGAAAAGGTTAGAATATAAGTAAACTCAATGTTTAGTACGCACCTTTTTATCATTTGGTCTAGGCAATGTTTCCAAGGTAAAGGTCATCCCACACATATTATTTAAAAACCTTTTTGAGTTTGAATTTGCTAGCTTGTGATAAGTCTTATGGAAACCTTTTAGTGACTGATGAGTAAGACCGACATCATCGATCCTACAAATACTTTGGTTTTATATTTGTAAAACACTTGCAAGTGCACCAGTTATTTCATAGAAAATGATAAGTATACTCCCAAGGTCGATCTAAGGAAGGAATATATGTGATTTTTAATTTATTACTCAAACTCTTAAAAATGAAATTAAATCTCAAACATCATGTCACAATATTTTGACTTTTGTGTTTTTCTAATCTAATAACATAAAAATAAACATAGATACGAATTCAATAAACATTTATACAAATTTTTATCATTTATAAAAGTGGAGTATTTATGGATATACTAACTAAGTTAATTATGCTTGCTTATATTATTTAGGCTATTAAAGATATAAATTGATATTTATTGATTTTCTCTTTTTTATATGAATAACCTCTTTGGTAAGGTTATATATTCTTTGATAATTAAAAAATCAATTAACACCTATGGGTAGGGTGATGAGTGCTCAAAAAGCACTAAAATTACCATGATTTTATGCACATTAATTGATTAAAAATATATATATTTATATGATTTTATCATATATTTATATAAATTTGTATTTCCGGAATCACGGGTATTTTTATTGTTTTTAAGGTATTTTTGCTTAAAAACGTAACTTAAAGACTCAAAGAGGAATACTGGAGGCAATACATCAAAAATATATTTATAAAATAAATAAGGAAAAGTCAACAAATATGAAAAAATTGGACAAAATTGGTCAAAAGGTCAAAAATCTAAAAAATGTCAAAAAAGAGGAAATCGTGCACGCAGCTGCCCAGCCGTGCTGGCCAATGCGCGCAGCATACCCAGTCATGCCAAAAAGATGCGTGCAACATGACCGCGCCCATCAACGCTCGGTCTCGTGCGCATTCCTACTGCTTTCCGCACACGTCGCTGCTGCTTTCCGCGCGTGCCTATGTGTCCCCCTACTCCAGAGAGAAATAAGTGGGGAAAATGATAAAAAGAGCTATATACTCGTAATGGATGGGCACTCATGCAAGTAGTGGTGCGCACGAGAATTCGGCATAATGTGCGAGTGAGTTCGACATGATGTTTGTGCGGTTGCACATAGACCTCGACGTTGTGCGGGCGGCTACACACAGATGGGTGTAGTTGGGCACGGATGCACGTGCAACGAAGGGCAGTTTTATCCATTTTTCCATTTTTCTAACTTTTTCTCATTTTTTTCTCAACATATTTGTTATGTATTTCCTCTAGTATTATTCTTCGAGTCTTTAATTTGTTTTTGAAGAAAAAATACTTAAAAACAATAATTAATACTTGTGATTGCGAAAAGATAATTTTTTTATAAAAATATAATACAATCATATAAATATAAATCCTTTTAATAAATTAAATTATATTAAATTGTGTTAATTTTAGTGCTTTTTAGGCACTCATTAGTGACCAAGTAGTTCACTGTATTTGCATAACAAGAAGTAAGCATTGCAATCTCTAGTAGTCGCTCATCTAGAAAGTCCTCTCTTATTGTACATGATTCCTCGTTTTGAATTAATCTACCGAGATGATATACTACTACATTTTTACTTCCTTTATTGTCTTTGATTTCAAGGTCAAATTCTTGTAGAAGAAAAATCCACCTAATTAGCCTTGGCTTAGCATTTATCTAAGAGTTGCATGATCAGAGAAAACAATTATTTTAGTTCCACTTATATATTATCAAAAAAATATTTAAAGAAAAATCATGTTAAAAGCTCTTTCTTTGTTGTAGAGTAATTGATTTGGGCATCATTTAAAGTTTGTGATGTATAATATATAGCATTTAAGAGCTTGCCAACCTTTTATCGCAAACAAGCTCCAACTTTATAGTCACTTGCATCACACACCAGCTCAAATGGTAGACTTCAGTCAGGTGGCTTAATAATAGGTGTTGTGGTTAAAAGTTCTTTTAATATGTTAAATATTTTGAGTCACTCTTCATTTAAAACAAATACATTTTTTGGAGTAACTAATATAGAGGTCTTTCTCTTTTATGAAATCCCATTTATCCTATATGACCAAGAAAAGAATGAACCTCCTTATACAAGTGGGAGGTGGTAAGGAACAAATAATATCTATCTTAGATTTATCAACCTTTATTCCTTAGATGATACCAATTGCCTTAAAATAATACCCTGATTTACCATAAATGACATTTTTTTAATTAAGTACACGGTTAGTTTCTACGCATCTATCTAGAATTAATGTAAGGTTATATTTGGTAGTTATCAAATGAGTCACCATATACAGTAAAATTATCCATACACCTCTACAAGGTGGCAAGAGCATTACAAAGACCAAATGACATATGTTTATAAGCGAAGGTTTCAAAGGGACAAGCGAATGGTATATTCTCTTGGTCTTCTGGCGCAATGATAGTCTGATTATAACTTGAAAAACCATCAAAAAAACAACAGTGAGTATGGTTCATTAAAGGCTTAAATATATTTACAAGTCATAGAGTTGAGCTTTCAAAAATCAATGCAATTCATCATCCAATGTGGAGTCGAGTAGGAATCAAACCATTATTCTCATTCTTCATCACTACAACTTCAGACTTCTTTGGAATAACTTGGACTACACTAACCCACTTTCTATCTTATATTAAAAAAATTACACCAATTTTCAATAGTTTGATAACTTCTTTCTTAATTACTTTCATCATTGGTGGATTCAATCACCTTTGTGGTTCTCTTGTTAGTTTGGCGTCATCTTCAAGTAATATTCAATCATGTATATAGAGGCATTGATTCCTTTAATGTCAACAATTGTCCACCCAATCGTTGATTTGTATTCTCTCAAAACATGGATTAAGATTTCCTCTTGAATAGCTGAAAGTTTAGATGATATAATCAAGAAAAGTATGTCTTCATCTCTTAAGTATACATATTTGAGATGGTATGTGGGAGGTTTGATCTCCAAGATGGTTTCTTACACAATGGAAGGCAAAATTTTCTCATTAGACATGGGAAGAGAAATATAGGAAAGATTGTACCTTAGGTTTATCTCTAGAGAAATTTAAAGAGAGGTGAAAATCTCCTTCAATTCCTCTACTTTGTCAGTATCTCCTTTTTCATCACTTTGATTTTCGATTTTTATGCTCTCTTATGGTAACCTCCAATAGGTCTAAACTTTCAACGTCAATCACTTGCTACACTAAAGAGTCAAGTATATTAACAAAAAAATAATTATAATAACTAAGGTACCTCATCACTTCAAAGATATTAAAACAAATAGCCTATTTGTCAAACTTTATAGTTAGAGTTCTAGTATGCACATCTATCTTTTTTCGGGTGGTGCTCATGAATTGTCTACCTAAAAGAAAGGGTGTGGACTTAATAGTGGAGTCATCTCTCATACGAAGCACTTAAGAATTGACTAAAAACATAAGTTCATTAACTTGCAGTAAAACATCTTCCAAAACTCCCTTTAGATAAGAATTAGATCGATTGTTATATTGGATAACTACATCAATTTCTTTAAGGGTCAAGATTTAAAGTAACATAAATCGAATGAAGCATAAAATTAATTGAAGCTCCTAGATCTAGCATAACTCTTTCAAATTTAGTGTTACCTATGATGTATGGTATGGTGAAAGTATCTGGATCATTGCATCTTTATCGATATTTTATTTGTAAAACTGCCAACACATTCTCTCCTAGGTTCACCACTTCATTACCTTTGAGCTTCGTCTTGTTGGTGCATAATTACTTTAAAAATTTAGCATAACATTAACACTTGATGGTATCTAACAATGGAATATTAACCTGTACTTTTCGAAAAGTTTTTAAAACTTCTTACTCGTTTACCTCCTTCTTGGTTTTGCAAATCTGCTAGAAAAACGATAGAAGATTCACAAGTAAAAATTGGAACTTTAGATTGTGCCTTAAGTGGTTGTTAAAAAGAAATTTAGAGGCATTAAAGAAAAAGAAATTGTTGAAATTTGGGAGTCCAAGAGTTTTATAAAGCCCACTTTGTTAGAATTTCTTATTTCTTCCTTAATTAGTTTATCCTTAGTCTCATTTTCTTTGGTTTGTTTCTCGTGAGCTTCTTCAAGATGTTTACTGTTTTTTGGTGATATAACATTGGAATTTTCTTGAGGATTCACCATTGGTTGAGAGGGAAGTTTACCAATTCCTGGTACTTCTAATTTTACAGCAGTAATAGCTAACTGACTGAATCCATTTTCAAGATTCTTGCTACCATATTTTATGTCTTACTAAAACTTGAGTCATTCCTATTGGAACTTTATAGTATCTTGTTGGAATCGAGAAGTGTTATATACTATCATATTTACTAAATCCTCTACTAAGGGAAACCGCTTGATTACTTCCAGAATAGGTAAAGTTAAGATGATCCCTCCAACCAGGATTGTAAGCATTAAGAGTAGGGATCATATTTTTGCCTTTGTTGTCCTTCGTATCCTCCTATAGCATTTGATTGTTCAATATTAGGATCTTGAATAGTAGGACACATGTTTATTGGGTGTCCAATGTTGGTGCAAATTCCACAAGCATGAGCTTGTATGATTGTTAATTGTTGGACAATTAAAGTGAAGGTGCTCAGTTCTTGTTCAATAATATTAGGAACTCTTACTTCATTAACCTTTTATGGTTGGTTGGAATTGGTGCTAAATTGTTGAGCATTTATGGCCATAGTAGCAATCAAATTCCTTACAATTTCAGAAGTCTTATTAGCCAAAGCTTCACCACTTGCTGCATCTATCATGCTTTTGTCCATGGGTATCAATCCCTCATAGAAGTATTGAATATAGAGCTATTCACTTATTTGATTATGAGGGAAACTTGCACATAATTTCATGAACTACTCCCAATATTTATATAAATTCTTCCCATTGTACTATTGAATATCACAAATTTATTTTTTGATTAGATCATTCCCAAAAGCTGGAAAATATTTCTCCAAGAATAGCTATTTCATCTCAGATGGTAAGTAGTACAACCATTCTTTAGTGTTATCTTCTAAAGAGAATGAAAATGCTCTAAGTTTTACTTGTTCTTCAGTAGTTCCATTAGGTTTCATGTTAGAACAAACTACATGAAATTCCTTTAGATGCTTATTTGGATCCTTACCAACTAGACGTCGAAAAGTGGGCAAGAGATGAATCATGTCAAATTCAATTCAAGAGCATCATAATTATCATCGTATATAATGTATAATGGTTGTTGATCTAAATTTGATGCTTCCATCTTTCTAAGAGTTTGATTGAGATTATTCACAATCATTTCTACGTGGATGGAATTATCAAAATCTTCAAATAAGTAGCTTACATTTAGAAGATTTGTCTGATTTGCTTATTCGAGACATTATGATTTTGACTTTAGATTGTAGCGTGGGTTCATTCATTGTTACTCTAAAAAGTAAATAAAGATTATAAATAAATTAAGTAAAAATAAAACAAACACAAATATAAATAAATCAAAATAAAAAAAATTAATAAAATTTTCTAATTTTTTTTAACTTTTTCTCTTCTTTTTTATTAATTTTATGTATTTATTTTAATTATTATTATTATTATTTTAAATATAAAATAATTAAAACTAAATAAAAATAAATAAGAATTAATTTAACAAAAATTCCTAGCAATAAGGTGCCAAAAATTGATGTGTTCACATAAACAATAAATTTAAATTTTATTCTAAATGACTTAAGATATCATTATTTATTATATAGTAAGTAAGAGCCTTCGTGAAGGATTTAGGATACTAAAATTGCTTAAGATCATTATTTATTATATAGCAAGTAAGGGATTTTTTTCAAAGGATTTAGGAAACTAAAATTACTTAAGATATTGTTACTTATTATATAGCAAGTAAAGGTTTTTTCCCAAAGTATTAAGGAAACTAACTCTTATTTATTAAAAAAGAAGATTTTGTTTTGTAAATTGAAAATTAAATCTAACGAGCAAAAATTAATAAAGATAAAAACAAAATATAAATATTATGTTAAAGATTCAAATAAAATAACTATTACAAGATCATTCTCTAACACTAACATAACTCAATAAAATATATCTTAATCTCATATTCTTTTATTATACTAACTTAAAGAAATTAACAAAATCGAAAATCTCTACCCCTTGTTACAAATTCGTTGAATTAAATAAGATCTGAATCCAACTCTTTTTAATAAATAACCTAGAATAAGTTCTCTAAATTTAATCTATCTAAAACATTAATTTTTAAAGAAGCAAATTGGATTGAGGTTAAACGCACAAATTCGGTTTAATTATATTGGGTATTGATTTTCATTACAAGAAATTTATCACTAATTGTTTAAATTGATTAAACAATTATATACCCAATCAACTAGGTTGAATAATTAGTTTGATTACTTAATTATACACTTAAATAATCAAATAAATTCATACAACAATTAAAACTGAGAATTAATATATAATTAAAAATAATAATCAAATAGAATATTACAGATCATGTTAAATATTGCAATCTATGTTTAAAACTTTGAAATCATTCACAATTAATTATAAAATTATCTATTCATTGAAAACAATAAATTAAGAAAATTATTCATGAAAATAATAAAAGAAAGAAGAATCAATCTTACAATTTTTTTCTTTAATTCCTTTGTTTAATTCTTGTAATTCTTCTTAAATTTTAATCTTCTTAATTGTTGCCTCCAATTTAATTTTACAATTTTTTTTTTAATTTTTGTATAATTTTAACATTATTTTTATTTTATAAAATCTTATTTTGTATTTAATTAAAAAAATTGATTTGTTTTTTTAGTTGCATGAGTACCCGTGGTTCCCATATCACACTATTGAGATTTGCGCGGGGAAGGAATCGAAGATAAAGCTCGCTTAAAAGGTTGGTGGTATTAATTTAATTTTATGACACGTGGCCATCCACGTGACGTGAAAGAAAGTTTGATTTGGTTTTCTTAGTAAAATCTACCCTTTTTTTAATACATCTATTTGTCCAATAAAAGTTATAAAAAAATTCATACAAATTTTCAAAAATTGAAAAAATTAATATTTTTTAATAAATATAAAATAAATAATTTTAACTCGTTGAAATAATAAAATATATATAAATATAAAAAAATTGATATAAATTTACAATATTATCAACGTCTTTTTCAATAATCTCTCCTTGAATCATTCGAACTACTAGCCGAGATAGTAACATTCTTTTGAGATCTTCTTCCTCAATCTTGCCTTCCAATGCTTCCTTTTTCTCTCTCCCCTCTTTAACAAGGTTTTTTTCTATTTCCATTCTTGCTTTCTTTGCTCATAAAAATTTCGAGCCAGGGAAGTGAATAAGTGGTGCTAAAATACCTTCCAAAATATATCCTTCTCTACTTCAATCCCCAAAAGGTAGTCGAATACTATTACAAATGTTAAAGTTTTTGTTAAATGATAAAGGCTAATCATCTCATGGCCTTTCCATCTTTGTTCTAAGTGCAATTGAACTAAATTGCACATGGTTAAGGATTGTGCTTATGAAGTTGTGTCTCTCTCCTTGTTTTTCCATGATAGAGTTTTTGCTAATGAGTTACATTAAAGTGGAAGGCCATTATTACCTTACAACCCTTTTAACTCATTGGATAAAAAGAATTTATTAGCATTTTCTCCATTAACAATTACTTGTTGTTTTGTAAACTTGTTTACAAGACAATCTCTTTGAAAGAGTCCATCCCATTTGAAGTCTAACAAATAGAAGCTTCTATGTTAGTTCAAAAAACCATTCATGGTGATGATTTGGGTTGATAAGGATACAACTCATGGTGTTGAGTTGGTTAGTAGGTCGAAAAAATAAAAATTGGGTTAGATAAGAAGCTAAGTGTATGGTTTTAGATTGTTTGATAGGTTTATGTTATATGGATTTGATTTATCAGTTGTTTCTATAGATACTTCTCAATAGCTATGTAATAGAACAAGGTAAGAAATCAGAAATAAAAGTTTGAGAGTTTTGAAAGTAGTTGAAAAATTGTTTTGAGTGTTAGGATTTTGATATTTAATATTCCAATAAAATAGTATCAGAGCATAAGTATTGCATATCAAATCGAAGGTCTCGATGAGAGGAATTTGACGCCATTAGAATCACTCTGATATGAGATCAGACGCACTGCTAAAAGTTGTAACCAAAAAGTGAGTTAACTCACTGAGTTAATGTTGACTCAGTCGAGTTGGAATTGAGTCCAGCCGAGTTGATCGAGCCATTGACTAAGCTGACGAGCCATTTGATCAAGCATTGATTGTTGACTAAAAGGGTTTACTTTGATAGTTGATCGAAAAATTTGGATTTTTTCCTGAAGTTCCTCCCAAGGTTTTTTGACGTTCTGGATCCATTTATGCAATTAAAATTTGAAAATTCTCACTATATTGAGAGTTATGTCAAGTAGAGGCATGTCATTGTTTCAAGTCCTAACACTCAAGTACGACAACTATGATAATTGGAGTATCAAGAAAAAGGTTTTTTTGGGTGCATATGATGTATAGGAAGTTGTAGAGAAAGGCTTAAGTGAGCTAGATGATGAAGTTACTCTAACGCAAGTGCAAAAAGAATCTTTGAAGGATAAGTATGAAAGCCAAGACAATGACAAAACCAATGTGGTTGAGGCAAAGGTAGAGGTTGTGGACGAGATGGAAGCCACAGTCGTGGACGAGGTTGGAAATACAACAAAAATTCCAATAGCATTGAGAGAGGGGAAAGTTATAATTGTCAGAAGTTTGGACATTATGCTTCAGAATGTAGAGCTCCCAATAATAGAGTAGATAAGAAAATCAACTACATGGAGGAGAAAACCAATGAGAAAGAAACTATTTTTCTAGCACGGAAAGAAGGTGATGGTTGCCAACAAAATTCCTTGTATCTTGATAGTGATGAAAGCAACCATATGTGTGGAAGGAAAGACATGTTCGTAAAGCTAGATGATTCAGTAAGAGAAATGTCTCATTTGGAGATGATTCTAACCCAACAGTGAATGGGAGAGGTAACATTCTTCTTCACTTGAAAGATGGACGACATCAATTTATTTCCAATGTTTACTATGTCTCCAATATGAAAAGTAACATCTTAAGTTTAGGAAAATTGTTAGAGAAAGGTTATGATATTTGTATGAAGGATTGTAATCTTTCTATAAAGGATGGTAAGACTAACTTCATTGCTAACGTGTCGATGTCAAAGAATAGAATGTTCCTAGTCAACATATAAAATGACATTGCAAAGTGTCTAAAATCTTGCTACAAAAATGCATCGTGGCTATGACATCTTCGATTCAAGCATCTCAATTTTGAAGGATTGGAGTTGTTGTCTAAGAAGGAGATGGTGCAAGGACTACCTTGCATTAACCATCCTGATCAACTTTGTGAAGAGTGTCTGCTCTAGAAGCAATTCAGAAAAAAGCTTTCCAAATGAGTCAAACTCAAGAGCCAAGAAGCCACTCGAGCCAATCTATATTGATGTGTGCGAATCGATCAAGCCTAGTTCTCTCGGTAACATCAACTATTTTCTTCTTTTCATTGATGATATTTCAAGAAAAACTTAGGTATATTTCTTGAAATAGAAATAAGAAGTTTTTGAAGTATTCAAAAAGTTCAAAGCTGTAGTGGAGAGAGAAGGCGGTAGAAATATCAAAGCCATAAGATCCGATCGAGGTGGAGAATTTACATGTAAGGAGTTTCAAGAATTCTGTGAAGCAAAAGGAATTCATAGATCCTTGACAGTTCTGAGATCCTTTCAACATAACGGTGTAGCTGAAAGAAAAAATAGAACAATCCTCAACATGGCATGAAGCATGCTCAAAATCAAAAAACTACCCAAGGAGTTTTGGGAGGAAATAGTAGCATGTGCAGTTTACTTGTCAAACTGATCTCCAACAAGAAGTGTATAAGGAAAGACACCACAAGAGGCATGTAGTGGAAGAAAGCTTGACATTTCCCACCTAATAGTCTTTGGAAGTATACCCCATGTTCATGTACCGGACGAGAAAAGAACGAAGCTTGATGATAAAAACGTGATTTTTATCTTCATTGACTATGATGCTAATTCGAAGGGCTACAAGTTGTACAATGATCATTGCACAAATTGTGTGTGCAATTAATACACAAGTATACGTACCTTAACAAGTAATAAAATAATAAGAAAATATCGTTCTCACAGATATTATTTTATTACAAACTAATTTTAAAAGCTTAAAAAAATTAAAAATCAATTTTTTTGTGTTTTTATATTTTAAGGAAACAAAATTAAAATAACTAAAAGTAAATAGCAATAATTAAATAAATCAAATTTGGTAACAAAAAAGATATATGAGAAAATATCTAGGAATACTTAATCCCCTAATTTTCTAAACATGTGAATCGTTAAAATCCCTTCAAAAATAATTATTAATTAATTATATGATCAATTGAATCTAACCTAGTATATATTCCTCTCTCAAGTAACTACACATCATATTGTAATTAATTTAACCACACTCTCATGCCAATTAAATCGCATATAACTCATTAAGTTCATCAATTATGGATCACATATATAAGAATCATACATCTCTTCCTAGAAACTATGCATGTTATTTAATCAAGACAAACAATTAAATAATTCTCTCAAATCTATTTAATTACCTCTATAAATAAATTGTTAGCCAAACAATTATTAGCATAAAAATCAGATTAAATAATATAATTAAATTATAATTATAATTGCGTAAAATTTTATATCATCACATGGTGAAAATTGGGTTCATAAGATCCTTGGATTAATAAATTAATTATACATAATTGTGTTCATAAAGCTCATATTTTTCATAAAGAAAGACATAAAATTGATAAAAAAGAAATACAATCATTCTCTTGAATTGTAGTATTAATTTCCTCTTGAATCTCCACCAAAATTGTGTCTTTTTTTGAATTTTTCTCTCTTTTTAGCTCCAAAATATGACCAATATTATGCTAATGGAGGCAAATTAGGGTTTATAGAATGATTAGGGGCTTAAATAAAGCTCGGGTGCAATCTGGACCATCAGATCAGATTCAAATCAAAGGCTACGATCAAAACAAGCAAAACTGATACTTTTAGTCAATCATAGTGTGACACGTGGCATCATAAATTCATTGGGCGAATTAGGGAGCGACGTGTGGTAGGGGAGACAGGTTAGAGTCAACATTTACTGAGTCATCAACAAGTGGCACAACGTGATTCGTAGAAACAGAAGGCGCGGCGCACGGGTGGAACGCGTAGAGCAATGGCACAAGGACATGTGGCATGGCGTGTTGATCGATTTCCGAACTCGAATTGAACGCTATGATGACACGTGGCACATGTTTCATCATCCTCACATATGACGTAACTTGATTAGCTCTCTGTGCTTGTGTGGCATCTATGTGACTTGCCCAATCAGCTCATCTACCTGCGTGTCATGCCACGTGGTAGCTCCTCATTGGTTCTGCGTTAAAATATTTAAAAATTATATTTTCACCCATTTTCATTAATAAGTTTATATTTTAATATTTTTGACCCAAAAATACTATTTATTGAATAAAAAAATATTAAGTAAAAAAGTGCGCTAATGAATCTATTTTCATAGATTCATCATACAATCCAGACAATAAGAAGATTGTGATTAGTTAAGATGTGGTATTTGACGAAGAAGAAGAATGGGATTTTAACTCTCATGTAGGTAACTTCAATTTCTTTCCTCAATTTGAAGAAGATGAGCAGACAATGAGAGAGCAACTAGGTGAACCTTAACAAGAGCTTGCAACTCCACCAACTCAAGAAGACTCATCACTTTCATCATTGTCTCTTTGCCGACTATGAACCAATAAAATTTGAAGAAGTAGTACAAGAAAAGAAGTGGAGAGATGCAATGGATGAAGAAATTAGGGTAATTGAGAAGAACGGCATATGGGAACTCATCTCACTTCCTAAAGGACACAAGGAAATAGGTGTCAAATGGGTGTACAATACAAAGAGGAATTCTAAGGGAGGGATTGAAAGTCATAAGGCAAAGCTAGTAGGAAAAGGATATAGTCAAAAGGTTGGAATTGACTATGATGAGGTATTTGCTCATGTTGCTCGATTAGAGACTATAAGACTAATAATTTCTTTGGTAGCTCAAAATAAGTGGAAGATACATCAAATGGATGTAAAATATTCCTTTCTAAATAGAATCCTTGAATAAGAAGTCTACATTCACCAACCATCAGGCTATGAAGGAAAAGGTCACAAAGAAAAGGTGTTGAAGTTGAAGAAAGCTCTTTGTGGGTTGAAGTGAAGCAAAAAAGAAGAAGGCATCTTCATCTCTCAAGAAAGCTATGCAAAGGAGATACGAAAGAAGTTCAAAATGAACGATTGCAAGCCGATCAACACACCATTGGAATGTGAAATCAAACTGTCCAAGCATGAAGATGGTGAAGCATGGATCCAACATTTTTCAAAAGTCTAGTTGAAAGTCTACGTTATCTCAGGTGCACAAGACCTGACATCATGTATGTCGTTGCATTGATTAGTTGCTACATGGAGAAACCAATAATCACCCATTTCAAAACTACAAAGAGAATCCTTCGCTATCTAAAACGTACAATTGATATTAGCTTGTTCTATTCAGCTTCTAATGATTACAAGAACTTTTGGATTTTTGTTTTTCATAAGAAATGTTGCTTTTACGTAGATGTCAAAAAAGCAACCGATTTTCACCTTGTCTAGCTGTGAAGCAGGATATGTAGCAGCTACCTCATGTGTTTTTCATGCAATTTGATAGAGAAACTTGTTAAAGGAGCTAAGCATGATATAAGAAGAGCCAACCAAATTTTTTGTCGACAATAAGTCAACCATTTCCTTAGCCAAAAATCATTTTTTCTATGACCGAAGCAAACATATAGATACTCAATATCATTACACCAGGGAATGCATCACAAGAAAGGATATATAACTCGAGTATGTGAAATCAAAATATCAAATTGCTGACATCTTCACTAAACCGCTCGAGCAAGAAAACTTTGTCAGATTGAGAAATTTTCTCGTCTTCATAAAACAAGTTTAAGGGGGAGTGTTGTTTCGTAAACTTGTTTACAAGCCCCAAGCTCTTTGGAAGAGTCCAACCCATTTGAAGTCTAGCTCATGGAAGTTTCTATGTTAGTTTAGAAAACTATTCATGGTGATAATTTGGGTTGATAAGGATACAACTCATGGTGTTGAGTTGGTTGGTAGGTAGAAAGAAGATTAGAAATGGGCTCTTTTATGGTTTTAGATTACTTGGTATGTTTATATTGCATGACTTTGATTTATCAATTTTTTCTATAAATACTTCTCAGTAGCTATGTAATAAAATAAGTCAAAAAATCAGAAATAAAAGTTTGAGAGTTTTGAGAATAGTTGGAAAATTGTTTCTTCGGTGTTAGGATTTTCATATTCTATATTCCAACATTACAATAGGTTGAGCTTTGTAGAACTCCATTATTTCACCTATCCAAAGAATGCCCATATTCCTGAGTGGTAAATTATTCTTGTTTCTCTAATGGCTTGCCTTCAAGAAAATTAGAAATACCACTGAAGATGAAACAAAGAGCTAACGGAGAAGAAAATGGTCAAGTACTTTATGATCCATTTAAGACTAAGTGAGAGAGTAATATGCTAGAAGAATGAGATTCATGGAGTTGCTAATTGGGTTCAAGTGATCAATTTTAATTTATACATGAACTATACTAATGGAGTGGAAATTTCGATTATTGGAAGAAAATAAATGAATGTCAAACCCTCATCTGATATTATAAAAAGTCAAACTAGTCATGAAGCCAAAACCGCCCCCATATGTTTCAATATCAATAAATGACGGATTGATATTTTCAAAGTGATAAAGACTAATGTTATAGTAATTGAAATTTTTTGAAATATCAATAAATTCTTTGTTTTTAAAATATGTAATTATGTAATATTTTAACTTAATAAAATTCAAATTATTTTTTTAAAAGATACAATTACCCGATGCTTAGTAACATCTCAAACAAAGAACATTGAGAATAGAGGATTATGATCATTTACCTGTTTGTACTTGTTTTTAAATCCCAACTATATATTTTACATTCAATAAATATGCTGATTTAAAGTTGTTAATAAAAATAATATTTTAACGTTTAAATTAAGAATGTAAGGCATAAATTTAACAAATAAAAACAAAAACAAGTAGCATATTCGAGGACAATGCTTACATGTGCGAACGGCCCATTCCTTTCCCAATCTATTTGCACCTAACTCTCAAAAGAGCACTTCTTTATACATCAAGTTGTTATACAATAACTTATGTGAAAAATAACTTTTAATTAAATCAATATGATTTATGTTTTAATTTATAATTATTTGTCATATCAATTATTGCACAATAACTTATAGTATAAAAAAATTTTGTTCTTATAATGTATCAACATAAGTAAGTGAGTGATCATTTTAATGTTGTAACTATGTAATTTATACATTTTAGTTGGATAATTTTTTAGATGAGTTCATTAGTCATGTGATTTAAAAGTATGATTAATTAAGTAAAAAAATTCAAAAATTAAGATTTTTTAACGTTAATATGAAAATTATGTATTTTATTAATAAAAAAAATAAAAAAAACCCTCTTTATCTTCTCTCTTTCTTTCTCTCTCACTCCCTCTTCTCTAATCATTATTTTATTAATAAAAATAATAAATCAAATCAGAGAGAAAGAGTGAATATGAGAGAGAGAAGGGATAGAGAGAATGAGAAAGAAAATGAGAGAGAAAAAGTAGTGAGGGAAGGAGATAGAGAGAAAGAGGGAGATGAGGTGGGTTTTTTCCTTTCTTTCTTTTAATATTTTTTATTAATAAAATATATAATTTCATTTAATCATCGACAAAATCTTAATATTTAAATTTTTTGACTTAATTAACAATATTTTTAAATTACATGACTAATAAAGCTCATCTAAAAAGTTATAATATTAAAATGTATAAATCGCTTAACCAATACCTAAAATAAGTTTATATGCCTTGGAAATTGTTATTTCTTATTGGATTGGCTATGTTAATAGCAACTTAATTTTATTTTTAGTATTTTTTTATCCTTGTTATTAATTAGTATCTTAGCGATACCTACATTTAAATAATGTATCAATTTAATGCAAAATAGAAATTGAGAATTTTTATATTTGCATGACATGTGATATTTTTTAAAAATTAGTTTTATCTTTTTAATATTTTTTTTCTCTCTTCTCTCTTCCTCATCCTTTATTTTCCTCTTTAAATCTTGTATCTATGTCTCTCTTCTCTCTATCACTAAAGTATTAATAAAGTTGTAAATATATTATTTAATTTTATCATATTACAAATATAAGAACAAAGTATTGTGTGTTATAAAAATATTATCCGTATAACATAAATCAAATTTTTATAACTTTATTGATTTACAAATAATATAGCAATGAAACATCTTAAGTTGTAAACTAATAGTATTTTTTTAATGCATATAATACTTTATTATTATATTTTTAACTCAATAAACTTAGATATTATTTGCAATTTTTTTAATATATAGATAATATGTTTATTAATTTACTTTTAATATGAGATATTAACTACTTCTAATCTCAACATCCCTTCAAAATTTATATGATCCAATTAATCTATTTTATTTTTACCCCTAAAAAACATATATGTTTATCACATTATAAATATATATATAGCGCATTTATGAAGATGCATTAAACATATATTTTGTTAAAAATTATTAAAAAAACTAACTCTTTTAAAAACTCTAGCTATTAGAAGAATGATCAATTACATTTTTATACATTTATCACTCTCTATTTGTACACTATGCAGATCGAATACTTATAATTTAATAATTAGAGTTATAGACGTGAATTCAACTCTGATATAGTGTAAGAAGTTATTGAAAAAAACTTACACTATTAAAAGAAAAAAGAATTATACTTCTATACATTTATCATATTTATCACGTTATAAAAAATTATATATTTAACACTTTAGATGAGTTTAAAAATGAAACTTATTAGTAAAATAGCTATGCTATACATTTATTCCTTTCAACATTTTTGCTCCCTTACATGTTCTCACTCTTTTACGTGTTCTAAGTTTTAATGTTTTATATGAAACACTTTTCTTTATCCCTATTTGTCTATTTATTTATTATTTATGCAATGACTCATTGATGACTAGGAATGTACATATATGAGTTGGTTTTTTTTTCCTTTTTGTTAATGAATTTTATTTATTTATTTATTTTAACTCTTGTATTATAATTTCTAATATTTTTAATGTTAATTTCATTATAATCAACTTAAAGATTTAGATTTCATTCAATTATCTAATATCATTATTCATATCAATTATAGATTGCGAATTTAAAAGTAACATAAATAGACAATAATGAATAGTAATCACTTATCCATTAAAATTTACTAATTCTCACGTCCAAACCATTCATAATACAATTCATGCAAAAAATCTTGATCCGTGTAGAGAGTAGTGTCTTCTTGCCATTAACCTAATTGTGGAAGGTCCTTTGTACTTTGGTTTGATTTTAATGAAAGTTGTACATATATATATATTGAATATGATTTTATCATCTTTCAACCACACCAAACCAAATGGAACCTTGAAAATAAAATTTCCAGCATAATATTCTGTGGCATGAATAAAACATTTCAAAATATAACGAGGACTAGAAGCTTGTACACTAAACAGGGAAAACATGCCAAGACGGCAAGATCTTCTGGTAAAAATAGACTCTATTTATAATTCTAAAGATATAATTTTTTTTTTAAAAGTGCTCATTTTCCTTTCAAGATTTTTTTTCTCTCTCTAAAGTCCTTTCAGGAATGGCTAACCTCAATATTTGTCAGTTAAAGATTCTTCAGCTTGCATTTTACTAGCCTGTTCAACTAGATTACACAAATGAGCATTCTTGAAAACCTCTTTAGCTTCTGTAACTGCCATCCCAAATGAAGGAAATTGAGACAAAACCAGTGATAAACTATACTATCTAATTACTACAGATTGAAGCAGGAATTCACAAACCTTTCATAGACGAGGAAGGGAGAATTTAAAAGGCAGACTTATGTCACGACCTTATTTTTCAAGTAGCGATCGTGCGGCACTTAGCACCGTCCGTTGCACTAAGCCTGCCTTTGAAACCGAATGAAACTCCAAAGAGAATAGAGAGAGAGTTTGCAAAGAATGCTTTGTATTGCTCTAGAGAGAGATTATCTTACAATTTCCCAAGGATGAATGCAAATGAAGACCAAGTGGTCTATTTATAGTGTGGCTTCTAAGCTTAAGAGTATGCCACAACTTTCTAGAGTATTCCTAGTCTAGAATGTACAAGAGAATTCTAGAACTATGTACAATATGCCAAGGGTCTAGGACCTTCTAGCCAACTCTAGAATCTTCTAGGTTTGTCTAGTTCCTTCATGCGCCTTCCGGGATGTTCCGCAAGCTTCCAGCAGCTTCTACATCCTTCCCGAACTATCCGGCACGTTCTAGAACATTCCAACCCATTCTAGCACTATCCAGTGTGCTCTGGAACATTCTAGGGTCTTCTAGCTTGAGTTGAGTCCATCCAACTCTAGCTCTTTCTAGACATCTCTAGGCAACTCTAGAACTTTCCTTGTAGGATAGTCTAGATCCCTTAGGCAACCACCATTTCTTTTGGATTTTTCGGGACATTCGGAGCGGGACGTGACACCCTCCCCCACTCAAGTTCGCGACGCCCTCGTCGCGCCTTCAAGCTTGAACCTTTCTATGTCATCTTTGAATTGCCACAAAGATTCCTCAGGTTCCCAGCTTGCTTCTACATCCGGAGCGTTCTTCCATTTGACCAAGTATTCCCGATAACTTGGTACACCTCTACGCCGGATCACGCGATCCGCCAAGATTGAGTCCACTTCCTTGTCAAAGGAGGTTACCACTGCGGTAGGCGCCCTTTTGGATTCACCTCGACTCATGTCTTCCTTGTCTCCATGATAAGGTTTTAGCATGCTTACATGGAAGACCGGATAAATTTTGAGCTTTGGAGGTAGTTGCAGCTTGTAAGACACCTTACCAACTTTCTTGAGGACTGGAAATGGTCCCTCATATTTCCGCACCAACCCCTTATGAACCTTTCGTAAGGACTTGAATTGTTGGGGCAACAATTTGACAAGGACCAAATCGCCTTCTTGAAATTCCACCAACCTCCGTTTCTTGTCAGCCCACTTCTTCATCTTCTTAGATGCCTTATTCAAATAGGCTCGGGCCAACTCAGCTTGTTCATGCCATGCCTTGGCAAATTTAAAGGCAGCAGGGCTCTTCCCTTCATAACTCGTAGCCAAGGCATGGGGAGTCATGGGTTGCTGCCCCATGACGATCTCGAAGGGACTTTTAGCGGTAGACTCGCTCCGTTGTAAGTTGTAAGAGAATTGGGCTACATCCAACAGCTTCGCCCAATCCCGCTGATTAGCACTCACAAAGTGCCTGAGATATAACTCCAGCAACGCGTTGGCACGCTCCGTTTGTCCGTCACTTTGTGGGTGAAAGCTTGTGGAGAAATTCAAGTCTGATCCCAATAGCTTGAATAGTTCCGTCCAAAATTTCCCCGTGAATCGTGGGTCTCGGTCACTCACGATATTGGAAGGAATTCCCCAATGCTTCACAACATTTTTGAGGAACAAACGTGCCGTTTCATCTGCCGTGCAGTCCGTTGAGGCAGGTATGAATGTTGCGTATTTGCTGAAGCGGTCGATGACGACGATAATGCTGCCAAAGCCCTCTGATTTTGGCAGACAAGTGATGAAATCCATAGAGACACTTTCCCATGGTCTCTCTGGAATAGGCAGCGGCTCTAGCAAACCTCCGGGTGCATGCTGCTCTATCTTGTCCTGTTGGCACACAAGACAAGTTCTTACATATGCTTCGACATCATCCCGAAGTTGAGGCCAATAATAGATAGACTTGATCAAAGCAAGGGTGCGCCTCATTCCTGGGTGTCCAGCCCATAACGAATCATGGCACTCCTTAATAAGCTCTTTCCTTAAGCTCCCCCATTTTGGCACAAAGATTCGATTCTGCTTGGCATAGAGTAGTCCGTCACTCAGCCAAAATCGTCTCGTTTTTCCTTCCTTGATGAGGGCAAGGAGGTTTTGAGCAAGGGCATCATGCTCCAACCCTTCTTTGATCCTTTCCAATAGAGGACTGTTTGGCCTACTCAAGGCTGCTAATTCCGCCTTCCGGCTCAACGCATCAGCCACCACATTAGCCTTACCGGGTTTGTACTCCAGCCTATAATCAAATTCCGCCAAGAAATCTTGCCATCGAGCTTGCTTGGGACTCAACTTCTTTTGAGTCTGGAAGTAGCTTGTGGCTACATTGTCCGTCATGATAACAAAATGAGAACCCAACAAGTAGTGTCGCCACACCCTTAGGCAATGAATAATAGCTGTCATTTCCTTTTCTTGCACAGTGTAGCGGCGTTCAGTGTCATTGAGTTTTCGGCTCTCATAGGCTATCGGACGCCCTTCTTGCATCAAAACTCCACCAATGGCAAAGTCTGAGGCATCTGTGTGCAGCTCGTATGTCTTGGAGGGGTCTGGAAGACAAAGTACCGGTTCTTCACTAATGACCTTCTTCAAGTCTTCAAATGAGGTTTGGCATTCGCTTGTCCATTCCCAAGACTTGTTTTTCTTAAGCAGGTCGGTTAATGGGGCTGCTCTCGCTGAGTAGGACTTGATGAACCTTCGGTAGTAGTTCACAAGTCCGAGGAAAGATCTTAACTCGGGAACCTTGGCAGGAGGTTCCCATTCTTGGATGGCTTTCACCTTAGCTCCATCCATCATCAATTTCCCATCCTTTATCTTGTGCCCTAAGAACATCACCTCATCTTGGGCAAAGGAACATTTCTCCTTCTTGACATATAGCTCATTTTCCCTCAGGACCTCGAACACCTTCTTCAAATGCTCTAGATGTTCTTCCAAAGTCCGACTATATATCACGATATCATCAAGATATACTACCACGAACCGATCGAGGTAGGGATGGAAAATCTTGTTCATCAAAGTGCAGAAGGTGGCTGGTGCATTTGTGAGACCAAATGGCATGACAAGGAACTCATAGGCACCATACCTGGTTACACATGTGGTCTTGGGCTCATCTCCCTTGGCTATGCGTACCTGGTAGTATCCCGATCGCAAGTCCAACTTTGTGAAGTATCTAGCATTCCCCAATTGATCGAACAAATCAGCAATAAGTGGGATAGGATACTTGTTCTTGACTGTGATCTTATTTAGAGCCCTATAGTCAATGCACATCCGCAGCGAGCCATCCTTCTTCTTTTGAAACAGCACCGGGGCACCAAATGGGGCTTTTGACGGCCTTATGAAGCCAGCATCCAGCAATTCATCGAGTTGCTTCCGCAGTTCTGCCAACTCTGAGTTCGCCATTCGATAAGGGCTCATTGCTGGTGGCCTGGTGCCAGGTTCCAACTCTATTTCATGGTCTACCTCCCTCCTTGGAGGTAACCGTTTGGGTAATGCCTCCGGCATCACATCTTGGAACTTATCTAGGACAACTTGCACTTCCGTCGGCAAGTTTGGCTTTGGTGACGCCTCTTCATCATCGTATTCCTTTAGGATGGCCAAATAACTCTCTTCATCCCTCTTCAACCCCTTCTTGAATTGAAGTGCCGAGAGAGCTTGGGTAGTAGGTTTAGTGGTCCTCTCCGTCGGTACCACACACGCCTTCGCACCATCCATGATGCACATAGAGTTTGAGCAGGGCACCAAGAAAGCTCTTACCTGGTCCAAAAACTCCATGCCGAATACAACCGAGAAGTCATCCATAGGCGCCACTGATAAGTCCACTTGGCCAGTCCAAGCACCGAGACTGACCTTAACTCCTCGGGCGACTCCATGTAATGGCAGTGCTGCTGAGTTAACTGCTTTGAGAGATCCCCCTCCATTAACAACCTTTAGGCCAAGTCGCTTTGCTTCCTCCACTGAAACAAAGTTGTGAGATGCACCGGTGTCGACCAAAGCCTTGGCGACCTTCCCGTTGATGGCTGCATCTACATACATCAAGCCCTTTGGGGTCTTTGGGGCGCTCTGCAATGCACCAAGTAGGCGCAAAGAACCCATCTTTGCACCATCGTCCGACTCACCTCCATCTTGGTCATGTGTGGAGGCAACTAAGGCACTCAAGGCCTTCCTCTTCGGACATTCACGTGCCCAGTGCGGTCCGTCGCATATGAAGCACGTTACCCGGGGCTTCGAGGCATTCCGATCCTCTTTCTCCTTCCCTTTGTCCCGTGGCTTGAATGAGGAGCCGTCTTTAGGATTTTTGGAACCCTGACTCTTGGCATGGCCTCCACCATTCTTTCCTCCACTAAACTTTTTATCTGAGGCTTTTGAGCCCTCCTTGTTTGTGGAGTAATCAATAAAGCTTTCTGCAGTTGCGATGGCCGAAGATAAGTCTTGGACACCACGTCGCTTGAGCTCCAAATTAGCCCATGATTGGAGACCATCCATGAACAAGAATAGGGCATCCTTGTCCGATGTGTCGGGGACTTCTAGCAGCAAGGTTGTGAACTCCTTCACATAATCCCTTATGCTACCCGTTTGCTTTAATCGTCGCAAACGACCTCTTGCCTCCTCCTCAGCATTAACGGGGAAGAACTGCATTTTGAACTCCCTTTTGAAGTCTTCAAAGGTATCAATTGTGCAAACCCCACGTTGCACATCTCCATGTCTCCGTCTCCACCACAACATAGCAGTGTCGGTCAAGTACATGGCTGCAGTTCGGATCTTGCTGGCATGGTCCGTTATGCCAGTAGCCTCAAAGTATTGATCTAACCCCCATAGGAAGTTCTCAACTTCCCTAGCATTCCTAATACCATTGAAGGTCTTAGGCTTGGGAATATCCACCCTCTTAGCTTCAATGACGGTGGTTGCACTAGTTCCCGCGGCCATAGCCCGCTTACATAGAGCTAGATCACCACCCATATCCTCCATTCTATGCAATACATTAGTAAGTTCTCTTTGGACAAGATCCCTTACCTTGACAAGTTCTGCCTTTAGCCCATCAATCTCTTGCCTTAGTCCACCATCTAGCTCGTTGAGTGACATCTTAACCGCTGCATGGATTTCCACATCCTCGGCTTCCAAGCCATTGCAACGCTCCTCTAAGTTGTCCACCCGATCGAACAGCTCCCCTAAGCTGTCCTGCGCACTTCCCACTCGTGCTTCCAAGCTAGAAAGCAAGTCTTTAGACTTGGCTCGAGATTCCTTTGGGGCTTTCCGAGCTTCCTCACGGCCACGTTCCATTGGTGGAACGTCCATGTTTGGTGTAGCTGGGGCAGTGTTCTTCATTTTTGCCAAAGATAGAGATACTTTAACCCGCTCTGATACCAACTGTCACGACCTTATTTTTCAAGTAGCGATCGTGCGGCACTTAGCACCGTCCGTTGCACTAAGCCTGCCTTTGAAACCGAATGAAACTCCAAAGAGAATAGAGAGAGAGTTTGCAAAGAATGCTTTGTATTGCTCTAGAGAGAGATTATCTTACAATTTCCCAAGGATGAATGCAAATGAAGACCAAGTGGTCTATTTATAGTGTGGCTTCTAAGCTTAAGAGTATGCCACAACTTTCTAGAGTATTCCTAGTCTAGAATGTACAAGAGAATTCTAGAACTATGTACAATATGCCAAGGGTCTAGGACCTTCTAGCCAACTCTAGAATCTTCTAGGTTTGTCTAGTTCCTTCATGCGCCTTCCGGGATGTTCCGCAAGCTTCCAGCAGCTTCTACATCCTTCCCGAACTATCCGGCACGTTCTAGAACATTCCAACCCATTCTAGCACTATCCAGTGTGCTCTGGAACATTCTAGGGTCTTCTAGCTTGAGTTGAGTCCATCCAACTCTAGCTCTTTCTAGACATCTCTAGGCAACTCTAGAACTTTCCTTGTAGGATAGTCTAGATCCCTTAGGCAACCACCATTTCTTTTGGATTTTTCGGGACATTCGGAGCGGGACGTGACACTTAGCTCATATGTGATTCAAACCATTTAAAGACCTGATCAGATTGCAAGCTAGTCATCTCATGGTAAGCAAATGCAAGATTTAGTTCCTCCTGAATGTGATGGTTTAGATGCTCATCTCCCACAATTATTTTATTCCCTCTGAGAGCTTCTCTCCAACGAGTTTTACGCCCATCTTTCTTCATATATCCATTTTCATCAATAAAACCCTCACGCCTAAACAACTCATATAACTTAGCTGACATAGACTGATTGAGACCTGGGATTCTATCAGCCAAAAGATGAGGTGACAGGGGGAACTCGATGCATTCAACCTCTGAAGTATCAACTCCTTTATTTCTTAGAAGTTCCATATTTTCCTCTATCTTCTGTTGTCTATACACATCCTTGGGCATGTGTACAAAAAGGGTTGGTGGGTAATTCTCCTTTATATCCATTTGGTCAAACATCCCTTCAGAGATCATCAGTGTAATACTTGAGAATTTTAACAAATTGACGAGCACAGAGACAAAGTAACCCCCAGATGAAGCCCCCATAGCCACAAGAGGAAGATGTTGAAGCTTGTTTTTCTTAACCCACCTATTTATTATATCTTTAACAATTATTATCTCCTTCCCAAAAGTCCAGCATCTCCCCGCACTCGATATAGTAAGAACTGCAAAATTTCGAGCAAGAGCATGAAGAACAATTAACCTTTCTTCTGGCAAACCAACGCATTTAGGACAGTGAGAAGATCTGTCCCAAAAGTTAAGAGCTTGGCCGTTGCACCCATGAGCAACAAAGATAACTGCTTTAGGTGAATCAGGTATTTGCCATACTATACTAGTACCATTTGTGTACCCTAAGGTTGGATGATATTCCACCTCTGTCTCAAAGCTCTTTGATTTTTGTTTCAGAATTCCTATTGATAAACTGGGGCTTTCATCACGGTTGAAAAATAAAACTATTAATATGAGAAATAAAGTAAAGAATGTGATCAGAACTGGGAGTTGGAAATTTTGAATAGCATTTAATGACTTTGATTTCTTTCCGCGATTCAACATCACTGCAATGAAAAATGAAACATTCTATCAACTCAAATCAACCTTGTGATAAATTCACAATATTTATGAAAACAATTATGAGATGTGTGAATAAATGGTAGATGAATTTGTCATACAACACCAAAACTCATCTATAAAAAATATTGTTCATAGATATTACTAATACAAGTACAATAAAACACTACTATAGTACTGTTCTATGATACTTTAAAGCATAAAATTCATCTATTATCAAAATATCTTACTAAGTTTCATTGCTGACAAAACACGCTCTGTAGTTGCATTAGTAATAATGCAAAGTCAACACTAAACGAATCAACCTATCCACCAAAAAATATATCTTGGACTTGCGCAACTCAAATAGTTTTTGACATGTCTCAGAAAGAGAAGTCAACTGTTGAAACTCCAAAACATATGTATCACATTAAGCTCGTACAGTTTAAATTGTATCCTCAAACTTTGAAACTCACTCTATGTGAAATCATTACTGTAAAACTTTTTAGCAAGATTACAAATATCATCAATATATAAAGACTTAAAAGTATTAATGGGATCAAAAAAGAAACCAAGCATAAAAAGATCCAATGTTTGACTAGGAAATATACTACTTAATTCCATTAATTGAAAATCAATAACACTAAATATGTCAAAATGATAATAATGATCAATTGTGATATTATTTTGTTGTTTACTTAAACATTGTGTACCTCATATCTAGAATATCAATATAATGTCTTTCACAAAATGATATCCTAGTTTACAAAAAGACAATCCAACCATTTTGTCTCAACTAATGAAGAGTTTCTACTGTACACGACACTAATCTTAATACATTTAAAACATCTTGAGATTCTAATTTCAAAAATTTACACAAAATATCAATGGTTCCCAAGACTTCATCTATCAACAAGATAAATGCAAATTCAAAACTTTTGATAGCTTTGAAAGCCCTTTAGATTCCCCTCTTATATTTCTATTAGGTCCATTTTGAACCATATTTTCACGAACGTAACAATTTGTGCTAAATATATCAATCAATCCACTAACAGAAACAAAATGGGAGCTTTATTTTGTAACTCCAGGTTGTTGCAATGTGTGCATTTGATTGACTCTTCTTTCATTTTGGAGTTCTCTGGAAGCTAACTAATTCATCTTTCCAAACACATTTTAATTCTAAGTAACGCTTTGCTGAAAGACCAACTAGATTAATTATTGAAGTCAACTTTGGGAAAAAAATCCATACATCATGGACAATTTTAGAAGCTGCAACTAATACTAATTGCAAATGATGAGCAAAAAAAATGATATAATATGCAGATAGAGAAACTTCTTTAAATAACGCTTGTTACTCATTCCATTTAACACTCATGTTACTAGCACCATCATATCCTTAACCTCAAATATTTTCAACTCGTAGATTTTGCTTAATAAGAGAGCTCTACATATTTCAGTTTTAGTTTTAAAGCAGTAATTTCTTTTACATGCATAATATCATAGAAACATTCTCGGACGAATCCATCACTATGAACAAATCTTAAAATGATTGCTATTTGTTCCTTGCATGCTTCATCAATGGCTTCATAAAAAAGAATACAAAATTTAGCATCTCCAACCTCATCTCGAATTTTCTTTCTTACATTGTTGGCAATAATGTTCAATCTCTTTTTGAATCATTGGAGAGGTATATTTGGCATTTTTTGGAGCACAATCTAAGACAACTTTTTCAATATTTTCATTCGTTGATGCCAAAAATTTTATCACCTCAATATTTTCACACGCATGTCTTGCAAGCCACTTGGTAGTTTCTATCAAAGTTTTAAACCTCAATCTATTTTGTAACAATTGTTGTGATAATTTTACAATCGTTCTTTTATCGATGTGTATGGATGGATTTCTCATAGTATCCCATTTTTTCATAGCAATATTGTGAGGTGAACACAATTCTCTTTCAAGAATCAAAAGAGCACATCTGATTTTATTAATTTGTTTCCAATTTTCAAAGCCTCCAATAGAAAAATGGTAGAGAGGTTGCTATCAAAAAGGAAACATAAAAAACGAAACCCTACCTATTTTTAAAGAGTATTCTAGCCAAAGAAAACGATCAAACTATAACGGTTAAAAGGTTCAACATTGGTTCCCAAAAGTAATTAGTGGATATGTTGTCAAGGTCTTATGTTATTGTATTTTCTCCAATTATTGTCTTATTCATTAACGTAATATGACCGCATGAAATTTCTCAATCCAAGAGCACGTTCAAAAAAACTATTATTAATTTTTCTAAATTTAATCTTTTAGAATTTAGAGAAATGCGACTCATCAATGATTAGTCTCTCAATAAGTTGGTCATTTTCTGTGGGTTGGTATTCTCTTTTCTTAAAAAATGAATGAAGAGTTTTCATTAGCTTAGAACTATGAAGACGATTTTTCATAATAACTTATTATAAATATATGCCATATAAATTGAAAAAAAATGTTACGGACCAACATAATCATAATCCAATAACATGAAAATTTGAACATAAAATACTTATGTGTATACCTTAAAAATTAAAGAATGAAAATGTCTTACGTTCAATTTTTCATGTTATTGAATTTATGACTATATTATCCCGTAGTATTTTTTACAATTTATATGGCACATATTTATATGGAAAATCATCCTCAAAGTTCTAAACTAATAAAGATTCTTCATTCATTTTTTTTCTAAAAAAGAAAGACCAACCTACTAAGACACCAATCATTGATGAGCCATATTCCTCTAAATTTTAAAATAGTGAATCCGAAAAAGTTGATAATAGTTCTTTTAAATGTGTTCTCAGATTAAGAAATTCAATTTGGTCATACCACTTTAATGAGCAAGACAATATTAGGGAAGATAAATTAGCTAATTAGTTAGCTTCTGGAGAACTCCAAAATGGAAGAGGAGCCAATCAAATGCGTAAATTACAAGGACCTACAATTACAAGATAAAACTCTCATTTTGCTTTTATTAATGGATTGATTGATATGTTTGACGCAACTTCTTATGTTTTGGAAAATATAGTTTAAAATGAACCTAATAGAAATATAAGAAGGGAAGTTAAAGACCTTTCAAAGTTAGAAAAGTTTTGAATTTATATTTATCTTGTTGTTGATGAATGAAATCATGGAAATCATTGATATTTTGTGTAAATCTTTGCAATCAAAATCTCAAAATGTTTTGAATGCATTAAGATTAGTGTCGTGTACAGTGGAAACTCTTCAACAGATGAGACAAGATGGTTGGGATGTCTTTTTTGTAAAGTGCAATATCATTTTATGAAAGACATCATAATGATATTCCAAATATGACTGCTCATTACATAGAAAGTATACGATGTTTAAGTAAACAACAAAATCATATCAAAGTTGATCGTCATTATCATTTTAATATATTTAATGATGTTATTGATTTTCAATTGATGGAATTAAGCAGTGAATTTCTTTATCAAACATTAGAACTTCTTATACTTGGTTTATCTTTGGATCCCACTAGTAATTTTAAGTCCTTCAATAGCTTCAAGGTTTGAGAAGACAATTAAAACTGTATGAGCTTTATGTAATACATATATCAAAGTTTCAAATTTTAACTTCTCTTTTTGAGCTGTATCAAAAACTATTTGAATTAGCCATGTTCAAAATATTTTTTTCTTTAGATTGATTAATCCGTTTAGTGTTGACTTTGCCTATTACTACTACAACTACAAATCGTGCCTTTTTAGCAAAGAAACTTATTAAGACATCACTTCAAAACAAAATGGAGGAAAAATTTCTAGCATATTGTATGGTTGCCTACATTAAAAGAGAACTTGAAAGTATTATAATGTATTGAGTTGTACATTGTTTTCTATACACTCTAAGGTATAGGATTAGCTCTAAAAAGTTTGTTATGTAAGTTACATGGTTAGCTTCACTAACCAGTTAAGAGCAATGCTCACTGCTATCATAGCTTCTACATAGGTTTTTCTAATTAATCAAGATTACATTCATTCAATCTTTTCATCCCTTAAACACTCTTTATCTTGATTTCTATTATAGTATTAGACCTTCAAGATCCTGTGGATCTTCAATCTCCCATGGCTTCCAATGATGGTAACAAAGGAAACTCGATCATCACTCCTTTCCGTCAATAAATCTAAGCTTTGTAGTCAAGCTTGATCGCACAATTTTTTTGATTTGGAAAGAATAGATGCTTTCTATTCTCATTGAATATGGATTAGAGTTTGTGATTGATTCATAGATTGTTCCTCCTTCACAATTTCTTGTAAATTCATTTGTTGTGAATCTTGAATTTTCTCACTGGAATTGACTTATAGTTTTATTAAAAGTTGGTTCTACGCATCAGTTACACCTAGCATATACTTGCATTTGAAGCGTAAAGCTTCTACAACTCAACAATAGAACTCATTGGAACAAATGTTCTTTGCTTCTTATGGGAGGATCATGGATTTACGTATTCATTTACAAACCATGAGGAAGGATGATTCAACAACAGAGGAATACATTATGCGTCTCAAAATTGGTTGATCATCTTGGTGCTATTGGTGAAACAATCTCAAATAGAGACTTAATCCTATATGATTTAGGAAGGTTGAATTCAACCTACAATTTTTTTGTATCTTCTTTCACTATGAGAATAGAATATGTGAACTTTGATATGTTTCACAGTGAGTTGCGAACTTATGAAAGGCATTTAGATCGATAGCATTCAAGAGATACAAATGTTGTTCTTTAAGCAAACTTAGTTGATTTGCAAATTAAAGGTTTTTCTAGTTCTTTTAATCACAAGTCTTCAAGCAACACTAATGGTGTTTCCTGGAATCTTTAGGATTTTCTTCAATGCTCACCTAAAAAGCAAGATCATGCAAACAATTTTGATTAACTACAAGAACAAGAAAGGTTGTGGTGGTTCTAAAATTGTCTCAAGTATATGGAATGACTAGTCATGATGCAAACAAGTGTTATCAGCTTCGTGATATTCTTCAAGGCAAGAAAGGTGGTCCTTCTGCTATGATGGCACAAGGAAGTAGTAGTGGTGAAGGTACTCGAAAGAATGTGAATTGGTTGTTGGATTCTGGAGCTCCTCATCACATTACAAATAATGAGAATATTGTTGCCGAGAACAACAATCCTTTTTCTTGGTGATGACACTAATACAATAGGTAATGGCTCTTCTTTAATCATTAAAAGTCATGGATCTACTTGTGTTAAGTCTACCAATTTTGTGTCAGTTTTTCAATTGCATAATATTAAGGATGCATTAACACAGAGTTTTGGTCAAGGGCAAGGTTAATGATGGCTTATACTCCTTAGATGGAACTCTTTTCCAACATTCTCAGGCATATTCTTGTAATGTTGTCTATAATACAAACATCAGGCTTTCTAGTGCTAGTACTGGCTCTTTGTTTGTTTCTTCAATAAAGCCACATGTGTGGCATTACAGATTTTCCTTTGCTTTCTTATACTAAGCTACCTAAAGATAGTTTGTGTAATTCCTATTATATTGCTAAATCTCATAAATTGCCTTTCCAGTATACTCATGTGAATTCTTTACATCCTTTTGATCTATTGTATGTTGACTTGTGGACATCTCTTATAGTTTCTAATAATAGCGCTAAGTATTTTTTACTTGGGGTAGATGATTGTATAAGTACAAGGGGTTATTCTTTTTAAAAACAAAAGATGAAACTCAAACCTAATTTGCTAGTTTTATGAAAATCGTAGAAAGAAATTTTTGAAATCAAAATCAAAACAATTCAATCTAATGGTGAGAAAGAGTTTTCTTTTCTCACAACTCACAACTACACTTGATGATTTAGGGGTTATACATAAAGTAACCTGTCTACATAGCTTAGCTCAAAGTGGTGTTGTAGGGACTAGAAATGGACATGGAAATGATCGGAGATGGTTTTACTAATAATCATAATCATCCCGTACCAGTTTCAGGTATATTCAGGTAATAACATCGGTTATAAATCGATAGCAGTTTCCCCAGGGTTTAAATACGCTTTTTATTTTTTAACATTTATTCAAAAATATATTATTTTAAAAAAATTAAATCTTAACATAATTCTACTCTATTATATTATTTAAAATATTGACTTTATTTTTTATTCTTTAACTAATTTAGCACATATTTCTAAGTAAAATAAAGATATAAAAGTAAGAATAAATAAAATTCTATCTAATTATTTCAAATATTTTGTTTTTTATTATTGAAAATATATGTTTCTATGTAATTATATGTATATAAAAAAATAATATTAGTATATGTTCGATTTCAATTAACCACAGTTTAAGTATTGCAATAACCATCTCTGCCTCACGCCTACTCAGTTAGAGTTATTTTTGGGAAAAAATCGTCAAATTTATGTAATTAATCATAATTTCAATTATCTACCGTTAAAATGTTCATCCTTAATGGAGACCAAAAGTCACAAAGTATAGAGATGAGGTTAGCTTTATTTTTTCATGCTAACATGCCTTTAAAATTCTAGATTTATGCTTTTCGCATAGATATCTTTGTCTTAAATAGATCACCATCAAAAGGCTTTGCATTTTGAGATTCCTTATTAGTTGCTTTATGGTAAAGCACTAAATTTTACCCTCCTTAAGCTCTTTGGCTATTTGTGTTATCCTTGTCTTAGGCCCTTTAATAAGCATAAACTTAAAGATGTCTTTACCTTGTGTGTTTTTGAGTTATGCTCCACAACAACGTGGATATTTGTGTCTTGATAAAGCTTCTGGTAAACTATACACAAATAGGCATGTAGTCTTCGATGAATCATCTTTTTCCATACTCTTATGTCCATTCTAAGTCTACTAGTCCTACTTTTGATTGTTCATTCTCTAGTGAGCAAGTAAATCGGTACCTTTTGTTCAATTTTCCTATTTTACCTTCAATGGCTGCTTCTTCTTCTCAGCCAAATTCACATTTACCTTCTTCTCCAAATGTGTCTCAACATGCTAATAGTCATCATTCCATATCTCATTCTACCTTTCCTCTTCATAATAATAATGACTTTTCTTTTGATTCCTCCTCTTCTAATAACACATACAGTTCCTCACATGTTTGTGTTTATTTTCCAAACACTTCGCCTTCTAGTTTACCTTTGGTATCCTCTTCGGTTGCATTTCTATCTGATGAATTGTTTGTTGATTTACCTATTGTTGCTTCCACTTCTTTACCTTCCTCAATACCTTCTGACACTACCCATCCAATGGTTGCTCGTTTTAAGATAGGTTCTCTCAAGCCAAGGATCTATTTGGCTTTACACTCACCTCTAAAGAAAGTTCCTCTTGCTAAGCCACATGGTTTTGCTTTTGCTGATGCACAAGACATTGCTAAGCCACATGGTTTTCCTTATTAGTTGCTTTATGGTAAAGCACTAAATTTTACCTTCCTTAGGCTCTTTGGTTGTTTGTGTTATCCTTGTCTTAGGCCCTTTAATGAGCATAAACTTAAAGACGTCTTTACCTTGCGTGTTTTTGAGTTATGCTCCACAACATGGATATTTGTGTCTTGATAAAGCTTATGGTAAACAATACATAAATAGGCATGTAGTCTTGGATGAATCATCTTTTCCATACTCTTATGTCCATTCTAAGCCTACTAGTCCTACTTTTGATTGTTCATTCTCTAGGGAGCAAGTAAATCGATACCTTTTGTCCAATTTTCCTATTTTACCTCCAATGGCTGCTTCTTCTTCTCAGCCAAATTCACATTTACCTTCTTCTCCAAATGTGTCTCAACATGCTAATAGTCATCACTCCATATCTCACTCTACCTTTCCTCTTCATAATAATAATGGCTTTTCTTTTGATTCCTCCTCTTCTAATAACACATACAGTTCCTCACCTGTTTGTGTTTATTTTCCAAACACTTCGCCTTCTAGTTTACCTTTGGTATCCTCTTTGGTTGCATTTCTATCTGATGAATTGTTTGTTGATTTACCTATTGTTGCTTCCACTTTTTTACCTTCCTCAGTACCTTCTGACACTACCCATCCAATGGTTGCTCGTTTTAAGATAGATTCTCTCAAGCCAAGGATCACTTCTAAAGCAAGTTCTTGCTAAGCCACATGATTTTGCTAATGCACAAGGCATTGCTAAATGGGAAGCAATCATGTCAAAATATTTTCAAGCTTTGCTAGGAAATGTTACGTGGGATTTGGTGCCTTGTCCAATTGAGGTAGATCTTATTGGGTGTAAATGGGTATATAGGGAAAAATTGAAGAGTGATGGATGTCTAGACAAGTATAAGACTAAGTTTGATGAAAAAGGGTATACACAAGTGAAGGGAATTGATTATGCATAAACTTTCTCTCCTATTATCAAATCTCAGACCATTAGGCGAATGCTTTCCTTGACTCTTTCCCTTGGGTGGGGTTTGAAACAGTCGGATATGAATAATGCCTTCTTGAATAAGGTATTAGAAAAGACAATATACATGAAACAACCAGTTGGTTTGGAAGACAAAATACATCTTGATTGGGTGTGTAAACTGACTAAAGCATTGTATGGCCTAAAGTAAACTCTTAGATCTTGGTATCAAAAATTGAGCTTTAGTCTTTGAGAGTTGGGTTTTGTAAATTCAAAAACTGACACCTCTATGTTTCTCAGATTTACAGGTTATCACAAAACCATCGTGTTGGTTTATGTGGATGACATTATTGTCATACGTAGTGACAAAGCTTAGCTAAAGGAGTTGGTGTCTCTCTTGAACACTTAAGTTCTCTTTGAAGGATCTTGGTGATTTGCATTTTTTCTTGGGGATTGAGGTCAAGAGGTATGCAAACATTATTCATCTTTGTCAACAGAAATATGTCAAGCAACTTCTTACAAAGACTGGTTGAGACTCATCTAAGCCACTCAAGACACCCATGGCTTCAGGTTCCAAGCTGTCCAAGTATAATGGCTCTCTTCTAATTGATCCTACTCCTTTTATAAGCATTGTTAGTGCTCTCTAGTACTATGTTCTTACCAGACCTGAGATTGCCTTTTCAGTCAACAAGTTGGGTCAATTCTTACATGCTCCCACTGATATACACTGGATAGAAACCAAACGTGTTCTTAGATGTTTTGGGATCAGATTCACAAATCAGATGTTTTAAGGTTGGTTAGATTCTCAGATGCAGACCGGAAAAGTTACAGTGATGATAGGAAAAGCACTAGTGCTTATTGCATCTACTTTGATGATAATCTCATTTCTTGGATGTCTTCAAAATAGAAGGTAGTTGCTAGGAGAAGTGCAGGTTTAGAATATACAGCTATTGCTCTAGCTTCATCTGAAATCATATGGTTGAGGTCTTTGTTGAAAGAATTGTAAGTGCAAGAAAATCATGTGCCTGTTTTGTTTACTGATTTGAGTGCCAAACATTTATTAGCCAAGTGTTGTTTAACTTCCATTTCATCCTTGATTTAGTGCTTTCTAAGCATTTAGAAGTGTTGTTTACTCCTTCACAAGAACAAGTGGCAAATGCCTTAACCAAGCATTTACCTGAGGCAAGAATCACTTCTTTGAAAACCAAACTCATGGTGTTGCCATGAGTTTGAGAGGGGTTGTTAGAATGTATTGAGCTGTACATTATTTTCTATCCACTCTAATGTAGAAGATTAGCTTCAAAGAGTTTGTTATGTAAGTTAGTTACCTGCCTAGCTTCACTAGCCAATTGAGAGCAAAGCTCACTGCTATATATGCATAGCTTCTGAATAGGTTTTCTAATTAACTAAGATTATATTCATTCAATCTTTCCATGTCTCAGGCACTCTCAAGCACTCTCTATCTTGATTTCTATTAAAAAGTGATTCAAATTTGATAATTGATTAATTTTATACTTTGAAGCATTATAGAGCACCACTATAGTAGTGTTTAATTGTAGTTGTATTATGTTTATTATTTTGATGTGACATATATTAGTAATATCTATGAACAATCTTTTTTAATAGTATCTCTGAATTATAATGTTATATTTTTTATTTTATTAATAAAAGTTTATTTCGTACTGTTTAGATCTTTATGATTTATGTAAAAGTATCTCATCAAACTTCCTAGCTCCGACACTGTATTGGACCCAAGAAAACTAGTGAATCCTAGGATAATTCACTCATTAAATTCATCCAATACAGCTGAATTATAACCCTGTTATGATAGCTAAAATTAAATCTAACAACAAAATTTCTAATAATCAGGGATTTAAATCAGTAAAAAGTTTACATTATTAATCGGTTTATAACCTCAATAAAATCATGCAGTTATAATCGAAAACAGACGCGAGAAGAAAAACGAAAAAAAGAGTAACAAAAATTAAACTTAATTAAATTCAGCCATTGCGATTTACGGAGATAAAATAGAAATTCTGACAAGCCAACGAGCACCCAAGTGAACTGGACCGATCTCGACTATTTTCAGGGGTAAACATGTGGAAAGGAAAAATGAATTTTGAACTATCAAAATGAAACTTTTTTCAGATTTCCCAGGAAACCAAAAACGGCATGGTAAAAATGATTTATATGTTTGCAAGGTAGATTAACGAAATATACCTCGAAGAAGAAAGTGATTCAAGGATTTGGGCCACGATAAACAGATAGTGAAATGCTTGATCTAATTCAAGTAGTTAGCTCTTATTTCGTTAACTTTTATGATCTCTGAGTCTCAGTAGCAGAAGAACACTTTGAAGACACGGGCAGTGGCGCAACGGGAAACGTTAGACCCAAATAATTATATTTCCAATTGAAAATAAGTTTTTTATGAAAAATTGGTTCAGTTTCATGTTGATTTTATTTTTATATTTATTTTTATTTTATTATTGAATAAAATAATTATTATTATAAATATATATTTACACCTTATTTATAATACATTTTATTTAATTTTTTTATTTTTTATTTTAACAATTTAAATTAAATAAGTATTTAACATATTTAAACCGAATTCATAATTTTTATCATTCAAATATATAATTTAATACATCAAGATCAAGAATTTGAACTAAAATTATCATAACATTAAATTAATTAAATTATGATCTAAAAATCTCCCATAACATTATTAGTTTAACTATGTATAAATTATATAATAACAAACAGTATAATAATGAAAAATTATAAATAAGATTATTAAAAAAATTATAAAAAATTTCAATCTTCTCATTAAAATCTTCTCAAAAAGTTTTCCTTAATGTACTATTTTATTTATATTGTTCCTTAGAGCAATTATTATGTTTGATGGCCACACGATTAAACTTCTCGAACTAAATGAACACAGAAGTGAATCATTATATCAAAAAAAGGAAGAAAATATTTTTTAATTAGATACAAATTCTCTACAACATCTTTCTATAAAGAATTTAACTCGTCAATTGATATAGATTTCTTGCATATTGTATTGAAGAATGAGCAAAGACAAATTATTGATTATCAAACATGTTTTGGAAGAATTCATCTAATAGCAACTGGTAATAGCTGTTGTATTAAGATATGACAGTCATGTTATTTCAATCCATAAAGTTTCTTATCGGTGATAGACACAAAATTTCTTAAGTTAGATGAGTAATCATCAGGAACTTTCATACACGCGAAACATTTACAAAACACATCATTCTCTTGTGTTAACAATGTATACGATGGTGGTGGCAAGTATGTTCCATTCTTATCATTCTCCACCCTTAGTGTCAATTCAAGTAGTATACCACCTAGTTTTTTTAAATCTAGTATTGTTTTAATTCTATCCTTCGTTTTTTCAAGTATATTAAGTAATGTACCAATCTAGCTCTCATATACATTTTTCTCAATATGCATGACATCTAAGATGTGACGAATGTGTAGGTGTTTCCAATAAGGTAATTCCCAAAATATTGATTTTTTATTCCAACAATCATGATCTACTAATTTAGTAACATTTTCCTTTGCACCTTTTTTATTAGTTGACCTCTTTTGTTTCCCTCCATTAGTGAGTATTCTTTTTTTCATCTTTTTATATTGTTTGAATTGCATACCATTCAATTGCCTTAATATCCCAACACCTCGCAAAAGTCGGGGTGCAGGATCATGATCTCACCATCGAACGATTTCTTTTGGTATCTAAACTTTTGTCCAGATGACGAAAATCGTCTATGTCTTCTATAAGACATATTTCATCTATGAACAAGATAAGTTGCAGAAGTATCATCACTACAAATAAGGCATGTCCTCATAAGTTCCCATACGTAGGAAAATCACTAATTGTCAATAAAAGGACCCCCCTCAAGTTAAAGTGTTCTTCTTTATGTGTATCGTAAACATTTACACCATCATTCCACAACTTCTTTAAATCATCTATCAGAGGATGCAAATATACATCAATATCAACTCCGGGTTATTTAGGTCCTGAGATAAATAATGTTAATATCATGAATTTTATTTTTATCCACAACCAGAGAGGAAGGTTGTATGTTAACATAATTACTGGCCAACAACTATATCTACTACTAAAAAATAGTACCATGTCAAAATTTAGAACAACTTGAATCGACGGCCAAACCACATACTGTCCAACCGCCTCTTGGATTGTGGTAGCATCAGAAGGCACAGGTAGTGGACAATCATGAAACAATGATTGATCAATTACTATTCTCCAATGATTAGGCAAATATTGATTATGAATCATCCGATCATCGCTCAATTGTTGTACCATTCCAATAGCAACATAGTCCGTTGACGAAGGATGTTTCAACAAACATTTCATATTCTGTAAAAAATTTAAGTGTTATATATAAAAAATAAAACATTTAATAAGAATTTAAAAATAATAGATTATATACACCAGAAATTAAAATCTTACCACATATGATTCATCAAATAGAGGAGGACTCTCATGTGGGTAGCTATTAGATGTACATTCTCACCAAAATGTTCATCTTGGTTTGATTTATGGTAAGAATGTGCATATTGCATTGGAGAAAATGAACCACTACTTGATTGCATATGCATTCCTGGCATATAGTGAGGACCAATAGGATGGCATACTGGATGTAGTTTAAGCGCAATGAGATTGTGTGGGTGGCATACCTGGCATGGATGGTGGCATGCTTGGCATGGAAGGTGGTATGTTTGGCATGGATGGTTGCATGCTTGGCCAATATGGCATGCCCTGATTGTAGCATGATGCCATGACTGACAGTTGTTGTGATTGATGTTCTTTTAGAGTGACAATCTCACTCATCACTGAGGCCTTAAAGAAGTTGAATTCTTCTTCCATTTTAGTGTATTTCTCCTTACTTACCGTCTGAGGTTTATGTTTTGGAATTTTAAAATACTCCATAGAACCATCATATTGGCTACCTCCCCTAACACGACCAGGATGCTCGCGTCTGAATGCATGATATAAAGCATCTCTCCCAGGCTCTTCGATTATTTCACCCCTAGATATTTTTTCTTTAACAACTCTCTACAAATAATAAAGCACACAAACATATCATTCATTATTACATCAATTATTAAATATCATTCAGACTTTTTATCAACCGAAATTACTAACCAACTTATTTAATTGTTCTTCTCCTCGTTGACTCATCGGTCTTGCATTCTTCGTTTTAGGAGTCTTTGTTTCTATGTACAATTCAATTTGGGTAACAGATCTACCCAATTCATCTTCCTACATAAATTAGGAAAATTTTATTAACAATAACATGAAATTAAATTAGGAAAAATTAATATAAAAATATTTATAATATTAAGACAAATTAATAATACCATTTTATATCAAACTTCAGGATTTGAAGACCTCCCAGTACAGTTAGGAAGAATGTTATGCATTTGGACATTCTAATGATCTTCTCTAATAATTTGAAATTCATCTGAACGTCTATAATCCATAAAGTCTTTCCAAACTTGAGGTGTAATCCAGGGGTGTCCTTCAGGGATTTTGTAGATCACATTCTCATCAAGTGTTTCCAAATATGGAAATACATAATTTTTTTACCAATCTGGAAGTCTTGTATTCCTTCCACACCTTATTTGCAATCTTATAACACTTGTGCTTCCAACTGTCATCGACTTTGTAACGATTCTGTAAAAACACAGTACAAAAGATTAGATATAATATATATATTGATTATAAAATATAATAGACTTACATAAATGGTTATCCATATTTTGAACTTTTCTGCATCGTCAACCTCAGACTAATGATTTATATTGATTGGTATACTGGACTTTGCCAGTCGACCAATAGAGGATTTCAATTGTTGACCATTTTCCCCTATTGGATTACCAGTAGCATCAAATAGAACATGTATTCTATCATCTGGATTAAGTGGAGCATCAGGTATATTCGCCCAACCCCTTCTTTTCAAATACCCCAATGGATCATTTAGATCTACAAACTGAATATCCATGAAATATCTGCAAACAATGAAGAAATATAAATTAATTGACAATTTTAGGAACACACATATATACAAGAGTTATTACAATAATATAGAACATATATTATGTTTAGTTAGGTTGTTGATCGTATACATATATTCCTTCACAATCACTTCGAGTCCATGTCGAAGAATCATCATCATCAATTAGATCATCACGTACATTAGGCAATTTATTTGAGAAATTACTAATATTGGTTAATGTATCAAGCATAGAGTCATCATCTTTTACAACATCACAATGGTAATGTCTCATATTCGTTTCTATAAAGAATGCAATCATTAGGACAAACGTGAATCTTATGATATTCCATGCCAAATTGACTAAGAGATTTCTTCACTTCATACATTGAAGATGGCAATTCAATACCCTCAGGAAACATATCGACTAGTAGATTTAGTAATTCTGTGAATCTCTTGTCAGAAAAATCATGTTTTGCCTTCACATTGTACAAATGAACCAATCCCAACATTTTAGTGTATTTTTTGCATTTTGGATACAACGGTTTTTTGGCATCTTCTATAAGTTTATTAAAGGTTTCGGGATCATCCTCGCGTAATTCATCTTCAACACCATGAAACATATTTTCTGTCTGTACATTATGATAAGATGTATGTAATCCACTCACATTCTTATTATACTTTTCCCCATGAGTATTATCAATATTTTCTCCATGATAATACCAACATTTATAGCTCAATAGAATATTATTACGGATAAGGTGATACTTAACCTCATTAAATTCATGAAATCGCTCATTTTTACATTTAACGCATGGGCATCAAATCATACTACTTCCAGTATTACTAGTTCTACAAGCAAATTCCATGAAATTTTCAACTCCAGAAATATAGTCTTGCTCAATTCTACACTTTGACATCCAAGATTTGTCCATTTTCTATTAATGACATTAATTAAACATATTATTTAATTATGCATACAATGAATATATTTCAAGTATTATTATATATAAATTTCCTAATTATTAGAATATATATCAAAACATACATAATGCAAAACAGTTCTCATTTTAATCATTTTACAAAACCATTTCTATACAAATTAAAAAATAAGCAACATGTTTCATGAATATATAAAAACCAATCATGCGGTTGATTCTAATTTCTAAGCATGTTACTATATCATAATTAAAAAGTAATATTAATTATACGTATATAAATAAATTTATCAACGAAAAACCCACACAACATTTCAGATATTATTGAATACATACAATAAGTCAAAAATTATTACAAGTAAACTAAAAAACATAACTAAATCAAAAATTTATACAAAATATAAAACAAATTGATCGAATAATAAGCTAGCTGCATTCTGCATAAACTAAGTCAAACATAATAACAAACAAGATATATACCTAAATCAATAACAGAAAATGGGTATAATTTTTTTTTAATATTTTGCTCAAAAAAATATAAAAACTGACAGATAATGTGAGAAGAGAAATATAACTTACAAAACGACGTTACAAATGGTGGTCGAAGGTGGCCAGAAATTTAGAACGAAGGTGGCGCACAGTGTAGATTTTGGGAGAAAATGAAGAAGAGTGAGGAATAAAATGGAAGAGAGAGGAAGAAAACTAGATTCTGCGTAAAAAAAATGACCCGAATGTGAATATATTAGGTGGATAGCGTCGGTTGACGTGAACAACCGACTTTAAATTCATTATAAGTCAGTTTTTTCCAAAAATCGACTTTACACAGTGACTTATATACCCATTTTTGTAGTAGTGATTGTATCATTAATAATAAGTTATGAACATAATTATAATTTTAAAAATATATATACTTACAATAAAATAAATATTTTGATAGGAGGAGGAGCAACTACCTCCTCCGCTTGCACCCTCCAGAATTTGGTTTTAACTTTAGAGCCCTAAGAGGTCATACATTTAGGGCAAAAATCGTTTGTGTTTTGTGTAATTCTTCAAGCTAAATATTTTGTATCGTATAATCGTCGAATTATGTTATGTTTTAGTTATACTCTTAGACTCTTAGTTGAAGAATATTAATATCAATCAAATCTGTCAATTCGTCACTACTACAAAACTGGGTATATAAGTCGATACGTAAAGTCGGTTCGATGTCGAACCGACGCTATCCACGTAGGACGTAGCGTCAGTTGATGTGTCAAACCGACGCTATCCACGTAGGACGTAGCGTCGGTTGACGTGGTGAACCGATGCTATCCACGTAACATAGCGTCGGTTCGACACGTCAACCGACGCTACACACGTGGATAAATATTTTCTCTTCTTTCTTCCCAGACAGAAACTATTTTCAGCGTTCCAGAACTCTAAAAAATCGAAAACCTTCTCCTCCATTTCTCCTCCACTCTTTCTCATTTTTCGGCCACCTACGACTACCATTTCCAACATCGGTTAGTGAGTTTTCTTCCTCTCTAACTAATCTTTTAGATCCCCTATTATTCATATTTTTTTCCTGTTATTATGTGTTATTATTTATATGTATAGATTGTTGTATTATATATGTAGGTTTCTATTATAACATAAGGAGAAGAATATGACGATCTTGAATAAAATAGAACAAAACCATGGTAATTTTTCTGTTATTAATTAATATTTTATTTTTCAAATATTTGTATTATTTGAAATATTTGTTAAACTGATATTGATTTTTTTTCTGCTCGAATACAGGTTGAATATGAATAAATTAAAAAAAAAAAAAAGTTAAAGTCGGTTCACCGCGTGAACCGACTTTAAACGTAAAGTCGGTTCACACCTTGAACCAACTTTACACTTTAAGTCATTTAATTTAAAGTCGGTTCAGCGAACCGACTTTAAATTAGTTTAAAGTCGGTTAAAACCCGACTTTAATGCTCCTTTTTGTAGTAGTGCGTGTTCTAGTTCTAATTTTTTTGGTGACGATGAAAATGAAAGTAAATACAATAAAAATATTTAAGTAAATTTTTGAATATTTTATTTTATTTTTAACTACACACATGAGAAACTGGCGTAGAAGACTATTTTTTTAGATATTATAGACGGCAATGTTATACTTATAATTTTTTAGTAGTTTAATTTTGTTTTGTAATAAAAGAAATTTAATAATACTTTTATAATAAATAACATAGTTTGATTTAATTTTTTAAAATTATTTAATTTTAAAAAAAAATAATGGTAATTTACGTTATTTTTAGAATTATATTTTATGATACTAATTTTTATTTTATTATTTATTGTATTTTTATTTTAATGATTTAGATTAAATACTAAAATAAGATAAAGATAATTCTATAAATATACTAAAAAAAGCTATTGCTTGTATACCATATGAATGTAATTTTTAAAAACATTAGATATAATTGCCATTAGTGGAGTTATTAGATGAAACAAATAATCAGATACTTAGACTATTATGTACGTGATGACATATTATATATACTTAAGTTAATTATACGACGAACATGATGAGAGAAGATCTATGTTATGTGTGATGGAAAAAAGGATTGATCTGTTACATACTCTTTTTCATTTTAGATATAATTGTCGTAATATGATCAAACATTTATAAATAATTATTTTTTTAAGATAAATAGTAGATAATAATTGAATTTTATATCTTTATTGATATTATTTTAAAATCATATTTATTTGATGGTTCACATTTATTAATCTTGGTTTATAAGAATTTTTGTTAAGTTAGATAGCTATTTATTTATCACATAATATATATTAAATTACACTTATAGTTTGTACCATTAAATTAAAATTTGAATTATAAAGATAAAAATAATTTATTCATTTTATTCTGTTAATTTTTTATTTATTAACCCTTAAAAATAAAAAATAAAAAATAAATTTATCGTCTTTCTTATTGGTTTTTAAAGAAATAATAACTTCTAATCAATTTTATTGAACTAACTTCTTTGCTGAACATGTGTTGTCCATTAGAGACATGGGAGGGAAGGGGAAAAGAAAGTTACCATCACCATCATGTGTGGAAGTTGGGCCCTTTTACCTGTCTTGTGTGCACCTTGGTATCTGTTCATGTTTTTCTTTAAATTTTTCTTAGTTTCGCCGAGACTTATTTATTTTTTTAATAATAAAAATTATTAATATTATTTAATCTTATATATAATTATTTAGAAATTATTAAAATAATTTAATTTTTTAAAAAATATTAACCTACAATAAAATTTCTATATAATATGAATGTAAAAATAAGTATATATATATTTTTTTTCTCTCTAACATTATCTTTTGGTGTTTGATCAGATTATGCTTCCATGGACGATGGATTCAGGTGTGTAATTAATGCCCAAATTATTTGAAAATTTTAATACTGGAATAATAATTATTAATAATTAGTTTTTCTGATTCATATTCAATATTGAAATTGGGACACGATTTATATTATTAATAATATAAATGATAATATAATAATGTATATATATTTAATTTAAGCATATTTATATTTAATTACTTTAAACATATCTAGTTTACTTATAATTTTTATATAAACGCATTATGTATATTCATTTGAATTACAGAATATAATATAATCATTAAGTATTTTTAACATGGTATTAGAGCCATTATTCTTGTCTTTTTAGTAGTCTTGTTTTTTCTGGTGTTACTTAACCGTTATAGTTTTCGCTGTCACAATAACCGCTGTAACCACTCATCGTTGAACCTTCGACGTCTTCCGTTGTCCTTAGATTCCGGCACTATAGTCGCCGTTGTTAAGGAATCTGTACCACACAGACTACTACAATCACCGTCGCCGCTATGCATCTAGCTCCGATAATTTTTCTACAAATACCACTATGATCGGATTGACCAGATCTACACAACCGTGGAAGTATCGCAACCATCTGACACCGCACGCTCCCTCACACGCCTCTTAAAACATCTACACATCGTTTCACGCACCGCTGCTTCAACTAATCGTCATCGTGAATCTTAACTCGACGACCTATCTGCAGATACCACTGTGATCGCCGCGACTAGATCTACACAACCGTGGGCATATCACAATCATACTCCTCCGTACACGCTCGCACGCGCCGACAACAGACACAACACGTGAACTGACGCGTCAAACACGCTATGCTCTGGTCTCATGACGTCATCAGTAACTTGCGTAGGGCTGGCGTTATCATCGCATTCAGTTGACGTCACAGAGACTTCACTGACCGTTGACCGTGTTGAACGTTCTGGCCATGCTGACTGCTGCTTGTGCTGACCGTTGACCGATGCCCGTGCTGACCGTTGACTTTTGCAATACAAAAACCTCCCTACCCAGTTTTTCGTGTAGATCTCGTTTTTGCAGTCCGTTTTTTCATATTGTGTTTCCAAATGGATAAAAAAGATGCTTTTGTTTCTTGCCCTATTAATACTATATTGGAAGGAACCAAGAATTACTTGTCATGGTGTCAAGCTATGCACAGTTTTCTTAAGGGTCATATGCTCTAACATTATTGTACTAGTGCAATTATCATTCCTGTTAAATGAGCAAGTGAAGAAGATGTTATTTTCCTTCATCGCATGATTGAATGGGATAGTCACAACCACATGATCCTCACATGGATTCGGAATACTTCCATTCCCTCCATCTCCAATCTGTTGGAAAGCTTTGATGATGCCAAATCAGCATGGGATATGTTGGCCAAAAGGTACTCTACTACTCACGGATCCATGAAATATCAACTAATAGTTGAATTGCATCAACTTAAACAGGAACCAGGGAAATCCATCAATGACTATTTTGATCAACTTCGCTTCCTTTGGGATCAAATTGACCTTTGGGATCAAATTGACCTTTGTGATCCAATTTGGGAATGCTCAACAGATGCTCATCAATATGCTACAATTAGGGATGAATTTCGTCTCTATGAGTTCTTGATGTCACTCCACAAGGACTTTGAGCCAATCTGAGGTCAGTTTTTTAATCGCAGTCCTCATCCCTTTCTTGATATTGCTGTAAATGAGTTGGTTAGAGAAGAAGCTCGGCTTGCAACACTTCAAGCTCAGAATAAGTTCAATGTTTTGGCTATTGCTCCTCCTGCTCCTACCATAGAGCCACCTCAGCAATCAGGTGATTCCTCTGGCTTTTACAATCGTCGCAGGCAGAACAATAAAAGGTTATGCAATTATTGCAAGCGTCATGGTCACACCATTAAGACTTGTTACTGTCACAACAAATCTACTATTGTTGTAACCAATACTGAGCCTACTTTGCTGATTCCTTATAGTTCAGCAGAGTCCCAGTCTTCTGGATCCACTATCAACCTTTCTTCCACTGAATTATAGAAGATCATAACTCAGGCTGTTCAAATGGCTGGTAATGCATCTCTTTCCACTACTCTCTCAGTTCTGCCCAGTAAGTCTCAAACTTGCCTTTTTGAATATGCATGTTGCAATCACATGACACCTCACTCATCTTTATTCTCCAAACTTGGCCCTACACCACATCCCCTTAATATTCATACAGCGGATGGTTCCACCATTAATGGGAATAGTCTAGGTTTTGTTTCAACCTCTACCCTCTCTGTTCTTAGGGTTTTCCATGTACCTGACTTATCCTATAATTTATGTTTTGTGAGACAATTAGCTGAACTAGGATATCGCCTTATTTTTGACTATTTTGGGTGTATTGTGCAGGATCCGAGGACGGGGTAAGAGCTTGGGACCGGTCCTAGGGTCGGGCGTATGTTTCCCATAAACAATCTTCATCTTCCACATGTTGCTCCTGTCTCTATTGCTGCTGCAACTGCTGTAATTTCTTCCTTACCTTCTCTCACACTTTGGCATTCTCGTCTTGGTCATGTCCCATCCACTCGGGTACAACAGTTAGCTTCTAAAGGTCTATTGGGTTCTATGTCCAAAGACAATTTTGATTGTACTTCATGCTAGTTAGAAAAACAGCCAACTTTACCTTTCAGTAATAGTAAATCTATCTCTAATAGTATTTTTTGAGTTAATTCATTCTGATGTTTGAGGACCTTCTCTTGTTACTAGTATTGGTAGATCTCGATATTTTGTTGTTTTTATTGATGATTATTCTCGTTATAGTTGGATCTTTTCAATGAAATCTAGTTCTGAAATCTTACTAATATATAGTAACTTTACAAAAATGGTTGAAACACAATTCTCCAAACATATAAAAAAAAATTGATCTGATAATGCTCTTGAATATACTCAAAATGCTTTTCAAGTTCTGTTACACTCCTATAGAAATGTACATCATTTAACCTATCCAGGAACCTCTCAACAAAATGGTTGAGCCGAAAGAAAACTTCATCATATTCTTGACAATGTTCATGCTCTTCTTCTTTCTGCCAAAGTTCCTGCCCCATTTTGGGGTGAAGCTGCTCTTCATGCTGTTCATGCCATTAATCGCATTCCAATCGCTATCATTCATAATCAGACTCTGTATGAGCGCATTTTTGGGTCATCTCCTGACTATAATTACCTTCGCTCATTTGGATCTTCATGTTTCATTCTTCTTCAGACTCATGAACACAAAAAACTTGAGCCTCGATCTAGACTTTGTTTTTTTCTTGGTTATGGTGAAACTTAAAAAGGGTATCGATGCTATGATCATGTTTCACATCATCTTCGTGTTTTCTGAAATGTTGTCTTTTTGGGAACACCACTTATTTGTTGAACTTTCTCACTTTTGTTCTTCCCTAACTAATTCAAATGTTTTAGAAATCTTTCCAAATGAGTCTCATGTTCCTTCTACAGATACTCATGATCCACCTATGGACTTCACTATTCAATCTTCAGATATTTTTGATGATTATCCTAGACAGGTTGTAGAAGAATAGGTTGATAACGAGCTACCCTACCTTGAACATAGGTCCCCTGCTCCTGTTTCGCCTAAAGATCCTCCACAAGACATTCAACCTCGCCACTCAACCCGGGTAAGATCCATTCCTACACATTTACTTGACTATCATTGTTACACTGCCCTTGCTACACTCCATGAGCCTCACACCTATCGTGGGGCATCTACTAATCCTTTTTGGTAGATTGTAATGAAAGAAGAAATTGATGCATTAACCAAAAACCATACTTGGGATCTGGTTACTCTCCCTCCTGGTCAGTCTGTGGTTGGTAGTAAGTGGATCTATAAGATCAAGACTCGCTTTGATGGGTCCATCGATCGCTACAAGACTCGTCTTGTAGCAAAAGGTTTTACACAAGAGTATGAGATTGATTATGAAGAGACTTTTGCTCCAATTACCCATATTTCCTCTGTTCGTACCCTATTAGTTGTTGTCACTGCTAGTAAATGGGATCTTTTTCATATGGATGTCAAAAATGCATTCCTTAATGAGGATCTACATGAAGAAGTCTATATGCAACCTCCTCTTGGTCTTTCTGTTGAAACAAATAAGGTTTGTCGCCTTCGACGAGCACTTTATGGCCTTAAACAAGCTCCACGAGCATGGTTTTCCAAGTTCAGCTCCACCATCCTTCGCTTGGGTTACACTGCCAGTCCTTATGATTCTGCCTTATTTATTCATCGCAATGATAAAGGCACCATTTTGCTTCTCCTATATGTGGATGATATGATCATAATTGGTGATGACCTCAGTGGCATTCAAGAACTTAAGGATTTTCTTAGTCAGCAGTTTGAGATGAAAGACCTTGGACATCTCAGCTACTTCTTGGGTCTTGAGATCACTCGTTCCATAGATAGTCTTTATATTACTCAAGCTAAGTATGCATCTGACCTCTTATCTCAAGTTGGACTCACTGATAGCAAGACTGTTGACACTCTAGTTCAACTTAATGTGCATCTCACACCATCAGAGGGGCAATCATTATCTAATCCCTCTCTTTACAGACGATTGGTTGGCAATCTGGTTTATCTTATAGTTATTCATCCAGATATTTCTTATGCTATTCATTAGGTGAGCCAGTATTTGTATGCTCCACGATCAACTCACTATGCTGCTATTCTACGTATTCTACGATACTTAAAAGACACTATCTTCCATGGCCTTTTCTACTCAGCACGGTCTCCTTTAGTACTTCGTGCATTCTCTGATGCTGATTGAGCAGGAGATCCCACTGATCGTAGGTCCACTACAAGTTATTGATTTCTCCTTGGTTCTTTTTTGATTTCTTAGCGAAGTAAGAAACAAACCTTCGTGGCCCGCTCCAGTACTGAAGCAGAATATCGTGCTCTTACTGATACCGCATCTGAGCTTCTTTGGCTACGATGGCTTCTTAACGATTTGGGTGTGTCAACATCCTCTGCTACTCCCCTTTATTGTGACAATCAGAGTGCAATTCATATTGCTCACAACGATGTCTTCCATGAACGGACTAAACACATCGAGATTGATTGTCACTTTATTCGCTCTCATCTTGTCCATGGTGCTCTCAAGTTTTTTCTCGTTTACTCCAACGATCAACTTGCAGATATCTTCACTAAGACACTTCCCAAAGGACACACTCGTAATTTGGTTGATAACCTCAAGCTGGTCTCACATCCACCTTGAGTTTGAGGGGGTTGTTAATGTATATCTAGTAACATATTAATGTATATCTGGTAACATATTAATGTATATCTAGTAACGTATTAATTCATATATATATATATATATATATATATTTATATGTATATATATGTATATATATGCTAATGTATATTTATTTACTTTAAACATATCTATAAAGACACCATGTATATTCATTTGAATTATAGAATATAATACAATTATTAAATATTTTTTTAATAATAATTTTTTTTAATATTATTTAATCTTATATATAATTATTTAAAAATTATTAAAATAATTTAATTTTTTAAAAAATATTAACCTACAATAAAATTTATATATAATATGAATGTAAAAATAAGTATATATATATATATTTTTTTTTTCTCTCTAACATTATCTTTTGGTGTTTTGATCAGATTATGCTTCCATGGACGATGGATTCAGGTGTGCAATTAATGCCCAAATTATTTGAAAATTTTAATACTGGAATAATAATTATTAATAATTAGTTTTTCTATTCATATTCAATATTGAAATTGGGACACGCTTTATATTATTAATAATATAAATGATAATATATATATATATGATCAATGTACTATCAAATATATGAAAAGTTTCTTTATTATAAGTTTTAAGATAAATTATAAATAATAAACTTAATATTGTTAGAAAGTATAGACAAATTCATGTAAATATATTTAATTAAAAATGATCATATTAATTATAATTATAATTATAATATAATTATGATATATAATTACTTATTATTACTTTTATTGCTAAAAAAATATCCTTAATGTTTGTCTTTTGCATTTATTATTTGAAAAATTGATTACCGAGTGATTTCATAGATATTATCACAAATAGTCATATTAATAACAATTTTAACTTTTTAATATATTTTCAATTTTTTTTAAATCTCTTAGATATCCTTTAAAAATTATAACAAAATAAAAAAATATTAAATATTTCCCACGTTTCTACGGTTAAAAACTAAAATTCCCATGAAACTTGTGAAAATATAAAAACTTATTTAAATTTAAAAAGTCTTAAAAAATTAGTTTAAAGTTCTTTATTTTACTTATTACTCGTGACTCTTCCTTTCTATCTCATCGTTAATTTTTTTAGAATATTTTTATTTTTCTGCATCATTTTTTTTCTTATTTTAATATTTATTAATAAAAATTTAATTAAATCACTTTTAAAATTCAAAAAAATAATTTTATAATATTCATGGAATGTCATAAAATATATTAAATTTATTTTTATTATACTTAACATAATTAAAAAATTACTTACCGCATTTAGGAGTAGACAAATAAATTTGGACCGAATTAAAAAACTAGATTTCACTAGATAATTTGATCCCTTTTTTATTAATTTTGGTTTGTTTCGGTTTATAAAATTTAAGAATTGTTTAAATTAAATCATTATAATAAATATATTATAAAATGATTATTATTTGACATAATATGTAATATAACTTGTTCGAAAAAAAAAACATAAACAACATCTTGGTCTCAGGTTGTTATTATTTCATTTAAATAAAAATATAAAAATAAATAAAATTACATTTGATAAGTGTTGAACTATAAAGCCAATAAGTTATTTATTAAATAAATAATAATTTAATTATAACTATATATTTAATAAAATAATTATAATTGAAACTGATTATTTTAATTTTATTTATTGAGTACAATCTAATTTGTTAAACACAAACAATTCAATCTAATTTTAATAATTTTTAAAAATGAAACTGAATTGGACCGTATCTATCTCATTAAATAAATAGAATTATGTGTAGAATAATAGACTATTTTATTAAATAATGAGGTAATTATATTTTAGTAGAAGTCAATAATTCATAAATATTATTTTCTTAGATTTAGGTCTCATTGTTTTTTTTATTTTTATAAATTAATTTAATTTTTTAATTTTATTATTATTAAAACCAATAATATTATGTTAGTTTAATTATTAATCACTTTACTATATTTAAAATGAATACAAAAATCATTGTATTTGAGTTAATTGTATTTTTTTAATTAATAAAACATGCATATATATTTTTATTAATTATATATATATACATATTTTTTTTTTATTAATTAAATATATATATATATATATATTATAATTTTATGTTTTATGATATTTAAATAAAATATTAATATTTTTTATATTAGTTTAATATTATTATTAGTTATATAACTTAATTTAAAATTAAAGACGTCATTTTTTAAAAAAATATTATTAAATAATGATTATTTTTAATACTTATTAAAGTTAAAAATTATTTTTGATATTTTTAAAAGGTGGAAAATATTTATAAAAATATTGTAAATATTGAATATTATTGTTATTGTTTTGAAAATTTTACAGACTAAAATATCTAAAAGATGTAAGTTTAGCAGTACTTTTTCATTTTTGTTTTTTTAAGGCGGGTGTATCCATTCACCTTCAGTTTCTCTGAAATCGTAATAATAACGTGTTCATATCTGAATGGTCCATTATAATAACTACCTCCTGGAGCCAATTTTTTCCATTAAATGTCGAAGATGGAGGAAGTATTTTTTTCCTATAAAAATAAAAATGGAATTATATCTGGGTCAGGTGTGTATTTATACATACCGCTCCAAAACTAACTAGCATCGCCACAGATCTCTCTCTTTCTCTCAGCCTCACATTTTCTGTCTGGAGTTCTCTCTTTAATATTTTTTCACGGTTCCTGGAGTCTGGGTTTCAAAATCTAGTTCTTCTGCTACTTGAACCCGTAACTTTCTGTAAGCTTTTTTCTTCGCTTTATACGTTTCAAATGTGATTTGAATGCATATTATTGCTTGATATGTTGTTTGATATTTGCTTAATTTATGCTTAATTTTGGATTTAAATGAACCATTTTAAAGATTGAAATCTACGAACTTGATGGTTAAAGCTTGTACTCGAGTGTGTGTAACTGTTTTTATATTTGCTTGATTGATTAGTGAAACATGTGCAACGAGTGAAACCTGAATGGAGTGGTATCTGGTTGAGTTTTTGGCTTCTTTTGTCATCGATCTGCTAGGTAGCTGTTACATTTTAGGAGAATTGTACTCCGAAAAATTGAATGTACTTGTGGAAGAGTTTGTCTGATTAAGATTATGAAGTTAGGAATAACAATGGATTCATTGTGAAAGTTCAGGCTGATCAGAATCATGGTTTCCTTGTTAATATATGGCTTGTTGTATCTCCTTTTTCTCAAACTATCTTGTATGTTCTCTACTTGAATGTACCTTAAGACAATGCTTGTCATTTTAACGTTACATCTAATCATTCTTGATTTTGTTATATGTACGAGAAAGGCAACCTCTTAATTGCTAGTTATTCTTTCCCTTTTCCTATTGAGGTGTGTTGAAAAAAATTTATACTTTTAAAATTTTAAATTGCTGACGATGTGTTAGAGTTTGTTAGAAACTAATCCTCCTAGAAGTTTAAGCCATTAGGAGATAGGTCAACAATCATTTTATATATATCTAGCACTCTCCCTCAAATGTGAGTTCTCTGTACCATGCTAGCTAACACTTAAAGTTCAACAATTTGGCGTTACTGGTGTTTGAACACAGGATGTCTAGATTTGATACTTATTTTAAAGTTTGTTATAAACCATTCCTCCCAAAAGTTCAAACTATTTGGAGATGGGGCCATAATCATTTTATACTTTAACACCATGGAGTCCTGATCTTTCTGGTGTGAAAAGGGTCCTTTTGTCAACTGTTATAGTTGAAAGTTCCATTTCCATATGATTTATAAAAATAAGAAAATTTATGTTGACAGTAATTTTCTTGGAAGAGCTGAACAGAATTTACCTGGTTAAACTTGTTAGATTATTGCCTTATGTTTGGTTATTAGTGTCTCTGCACATCAAGGAACATCTCTCCAAAATATTAGAAATTTTATGTCATTTTGATTTTCTTATTGATGACCATCATCTTTAAATTATGAGATATGCTGCCCCGCTACATTCTATGAACACTTCTTATATCTGTAGTTTTGAGATTTTTTTTATATATGTATATATGGACTATGTAGAAGAGGTTTGGACATGGCTACCTCATACAAGCCAAAGAACATCCTTATTACTGGAGCTGCTGGTTTTATTGCCTCCCATGTCTGCAACCGGCTTATCCGGAACTACCCTGAATACAAGATTGTTGTCCTTGACAAGCTTGATTATTGTTCAAATTTGAAGAACCTGCTTCCTTCACGATCATCCCCAAACTTTAAGTTCATCAAGGGAGATATTGGCAGTGCTGACTTGGTCAATTTTATACTTCTTACTGAATCCATTGATACAATAATGCATTTTGCAGCCCAGACCCATGTTGACAACTCCTTTGGTAACAGCTTCGAGTTTACTAAAAACAACATATATGGCACCCATGTTCTTTTAGAAGCCTGCAAAACTACTGGGCAGATCAGAAGATTTATACATGTCAGCACAGATGAAGTTTATGGAGAGACAGATGAAGATGCCGTGGTTGGAAACCATGAGGCTTCCCAGCTTCTACCCACAAACCCATATTCTGCTACAAAAGCTGGGGCAGAAATGCTTGTTATGGCATATGGACGATCATATGAACTTCCTGTGATAACAACTAGAGGAAACAACGTATATGGGCCGAATCAGTTCCCGGAAAAGCTGATTCCAAAATTTATTCTGTTGGCTATGAAAGGAAAGCCTCTTCCTATTCATGGAGATGGATCAAATGTTAGGAGCTATCTCTACTGTGAAGATGTAGCAGAGGCATTCGAAGTGATTCTTCATAGGGGTGAGGTTGGCCATGTTTACAATATTGGAACAACAAAAGAAAGGAGGGTGATTGACGTGGCCAGGGGAATCTGCAAACTTTTCTCTTTGAACCCAGATACACAAATTAAGTTTGTGGAGAATAGACCATTTAATGACCAGAGATACTTTTTGGATGATCAAAAGCTGAAAAACTTGGGTTGGTTTGAAAGAACTTCATGGGAGGAGGGTCTAAAGAAGACCATGAATTGGTATGTCAATAATCCTGATTGGTGGGGAGATGTTTCTGGAGCACTGTTACCTCATCCGAAAATGCTAATGGTGCCTGGTATTGAAGGAAAACTTGATGGGCCTGACATTAGCAATCTGGATTCCTCTCATTCTGTGGGTAATTCTACTCAGAGTCATATGGTTGTTCCAGTTGCTAAGAACAATCCACCTGCTCAAAAGTCTTCCTTGAAGTTTCTGATTTATGGAAGAACAGGGTGGATTGGAGGTCTTCTAGGGAAAATTTCTGTGAAGCAAGGGATACCTTTTGAATATGGAAGAGGACGGTTGGAGGACCGAGCACAAATCTTGGCAGATATTCAGACTATTAAACCAACCCATGTTTTCAATGCAGCTGGAGTGACAGGTAGGCCCAATGTGGACTGGTGTGAAACTCATAAACCTGAGACAATTCGGACCAATGTTGTTGGTACCTTAACTTTGGCAGATGTCTGTAGGGAGCATGGCCTACTAATGATGAATTATGCCACTGGTTGTATTTTTGAGTACAATTCTGCACATCCAATTGGTTCGGGAATTGGGTTTAAGGAAGAAGACAATCCTAACTTCACTGGATCATTTTACTCCAAAACTAAAGCCATGGTAAATCCTCCACACATCTGTTTCCTCTTTTGTTTCCAAGTTTTAGAAGGTTTATATTAAGCAGTATGAGATGATACCAAATTCTGTGTCAGGTTGAAGAACTTCTCAAGGAATATGACAATGTCTGCACCCTTAGAGTTCGAATGCCTATATCATCTGATCTCAGTAATCCACGCAACTTTATTACGAAGATCGCACGTTATAACAAAGTTGTTGACATTCCAAACAGCATGACTGTCTTGGATGAGCTTCTTCCTCTTTCTGTTGAGATGGCCAAGAGGAACTGCAGGGGAATATGGAACTTTACAAACCCTGGTGTGGTGAGTCACAATGAGATACTGGAAATGTACAAGAACTACATTGATCCCAGTTTCAAGTGGATGAACTTTACACTAGAAGAACAAGCAAAAGTCATTGTTGCTCCTCGGAGCAACAATGAAATGGATGCATCAAAGTTGAAGAATGAGTTCCCTGAATTTCTTTCAATCAAGGATTCGTTGATTAAATACGTTTTCGAGCCCAACAAGAAAGACTTAGATGGGGTAAAGAAATAAGCATCAACAAATTAGACTTAATCCCAGTATCTGCATCTCTTTTATCTGTGTTACAACGTAGAGGTATTCATCCTTTGTTGTTATTTCTACTCATTATTTTTGCTATTTGAATCACATCTTATGTAGCTAGGATAATTCTATAAGTTGGAACATTGTTGGTTAGTTTTAGCTAGATATTGTACTAAGAAGCTTTTGAATGCTTCATAATCTTTTAAAATGTCTGGAATAAGTATACGGCAATGTAATTTTTGGATTCAAGTTAAATAAAAGCCTATTGATCTCTATTATAGTTAATAGTTGTACATTGTATAAAATATTAAATGAGTAATAAAATTATCATTTTTTGATAAGAGATTAAATAATATATTTTATAATTTAAGGAATTAGTTTACATAATTTTTTTAATATAAGTGATCTTTACGTTACCTTACTCATAAATTTAAATTAATAGTTTGCCAATTTTTCTTCAGGAGACTGGAGAGTCAAATCGTTTCTTTTTTGGCGTTCGAATTAATCTTATTTTAAGGAATTATTGGTGGCTCTAGAACATCTCATTAACTTGGTCCAAGAACCATCAATTTCTATTTTCCTGTCAGGAAAATGCCTAAGCTTCAATAATAAAGTAAAAAAAAAAGTGCTATTTATTTTAACCCATCAAATACATGAAAAATAAAAAAAAAATAGTAGTGAAGAATAAAGTCAAACCAAAACTCATCCTACTTGAAAAAACAATAAATTAAAATATTATTTTCTTTCTATATTATTACTTGATTGAAATATTTTAAAATTGATTTTCCTAAATATTATACAAATGAATGCATGTACAACGAGTAATTATATAGTGATAAAACGGAATTCAATAAAATGCTAGCGTCTTATAACTCACAAAATTCATATATATATTATAAATTAACACTTAATTAAGTTAATTTCGGTTCTAATTTAATTGCATAAATATATAATTATTGGTAACAGTACAATAATAAATAGTAAACAAAATAAATAACACACAATAATTTAAATGATTTAACTTTTCAATATGAAAAAATCTACTCTATTGATGACGTCATAAATATATAATTATTGGTAACAGTACAATAATAAACAGTAAACAAAATAAATAATACATAATAATTTAAATGATTTAACTTTTCAATGTGAAAAAATCTACTCTATTGATGACGTCATACCGAGAAAAATACACTAATAATCAAATGAAGATACAAATAACAATCTTTATAGAGTTTCACAAAATATACCAAAACCTAAATACTCTTACAAAAAATAACCCTCTTTAATATACTAGTAATATACAACAAGATAAATTAATAAACTTACTATTTAATCAAATATTATCATATAAATAATAACACCATGGTTGCTACTGTCTCTAAGATGCTTCCCTTTTCTTTTGTTCTTCTCCAATTTCCTCAACCCAATTCATGTTGAAAGATGAAGATGATGACGAGCAATTGGGCGACAGAAAACAGATGCAGCGAACATCCTGGTGAGAGTAATTTTTCTTTTGTACTCTTAGCAAGACGTTCACTACTGTGAGTATGAGTCGCTAGTGGAAGGAGAAGCTGTTGGTGGTTGGAGACGAATGAAAGTTTCTTCACTATTCGGCAGCTCTCTACTTTCACTATTTTCTCTGGCGGCTTAGTTCTTCTGGCAAAAACAAAACATACATACATATATATACCTATATACATGGGTTTTGGGCCTAAGGATTTTTGGGCCATAATTTAACAAATCTCTACCTTGGCTAAAAAATGTAAACAAGTTCTTCAAATATGAAATTCTTTGGATTACCAAATAACTATCGTTCAAAGCTCCGAAGGGTGATTATCTTCTGCAAACACTAATCAAATTCAAAAAATTCTTGAACTTGTTAAATGGAACTAGTTTGGTTAACATATCAACTCGATTCTCTGTAATGACTATCTTATTGACAATAATAGTATCTTAAGACACAATGTCACAAACGAAGTAATAGCTGACATCAATATGTTTGGTTCTTTCATGATACATTATATTTTTGGTCAAGTGTATCGCATTTTGACTATCAAAAAACATAGCAGAAGTATCATGTTATAAACCCAAATCACAAACCAAACCTCTAAGCCAAATGACTTCTTTCACTACCTCTGTTGCTATCATATATTCTGCCTCTATCGTAGACAAAGCAACTGTAAACTGTAAAGTAGCCTTCCAACGTAATGACGTACTCATAAGTTTAGAATCTTTCATACCAAACTGTTCAAGAACTTTTTTAATATAACATTTCCGAGTCAAATAAAGCTTACCCGTTTGTCTATCCCTATAAATTTCCATGCCCAAAATTTTCTTTATTGCACCCAAATCTTTCATCTCAAACTCACCACTAAGTTGAGACTTTAATTTTTGAATCTCAAACGTATTTTTAGAAGCAATAAGTATGTTATCAACATAAAGTAACAAATAGAGAGATGAACCATCATGTAGTCTTTTATGATAAACACAACTATCATAATCACTCCTAGAGTAACCATGCTCAATCATAAAAGAATCAAATCTCTTATACCACTTCTTAGAGGATTGCTTCAACCCATATAAAGACTTTTTCAATAAATAAACACGATTTTGCTTACTTGGAACAACAAACCCCTCTGGTTGATGCATATATATTTGTTCCTTAAGCTCACCATGTAAGAAGGTTGTCTTGACATCAAGCTATTCTAATACCATGTCAAACAAAGCAACCATAACAAGCAACACATGAATAGAGTTATGTTTCACAATAGGTGAAAATACTTCATTGAAGTTAATACCATTCTTCTAACAATAACCCTTTGCAACAACACGTTCCTTGAACCTAGCTGATTCAGCCTCAGGTATACCTTCCTTTTTCTCGAGGACCTATTTGTTTCCAACAATCTTTTGATCCTTAGACGATTTCACCAATTCCTAAGTATGATTCTTATGAAGTGATTTAATCTCTTCATTCATAGCAACTAGCCATTGATCAGACTCATCACAAGTGATAGCTTCATGATAACTAGAAGGTTCATACACCTTAATAGACTCTACCACAGATAATGCAAAATAAACTAAATCTGCATCTATGTACCTCTGAGGGCATCGAATCTCTCTTATTCCTTTACCCTTAGTGATACTATATGGTTGCTCGTGTTGCTCTTTTTCTACATCAATAGCCAAATAATCTATCTCATCCACTCTCAAGCTTCACATGCTCACTAACACTGTGGTCTTTACCTGCAACAATAGACTCAGATTTCTTTTCCAACATGGAAAAATCATCAATCTTAATATCTCTACTAATCAAAAATTTAGGAGACTTAGGTTCAATACACCATAATCTATAATTCTTCACCCTAGAAAGATACCTCAAAAATATGCATTTCAATGTCCTAGGCTCAAGTTTAGCATCATTAACATGAGCATAAGCAGGATAACCAAAAACTTTCAAATCATAATAATTAGCAAGAGTACCAGAGAATACCTCAAATAGAGTCTTTAACTCAATTGCAGTTGATGGAAACCGATTCACCAAATAGTACGCATGGTTGCAAGCTTAAGCCCAAAAGGATTTATCCAAGTCAGCTTGAAAGAGCATATCACAAGATCTTTCTAATAGAGTCATATTCATACGTTCTATAACTCCATTTTGATGTGGAGTATGACACATATTGCGATGTCTTACTATGCCATTTCTTTCACAAAACTCCAAACCATTTTCAGTCCTCAAATGCCTGATTTTCTTGCCTTGAATTTTACAAATTTTGAGAATGTATCATTCTTATTCTTCAAAAAATACACCTAAACATGACGAGAAAAGTCATCAATAAAAGTCAACATATACCGGGCACCACCCTTAGACATAACTCGAGAAGAACCCAAAGATCTGAATAAGTATAATCAACAATACCTTTCGTTTTATGGATGATTGTACTGAACTTGACCCTACGATATTTTCCATAGAGACAATGCTCACAAAAAACAAGCTTCCCAGTTTTCTGAACACCAAGAAAATCCCATTTGCTCAAAATAGACATCCTTGCCTCATTCATATGCCCTAGCCATATATGCCATAATCGAGTAATATTTGAATCCTGTTATGATGAGGATGAAGTTGAAACACTGCCAATAAGTAATAGTGCTACCTTGAAACACATAGAGACCACTTGACAATTGCCTTTTGAATAACAACAAGAGTACCCTGACTAACTCTTGAAACCCCACCTTTAGCTATATACTTGTAGCCTTATGAATCAAGAGTACCCAAAGATATCAAGTTCTTTTTCAAATCTGGAACATGGCGAACATATTTCAAAGTCCTAATAATACCACCATGCATCTTAATTCGGATAGTACCAATACCAACAACCTTGAAGAACATATTGTTTCACATCAAGACAACACCTACATCAATAGACTGATAAGAAGAAAATCAGTCTCTATTGGGGCAAATATGGTAAGTGCAACCTGAATCAAGAATCCAAACGTCTCCAAGAGAACCAATAGATACTGATAGAACATTTTCACCATCGTAATCAGAACTATCTACAACACTAGCAACATCATTAGTAATAGAAGGCATTGTGGTATATTTTTCTTTACCTTTGAGTTTCAAACAATTTACTTTCCAGTGCCCATCCTTACGGTAATAGTTGCATTTATCTTTCTTTTTCTAGATTTGGATATAGACTTGCCTCTATTATTTCTTGTGCCTTTTTCTTGATTTTACCTTTGACAAATAAACCACTTCTATTATCATTGTTGTTTGTAGACACATTTTTCTTCAACTTTCTGAAATTCAAAGTTGCTTTGACATATTCCAAAGAAATAGTGTCTCGCCCATATAGCATGATATCAACAAAATATTCAAATGAATGAGGTAAAGAACATAATAGAACTAAGGCTTGATCCTCATCATCAATCTTGACATCATCATTTTTTAGATCATGAATAATTTTAGTAAATTCATCAAGGTGATCGTATAAAGGTGTACCTTCTGACATTCTGAATGTATACAAACGCTGCTTCAAATATAACCGACTTGTCAGAGACTTGGTCATATACAAATTCTCCAATTTAAGTCATAACCCAGCGGGATATTTCTCATCACCAACCTCACATAGTACCTAATCAAACAAGGATAAATAAATTGAACTGAGAGCATTTTCCATCAATGCATATTTTTCTTCATCAGTCATTTTTTTTGGTAATTTATCTTTGCCTTCAAGTGTCTTAATGACCCATTCTTTAACTAATATGACCCGCATCTTCATTCTCCATAGACTGAAATCATTCCTACCATTGAATTTCTCAATTTTGTATTTTGCCGACATGACAGAAAACCTTATATTAAATAAACAGATGCACAACCCAGTAAATATGAAACCAACTAGATAACCAGAAGCTCAAAATAAACTTGAAAGAGAAGACTTGATCAGTTCCAATAAATAACAGAATAACTCAATGTTTTGATATCAATTTGTTATAAATTAGTACTTTTCGAAGCGAAGTTCGGGTCCAATTTGGTTGCACAAATATATAATTATGGGTAAAAATAAAATAATAAGCAGTAAAAAAAAAAAATAACACACAATTATTTAAGTGGTTCAACTTTTTAATATGAAAAAATATACTCTACTAACGATGACATACCGAAAAAAATCTACTAATAATCAAATAGAGATACAATCATTAATCTTTAGAGAGCTTCACAAAATATACCAAAACTCAAATACTCTCGCAAAAAATAACGCATAAAAAAAATAAATTAACAAACTTACTATTTAATCAAATATTACCATATAAATAATAACAATACTGTTGTAAATTAGCACTTGCGGAAGCGAAGATCGGGTCCAAATTTGGTTGTACAAATTAATAATAATGGGTAACAGCAAAATAATAAGCAGTAAGAAAATTAATGGCACACAATGATTTAAGTGGTTCAACTTTTCAATGTGAAAAGTCTACTCCAGTGACAACGGCACACCGAGAAAAAATCCACTAATAACCAAATGGAGATACAAACACCAATTTCTAAAGAGCTTCACAAATTATACTAAAATCCAATTTGAACCCACAAAATATCCCCTCTAATTTACTGGTAATATATAGCAAGATAAATTAATAAACTTGTTATTAAATCAAATATTACCATACAAATGAGAGAAACTCCACAAATGGCAGCACAAATGGACAATAGAAATGAGAGAACTATGTTTCACGCAGCTTCCAAAATTTCTTCTCCAACAACTGTTTCAATTTTTCTCTCTCGCAGCTTCTAGTCTTCACGTAGCTGCTGGTTTTTCTCTTTTCTAAAACTGTTGTTATATTCTTTGTTTTTGCTCTCTTAGTCGGTTATAGAGGCAGCCAACCACCACTGTTCTGTAGTTTTCTTTTCTTGACTGCTGCACTAATTCACGCAGCAAGGGAAACAAATGAATATATATATATATAAGAGCCAAGGGTTTATGTAGAATGTGGGCTTTGGGCTAGAAAATATGTTTTGGGCCAATAATAAATAACAAATCTCCACCTTGGCTCAAAACAGAAAACAAATTCTTCAAACATGAAATTCCTCATATTACCAAATAACCATCGTCCAAAGCCCCGAAGGGTGATCATCTTCTACAAATAACAATCAAGTCCAAACAATGCTTGAACTTGTTAAATGGAACTAGTTTGGTTAACATATCTACTGGATTCTCTATAGTGACTATCTTATTGACAACAATAGCACCCTGAGAGACAATGTCACGAACGAAATGATATCTGACATCAATGTGTTTGGTTCTTTCATGATACATAGTATTCTTAGTCAAGTGTATTGCACTATGACTATCACAAAATACAACAGAAGTATCCTGTTGTATACCCAAATCACAAACCAAACCTCTAAGCCAAATGGCTTCTTTCACTGCTTCTACTACTGCCATATATTTTGCCTCAGTCATAGACAAAGCAACTGTAGACTGTAAAGTAGCCTTCCAACTAATGGTACAATGAGAAAGAGTGAAGACATAACCTATCAGAGATCTTCTTCTATCCAGATCACCAGTATAATCGGAGTCCACATAACCAATAATATTGCAACTAGTATTAGAACTCCCATCATATACCAAACCAAAATTAGATGTACTTCTCAAATACCAAAGTATCCATTTCACTGCTTGCCAATGACCCTTACCAGGATTACCCATATATATTTGTTGACAACACTAACTGCATGTGAAATGTCTGGATGAGTACAAATCATAGCATACATGAAACTGCCAACGACACTAGCATATGGAACTTGAGACATATACTACTCTTCTTCTTCTGACTGTGGTGACAAATTCAAAGAAAGTCTGAAATGCGCAGCTAATGGCGTACTCACAAGTTTAGAATCTTTCATGCCGAAACGTTCAAGAACTTTTTCAATATAACTTTTCTGAGTCAAATAAATCTTGTCCGCTTATCTATCCCTGTAAATTTCCATGCCCAAAATTTTCTTCGCTGCATCCAAATCTTTCATCTCAAACTCACCATTAAGTTGAGACTTTAATTTATGAATCTCAGACTTATTCTTAGAAGCAATAAGCATGTCATCAACATAAAACAACAAATAAATGGATGAACAATCATGAAATATTTTATGATAAATACAACTATCATAATCACTCATAGAGTAACCATGATCAATCATAAAAAAATCAAACCGCTTATACCACTGCCTAGGAGATTGCTTCAGCCCATATAAAAACTTTTTCAATAAACAAACATGATCTTCCTTACCTATAACAACAAACCCCTCTGATTGATGCATATATATTTGTTCTTCAAGCTCACAATGTAAAAAGGCTGTCTTGACATCAAGCTGTTCTAATTCCATGTCAAACAATGCAACCATAGCAAGCAACACACGAATAGAGCTATGTTTCACAATGGGAGAAAATACTTCATTGAAGTCAATACCTTTCTTCTGACAATAGCCCTTTGCAACAACACATGCCTTGAACCTAGCTACTTCAACCTCAGGTATACCTTCCTTTTTCTTGAAGACCCATTTGTTTCCAACAATCTTCTGGCCCTTTGGCGGTTTCACTAATTCCCAAGTATGATTCTTATGAAGTGATTCAATCTCTTCATTCATAGCAACCAGCCACTGAACAGACTCATCACAAGTAACAACTTCATGATAACTAGAAGGTTCATGTACCTCAATAGACTCTGCCACAGATAATGCAAAAGAAATTAAGTCTGCATCTGTGTACCTCTGAGGGCGACGAATCTCTCTTATTCCTTTACCCTTAGTATACTATATGGTTACTCATGTTGCTCTTCTACTACATCATGAGTAGAATCATTTATCTTATCCACAGGTGGTTGATCTAAAGTGCCCTCTTGCACTTGACTAGGAGCTCCACTCTCAAGCTCCACCTGCTCACTAACATTGTGGTCCTTATCTGCAATAATAGACTCTTTTTTCTTTTACAACATAGAAAAATTATCAAACTTAATATCTCTACTAATCAAAAATTTAGGTGACTTGGGTTCAGCACACCATAATCTATAACCCTTCACCCCAGAAGGATACCCCAAAAATATGCATTTCAATGCCCTAGGCTCAAGTTTACCATCATTAACATGAGCATAAGTAGGACAACCAAAAACTTCCAAATCAGAATAATTAGCAGGAGTACCAAAGAATACCTCAAACAGAGTCTTTAACTCAATTGCAGTTGATGGAGACCGATTCACTAAATAGCAAGCATGGTTACAAGCTTCAGCCCAAAAGGATTTATCCAAGTTAGCTTGAAAGAGCATACAACGAACTCTTTCTAAGAGAGTCATATTCATACGTTCTGCTACTCCATTTTGTTATGGTGTATGACGTACAGTGCGGTGTCTCACTATGCCATTTCTTTCACAGAACTTATTAAACTGGCTGTCACAAAATTCCAAACCATTATTCGTTCTCAAATGCTTGATTTTCTTTCCTATTTGATTTTCTATACAAGCCTTGAATTTCACAAATTTTTAGAACGCATCATTCTTATTCTTCAAAAAATACACCCAAACATGACGAGAGAAGTCATCAATAAAAGTCAACATATATCGGAAACCACCTTTAGACACAACACGAGAAGGACCCCAAAGATTTGAATGAATATAATCAATAGTACCTTTCGGTTTATGGATGGGTGTACTGAAATTGACCCTACGATGCTTTCCATAGACATAATGCTCACAGAAATCAAGTTTCCCAGTTTTTTGACCACAAAGAAAATCCTATTTTCCCAAAATAGGCATCCCTGCCTCACTCATATGCCCAAGTCGCATATGCCATAATCGAGTAGTGTCTGAATCTTGATCTGACAAGGATGAAACTGATACAGTGCCAATAGCAGTGCTACCCTGTAGCATATAGAGACCACGCAACAATTGCCCTTTAATAACAACAAGATTACCCTTACTAACTTTTAAGACTCCATCTTCAGCTACATACTTATCCTTGTGAATCAAGAGTACCCAAAGATATCAAATTCTTTTTCAAATCTGGAACATGACAAACATCTTTTAAAGTCCTAACAATACCATCATGCATCTTAATTCAGATAGTACCAATACCAATAACCTTGCAGGACATATTGTTTCCTATCAAGACAACACCCCTATCAATAGACTGATAAGTAGCAAACCAATCTCTACTGGGGCACATATGGTAAGTGCAACCCGAATCAAGAATCCAAACATCTCTAGGAGAACCAATAGATACTAATAGAAAATTTTCAACATCAGAACCAGAACTATCTACAACACCAACAACATCATTAGTACTGGAAGACGTTATGGTAGATTTTTCTTAACCTTTGAGTTTCAGACAATTTACTTTCCAGTGCCTTTCTTGACGTCAATAGTTGCATTTATCTTTTCTTTTTCTAGATTTGGATCTAGACTTGCCTCTATTATTGCTTGTGCATTTTTTCTTGATTTCCACATCTCACAAATAAACCACTGCTTATAGACACATTTTTCTTCAACTCTCTAAAATTCAAAATTGTTTTGACATCTTTCAAAGAAATAGTGTCTCGTCCATATAGCATGGTATCAACAAAATGTTCAAATGAATGAGGTAAAGAACATAATAGAACTAAGGCCTGATCCTCATCATCAATCTTAACACCACCATTTTTCAGATCACGAATAATTTTAGTAAATTCGTCAAGATGATCGTGCAAAGGTGTACCTTCTGACATTCTGAATGTATATAAACGCTGCTTCAAATATAACCGACTGGCCAAAGACTTGGTCATATATAAATTCTCCAATTTAAGCCATAACCCAGCAAGAGATTCCTCATCACCAAATTCACATAATACCTCATCAGACAAGGATAATTGAATTGAACTGAAAGCATTTTCCATCAATGCATCTTTTTCTTCATCAGTTATTTTTTCTCGCAATTTATCATTGCCTTCAAGTGTCTTAACGAGCCATTCTTTAACTAATACGACCTGTATCTTCATACACCAAAGACTAAAATCATTTCTACCATTGAATTTCTCAATTTTATATTTTTTCGCCATGACAGAAAACTCAATATTAAATAAACATAAGCGCAACCCAGAAAATATGAAATCAATCAGATAATCAGAAGCTCAAAATAAATCCAAAGAAGCAAACTTGATCAATTCCAATAAATAGCAGAATAACCCAATGCTCTGATACCAATTTGTTGTAAATTAGCACTTACGAAAGTGAAGATCGGGTCCCATTTTGTTTGCACAAATTAATAATAATAGGTAACAACAAAATAATAAGCAGTAAGAAAATTAATGACACACAATGATTTAAGTGGTTCAGCTTTTTAATATGAAAAGTCTACTCTACTGACGACGGTACAACGAGTAAAAATCCACTAATAAACAAATGGAGATACAAACACCAATTTTCAAAGAACTTCACAAATTATACTAAAATCTAATTTGAACCCACAAAATATCCTCTCTAATTTATTGGTAATATATAACAAGATAAATTAACAAACTTACTATTAAATCAAATATTATCATACAAATGAAAGAAACTTCACAAATGTCAGCACAAATGGATAACAGAAATGAGAGAACTATGTTTCACGCAGCTTCCAAAATTTCTTCTCCAACTATTGTTTCAATTTTTCTCTCTGGCAGCTTCTAGTGTTCACGCAGCTGCTGGTTTTTCTTTTTTTGTAAAACTGCTGCTATATTCTTTGTTTATGCTCTCTTAGTCGGTTATAAAGACAACCAACCACCACTGTTATGCAGTTTTCTTTTCTTGGCTGCTGCACTAATTCAAGCAGGAAAACAAATGAATATATATATAAGAGCCAAGGGTTTATGTAGAATGTGTGCTTTGGGCTAGAAAATCTGTTTTGGGCCAATAATAAATAACAAATACCTTCTGATTCAGATTTCAACACCAAGGTTGCTAATGTCTCTAAGCTGCTTTTTTTTTTTTTTTTGTTCTTCTCCAATTTCCTCAACCCAATTCATGTTGGAAGATGAAGATGACGAGGAGCAGCTGGGCGATAGCAAACAAATGCAGCGAACGTCCTGGTGAGAGTGAACTGTTGTGAGTATGAGTCGCTGGTGGAAGGAGAAGCTGTTGGTTGCCGGAGACAAATGGAAGTTTCTAAACTGTCTGACAGCTCTCTGCTTTAACTGTTTTCTCTGGCTGCTTAGTTCTTCTGGCAGAAACAAAACATATATATACATATATATAAAAGAAGAAAGATGAGATTAATGGGTTTTGGACTAAGGATTTTTGTGCCATATTTTAACAATATATATTTATATAATTAATATCAATGTATAATATATATAAATAGAGTCATTTATATTATTTTATTATTTCTCTAATTTAACAGGCTTAAATTAGAAAAAAACTATAACACCCAAGAAAATTTAAAGCCCATTTAAATTGAATTAAACAAAGTGGAATATTCTCTAACTATATTTTTAAGTTGTTATATGCAATAAATAATATATAATTATTAGTGAGTGTAATTTTTTGTTGTTGGCCAAAAGATAGATTTCATTAATATTGAAGAAATATTACAACCATTATTACTAGCAAACTAAACAAACCAATGGCTTTCAAAAATCAGTCCCTATCCATAATAGTTTATGCTATCAGAAGGGGAGTTTAAGGGTATCACACATAACTATCAAATCAAGCTTCGCTGTCTAGTAGACACTAAATTCTTAGATAAGAAAGCATTGCTAGCCTTTACTGTAGAGCCAGCAACAACAAAACAGACAAGACACAAAACAAACCAATAAAAATTGCTATAAAAAAAATTACATAAAAAAACAGAGCTATCCATTCCTAAATAGTTTACTACATCCAATATAGAAAACAGAACAAGGAAACAATCAAAATAGAAACAAAATAGCAAAATAAAACATCAGAATCTAATTCTCAATTGGGTAAGCACAATAGCTTAAGAAATTGAGAGAATCTAACAGAGATTGATGGGAGAAACTCAAATAGAGGATGAGATTGCCGAAGGGATGGATTTGCAAGAAGAACCCTAGTTCTTGAGAGAGTGGATCATGCAGACTTAGTGCAACATTATTTTGATAAGTGTAAAGTTGGGATCTTAAATGATAAAATGATTGTTAAAACATTAACTAATTATATTTTATCATTTGAATTTATGTATGCATACAATTCTGATAAATTGATTTTTAATAGTAAAAAGTTTGTCTCTTATAGATAATTTCTTTGCCTTTTTTAGTTTTCTTTTAAATTTAAAAGTAAAAGAAATAAATCACATCTATAAAAATAAACTTCAGGTCAAAATTTTGAGGGAGTACTAAAGTTTCAATATTAGACTCTTATATATACAAGTCCTTGTGTCCTGTTGGTTTTAGACTTGTAGGAAAGATCAACGGTTCAAGGATCCATAGATTTACAAGAAAAAAATATTATGAATTATTTGTTAAATTTACTCCATCTTTATATAAATTTGTTTGTTTACTTATGTGTTAAGGTTTATATGATAATAACATAATATATGCTATTAATTTTAATTAATTTAAATATAGTTGTCATTCTTTTATTGTACACCGGGTTTTTTTTTTCTATTTGCTTTTTAATGAAATATTGTTAAGTTTATGCGTTTGAATTTACGCTTATATTTATACATTTTACTTTTTAATTATTTGTTTGATTAAATTTTTTAACATGTGTATCTCTATGACTAATCATTTTGATAATCCAATATAATTATACCATATAAATGATATTTGTTAGAATTAACTCAATCCAATATAATTATACCAAAGATTCAACTCAACTCAATAAAATCTCATAAAGACACGGTGAGTCTGTTAAGGACAAAACCCAAGTCACCGATCAAGCCAAACTCAACTCTGATATCATGTTAGAAACTCAAACTTAACTCAACCCAATAAGATTTCATTGAGTTAAAGGTTGCCTAGGCTTATACGAAACATTGCTGACTTATTCCTGGCTGATGTGGGATTGAAGAAAACTTAACAATATTGATAATATTAAATAATTTATATTAACATGAAATCATATTAACTTAATTTTTTATAAGATTTCGTTATTAAAAATAAGTAGGGATTGAGTTGTGGTTAAGTAGTATGACTCTTTATTTATATTATTACGAATTCAAGTTTAAATTTTATTCGTATAATATTTTTTTATTTAATAAAAAATGTGATTTAAGTTTAAATCATGTAAATTATAAATCTTAAACCCTAAATTCTATACTATAAACCTTAAATCGACACTTGTGCATGGGCACTTGTGCATTCCATCTCCTAGTTGCATGTGGGTCTACCTATGATCCCATGTATGATCATAATACATATGACACATGTATTAATCAAATCAATGTCCTATGGGCCCTAATCTATGGATAGTCGGCTCCAAAATACAATAGGCTTCCAATTCCAAGGCCCATCTACAATCAACAAATTTGAGACCCAATAGATGGTAAATTCCAAACAGAATAGGGGGTCGAACTTCAAGGCATGTGTGCAACAAATAATCAAAAATCTAAGGCATTATAGATGGAAAACTCCAATAATATATGTGATGCAATGCGTACCTTTAGTTCGTAGAAAATAGTTCGCTGCAATTAGTTTTTCATGGGTACCGTACTCTGCAAGACAACATATATGTATACTCCACATGTATAAAACCATTCTCATGATGCATGTATAAAATTCTTGGATACCATACAATATTTTCAATGCTCTTTTCATATCAAAGTTAAATACTCATTTGTATACAAAATTTCTCGATGTATGCATATAAAAATATTTACAATGAGTATTTCATTTTAATAACATTTATATTATTATTTATAAAAATAATGGCATTCGATTTTTCTTTTTATTTATATCATATAATGCATGACAATTTTATAAAAAAATACACGAATTTAAAAAGTTAGAGTATAAAACCCTACTTGGAAAGTTAATTTGCTGCTATAGTTCTAAGCCCGATCTGATTGATATTTATCCCTCGAGATGCCTATCATAATGTGCCAAAAAATCCAAACATTTTAGAGAGAGAAAGTTTTAGAGAGTGGGAGGAGAAGGAGAAATTATGTGTGAAAAGATGGGTGGGGTTCGACTTTTTTTATAGATAAAATTTGATACTTGTCGTCCAACCTTGCCAAGGGTGGTTGTGAAGTGTGTGGTGAGGGGTGGGGGAAAGGTATGAAAGTTTTTCTTATTCAATCCGATTTTTCACTTGAAATTACATCCATACACTTCAAAATATTGTTTAAAATTCATTTTGAGACACTCAAATAAATTATAATGAATTTTTGGGATTTTACACATATATTTACAAGTTAAATATTTGCTATTATTAGGATAGAGTTGGAACAAATTTTTTAGGGGTTAAGTTGGTTCGGAATCAATTAAATTTTATGTTATAAATTATTTAGTTATTAATAAAATTATATTTTATATGATAGATATATATTTCTAGTTTGTTTATATCTTCGTTTGGGCGGGTTGTAATAGATATTACTTTTAGATTTTTTATATTAAAATTTTAAAAAATAAAACTACTAGATACGAAAAACATGCAAATGAGAGTACAAATTTATACATAAAACACATGGCTTGTATACACTCTAAAGACATAATTTAAACTATATTAGTGTATATATATGTGTATGAGTATGCAAATGGTAAATATCATTTAAAAAAGTCACCTTATAATTGTGCAATATGATTTAATAATATTTTTATCAATTTTTGTCATTTTTAGGACATTTTAACCATCAAACATCCATATGCTCTTAGTTAATCAGTTTCAAATTGCTTTTCTTAAGCTCTTCCAGAAAAAAATTAAAAAAAGCATTTGATAGTACAACAATAAGAGAATTAAAATGCTCTAAAAAATCAATATATTTAATTTAAAAAATTAAAATCACAATTTTGTATTAATTGTTATGTAGCGTACTAGTATAATATTTTTGTGGGCACTTACATAATACAAATTCGGACTCCATTATAGTTATTTAACCCTTATTTTTCTTTTAAAAGGACTAATCTGTGGATTTGTCAATCTATATATAATGGATCTCTATAGTATATTAGGCTATTAGCAATGAAAAACACTAAGGTTGGTAGTATTAGAATAGCATACGAACTTTTAGCTATAATTAAGCATTCCAATTAGACCAAAGTAAATAGGACAAATTGATACCCACCGCCATTTCTAGACAACTCTCTTGGAACCAAAATTCTGATATAGCCTGTCCTGTATACATTTGAAACAGTATATTAATTAGTCCTAATAATTAAATTCTATTTAATATTATAAATTTATTGTTTTTATTATTATAAATTTTATGATATTATTTATAATAATTTTTTTATTAAATTCTATTTAATATTATGAAATTATTATTTTTATTATTATAAAATTTAAAGTTATTATTTATAATAAATTTTTTAATTGTTTTTTTAAACATGAGAGAAAAGTCGTCGGATAGAAACATTGTGAAATTCAAGAAATTACATGATTAATGAGTTGATGCTAAAGTTGCAGCTTTTATAAAGAATTTGTTATGCCCACACAAGGACAAAACGCAAAATGGTGATACAAGTTATAATTGCACAATGTTAATATGCGTGTATGTTTGTCCAAGACTCAGCATTTTCATGACTGATTGATTCTATCTTCTTCTGCTCTTGGGCTGTTCTTTTAAAAATAATGCGACTGATTTTCATTAATTTGTAAAATAATATAAGTATATAATGAGATAAGATTAATAAATAAGTAACGTGAATCACTCACGTGTTATTGGATGATATGTAAATGACTTGGTTGATATATTTCTTTGTTGAGCATAAACTAAATCAGAGTTCGATAAGATTAAATGATTCATTATAGATTATTATTATTATTATTTTCAATCTTATTATTAGTTGATAAACGAGGAGGAGATTCACGGTTATTAATCACCTTATTCAATATGTTATTAAGAGTAAACATCCTATTGAAATTGTTTTTTATTTATTTAAATTTGATTTGATTTAATCATATTTGAATATTTTTATTTTAAATTTCATCTAATTCGAATCCAAACATATTATATTTTTATGAATTAAATAAGTTCATATTAATGTTAAAATTTATTTATAAATTATTTTTATATATAAAACATAATATACATAATATTTAAATTTTAAATTAATATATTTTTAATAAAATTTATTAATTATAAGAAAGTCAAAAGAATAATAAGAAGTCTGTATAATTATTAAACTAATATAAACATTTAACATTTATATTTATTTTTAAGTTAAATAGTAATATTTTTTACTAAAAGATTTAATAATAATTTAATATAATTATGATATATATAACATTTAAATATAACAATTATACAATAAAATATGTATTTATTTATGGTTTAATAGTAATTCAATTCAAATCAAATTGAAACTAATCATAAAATCTGTCAATCTGAATCCGATTCGACTACAAAATTTATTAATCAAATCTGATCTGAATTCAACGAATTTGATCAAATTTCTCAATTTAAACATATTGTTTTGATTATTTGCTCACCCTTTATGCTTCTTTCTAAATTTCTTTTATTCTATTTGTTCCTAATTTAAAAGCTTTCAATTATTATTTTCATGTAATGGATACAATATTAACAATTTTAAATTACAAAAAATAGGATTAGAACCTATTTGGTACTAAAATATTGGATATTTTATGATTATCAAAATGACCTATTCCATCCAATAAATGATCTAGTAATATGAACCCCTATTAGGGGTTTTTACTCTCATGGACTAAGAGTCCTCACTAGCCCAAGATGTCATCCATCACTAGCCTAGGACACAACCCATACCAATCTAATATACGATCCATCACTAGCCTAGGACACAACCCATACCAATCTAATATACGATCCATCACTAGCTTAGATACGACACTCAACAATCCAAGACATGGTCATTACTAGGCTAAGAAGATGCCTGTGACAACCTAAAAATAACCTGTTCTACTCATATTTCAACCCGCAATGCATGACTTGTGTTAGCTAGTTGTTACATACATATGCCTATGTTAACCAACCTAGGTGTTGTATGTATCTATCTCTTAACATGATAGCCGATCAATTATACTTTTGATCATACTAAAAGTTATTTGTACATCTTAACTTTAATATTTTTTTCATGTGATATTGTCAGTTATATAACTTAATTTGTATAAATAAATGAACAATAAACCATAAAAACAAAGAACTTTGAAAACACTCTAAGTTGTAACCCTTATCAAGCATTCTCTCGAATAAAACCCAAATTTAAAAGAATATAGAGCACCTAGACTGTTACTATGACACATGTTTTCAACTAATTATTGATTGAAAAAGGAAAAAAAGTACTATTATTACTGAACATCTAACTAGCATATTTTAAAACTTTATGAATTTAGATTTGAGCAGTAAATAGTATTTAATTTTGTCAAATACTGTATGAGTACAATTTGTCATTCGACTCATTCCCCAAAACTTAAAAGTTCCACTGTAGCATGAGGATAAAGAAAAAGCTACAGATCCAAGCCATGGAGAGTAAATGAGAGATCAATTAGAAAAGGGTTGGCCTATCCATAATAATCCATCCATTTATGTATGATTGCAACTATTACCCCTGTAAAACTAGAAATTTGTTAAAGGAAGCAATTCTCCAGCAAAACGAAGGAGATTGGTACCTAAGGCTCCATAAAATGTTTTTTGTTTTCTCTTTAAATTAATTATGTTTATTTTTTTAAGTGGGTGCCTTTGAGGTTCATCTTGCTAGATTAGTGAGTAACAGGACTACAAGAGGCTTTTTAGGAAATTGTGGAAATTTTTAGTGTGCGTGGAAATTTTTTGATGTTTTTTAAATTTTATTATATATTATTATTATTATTTTCAGAAACAAAACTAAAGCCAATTAATTTAAGGGTGTTTTTGATAAAATTTTGATTATTAATTTTATATTTTTTTAAGTGATTTTCAATAAGGTATGTTTCATAATAATTTTTTATTTGATTTTTACTTTTCTAAGGAATCACTATTATTTGGAGAGAATTTAATATCTTAGTGATTCTAGAGATTTTTAATGAAAGGTAGAAAATATTGATAAATGAAAAGATCTTGTATTCTTCTCATTAATATATATATATATATCACTTAGTAGATAAGTGTCTGAGTTACATAAATCCTAGCTCTTATACATATAGTTAAAATACATATAGTACAATTCACATAAAATCAGGTCGTTATTAGCGTTACATAAATCAGGTTGCTATATGTATATTGTTTAAGGAACTTAATTGGTAACCCAGATCGTTAAGACAATGTATGGTATTCAGGTCGCTATATGGTGTGGATCTTTAGCCTCATCATGTTGCTATATAGTAGTGAGATATCACAGATTGCTAGGTCGTGTGTTTGCTATATGTATAATACCAAACATTAACTCTCATATTCCTTTGAATTTGAGAAATCAAGGATACTACTTCAGTATCTGATCCTTACATAGTTGAAAGCGTTATAAACAGAAAGTTTGACTCAAAGAGCTCATTTATATATAGTAATTTAGGTAGACAATCTGATATGAACTTCCCTAGTTGTGTTAACAGATCGTTACAAAGCATATTCTCCTAATTAATTTTATTTTCACCAGGTAAACTCTTTCACTTCCTCTCTCCTTTATAAATAGTAAAAAAATTCACTCTTACTATATCTATTTTAACTTAGTTAAATTTATTTTTAAAGAATTTCAACCCATTAAAACCATGATTTAATATAATTTAATAGATTAAATATATTTATATTTATATGATTTGATCATATTTTCATATAATTTTTCTTCTCATAATCACTGGTATTTTTATTGTTTTTCAAGTATTTTTGTTTAAAAATAATTTAAAGACTCAATGAAAAATACTGGAGGCAATACATCAGAAACATGTTGAGAAAAAAATGAGAAAAAGTCAAAAAGATGAAAAAATTAGACAAAATGAGTAAAAACGGTCAAAAATATCAAAAACGCTTAAATTCTGCACGTAGCCTCCCATTCATGCTGAAGTCCTACGTGTGCCAGCACATGACCGTGCAGAGTCCAGCCCGGACATACCTAGTACATGCCTGGACACAACCATCACATGCCCGCATGTAGCTAACACACGTCCGCGTGCGTGCAACCAACACACATCGTGTCGATTTCCTTGCATACTAGCACACACCCTCTCCATGTCCCGCATGAGCCAACATATGCTTGCGCCTAACCGCGCCCACCAACACATTCTTGGTCCTGACTGCGCGCATCAAGCGCCCGTCTTTTGCAAATCTCGCTCTCCACACACCTGCCAACCTGTCCAAACACGTCCAAAATCAATTTTTGAAATATTTTCCCACTTTTTTTGGCCTTTTTCACATCTATAAAAGGAACCTCTCTCCCATTATAAAAATCATCCCTAAAATCCCTCAAAATCTATTTTCTCTCTCTAGATTTTAGTTTTTTTTAGTTTTAACGTTCTTCTCTTTTTGAGAAGAACTAGTTATGCTTTTATAGATTCGTTTGGAGGTTTTCCAACAAATTAACATCAAAATTCTGTAAAGATTCTTTTGAGGTATAATTTTAAAATGAATTATTTATAGTTATTTTTTATGTTTTATTCTTATATGTTATGTTTAATTTGTCTTTGAATGAATTTAACATGATTGGTTGTTTTTAAAAATGATATAATAATAATGTTGTTATGGTTACGAAATATTATTTTTTATTATAAACTTAAATCTGAAAATTAGATTATAAGGTTTAATTATCTAATCTGATTTAGAGTAGTGCTTTTTTAATTGTTGCTACAATCCCTCGGTAGTTAGAGTGAAGCTTTATTTCAAAAGTTTTTTTATAAGAACTATTATTCAAAAATGTATTGACGATATATTTTTAGTAATGGTTTTAAAACTTGAAAGTTAGTACTTAGATAATTAAATCCTTAGGTTTAATTTGGACACCTTGAATAAAGTCCAATTAACTAACTTCGCCTAAAGCTGCGATTAGATGATTTGTTATTTTAAAGAACTCTATAAAGGCCATGGATATGAATGACTTCGAGTTTGATGAAGTCATCTTAAAGGATTACATAGTGTTGAACACCCTCTTTACTTATTTCATTGAAGGAATATTTTGGTAAACTGACGTAAAGAGGGATCTCTTTCATCATTTTAGTACTCATGCTAAGAGGTCCCAAGTCAGGGCGACCCGTAGAATGGATGGTGGTTAAAATGGCGAGTTGATGGAAGATCGCAAGATTGATGTGAGCTTTTAGATTATTTTTCTCACTGTTAATACTTTTCATCTATTCCGCATCACCAATTTGTTTATGTATATAGGTCATGTGTTAAACCAGAGAGGGCAAGCTATCCTTTAGAGGTTACAAACATGAGGTGCAAGCTAGTTTCCTATAGATCGTGAAATATGAACAAGTGGTGAAGGAAAATGATGTCCTTATGGCTAAGTATGAGGCCAAAATTTTAAAGATAGAGGGTAACCTGCTAGATAAAACTGAGAAATTAAAGAAAATGGATACCTACCATTTTGAACAAGGACATATGGCTAAACACTTCAAGAAAATGGCTAAGGAGGCAGATCAAGTCGCCAAAGAGGTTGAGGAAAAGGCTCACACCATGTAAAGTCAAATGTATGTGATGTTAGATCAAGTGAGCTAGCTTTCAACCTTGGTAGATACTTTAAAAGTGTAGTGCACTAAAGCCTACAAAAGTGACGTGATTTTTGTGGTTAGCATCCTCAAGACTCAGGTTGAGAAGTTGGAACTAACTGTGCCCTATTTTACTTTGATGTTGGCCTTTCAAAGTAGTAGGTCTAAGGATCCCCTAGCTGATATTCCATAACCTTCATCTCGTAGTGATGAGGTTTTACCTATCAACCATCTTGAAGGGATGATAGAGGAAGCCACTCCATATAAAAGATCTCATTTTGTATTTTTGAGATGTAATTTTGAATATAAATTTCATGTAAGGAATATTTGGGGATTTGAACTTTTTATGGCCATTAAATGCATGGTTTTATTTCTATTTAATGCCCTTCAAGTCATTTGTGTGATGTATATAACCACAAAAGTTGATTTTTGTTTGACATCGTAAATGTTTAGAAATAATGGATTATAGCAGCCAAGTTAATTTAAAAAACTTGATTGAAACGGGGTTATGTTTTACTTGTACCTCATAGGTATCGTCACTAGTCACTAGAGAACTCCCTATTAGGGGAAAACGACCTACCTTATCCTCTATCAGCAAAGAGGTGAATTAATCGACCTTGAGATCCCTTAAGGTTCTTCCCTTGATAAGAAAGCAAGCTATCTCTCCCACCCTTAGCAAAGAAGTAAATCATATCCTTATCAACACCCAAGTGAGTGGAAACATTAAGAGATCAACGACGATCTATGACTCACCTTGTTCTCTATATAAAGGGTCATTTATGAAGCTAGTTCAGGTTGGTCTTCTTGCTAAGAAGGGTGGTGCTGTAAGTACACCCCCACTTTTGAGTGGGAAACGATTTGATGAGTTAGTACTTAGTAAGGGCTTGTCTTCATTGGGGAATGATATTAGTCCGTTACAAAGCATATACCCCATGAAAAGAGAATGGGGTGAAGGTAGTGGTATAAACAATTTGTTTAAAAGCGGGATGTTTAATAATCCTGATGCTTAAGATGAATTGTATCACCACTTAGGGTGCCCAAAGATCGAATTTCTATTTATACAGCTCGTAAGAGAGAAAAAATGAACTATCTAGCATATGATGGCCAGACATGTGCTTGATGTAAAAGACCTTAGTATTTGCTTATTTTTGTTATATTGATGTGTTGCTGAGGAGGTATAATTATTAATTCTTATGTATTGCTTTTCGTATTATGTTAATGCAGGCCATAACTCGTGCAAAAGACTTAGAAAAAGAGGACGAGACATGCCGTGGAACGACTGAATTTATGGATCAAGAGTTGTGTATCTTGAGGACTCGTTATGGAGTCATGGATCAGAAGCTGACATATACTCGTAATGAATTGAAGACTCCTGTTAGGAATGAGATAAATATAAGGAAGAGTGAGATGATTTGGGCAAATTGGCATAATATTGGAAACATAGGGCTCTTGAGAAAAATACACAGAAGGCTCCTATATCAGAGATCTTGAAAACATAGCCTGCAGATAAGTGACGAAACTCATAATGGAGCTCAAACATCATATTTGTAATAATTGTATTTGCTATTTTTAAGGATTGTAATTTGTTTCGTAAAATAATGTAATAACATTTACTCATTTCATTTACCTATGTAGATGTCAAATGTGTTATTGATGTCTTGTTAATATCTTTGGAATGGATCTGGTATCTCAAGTAGGCGGGTCAATGGACTCCTTCTTCCAATCATGAGGCATGAGACATATCTTGCATCCCAAGTTGGGGTTATTTGACTCCTTCCTCCAATCATGGGGGTTCATTGTGTTTATTTTCATGGGACAGAAGACATATAAGGGTGAAATTGAATTCAACCCCTAAATGTGGTCCTAAAGAGGAGATTCACTATGGAAATCAAAGCCCTTTCTTGGGGCGTATCTTGCATCTCAAGTGTAGGGTCAATGGATTCCTTCCTCCAATAATGAGGTATGAGATGTATCATGCATCTCAAGTAGGGGCCAATTGACTTCTTCCTCTAATCATAGGGGTCGTCGAGTTTACTTTGCATGGGACAGGAGACATGTAAGGGTGAAATTGAATTCAACCCATAATTATGATCCTAAAGAGGAGGTTCGATGTAGAAATTAAAACCTTTTCTTCGGACATATTTCGTATCTCAAGTAGGAGGGTTAGTGGACTCCTTCCTTCAATCATGAGGCATGAGACGTATCTTGCATCCCAAGTAGAGGGGTAAGTTGACTCCTTTTTTCAACTTGGGTGGTCACTAGATGAATTTTACAAGATAGGCGATATGTAAGGGTGAAATCCAACCCCTTACATATGATTCCAAAAGGGGAGGTTCAAATTGGTGAATGCCAAACCCTTTCTTAGGATGTATCATGTATCTCAAGTGGGGGTCAGTGGATTTATTCCTTCAATCATGAGGTGTGGGGGTCAGTTGACTCCTTCTTCCAACTTGGGAGGCCAATAGATGAATTTTTACGTTATAATACAACAAGGGGATGAGCTCAAAATACATCATAGTTTTTCCATATATCGATCACAAGATTTCGTACATAGTATTTATTGAGGTATTCCCCATTCCAACTCAACTTTTCCTTTATGCCATCATGCTCAATTAAATAAGACACTCCAAGAATAATATCATATATTCAATACAGGTCTTCCCATATTGCAGCAAACTTTCCATAGGTAGTTTCAACTTTGTTTCCCAATGATTTTTGCAAGACCCATTCCCTTATACTGAAGCTTTTATGTTTGATGAATCTATTATACATCTTTTGAATCACTCTCTTTTGTGATTCGATTCATATCAAAGCTTATTTCTTTGGCCAATAGGAGATCTCCACTTCTAAGATGATCATTATCTTATTGCATGACCCTTGAACTAATATTAGGTTCATGTATCTCCAAGGGTATAACTGCTTTAGTACCATAGACGAGAAAAAAGGACTTTCCCATGTTGATACCCTAAGGGTGGTTCTTATAGCCCAAAAAACACCGAAGATCATCCACCCATTTACCTTTTTCTCCTTCCAATCATTTTCGCTATATGTTGACAAGTGTTTTGTTGGATAACTCGACTTGACCATTTTCTTATAGTCTGTAAGGGGTGGAATGTGATAGTTTAATGCCTATTTTATCAAAGAAATATACTAATTGTTGGCCTGTGAATTATAGGCCATTATCAGTGACTAACTCGTGAGGTAGACAATATTTACATATGATATTTTTCCAAATGAATTTTGCACATCCACCTCTTGAATTATCTCTAATAGTTTCACCTCCATCCACTTAGAAAAATAATCAATTGCTACTATTAAAACATTTCTTTGGCTGACGATGAGAGGTAAGTCCCCGAAAATATCCAATCCTTATATTTGAAATGGCCCTGGATTGATAATATACTTTAAGTCATTGGCTGGTTGATGTGCTACATCAATGTGCCTTTGGAATCTGTCACATCTTTTAACATGAGTGATATAATCCTTATGAAGGGTAGGCCAATAATAACCCTGTCAGATGATTCTCTAGGAAATGGTTCTTCCTTCAAAGTGGGTGCCACATTGTCCCTCATGTAATTCACTCAACACGATTTGAGCTTTCGAGGTGGGTAAGCATTTCAACCACGGTCCACCATAATTATTATGATACAATACCCCATGAATAGTGCTATAGTTTTGTACCCCTGTTGTAATTTTACGAGCTAAGTTGTTGTCCTATGGTAGGGCATCATTGATCAGGTATTCTAAGTACAAGGTCAAGCAAGAAGTGTGAGTTGAAGAATTGATGTCCGACAGAATTTGATCCTTCACTCCATCTTCCCAATACTAGGACTCAATAAACATGATGCCAGGATCACCCTCTTCAAGTCTGAGTTCACAACAGATGCCAATATGGCTTGGGAATCGACATGTGCATTTCCTCCTTAAGAATATTTTTTTCAATTTCAAATGTTTCAAAGGATGCCCTCACGTTTTTCACCTCTTGCATATAAATTTTCATTTTTTTCTTCTTTAGTCTTAAACTCATCGTTCACTTGGTTTACTATCAACTGTGAGTCACTATGGATCAACACTCTTTTAAATCCCAAGGTTATCAATTGGTGTAGGGCCAAGATAAATGCCTCATATTCAGCCACACTCGGAAAGTGATATGAAGACATTACTCTATCAAGCTCCATGTTAGAGTAAATATCATAATTCCAATCTCTACTCCTCTTGAATTGCTTGCCCCATCAACATATGCCTTTCATATATCATGCATGGGGGCACATATGAATACCATAGACATCGGTTCTATGGTATCTTGTGTTGGGATACATTCCTAAGTCCATCGCTTGTCCCTTGATTGTCGAAAATGGCTTATAGTGTATCTCAAACTCACTTAACTCAATGGCTATTAGAGAAAGACGATCGAACTGGTCCAGATTACCCAAGATATTTTTTAAGGGGTATAAATTAAGGACCACTATTTTGTGGGCACCAAAATAGTACCTGATTTTGTGTGTCGTCCTTCGTACTATAAATGTTGCCTTATCCATTGAGGGATATAACTATTGCGCAACCGTTAAAGATTGACTTACATAATACATGGTGTTGTTTCCCATCTCTATCGACTATCAACATGGCACTGATGGATTTATCCGTGAAAGACATTTACATGTATAATACCTCGCCCATAATTGGATTGGTCAAAAGAGATGCTCTCCCCAAATACTCCTTGTTTTCCTTTAATAATCAAAAGATGGCATACTTTTTGGTGCATTAAGAGATGAATTGAATGAGTACATTTATACGACCATTCAATTGTTGAACATATTTGAGGCAACTTGGGGATCTCATATTTATCAAGGCCAAAAGTTTGTCATTATTGGCCTCTATGCCCCTAGACGATACAAAATACCCTAGGAATTTTCTCGAGGTTACACTAAAGGCACACTTTTTAGGGTTTAGTCACATCTTGTAACTCCTCATTATAAAAAAAACTTCCTTCAGATCAGAAATGTGATCCTTGGTGTACTTGGTTTTTACCATCATGTCATCAACATAGACCTCCATGTTTCAGCCAATTTGGTCTACAAACATTTTGTTGACCATCATTTGATAGGTAGCCCTTACATTTTTCAAGCTGAACGACATCCTTGTATAGCAATAGGTGTTTTCTTCCTTGATGAATGCTATTTTTTCTTCGTCTCTAGGGTGCATTTGGATTTGATGGTAACCCGAATAAGCATCCATAAAATCATAGATTCAAAATCACATGTGGTGTCAACTAATTGATCAATATTAGGAAATGGGAAACAATCCTTTGGTGTCACCTTATTCAAGTCTGTGAAATCAACACACATATGATCTTTTTCCCCTAGTTTATTTATTAATGCCATATTTGATAACCAAGTTGGGTAGGTGACCTCACGAACCCAACCAATATTTTTCAAAGAATTGACTTTCTTTTTTATTATATCACTTTTATCTTGGAAAAACTTTCATTTTCTTTGTTGGACCAGTTTTTTGGTGTGGTCAACACATGATTCGTGGGAAATGATGTTAGGATCAATGTTTATCATTATGGTATGACACCTATCCGTGGAGTTCTCCAATCACCTGGACAATTTTTATTCTTTAATTACTACTTCGATGGTACGGGTAATGCATTTTTCATGGCGGCATTATAGCAACTCCTCGCCCTGTCTTGTTCTCCATTGATTTCTTTAACCTTTCGACAGTAGGATTATTTATGAGCTAATGGTACATGTAAGGTATTTCTTTCATTTTATGGATCCTTAGTCGATCCAAAATCGCATTATAACATGTAGGGATGTTTAAAACCATAAAATTTGTAAGAATTATTTCTTTTTCCGTGGAGACTGATAGGCGTATGGTCCTTACTAACATGGTTACATTGCCTTTGAAACCTACTAACGGAATTTGTTATTGCGTAATCTCTTTAGGGTTGATTTCCATATCTAATAAGGTGGACAAGTACAATAAATCCAAAGAGCTACCAATGTACACTCAAATCTTACGTACTTCACAATGTGCAATCTTAATTGTGAAGACCATAGCGTCATCATAAGATAGGAGGATTTCTCATCTATCAAAAGTGATAGGGTAAATAGGACCCTCTGGTCTCAAACTATAGACCAATCCATTCGTGTCTTTGGCTTCCCGTGCATATCTTTTCTTGGAGTTACTAGAATGATCGGCCATAATTGGTCCACCGTGTATGGCATGAACTATTTGAACATCCTTGGTGGAGTATGATTAGTTCGGTTTACGTCCCTAGGATATGGATTTGGGGTGTTCTACCTCTTTGAATGAGGTTGTTACCTCTTTGGTTTTCTTCTTGTAGACCCTTTGCTATATCAACAATTTCCCATAGATATCCCTTTGAAAGAAAATGTTCAACCTCCCATTGAAGCTATCTGCAATTTCTGGTTCAATGTTACATATCTTTGTGGAATATATAGTATTTGTTGGGGTTTCTAAGTGGAGCCTTTATGGGTGGTTTCCAATTGACTTTGTTAATACACTTCATTCATTGCACTACCTCTGTCAACAAAACTCATAAAAGTGGACCTTTGAAAGGGGATAATGCCTGAATCTAAGTCTCTGAGCTTCCTCTTGGTGTAATCATAGGTTTAAAATAAGGAGGGTTTGGATGCCTCTCCCTAACATGCCTTCTATTCTCTTCTCTTTTAGTCAAGGTTGATTTATTCACACTTCTATTGATCACTCCTTTAGTAGATTTCATTTACCTTTCCACGTTTACGGATTTTTGGGTTTCTTTATAAACCTCCTCCATATATTGAGGGATGGTTTTTGTTAACTCAATGAAAAGGCCGGTATTGTGCTTGATTCTTTTTCAGAAAACTTCAATTGCTATTGAGTCGGAACATTGAGAAGTTTTCATTTTTTCCGTCTTAAACCTCCTCATATAAGCTTTAATTGTCTCATCCTCCTCTTTTTATTCAAAACAAGTGATGAGACTCCTTTCTTATGGGCTTGTTGCATGCATAATTGGTAGTAAACATCTTGACTAGAGCATCAAAGTTATTTATATTTTTAGGAGGCCATTCTACGAACCATTGTTGCATTGTTTCTTATAGAGTAACAACAAATAACTTGTAATACTTTGCTTCTCTTTTGTTCTCTGGAAGGCTTACAGTAGCCATGAGCCATCAAATCTTTTTCCCCTTATAAGTAGAGCATTTAGGAGCATTAAATGTTTTTGGGATGAGGGGTAAGGTTAACTCCAAGGCATTCGTAAAAGAAAATGTTGACAACTGATTACAAATAGTTTTGATATCACCCCAAGGCCTTAGCTTCTCCCATTCTTTAAGTCTATCGTTAATTTAGCCCATATATTCTCTTTCATATCTTTTAATTTTTTGTCTAAGACATCATTAGAATCATATAGTGAAGTTGGAAGAGATGTATGCATCATTGCATGCTCGAGAATTGGAAGATTCATTTGGGAAGTCCATGGAATAAAATTAGGGTTTGGAGTTGTTCGAGAGTATTGTTCTACAACATTTGCATTTTGTTATGGGTAAGGAGTACGTGATACAAGTCCCTTTCTAGATGGGTGATTATCCAATATCAGTGGGCTAGGTATATGAAATGAACTCTCAACCTTAGAATATTCTTCCTGTTCCAATTGGGACCTTAACTTGTTATTCTCTCTTTGAGATTTGGTAAAGGTTTACTGCAATTCATTTATTTGTCTTTGGAGGCTCTTCATCATTGCATCCCTTTCAAGGGAAGAATTTTCAAAACTATAATTCAACGAACTAGTGAGGTGTTGAATTGTTCTAATGGGTCGGGTCACATCGTGACGAGATGAAATTGGGTGACTTTCGTTGACTAGGGGTGAGCACTACCTAGTTTGCAATCTGGTAACGTTCTAACGGGTGAAGAGAGATGTGGCTGATCATTAAGGTCAAATTCTTGAGCTAGACGGATAACACTATCAACTTGTTCAGCAGGTAATAGCAGGTTGTTCATGTTGCATAATGTAGGAGTCCTTGAAACACAAATTAATTCTCCTAGGAATAAGATATTAGGTCTCAAATGCTAACTATGGACTAAAAAGATATAAGTTCACATAGACGGCACCAATTGTTTAGAGATAATTTAATGTGTTAAGGATTCTAATGATTTTTAATAAGAGGTAGAAAATATTGATAAATGAACATATTATGTATTCTCTTCATTAAAGAGGTATATATAACACCTAGTAGATAGGTGTTTGATTTACATAGGTCAGAGCTCTTATACATGTAGCTAAAATATATACAATACAATTCATATATAAGCAGGTCATTATTAGCGTTACATAAACTAGGTCACTATATGTATACTAGGTGAGGCCGCCTAAATTGGTCACCCAGATAATTTTGAAAAATAAATATAGTACAATTTATATAAAAAAATGTTTATTTGGATTGAGTAAATTAATTTTAAGGGATTGATACTCTAAAGACATTACAGTAAATATATTGGTATCTTTTATGATTAATATTATTAAAATGTTTTGTTCTAATAACCTAATTCAAATATTAATATCTATTTTAGTAATTTTAAATAATGTTTTTTTTCTTTTTGGTCAAGGTTGATCACATGTGTTCTATACGAAAAATATGATAACGATATTCATGGATTTTGTTTTTTTTAAAAGACAATAAAATAATATTATGATCTATTTCTCCAAAGATAAAAAATTAATTGAATGGCTTTTTTATTCTAAATTTTATGTCATTTAAAAAAAATAAATTAAACTCAGATTATTAATGACAATAAAAATTTATTGAAACAAAAATGAACAATAAATTTAATTTTTTTTAGTTATTATTATATGAAGTTCGATACCTTAATTTAATTATTTGTACCGAATATGCAATCCATATTATAGTTAACATTGTTTAAGTAGAATTTCAAAATTTTAAAATAGCTTTGAGCATAATTAACTAAATAAGATACATATATTATTTGGACAATAGTAATTATGGATGTATAATATTTTTTATATATTAAAATATGTCAAAACTTTGACATAAAATACAAACAAGTGTAAAATATATAAATATTATTATGATTTATTTAATTTTAAAAAATACTTTATAGAATAAAGTAATTATATATATATATATATATATATATATCTGACACCGTCTTTAAAAAATGAGTTTATTTTATCACGTTAAAATAAAAAACTTTAAGACTTTTCATTGCATTCAACCTAGTTGGTCAATTAGAATGTCTTATAATGGATGAATGAACTTACATTGGAAACCAAATTAAATCAATATTTTTAAGAAATGATAAAATTCTACTCTATTTGAATATTTTAGAGGGTTTCCTTACTTTAGTAGTACTATAATTTTACTTTTGATATCTCTTTTTATCCAGATTTTTGAGGTGATACTTTTATTTAAAAAAATGTATCAATTTAATATAATTTGTCATTTAAATGAGAATTTTTTACATGTATAGTAATACATGTGCTCTATTCAAAGAATATTTTGAGATAATTAATTAATTAATTATCTTAAAATATCATCTCAATATCGTTTAATTTATTTATTTTAACATATTATCTCATACTTTGATATACGAGTGACAATTTCAAGTATAATTTAGAATACGAACCTAACATGACAAGATACAAATTATTTTTAATTAGATATAACTATTAATTTTTTACGATTGTAAATATATTGAGTTTTTTATAATTACATAAAAATAATTTATTTTTTCGTAATATTAAAAAATATATGAATTTGGCCTAAAAAATACGAATATGTATGAATTTACATAATACGAACAAATATAATATAAATATATACAAGTAGCATGTATTATCATCCTTAATTTGATAAAGTTATTTTGGTAAGTTTGGGTATAAATATAAAGTTTTAAAATAACTTATTATAACTTTAGGAAGAAGGAAATGACATATATGTTAAAATAATATGTCACAGGATGATGATGATTATATTAATAATTAGAACTATTTTGTCTTGATTTAGGATAGATTTGAAAAATAACCCTTCATAGTTTAATCATATTTTTAATTTATTAATATTATTTAAAAAATATTTAGTTTGAAAATTTAAAATGTTAAAATAATATTTATTCTCTTGAATAATTTAAAATATTAAAATTATTTTTATTTTTTTTAATTATTTTTACATGTTTTTAAATAAAATTTAATCTAATTATTTAAATTAAATATTATATATTTAGTACTAGAAGTGTTTTTTTATATGTAACTATATGTACATAAAAATATAATGTTCATATAATACTATTAATATATTAACAGTCATATATGTTATGGTTATTTTAAAAAGAAAAAAATTAATTTTTTTATATAACTATAATTTTAATTATATATTAGTGCAATCATATCTCCTAATTCCATCTATTAATTGTATTAGTTTTTACAAACGGTTGGAGTGTGTGTTATTTTGTTTCAAAAAAATTATAATTATTAGAATAATAAAAGAAATACTGTTGAGACGAAAAAGAAAACTAAAGATTTAAATAACTTAATGTTTACTAGCACAAAAACCATTCCATAGTACCAATTACTGAAATGGTATGATCAAGATATAACAACCATAATTTTTGTTAATAGTTAAATCTATAATTATAATATTATTTTCTTAATTCCTTCCTAATATAAAACCCATAATTTATTCCCGATCATAAATATAAAATATTTCAGGTACTGCCTACATTTATCTGTCGATGAAAGTATTGATATTCAGACCGTATATTATTACTTTACAATTTACGTGAAACCATGAAAGATGGGCTAGAGGTAGACTTTTTTCGGATCGGTGGAATATAAATCTATAAATAATTATTTATTATATTAATTATAATTATATTACAACTTATAATATTTAAAAAATATCTTATAAAAACAAACTAATATTAATGAAATCTAAACCCACCACCCATCATAATTTGATTAGCGAATGACATTAATCAACACAAACTAATCATTCTAATCTATATATTATTTAATTAATGTGTTATTATTTTTTTAATCATTTAATTGATGTGCTACTTGAAATTCAGATGATTGTGATGTTTTCTTCAAAATTACAAATTCTTTGGTTAGTTATCAAATATTCTAACAATTTAACTAAATAATATAGTATAATCTCGACCTAATCTAAAAATAATAAATAATTAAAATAATTTTTAAAAAGAGCAATAAATTTATCTATTTTTATTAAATAAATAAAAAATATACAAAAATGACTAGAATTTAAGTCCAAAATGATAGTAATAAAGAATCATATTATCTAAATTATAAATAAATATTAATACATATATCATAATATAATTTAAGCATTTAATAATTATTCTCAAAATTATTTTAAGATCTTCCCTCGTAACAATACAATATTACTTAAATTAATATATAGTTTCAAAAGCTCATTTTTATGTTATTTCAATATTTAATACAAATAGATACAAATTGAAAATGTTAAATATATTTTGTGTACCTAATATTTTTAAAATAAAAAAAACATCCTTTAAATTTGCAGTTATTAAAATAATATTTTTTATGTTAATTTCTTATTTTTTATTATTAAAAAAATCTAATACATCATTTTATTTTAAACGACGTTTAATTAGAATTCATTTAAATTAAATTATTACGAATTAAATTTATTAACTTTAAACGTATTCGATTTAAATAATTTTTAATATTATTAAATATTATTTTTATTATTATAAATATAAATAGTATTATTTTTTGTAATTTTTTAAATATCTTCTGTGTTTAATTTCATTCATACATACTTTTTTGTTATTTTCTTAATAAAATTAATTTTTTAATATCACATTTAATAATTATTTTTTTGGGAATATTATTATAATATATTAATATTAATGATATTTTTACTACTAATCTAACATATTTTATTGAAAATATAATTTAATCAAACCTAGTTTTATATGGAAGAGTGGGATGAGAGGTTGCATGTCACTGCATCTTCTTGTAGTTCAAAGCTTCAATCCCACCCGAAGAAAACGAGCGAAAGAGGTGGGGGCCACGTGAGGGGATTCGCATTTTGTCGGTGACATAAATCTAATATCTAAGGCTAAATACGTAATTAATCTCTAAAATGCGTGCTCTCACATTGACAACTACTTTTTTTTTCTTTTCCAAATTATCTATTATTCCCTTTACTTTTTTTTTAAAAGTTGAATCTTAAATAAAATTTCTATTAATAATTTTACTAACATTAAAAATAATACACATCATTTTATGATTAAAAAACCGAAAAGAAACAGATAAAATAGAAGATTCTGGCTTTTATTTTATTTTTCATATTATTATAGACAAATTTATATTTATTTTTACATATAGATTAACTATATTATAATATGTAATAATTATTAAAAAATAAATTATTTATTTAAAAAATAATTGCATCACATATTTTAATATAAATAATTTAATTAAAAAATGTTTAAATATATATTATCTTATCATTTATCTTTCCATCAAGCGAGAGTGCGACACTCGGACTCCTACTCTCTTACCGTTACCGTCATACGCCTTTTCTCCTTTTTTTTTTTTTTGTTTTTATGGTTTTTTCCTTCTTCTCTCTTTCGCTCTCCAACATGACATATATATATTTTCTTAAAAAAAAAATATTTACTAATTATTGCCATATCTTTCCCGCGGCTTTGAACGCGTCTTTGGTTTTGGGCTTTTAATTTTTTTTTCAATAACTTATAATTTTCATTTATCCTTTTTTTATTTTAATAATAATTTGATTATAAACACACATAATTTTCTTATTTCAGGTATTCGTTTTTCTTTTTTCCTCGATCCTGATAGAATATATATAAGAGTGAGAGCGTGATCTCTGTTGAGCATTTCGAAAACAAAGCTCTGGCTTCCAAAGAATAAAAACCCGTGACATTTTTCCAGGTAAAATAGAGACCGACAATCTCATACAGATACAAATTCCCACTATCAAATTGATCTTTATCTGATTCATATTCTCGTTTTTCGTTACATTTTGATCTCTATTTATCTCTTTTCTCTTGCTCTGTTGTTGTGTACTGACAGATCTCAATACTGAAGTGAGAGCTTAGTTAATCAATTCCACTTTAGTTAGAAGAAGAGGGAATTCGATAAGGAAAATCGATAGAGGAATCTCAACGTAGTGAGTGTATTTCATGGAACAGAAAAGAAAACATTGCTGGGGAAGATAATGAAGTTTTACATCTCGACATCGGGGATCAAGAGAGTCACCATATCGAGTTCTGCTGGAGCCGGAAAAGGACTTCCGGCTACGACTGCAGCCACGGCGAATCGCCGGTTATTTAGCCGTACTTTGTTGCCAGTTGTATTGGTTCTCGGGATTGTTTTGCCCTTCCTTTTTGTTCGAATTGCGTTCTTAGTTCTCGAGTCTGCCTCTGCTTGCTCTTCCACTCCTGGTAAACTATTTTCCTTCCAATTATTCCCCTTTTAAGATTTTTTTTTTGACAAATTATAACTGTATTTTTTGTAATAAAAATGAATGTAAAATGTGATTTAATTTCAATTTTATTGTAGAATTAAGTTGATTTTATAGTTGGATGGAGAATGCTCTTATTTAAATTGCATACGACAATTGAGAATTTTAACAAGAAGAACAATTAAAATGATATTTAGGTTATGTAATGTAATTTTTTTTATGTTAGTATTTTTGTGTTTGGAATGAAAAGACGACTTAATGAGTGCAATTAAAATAAATTTTATTCATTTGTAAACCAAACATATTCTCAATTAGTTTACCATTATGCCTTCAAGGTCCTTAATGATTGTGATTTCCCATTCGTTTAATTTTTCTTATTCTTTTCCTTTATTTTTATTATTGTTTTGGGGTTCGCTTATTCAGACTGTATTGGATGGAGATTTTTCAGCGGGAGCGATTCTTCCCTGGTAAGTCTTCTCCTGGTATTTACTAAAGTGCACCTTTCAGTTTAAACTTAGCATCTTCTGTGAGAAAACTAAAAATATAAAACTATATTTAAAATGATCGACTCCTGCTGGAGTATGAATGAAGCTAGGTGGATGGTGATGACTAGAATTAATGCACTGTTTGTGGAATTTTGCCTCCATTAAATTTCTTCTTCTCTGGCTATCGGGAATATAAGCTGTGAGCTGTGATCATTTAAATTTAGACATTATTTCTGTAACTTAAATTATTATTTTCACGTTAAATAATTATTAATAATCATTTTATTCAATAATAATTATATAAAATTATAATTAATTGTTAAGATAAAATAAATATTTTATGCATTATTATTTATGAAAATATCAAATTCAATTTTAATAATATTACTAATTTTTTTAATTGGAATTATCGTACTTATAAAAAACACTAATATCCTGACAAATTTAAAATTTAACTTAGCATTCTAATTTTTTGAAAATAAAAGAGAAATAATAATATTGTCAAAAATAAAGTAATTTTATTACTTTTAAAATAAAAATATTTAAATTATTTATTTTATTTATTTTATTCTTATGATTATTATCATTTTAATATTATTATTATTGAATAAAATTATTATTAATTAATAGAAAGTAGTTATAATATTAACAAATTTAATTCTTATTAATATAGCATAGAGTTACTAGAAAAAAGAAATTATATAAAAATAACACTTAAATTTTTTTATAAATAATTTAAATAATATTAAACTATTCAAGTTTTAAGGTGAAGCTTTTAAATTGATTTATTTTAAAAAAATATAAGTTAAAAATAAGGTATTATTTTTATAATTAAAAATATTAATAATGTTACTTTCCAAGAAAAACTCAAACAACCCTTTTGATCGTCTCCATTTTATTTTTGTTAAACATATCAATGCAACAATTCGCATTTAATTAACTTTAAGGTTATACTTGTTTTAATTAAGTCATCTAAATGTACAATTACTTTAAATTACACGAGAAAATCTTAGTTCAATTCTATTTTTTTTTAAATAACGTATTACATATCATCAATAAGGAGAGATAATAAAGAAAGAATGTTTTAACTGTGTATTTAGAATTTACATAAAAAAAACCTATTTATATGGTTGTAACATGTATATTATTGTATTTTTCTTATAATACAAAAATGAAGTATATTATATAAGATATATCTTATAGATTGTTGGGGATTAATATGACTTACAAAGAGAAAACTTAGAGATAAGTTGATTGGTAGAATGGGTTAAATTCATGAGGTCCATATATTTATAGAACATTACATATACAGGTGTTAATTACATAATGAATACATATATTTACATGTCAGATGAATAAAATTAGCATAAAGTATAACATATAAGGGGTCAAGGTCGACCTCAGCTCGTGCGGATCATTGAGCTTGGATGGATCATTGAACTCGGGCGGATCATTGAGCTTAGGCTGTCATGGAGCTCGGGCTGATCATTGAGCTCAGGCTGCCCTACGAGTAAGACATCTAGGGTGCTTCACCTTCCATCTTGGATTGGGTGGTTTGTGTGGGTCAAGCATCAGACCGATCCAGATGTCAAAAAATATATCTTATATAATTTATATATTATATATATTATCTTATATTTTATATATCTTAACATCTCCCCTCAAACTCAAGAAGGTAGAGAAACAATCAACTTGAGTTTAGAAAGTAAGTCTTAAAATTTGCCCGGTGGATGAGATTTGGTGAAGATGTCAACTGTTTGATCTATGAAAGATATTGATTTGAGACAAACATTCTTGAGGAACATGTTGACAAACAAAATGACAATCAATCTCGATATGTTTTGTTCATTCATGAAATACATCATTATGAGCAATCTGAATAGCACTCTGATTGTCACAATATAGGATAATTGAGGTTGACTAGAGAACACCCATATAAGCAAGTAGCCAACAGAACTAAAGAAATTCTTGAGTAGTGTCAATAAGAGCGCGATATTCAACTTTAGTGCTAGATCGGGAAACGAGAGATTGTTTTTTGTTTCGCCAAGATATGATAGAGTTCCAAAGAAAAAAAACAATATCCAGTCATAGAGCGATGATCAGTAGGGTCACCTGCCCAATCAACATCAGAGTAGGCGAAGAGAAGAAGATCAAACTTGTTGGAGAAGTGAAGACCGTGAAACATAGTATCTTTGATGTAGTGTATAATGGGCAGACCGTGGAACAAACACGAATTAACTAACCAAATGAATATCATAGGTGATGTCAGGATGAATGATTATGAGATAAACAAGACTGCCAACTAGTTGTCTGTATAATGTGGCATCTAAAAAAATAGTATCATCTAAAGGAGTAAGTTTGACATTGGTTTCTAGAGGTATTGATGCAGTTTTACAATTAGTAAGGCTAGCTTGATTAAGAATATCTGAAAAGTGCTTTGCTTAAGAGAGATAAGTGTAACACCAGTAGGGGTCTTATGAATAAATAGGCCGGAGTCATAAGAGTTGGAAGTGAAGCCAAAGTCAGTAAGTGTAGAGTTAAACTTGGTAAACCAACCCCAATGAGCTTGTTTGAGGCCATAGAGAGCATGACAGAGTCTGTTTACTTGATGAGGTAAATAAGTATATCCGGGAGGTGGTTTCATATATACTTCTTTGGTTAGGTCTCCATTGAAGAAAGTTTGTTGACATCCATTTGAAACATTTTCTAGTTTTGGGCAACAACAACATCAATGATACTACGAACAGAGGTGAGGCGAGCTACAAGTACAAAAGTTTCTTCGTAGTTGATGCCATATTCTTGCATAAAACACTTTGCAACTAAACGAGCTTTATATAGTTCTACAGACCCATCTAAATGAGTTTTGATTTTGAAAATCCACTTACAACCAATCAGAGATTTATCATACGGAAGATCAACAAGATCTCATATATGTGCTTTTGTTAAAGCTTGTAATTCATCTGTCATAGCTTGTTGCCAATGAGGGTTAGAACTAGCTTCTTAATAGTTTTGAGGTTCATGATGAGACAAAATAGTAGTGAAACATTGGTAATCCCAAAGATGAGAGGAAATATTACTTACATAAGTAGAATGACGAAGTGATGACTATACGTAAGCATATAGTTAGTCTTTAGAGAATGTTGTAATGGTAGGATCAATAGAAGGAGTAGACACATTAAGAGGTTGTAGTAGACGGTGGATAGGGTAATGGAGCAATGTCAAGAGGAAATAGATCAATAGTTAGGTCATTAAAAAATGTGAGTAATGTAGGAGATGAGACATGAAATTAGGAAATGGAGGAAAATATTTTATGTTTTCAGAAGATGACATGACGAGAGATGCACAATCGTTAGGAGAAAGGGTTCCAACAACGATAGCCTTTGTGTTCTATTCCATACTCTAAGAAACAACAAAGACGAGCACGATGTTCCAATTTATTGTGTTGATGAGGGTGAAGAAAAACAAAACAAACACAACCATACATTTTGAGCAGTTCATAAGACATAGGAGTATTATAGAGACGTTTATAAATGGGTTGATTGTGAATAACATGCATTGGAATACAATTGATAGTATAAACAGTCGTAAGAGTTACTTCACCCCAGAAACGTTTAAGACAAGAATTAGAAATAAGGAGAGTACGAATAGTATTAAAAATATGTTTGTGTTTTCGATCAGCTCTTCCATTTTGTTGAGATGTGCCAGGACAAGAGTATTAAGAGAATGCCATTTTGTCGAAGAAAATTAAAAAAAATTGTTTCTTTATATTCCATAGCATTATCAGCTTTAAGAACTTTGATAATTTGAGAAAATTGGATTTTAACTATTTAGGCAAAATCATAATAAATTTTGGGTAATTCAAATCTATGTTTAATGAGAAAACTCAATGTGAATCTTGAATAATCATAAATAAAAATAACAAAATATATACATCCTTCTATAGTAGGATATAGGGATGGATTCTAAACATCAGAATGAATTAAGTCAAAAGGGAAGACATATGTAGAATCACTTTTATTAAAACATAAAACAAGTTGTTTTCCCAATTGATAAGGCAAACAATTTACATTATCAGAAGCAGAAATAAATCCTAATTTACCAGAAGATGCTAAGGAACGAAGGCGTCCTATAGATGTATGACCTAAACGAGCATGCCATAGGTTGATAGGAGTACTAGTAGAGGCAACAACAAAAGGATGAGGAGAATTGGGTAGATGAAGGTTGATAAGTTCAAATAATCATCCAAATTTACGGCTTATCCCAATGGTCTGTCATGTTTGTGTATCCTACACATGACAACCAAAAGAGGAAAAAGGTAATAGTAAGACCAAGTTCACATAATTAACCAACAAAGATAAGCTTCAGAGTAAGGTTAGGAATATGAAAGATATCATAAAGTGATATATAAGGTGTGAAAACTTGACCTATATCATTAACGTGCATATATGAGCCATTATCAATTTGAATTAAAGGTTTGGAGATGAAAGATTGTGTGGGAGAGAAGATGTGAGTATTATGAGTCATATGGTTACGACAAGAAGAATCAAAATACTATGAAGATTTACCTGATGTGAGAGACAAGGCAGTAGAGAGAGGATTACTAGATTTTGAGAGGACATGTTTAAACAGACCTTCAAGTTCTTGAGTAGAAAATGTAAATTTGTCATGATTATCCTCAGAAATAGCAGTAGGGACAGATGAGTTATTAGTTTTACTTGAAGCATTTTGATAAAGATTCTGAGAGCAATCTTTTTGAAAATATGTTGGACCTTTCTTGTGAAACATTTTACATACTCGAATGTGACATGTGAGAAGGTCGTGATTGGTGTTGTGGAAATAGGTACAACCTTGCCCTTTGGAGCCCTCTTTAGAACCTATTTTAGGGTGATAAGAGAGAGTGGAAAGAACCGAATCTGTAATATGAACTTTGAAAACCCTAATTCGAGTTTCTTCAGAACGAAGCTCAATCATAGTAGTATCTAAGGGTAGAAAAGGGAAAAACACTATGATGAAGTAAGGAAGCCTGAATAGGTTCAAATCGGTTATGGGAAGCCATGAGAAAAATAATAAGACGCTAGCGATTACGGTAAGTTGCAAACATCTCAACATCAATTTTGTTTGTCCAGGTTTGTTCAGAGAGAGCGAGTTGATCCCAAATAACATATATCTCAAAGAAAAATTAGTTAATCGTTTGATTAGACCTTTGACGTTTGGTATGAAGATTCGTTAGAAGTTGATATTAATTGGCCAAATCTATGGTAATGAATCGAGTCTAAAGAAATTCCCAGACTTCCTTGGTAGTGTCAAAACGCCTAAATTCATCATGGATTGAGGGTAGAGTGGTGTTGCGAAATCAGGTAATAATTTGATGATGTTTACTTTCCCAATCTTCAAGACAGTCAGTAAATAGATAGTCGGTTTCAATGGTTTTTCTTTTATGGGTATAGTGATATCATCGATTATGAGATGCCATAGCTTGTGTCTTTTCAAAAAATTCTTCATTGCTTGTGCCTAGGCTAGGTAGTTAGTATCATTAAGGGTGGTAAAGATTGGTTTGGGCATATCATTTCGGTTCATTTTAAAGGAATAATAGAAAAAATATAAAGGAATAATATAAAAGATTTTATATGGGTAAAAAATAACCTTAAAAATGAAAAGATGAGTCAAAAACAAGTCTGGAAACGATGGAGAACTGGGAAGGTGCTGAATTGGAGCTTTGAAGAAAAAAAATTGGTTCTGGTGGACAGGGTTAGGGTACGATTAAAGTATGGGTTAGGCACTATTGGTTTATGGGTCAAGCGTGGGTTACAGAGTGGGTTCGGCCTATGAATGGGTTGACGCGTGGGTTATGGGAACAAATCCTTTGGGCAGCGCGTGAGAGGTTATTTTGTGGTGATTTTGGTGGCGTTGGAATTTTTTGGATGAGACAAATCCGATGATGGTATTTTGGCTTTGATTGGATTAGTATAAGTGATGTTTTGTGAAAGTAGAAGCTTTATGGTGATAGTGGTTTATTGTGATGAACAAATGCAAAATTTTGGTAGAAATCATAGAAATATATGAGAGGCTCTGATACTTTATTAACAATATATATAGATAAAAATAAAGATTGATTTATTATATTGATACCTTATTAACAATATATATAGATAAAAATAAAGATTGATTTATTATATTGATATTATTGTAATTGTGTATTTAGAATGTAAATAAGAAACTCTATTTATAAGGTTATAACATGTGTACTTTGTACTTATCTGATAATATAGAAGTATGGTATTACAAGTGAATTACGATAAAAAATACACAATTACAATAATACATAAATAAATTACAATATCTTATATATCTTAACCATACATGTTTGAAATTATGATATCTTAGTATTTATTTGAAAGATACATTATTGTATTAAAATGGCAATTGTTTTTTTGAAATTATATTTACATATTCGCACGTGTGTACATTGTTGGAATTCAAACTCACGATTATTATGGTATAGATATGTTAATGGTGTACCTATTTCATACCATTCTCGTTTAATGTATCTCAAATGGTTTTATACTCAAAACATATCCTATCCTATTCTAACCCAAATAAGATATGGATTATTATTTATAATATACGTTAAAATTAATTTAATTTAAAATTAATTTTTTTTTATGATAAGTTGAGTTTTTTTCCTCCTTATAAACAACTTTTTTTTTTTGAGAAATAACAATTTTTTAATAACATGAAATTCATAATAACTTAAATTTCTTTAAAAATATTTTTAGGTTTTTTTTAATAACATAACATTTTTTTTAATAACCTCCTTCTATTCTTTTTTGTTAAACCTTTTTTAATAACATTATATTGACTTTTAAAAAAAATCATAATAACATAATCTTATATAAACTTTAACAATTAAAAAAGTGGACTCATTAAATATAAGAAGGTTAATGAAAAAAATGACTTTATAATATTAAAATAAAGTAAAATATGAAAAATTTCTAATAAAATCAACTTCACTTTTTATGTAAACTTAAAATCACGAAAGATAAAATTCTAAAAAACTTAATATATAGAACTTTATAATGATATTTAAAATCAATCATTATTTTTTGTAAATTATTATTAGTTATATTTTAAAAATGAGCAAAAATTGTTTAAATAATAGTGTTTATAAAATGAGCATAACATCTCATTGAAAATTTGAAATCATAAAATGAGTATAATTTCTTAGGGTGTCTTTGATAACGATTTTAATTTTTGATTTATGATTTTTTTTAATTTTCATCGAGTATTTTTTTAAACTAAATTAAATAATAGGAATTTTATATTTATAAATATTTTTTAAAAATAATTAAAAAAATAAAATTTGTAAATAATAATCAATATTTTTTTTTATTTGTTAAGTTTTTTTATAAGTATTTTAATTTTATTTATTAATGGTTATTTAAAAAAAACCATAAAAGCTGCTACCGGTAGCTTTTCTGTAGCATATTATTACAGTACCAGACAATTGATACTAAAAGGTAGTGCACCTACCGGTAGCTTTCATGTAGCCGTGGCATGTTGTACGGCAATCATGCTAATTCGTCCATTTGCTCACTTTATTTATTCAAGTGCCACTATAATACCTTTTTCTTTTTGTCTTTGAAAAAAAAACCCTGAATGTGATTCTTTTGTTGTTTAATAAAATTTATTTATTTTTTATAGGTTAATATATCGTAAAGTTACTTTCTATTTGAAGATTTGTAGTACTTAATTTTTAATATTTTAATAGTTTTATAATAAAAAATTAACTATTAACTTAATATTTTAATAATTTTTCTTATAAAATAACATTACAAAAATTTTCTTTTATTCTTTTCTTATTTATTAATAAAATAAATTATTAAAATAATAATATTTCTTTATTTAAAATAGTAACAAAAATATTTTTTTTTCTTGTTCATCATTTCTTACAAAAATAAAAGATAAAATGACATTTTTTTTAACTTAATATAAGGGATTTGTGTGGTAATTTTTTTAAAAATATATATAAAAGATATATATCACTTTTTTGGACTTCGGTTTTTTCTATCCAATTTTATTTAATTTTTTTCAATTTAAGTAAACTACCCGAGTCGCTAATAGGATATAATATATATTCTCAGTAAATCAAATTAAAATTTTCGTTTGCTTATATTGTTTTCGTTTAAAACAAATAAATAAATACATATTTGTTTGGGAACCTTATACGCCCTACCTCAGCGTGCAAAATGCATTGTATTTAACTTATCTGAATCTGCCACCAATCACTCCGTGAGGTTGGTAAATGCCACACTAAAAAGGTTGTAATTCGGGTCTCATGTGAGGTATTATTTGTAAGGCTTAAATTTATAATATGATTGTTAAAATATATATTTGTAATGAAAGTTTTAAGATTTATAAGTTAAGTTTTAAAAATTTAATAATATGTGTGAATTTACTTAATATTTTTGGATTAATAATATAATTTAACCTATTTGTAATTTATCTCAGTTTTCTTCACGATTGACTTAAAAAATTTGCTCCCTATTCCCCTTAAGTTAGAGTATGACTCTGTGAGTAATTATGTTCAGAAAAAAAAAAACAAAAGGAAAGAAAAGGAAAAGAGAGCTTATTTTTAAGTTCTTCTTCTTCTTCTTCTTCTTTTTTTTTTCTCCCTTCTTTTTCTTTCTAATCAAACTTATATGGAACTTGGGAAGTATTGAAAACATGACTAGCTGGGCTAGCTTAGATCCTTTAGGAGAATGCTAGCACACGTTAAGACGGGTTGGTAGGATCAATGGCTGTAATGTATATCTATTGTTTTTATGGTTATTTCTTCTACGTTGGTGTTGCATGTACTTCAAAGAAGCTGGGAGAGGAGCTGACGAGAGCTCTATTAGAAGCAAAAGAAGTTACAATCAATAATGAGGAAGGGATCCAGTCATTCAACGAGCTTGTTAAGGAGATGACTTCAAAACGGCAAGACATAAAGACTTTCGCTTTCAAGACAAAGTCTCTGGTACATTTCTATCCGTACTTCTTGTCTTACTTGTCTCCATTAGATTTAGTTCTGCGATTATTTTTTCCTTTTCTATAGAGTTATATGCTGGGTCGTTTTCGTTTTGTTAGTCGTGAATTGCGAGGTAAAAGATAATGGGTTAAATTGGACACTTTATTTAGATATTAACTGTAATTTAATTTTTGAGATTAGATTTTTAATATTTTTTTAAATCTTAAAGAAAGATATTTAATATTTTTTGAATATTATTTTAGTATTAAAATTAATAATAAAATATTTAACATAAATCTTAAAGTTTCTTAAATAGTTTATTTTTTATAAATAAAATAATTAAATAACACACTTTATAATTTAAAGTATCAAACACCAAAAATTTCAAAGTAATAATAACACTGCTAGACTTTTTCCTAATATATAGTGTAACATGTTGTCTTCCGTTTTCATAGTCGTGAATTGGGAAGTGTAAGATTGAAAATGTTAAAAAATTAAGTAAATTTTTGATAAGTTAAATTTATAAAAAACAAAAATATATAAAATAACACATAAATTTGATAATATAATTCGATCAATTTTACCTATGTTTTCGAACTTGTTGTAGATTTTTTTACTAAAAAAGAGAAATTATACAAAGTGTTTACAACACTCATAACTCACAACCCAATTACACCCAAGAAAATTACTCTCAATTTTCTTTCACTAAAATCTTTTTTCCTCTAAGCTTTTCTCTCAATTGGATAATACAAATTATCTATTGAGATGTTCTATTTATAGATGTAGAATGCATCATCCATTCAATTTTCTTGGGTTGTTCGCTTGACAATCATTCTTGTTTTATTGTCATTTATTGCACCGTTTGGTGCATGTTAGTTTGACCAACAATTTCCCACTTAAACACTGATTTCAATCTATCAACATATCCGTTATATTTTTTCTTCCTTGAATTTCCTCCTATATTAACTCATCATCTTTCAATAAAAATCTGATAAAGTGATAACGAAGCCCAATATGCTTGGTTCTAGAATGAAATGTTAAATTCTTCGCCAAGTGTATCACACTTTGTCTATCACTGTACAAAATATTCTTCTCCTGTTTGAATCCCAACTCAGTTAACAAACTTTGAAGGCATATCATCTTTTTACTAGCTTTAATCACTACTACATACTTAGCCTATGTAGTGGAGAGAGTGACAATCTTCTATATTTGTAACATCCAATTAATAACTATAGTTCCAACAATAAATATATAACTGATGGTGTTTCTTTGGTGATCAACTTCATTTCTAAAATATGTGTCTACATAACCTTGTATTTTTAACTCTCATTTACTAATATACAAACACTTCTTTGCGGTGCCTTTTAGATACCTTAAAATCCACTTGATTGCTTTCCAATGAGCTTTCCTTGGATTTGACATAAATATGCTAACAACTCCCACTGCATGGCCAATGTTTAGTCTCGTATAGACCATTGCATATATCAAACTTCAAATGAATGAGGCATGAGGAACCTTAACTATGAATTCTCTCTCTTCCTCCATCTGAGGGGATTAATCCTTGGATAGGCGAAAGTGACTGGCCAAGGGTGTACTAATTGGCTTGGCTTCACCCATGTTGAATCTCTGCAAAACGCGGTTGATGTACTATGCCTGAGATAATTGCAAGGATCCTCTCTTCTTTTCTATTGTGATTTTCATTCCAAGAATCGTTTTTGTTAGACCCAAGTCTTTCATGTCAAAATCCTTTAAAAATTGCTGCTTCAACCTTTTGATATCTTCCAGATCTAAACCTGCTACTAATATATCATCAATATAAAATAGTAAAATGATATAACTAGACTTATATCTCTTGAAGTAGCAACAGTGGTAGGTGTTGCACATGAAGCTATCAAACTTTTGTATCACTGTCTCGTGGTTTGTTTTAGGCCATGCAAACTCTTCTTAAGTTTGCACACCTTGTTCCTTTTTTCCTCTTTTTGAGAAACCTTCTAGCTGATACATGTATGTCTCCTCATTTAAGTCTCCGTGAAGGAATGCAATCTTTACATCCAACTGTTCAAGATAAAGGTCTTCAATGGCTATAATACTCAACACTAAGCTAACAGTATTGAGCTTCACAAATGGGAGTAAAAATGTCGGTGTAGTCAACTCCTTCTTTTTGCCAAAATCCTTTGACAAATAGACGGGTTTTGTATCTCTTAGAACCATCATGTTCCTCTTTCACCCACTGCACCCATTTGTTGTGAAGTGCCTTCTTCATTTTGGGTAGCTCAACTAATTCCCATGTTTGGTTGGAGATGGGAGATGATAGATTTCATTTCTTTTTTCATGGCAAACTCCCACTTGTTGGTATCTTGAGTCTGATAAGCTTCATCAAAGCATTCAGGCTCCCCTCCATCAATAAGCAACATATAGTTCATGTATCTCATGTTAGGCACATGAGGTCGAGAAGACCTTTTCAATACAAGAGCTGGAGTAAGAGGTCGTGGTGTGTTAGACTGTTGTGCACTACTTTGTCCAACGAGTTCCTTTGGTTGAGGACTTGTTACAATTGGTTTCGTCACGGGACTATCTAAGACATCATCTGCATCTGCAAATATTGACTCATTCTTCTCTAAGTTGTTGGCGTCTATTTTATGCATGTCTTTATACATCACTCTTTCATTGAAAATCACATCTATACTATATATCACTTTCTTGTTTTTGTCATCCCAAATGTGGTAGCCAAATTCGTCCTCACCATAGCCGATGAATGTGCATTTCTGGGATTTGGGATCAAGCTTATTCCTGTCTTGATCACTGTTATGTACAAATGCTATGCGACCGAAACTTTTAGATGTGATAATTTTATCTCTTTTTGCTCCATATCTCATATGGTAGTCTGTGCTCCAATGGAATAGATGAACCTCGATTGATTAAGTAAGTTGTCGTGTTGATTGTTTCTATCCATAATTACTTCGGTAGACCTGATTGTATACGAATACTTCTCGCTTTTTCTGTCAACATTCAATTCATACGCTTAGCTACACCATTGTGTTGAGGTGTGCTTGGCACAGTTCTCTCCATTATAATTTCATGCTCATAGTAAATTTTTTTTGAATCTAATGTCTTCATTTTCACCACCATTTTTGGTTTTGAGCGTTTATTTTGATCTTCAAACTTGTCTCATTTTCAACTATAACTTTCCATCTCCTAAAAGCCTCAAACACATACCTTCTGAGAGTGATCATCAATGAAAGTCATGAAGTAGTGTTTCCCACCAATGGATGAGACGATAGTTGGTCCTCAAACATCAAAGTGAATGGGCTTTAGCCTTTCCTTCTTTGGGGTTCTGTCATTTGTGTGAAAGTTGACTCTCTTTTGCTTTCCAAGTATGCAATCTTTGCATATGTTTATCTCCGTTGACTGTAGACCTGAAAGTTTTTCCTTTGAGTGCATAATCTTCATCCCCTTCTCACTCAAATAGCCTAGTCTCTTGTGCCACAGATTTGGTATTTCATTGCCTGGTACAATTGTGATCAAACAACGTGCCCCTATCGTCATGTAAAAAGTGTCACTCTTCTTGCCTCGAGTAACCATTATTACACCCTTTGAAATCTTCCAATCATTACCATGGAAGATCATAGTGTACCCTTCATTATCCAATTTTCCTACTGAGATTAAGTTCTTTACTAGGTCGGGAATATGCCTGACATCCTTCAACTCCCAAACAAACTTGTTGAACTTAATATTCACTACACCTTTGCCAATAATAGTACACGATTGATCATTATTAAGATATACCTTTCCAAGGTTTCTGGGGACATTTCTTCAAGAATTCTTTTTGGGAAGTAACATGAAACAATGCTCTAGAGTTTAACACCCAAGATTCTTCCTTGCTTTCCAAAGAGTATATCAATGCATCATCTCTTCCTGAAGTGGAAGAAATTTTTTTCTATGCCTTTGCTTCCTAGTCCTTTGGTGCATTCTTGTACTGATTTTTGTAGTGCCAAATTCTCCTACAATTCTAACACTTGACAGTCTTCGAGCTATGTGAATTATTTGGATTCTTGGATTTGGACCTCCTGTCCTTTGATCTACCTCGGTAGTTTTTTTTTGCCACGTCCATTCCCTCTGGTGGAATTTCTTCGTCTCGACTCTGTATGCAAAACTGAAGAGGTTGACGATTCACTCGACTCTCTACGTCGGATCTCTTCACTGGGAACCAGATCATGAACATCGTCAAATTTCAACTTATTACTTCCTAACGAGCTACTCACAGTCGTGACAGTAACATTCCAACTTTATGGTAGGGAAGACAAAAGTATCAATGCTCGTACTTCACTGAGTTTATTGAGACGTTGAGCTACCAATGTGCATTCTTTCATCTACAAATTGAACAAACACCTTATCAGATGCATTTTGTTTGAGGCCGATGATTTCTCGTACATATTGGAGAGAGATGTCATAAGACTCACTGTGGTCTTTTTCTTTGCTATGTTGAAAGGAATATTACAGAATAGTGTCAATCAAATAATTGTGATGACTTGTTTGTCTAGAAGATTCCAGTTTTCTTTCTTCATATCCTCTAGCTTCTTCCTTGAGAGGAATTGATACATATTACTTTGATACAAATAATCCTCTATTTGTATTTTTCAAAACCCAAAATCTGTGCCATCAAATTTCTCTAGTTTAACTTTTCCTTCATCTGTGGCCATTACTTCACTTCAAAACTGACTTTGATAAAAATTACGCAAATTCTTAATAAGTTAGATTTATGAGAACGCAAAAATAGATAAAATAACACACAAATTTGATAATGAAGTTCAACCAATTTTGCCTATGTCTTCAAACATGTTGTAGATCTTTTTCTTAAAAAAGAGAAATTATACAAAGTGTTTACAATACTCACAACTTACAACCCAATTACATCCAAGGAAATTGCTCTGAATTTTGTCTTACTAAAGCATTTTTTTCTCTAAGTTTTTCTCTCAATTGGATAATACAAAATACATATTGGGGTGCTCTATTTATAGATGTAGAAGCCCCCTTTCTACATATTTTGCCAATTAATTCTTAATTGGTTTTCCTTCTTTTGCAACAAAATGATATATCTCCCGGTCAATTTTCTTGGATTGTTGGTTTGACAACAATTTTTTTTTGTTTTATTGTCATTTATTACACTGTTTGATGCGTGTAAATTTGACCAACAGATACTAGATTGGGTATTAATGTTATGAAAACTAAATTTACTATTATTATAATTATTATTTTATAATAATAATTTTACCCAATAAAAATATGAATAATTTATAATTAACTAAGAAATAAAATCAATTATTCAAACATTAAAAATACTCTATATATTTTCAAGTAATGTTATAATTCCCATCATCCAAATGACTAAGATTCAAGAATATATATATATATTTACATAATTTTACTTTTAATTTTCTAAAAATATATAACGGTTTGATGTTATGAAAAAAAATATGGTGGACAATATATATTTTTCTATAGAAAGCATATTTTTTTTATACAAAAAACCTATTTTTTTACATTTATGAAAACATATATATATTTTTCTTATGTAATTAAAAATAAAACTTCATGTATAAATGAGATTATATCATGCAGTTAAAAGTAAATCTAACAATGAACGAAATAATCCCCTAAAATCAATAAATTTGCCTCATATGCAATTTCCTATATCTTATAATTACTATAAAATCGAGTTTGAAATAACCATCCTAACCCTAGAAGTAACAATCATATTTTGATTGAGAGGTCAATTGTAAGTATTAATGTATTTTCTCATATAACATAACATAATCTAATTATAATTTAATTTTAATTAATTTATTTTTAATTTATATTTATTGTAAAAATAATTAATAATATGTATTAATTATCTTTTAGTAGGAAGATTAAAAAGGATAACCAAAAGATTATTAAATTTATTGATTCTTATGAATATATTTTAAATTTATAAATTCTTTCTCATTGGAAATATAAAAAAGAAAAATCAAAATACTTATAATTATTATAATAATCGTATATTATTAAGGAATTAAAAGAGAAAATAAAAAGTCTTATAAATGTGTTATATTTTAATTTATTTTTGAAATTATATTTCGTGTAAAAATAATTGATTATATGTATTAATAATTACTTTTTATTGGACGAATAAAAGAAAAAACCAAAAGACTTAAATATTTGATTATATATGAAATAATTAATGAAACTTATTATAATAATTATTTATTATTACGTTAATAAAAGAGAATATAACTTATAGTAAATATGTGTAAAATTAATATATTGAGGTTCATTGTGAGTATTAATATATTTTTTCATATAACATAATTTAAATATAATTTAATTTTAGATAATTTATTTTTTTAATGTAAGAAAAAGTGAATATATATGTATTAATTATATTTTAATGGGGAATAAAAGGAAAAATAAAAAAACTCTTAATTATTTTATGCAATATTTGATTATATGTGAAAGATGTAATAAATTTTACAGTTAAAATAAAAATTAAAAAATTCGTGAACAATATAATAATTGTTTATTATTATAAAATTAAAAGAGAAAATCAAAATTCTATTAAATATGTGCTAAATTAAGGGTTTGGTACTTTAGTGATACCTTTATTAAACAAAAGGTACATATTTGAATCCATATTTTGAAAATAGTATTCTAGTATTCTCCTCTTTTAACAAAAGATATAGCAATGGTTCAATTTTGAAGAAAAATTGAATTGATAAAAGGGTATTTTTATCTTTATTAAAATATTTATTATTTTATGTATTTTATTATTTTTTTTGTTCATATCATTATGAATGCATTGATATCAAACGTATCAACTATGTCCACCTTTACCATCCTCTTTGTTCTACTCCTAGTACCACTCCATTTTTTTCGTTCACCAATCACTCTTCACTGTTTGATGCAAACAATCCAAAAATGCCATTTTTATAGAAATTAAAGTTAAGAAACTACCAATTTATTTGAAGTATCATCTCTGTCAATGATCGTGATTACCGTTAGTTCATTCCCTTTGATCTTTTTATCTTTTTTCAATCACATTGTGTTCAATCAAAGCTACTTTTACCTTAGGTCTAATCAAATATAAGGTGATAAAAAAGATGAAGTTAATGAAATTGATGTGAATGAGTTGGTAGTGATTACAGTCAGGGATATAGATGGGTATTACAAATAATTGTTAGTGGCCTAACTATATATTTGGTAAAAAAAGACTCATTAGATTGTTCTATAGTAAATAATAAAAGTTGGTTGGCCATCAAAGAAATAAAGCGATGACAGGGACATGAAGGAGAGAATGATGGAGGCTGACAATAATTGCTATAATGGTATGAGATGTTTTTGTATTGAAATGAACATAAAGAATGAGAGAATACATAAAATAATTAATATTTTCATAAAGATAAAATTACTCTTTTATAAATTAGATTTATTTTTCAAAATAGGACCATTGTTATACCTTTTTGTTAAATTTGGACTATTAATATAATAGTTTGATAATATAGATCCAAATATGTACTTTTTGTTTAATAAAGTTACCATTAAAGTACCAAACCCTTAAATTAATCTACTTAAAAAAATTGTAATCAATAAAATGTGATTAACAAAGAATAAATTTTTTTAACTCACTTTCACATTGATTTTAATTTTTGACCCGTTAATCATATTACATGCTTAAATCTGAACATGTATTAAAAAATAAATCTTATTTGAACACATATTCAAAAGTAATTTTCATGGTCAACACTTATTTTTTTAGGTGTAACATGGTGTTCTAATAATTTCACAATCGTTACTTGCCAAATTTATCAAAGTTTCGAGAAAATTTGTGTTTTTGAATACATATACAAAAGTTAAAAGTTTTTTAACACGTATTCAAAACACACGAGGGGTCAAAAATGAAAGGATTCTTTAAGAAGGGTCATCTTAAGCAATATTTTCTTTAAAAAAAGTTATAAAAATAATTTTTACTTATTTCTATAAGTTATAATCCGTTTAAAATTATGAGGATTTTAATATTTTTAACATATTATTCTTCTAATTTTGAATGTAATGTATTGACATATTAAGACATATTGTAGATAAGTAAAATGATATCAAAGTAATTATCTTATTTATGTTTTAATTTAAAATGTATGTGTAATTATGCATCCAAGTATATGTTCATTTTGATAAATGTGAAATTTTAATGTTTTGAACAATAAGTAAAGCTTTATTTAATTAATAAATTTTAAAATATAAAAATCATTGAGTTTTGTTGGTATTAATTGTAGTTCTATATGTATCCGGATGAGAGTAATTATTATATATATTTTTTTCTTACCTTTTTTTAACTCATTATCTTGATTTTAATTTTGGATTTTCACTTTATGTATTTTTGAATTTTTGAGTTAATAATGTCACAAAATTAAAATAAGTAAAATCTCATAAATTTAAAAAAGTAAAAATTAAATGATTATCTATTAAATTTTATATATTTTTAAAATAAATTTTTATATGTAATTTAAATTAATTATAAGGCTTTATTACTTTAAGTTGGTATTTAAATTATCACATGTGATGATAATATTTATTATTTAGTCTACTACTTGGGCTTCGGTTATGCTTATCGTATCAATTTATATGACAGTTTTATATAAGACCTGTACCGTACGTCGGAACACTCGTATCATATATCCATCCACATGGAAACAGTAGGCACGACAGGAGTGGGATGTAGCTGGCAATCGGAGTTAGCTAGACAGGAGAGGTTATAAATAGTACCAAGGAGTGTCCCCTAATTAATTTTAGGTTGAATATTTACAAAATTATAAATAAATTAAATATATAAAATAAAATTTTGTTTTAATTTTTAATATTTAATATTTTATTATAAATTTAATAATTTAAACATATTTTCAATAAAATAAAGCATATACCATTTTTTTAATTAAAAACAAAGATTAACTCAAAAATAACGATTAATATATTTTATGTGTATCATTGAATCTTATTTGGTTCTCTCTCATTCGTCAAATAGAGAAGGGAAAAAAGATAGAGGATTTGAACTCAAAAGGTTCGGGGACAATGCTACGATGGTCGTATTATTTGCTATGAAGCCTTGTTTGTAGCCTTTTATAAATGAAGGTTCAGTTAGCTTACTCGTAGTGTGGTTCCATTGAAACTGTGTTTTTTTTTCTTGCTTTTTTGAAAGTTGAAACTATGTGGTTTTAATGAGTGGAAAATTGTTAAGAAAATTAACAACCTTATGAACAAAACATAAATTGATTTTTTTAGTGGTTGGGTCCTTCCACTTTGGATGGGAGCAAGCACTAGGTGATTTACAGACTTGCGTAACCAAGTCTAAACCATCTACCCATTTGAAATTGTTCACTAGGAACCAATTCTTAAATGCCTTTGCAAATGATAATCTCAGGATTAGGCCTAGACCCACCTGACTGGCGGTTCTGCTTTCCATTATCTTTCTAATTTGATATTCTTGACTGTCTCATAATGTCTAGGTCGGGAATATGATAAAGAAAATTCTTGGTAAAATAATAATTATAATATTTTTAAAATTTATAATCATAAAAATAATATTTTTTATTTCTAGTTCATATTTTTTACTATAAATTAACCCTCATCCTAAAAATTTCACTTTAAACATGTTCAAGTTCAACTCCCACTGAACTACCTGCAATTGGATATCATCCAATTTTATTGGATGTTATTTTTATTGTATAAGATTGTGGTTGTTATTTTACTTAATATACAAAAACTGTTTTCTTGATCTTTTTGCAAAAATGCTCGTGTCCTTTGTTATTGATTTTAAAGGATTTGGTACCACAGAGGTACCTATGTTTAGAAACTGTTATCTCTTTTTACTTATGTATTTGAAAAGTTTTAATTTAATACTTATGCTTGTTAAATAATTTCAAAATTAACAATTTTTAACAATACATGAGTTTAATTTAGAGAATTTAGTCGATGTATCACACATAACTTGAAAAAAGAGGGGCATTTTCGTCATTTCATGTGAGGCTGGAATCATTTAACTTGAGATGTAGTAGTTGAATTCTCTAAATTAAACTCATGTATTGTTCAAAATTGTTAATTTTGAAACTATAAAACAGGATACTAAATTAGAACTCTTCAAAAACATGGATGAAAAATAATACCAATTTTTAAACATGGGTAACTCTCTATTGCCAAACCCGATTTTAAAGGGCAGTGGGAGTGCAGGTCCAAACTGTCCTGTTCGTGTCTTCCCAGTTCCCCTGGCCGTATTTGTTATGAATTTAATAATATTAGCCCATGGCAGGTAGTGGTTAAATACGTTTTTGGTCGTACTTGACATTGTTTTCTCTGAGCGGTTGTCTATTGTCTCATGACAGACAATTGTCGTTCCATCACTAACCAGGTCCACTTTTACTGAGACTCTGAGAGGTTAATTGTGCATCTATGGCAGGAAGTGGCTATTGTCTTCTTCCAACTATTAGCCACCTTTCTTCAATTTATTTTGCGTCCTTCTTAGGACTACTGTATTGAACTCAGTTTACTGCTGCTTATAAATTAATAGTGGAAAGATAATTATAGGACTAGATTCTATTCTAAGCATCTTTTTAAAATAAGATTTATGTATTTTATCAAAAGAGAGAAATTCATTTAATAAGGCCAAACAAGCTACAAAAGACATTACACTATTACAAACGCATTCATAGTTCACATAGCTAGTTGACAAACTAGCAACAACTCTAAGTGTAGGAAATCAATCTAGACGTATGATTGATTCCTAAGCAGTTCCTGATTTACAATTTATAACATGGTATCAGAGCATTAGGTTCAAAAACTGCTGCTCTTAACCTCCTTTTATACTCCACATCAATGACCTTCCTTTCTTGCCATTAATCTGAATCAATGGATTTATTATTCTGGTTTCTGTAGCTCTAAAAGTCCTTGCCAAGTTTCCCATAACTTTAATACAGGGAAAGTTGGTTTAAAAGTAGAGTCTCAAATCATAATTTTGTCCAGCAACTTCTCTATTTAAATTTGGCTCTACTTCAACTATTGGTACATCAGTTTCTTCTCCTCCTTGGAATAACTTGCTGATTTTTCATTTGTGGGGCTGAATCCTTGTTGGATATCTTTGCATTGGCATTCCCAAACTTTTCAGGAAGGTTCACAACCATCTTTTCATTTGCTCATGCTCACAACAAACCTATTCCTACTCATGCTTCTGGAATTCTTGGGCAACCAATGCATGTTATAAATAATCTACCCACAGTTGCATAAGCTAGCAACTTATCAACGTTTTTGCTAGGTGTTGTCCCTGGATTGGCCATCAATGGTTGGAATTTCTTTGTTAATAGTCATGGAGCAAGGCAAGGGCCAAGAATTCAGCATGAGCACAACTTGCTGTTGCAGTTGTAATCTGCACATATCAAGTCCAGCAGCTGCAATCTGCACTCCTTAAAGGTCAGGGTGCATCAGGGGGTGAGGCTGATAAGAATCAGTAATACCAATCAACTTTGCAATTTGCCGATAATCTACTCCTTCAAATTCAGTAGCAGGAGCAAATTGGTACATCAATTTCTTTAATCCTAATGAAAGTATGACCAAGCGGGACGAAGAGTGTCATTCCTTGAACTCTCCAAGGGCTCTTGAGTCATCTTATTCTGAAGTTGCTGCAGAAACAAAAATTGGTTCTATAGAGCGGCACTTTATATCCAACACCCTCATAAATGATTCGGATGTACTGAGGTCACAAACAACTCTCTTTGCATTAACATTCCATGCTTTAATACTACCATCAGCAGTGCCTATGAGAAATTCAGCGGCAACAACAAATTGGTACTCAAGCATCAAGCATTAAGTTCGAATTTCAAAGAACTTTCTTCACTATTAAATTGGCCATAGAAAGATCAAACGTCAATGCAATAACTTCCATTTTCTGTATTTGGTAAAACAACAAGTTTTTCCATTTCAATGAAATAATCCATGAGAATGATTTCGTCTTAAGGGACCGTTCGGTTTCTTCCAATAAACTTCTCATTCTAAAGATGAAGTTCTGTGACTAGAAGACGTCCCTCAATCTAATTGGTCTTTATGACATTCATTTGTATCAATGTTACTTGTTTGGTCTATATCAAATTCAACCGGATATAACCACTCTCTGAGCTGTAGGAAATTCAAGTGCATTGCTCCACTCAGATTTGGTGGTTAAATCATATACTTTCTCATCATCCCAATCTTCAGGTTACTTAGTAACTGTAATCCTTTTTGGGATGTCATCATATACCAAGCTTAGATCCATAAACCTTCAAGATCCAGCTTGAGTGGGAGTGTGGAAAGTTAACCCTTTCATCATCTTCCTTATCATCCCAATCTTCAGGCTATTTAGCAACATGATTAGTAATCCTTTTTGGGATGTCATCATATACCAAGCTTAGATCCATAAACTTTTGGAATCCAACTTGAGTGAGAGTATTGAATGTTAACCATTTCACCAACTTCCTCATCATCCCAATCTTCAGGCTACTTAGCAACAAGATCTGTAATCCTCTTTAGGATGTCATCATATACTAAGCTTAGATCCATAAACCTTCGGGATCCAACTTTAGTGGGAGTGTTGAATTTAACCCTTTCACCAACTTCCTCATCATCCCAATCTTCAGGCTACTTAGCAACAAGATCAGTAATCCTTTTTGGGATGTCATCATATACAAATCGTAGATCCATAAAACTTCGGGATCTAACTTGAGTGAGAGTATTGAATGTTAACCCTTAATTCCAGGTAAGATTATCTCCCTCAACTATGTTCCATCTAGACAACAAGTAGCAGTTATCTTAACCAAAACTTTGTTTCTGAGAATTAAGTGTAGCACTTGGTTTGGAAAATATATATCGCCTAGCTTGAGGGGGAGTGTAGGAAATCAATCTAGGCATATGATTGATTCCTAAGCAGCTCCTGATTTTCAGGGTGAAATCAACCCCTGATTTTTAGGAGGAATTTTCCTGATTTTCAAGGTGGAATCAGCCCCTGTTTTCAAGAGGTTAGTTTTCTGATTTTCATGATGACTTTTAGCTTTATTTCCAACTCAATTTTCAGTTTTATTTCCCACTTTGTATTAGTGTATCACAACTGTATTTTAATGTATTACAGCTGTGTATTTTAGTTATAACATTAGTATAAATATATGATCTGTATTAGAGAATGAAATACAAAAGAAAAGAATAAGAAAAATACAATTTTAAGAGAGCTTGTTTTGTGTGGGAAAGCCTTGGCATTTTTTAACACCAATTTACAACATCTATTGATTTTTACCAATCTGGAATTCAATTTACAACACTAAGTGGCCATTTGAGCTAAAGGCTTTTAGCAATTAACACTAAGTGGCCAGTGAGTTCTCTAGAGAAAGATGCGTACACCGACTCTCACATTAATACATACATGTAAGCCTCTAGAACGACTAGTGAGGAGCACCATTTGAGCTAAAGGCTTTTAGCAATTAACAAACAAAATGAAGTCAGCAGACACTGGGAAGCTAATAGCACATACAATGATACAATACTAAACACAAGTGTTAAGATTTTAGTATATTTATTGAATAGCCAATTTTTCATATATATTGCAAGGACAACGTCATAAGAATGAGAAAGCCATAAAATGTGGTAAACCTATTAAACTATAATAATAAATTGAAGACACCCCAATGAAGTTAGTAAATCTTAATACTACGTGTTTAATGTTAGTCATATACATGAAGATGATCTATTAATAATAGATCAGTGACACCATGAGGTCAACTTAAGTAAAATTTCTATATGAACTAGGCAAGTATGCCTTTAGCTATACTATTTTTAGGCCCTTTCAGTGATTGGATAAAAATCCAAGCAAAAGTTAGGAAGCACTAAGTGGCCAGTTTGTCCCTGGGTCTTTGTTTTGACGATAGAATTATGATAATAACTTCAAGTAAAACAAGCATGCTCTTAGAGTTGAAATATTATACATGAAGCATTCTCTGCAATCTTGTTTTACTCTTAAGATTAAACGAATGTTTCCACCAGACATGGGATTATGATTATATATTTTCAAGTTTGAGGTCTTGTATTATTTGTTCTAGATTGATATGAATGTTACTTTTGTGAAAGTAACTTATGTCGAGCATAATGGTACCTAGTTTCATTTGCCGACTCTTACCCATTCAACACATCTTACTTTATTTTTGAATATGCAGATATCAAGAATGGAGCAAAAGATCCAATCTGCTAGACAGCGGGAAT